>CM040127.1:161093961-161792071 GCA_022559845.1 Amorphophallus konjac
TAGGTTTTCTCAAGTTCTAAAGCCCAAGAAGATAACAAATAGCATAGATCATGCATATACGGTCGTATTAGAATCTTTACATCTCATTTTTAAGATTAGGAATTTGAGTTTTTCATAGTTTTAGGTTTTTCCTATCTGCATGAAAATAGCGACCAATCTCTGGCCGCCCATTAATGAACGACCTCGCAGAGGGTCACAAATTCGTTATTTGTGACAGTAGTCTGGTCGCCCATTAATGAGCGACCTTAGCCATGTCGCTAATTCTTTTAGTGTAATTTAATAAATACTACATGTTTGAATTTTACTATCTATGTAACCTGACGTTAAAATTATTGCATGAGCATGTTTCTGGATTCCTGGTATTTTTCTCTGTCTATCCATGTCTTCACTTTCCTGATTATGTAAACTCTAAGTATATGAACAGTGCTATGTGTCTAAGATTGTATCTACCTGATGCGTAGCATCAAACAAAGAATGAACGACTGTCACCCAGTCGCCTATTAAAGATTGAGTGCCCACTTACGAAGGCGTTGTTTTGTAGAAAATTGATAAAATAGAAAATGTATGAAAATACTGAATCTGTGACAGAATAATAGACATTATTTAATGATTAAGCGCCCTGTTACAAGGTCGCTATTTGTAATGAAAATATATATATTTTTGGAATTTACTAGAATGAGCGCTCGTTCACAGGGTCCCTAATTCTAAGGATTTTCCTTGAAATTCTATTAAAATAATTGATTGAGCGACGCTTCAGATGGACGCACAACCATGATTAAGCGCCCGTCTGAATGTCGCCAATTCTTCTCTCTCTGTTTCATCGCATTTTTGTGCCCATATCGCTGGTTTACTTGGCACTCTCATCTCACATCCGTAGATGGAGTCCCTGTTTTTATTTCCATCGATTACACACTCAATTCTTGGTGATGATTGGACCCTCCACGGGATATTCCTTCCTTTGAACTGGTACTTTCTTCATTGTGACCTCCGTAAGTCTACGCTAGCATTGGATTTCCTCAAGGCAGCCGAGTAGGTTGTACCCTAAAAACCCTGGAACCCTTACTTGTCATGTCACTCTGAAGAGACGTGATGCTTTAGCCCTCATAGAGTGCTGTTTCTGGCCTCTTTTAAGAAGTTTGTTTCTGTCAATAATTAGCGACCATGGCTTGGGCGCCAGAATGAATTGGCGGCCAGGACAGTGGCGCTATTTCCATGATTTAGCGACCTGAGCATGGACGCTATTTCATCGAGCCTGTACTGTTCACGGGAATTAGCGACCACACAGTGGGCGCTATTTCTGTAATTGATGGCGACTGAGTGGATGTCAATTACCCAGTTTCATGACATGTCTTAGTTTTCATGTGGCTTAACGATGTGTCATACTTGTTCAAGTTCTGCCCTTGAACTCCTTCATTCGTGAAATCTACCTTATCATCCTACAATGGTTTATTCCTTTGGAACTCTATATTGGCTATATGATGCGGGATGGACACGCGACTCGACTCCAAATGGATATGCGATCCTCGGACTCTAAGCAAGCTCGCAATCGTCCCTAACGAGGGAAGCGTCGGACGTGCGCGGTTGAGAAACCGGCAAAGAGCTAGGGTGGTCAACTCACAAATTCGTGCCCGGATCGGGTCACGGGACGGTATCTCTCTCTCGCTCGTAGCAGTGAATAACAATAAATAGCGAGCTAAGTTACCCTATTATGCTATCTAGCAGCGGCATATAAAGCATATACGAACTAAGCAAAGTGCCGAGTAAGGAGCGAACACGATACCTCCACGCTCTCGGCGTGGGGAAGACGACCCCGGCCGAACTGATACTCCCGGAATAATTATTACACAAATATTACAGTAATGAATATGAATGCCCACTTCATGCAGGGAGGTAAAGGGCGACACAATGGGACCCGGGAGTAGCGGATTTGGGTTGACGGGAAGCTTCTTGTGGAGCTTCGGCGGCACGCGTACTCACGACCGTGGGACCCACGTGCTGGTCCGAGGGGCCGTGTGGGACCGGGGTGGCACCACTGTGGTGGGGATGCCTGGAGGGGTGCTCCCTGGGACGGCGGTACGTTGGTTCGCCGGTCGGAGGCCGGGTGGCTCCGATCTTCACTCGTCGGAGTTGCTGCCCACGGATCTGAACTGCTGTTTGACAGCGCGCGACCCGGCGAGAATGGATGCTGCAATCAGCACCGATGTCGGATCGATGCACAAGAGGTACCGCTGGAAATGTCTTTTAGAGTACTTCGATCTAGGGCTAGAGAAAGAAATTTGCATTTCCCGTTGATGGCCTTCGTCGAATTTTCAAGCTGCTGGTTGACAGGACCCGAAAACTCAGGATATAATTAAGTTTTCTTGAGAGTTGGCATTGACCATGATGTAGACCTTTGATTCAGCCTTTGAGCCCTTCATGAAAGCTCTAGAGGTCGAAGATAGGAAAACGGGGATATAATTTATGAAAGGTTTGGTGGAAGTTTCGATTTTGTGTGGATTTTATACTGACTCAGGGTCGGATCTGGACAGCAAATATAGAACTGAATTTGGGGAAAAGACACAATTTCAAAAAATAGGTAGAGGGCTTTTGAAATTCGACAAAAATTTGTGGAGGATGGAGATGGTAGACAGAACCTCTAATAAATTTGGGGATTTCAAAAAAAATCAGAAATGGGGTCGAAATGGGGAAGAACTAAGCTTCTGCTACAGAAATCTGAAAAGGGACAGATCATGAATACAGAAAGACACGAAAATAGAAAAATATAAAAAGAAGGTTAAATGACAAGATAATTTTACTGGAGGTTGGGGATCAAGTGGGGAACCAACCCTAAAAATCTCAACTCTATATGATATCGGAGTTGGGAGTTAAAAATCCTGGAGTGAACCTCTGTCTAGCAGAACAAAACCTTGGACAGCACTTCGGAAGCAGCTTCGCGGCGGTTCGATGGCGGCACGAACGGCGGCGGCGGCACCAGAGATGAATCTAGAGATAGAGGGGCTGAGATAAAAGGGGTTTCCACCCTGAAATCTTGAAGGAAGATGAAGGAACTAGAAGAGAGAGAAGGGGGCACAAATTTGCTCCAATGCACATTCAATTTTTTCTTCTCATTAATTCACACAAATGGAAATTACATGCCTTATATAATAAATGAAAAATGACCACTAATGCCCTCAGATCTAGGGTTGGGAGGGGTATACAAGGTATAGAAGTAATTAGTTCTAATAGCATTTTTCAAAAATTAAATTTGGACCAAAAATGGGGGCGCCCTTGTGACTAGGTAGGTGTAAGGTAGGTGGCATCTTTGAATTTGTTAACCACTTGTCTCCCATGTGTCCAATTGACCTTCTAGATGCCACCTAGGACTTTGACCAGCCCCACATGGACCCAAATGGTGCCACTTGGACCAATGAGGAAGGAGTGAGGGCCCCCTTGCAAGTCCTACTGACATTTTACACAAAAACCCACTAAGACTCACAATTGTGTACCCATATAACACAAGGGTATACATACAAATATAAAAGAACATAAATGTAAACAAAATATGAGCGGTCTTGCTTCGATGTCCCCATCACTATAACTATAGTAGATGTCTAAAAATATACATGACTCAATGCTTTTGCATATAGGGCCCGATCTGGTCCTGGGAGTGGGGTTGTTAATTATAATGGGTCGGGCCCGGGCCGGGCTTAGGTCGGCCTGGCCCGGGCCCGACTTATCAAGATTAAGGCCCGAGCCTGGCCCGGGCCCGACCTAGGTCGGGCCGGGCCGGGTTGGGCCCGACATTATGTAAAAAATACAAAGTCCGACTAAGGTCCGGCCCGGCCCAATAACTTAAATAAAATAATAAATATAATAAATATTAATAGATTTAATACTATAAAACTTATAATCTCACTGAATTAATTAAACTTTTGATATTAATTACATAATTTGTGTGAAAAGAGTGTTTTAAACTTTCTAATTAAGTAAAATAATATAATTTTAACTAAATAGTTTTTAAATTTTGAAGTGAGAATAAAAAAAGAGAACGGGTCGGGCCGGCCCGCGGGACGGACTCAAAGCCTGAGCTCGGCCTGCGGGTCTAGTGGGGCCGGGCTTTTAGGCCCGACTAAAAGCCCGCGGGTCGAACAAGATCTTGCGACCCTGCCCAAAATCGGGCCAGGCCCGCGGGCCGGCCCGGTCCATTGACAGCCCTACCTGGGAGGAGCACCCGAAAGTACTTGTGCCCATAGGAGTTGATTAATCACGGTGTGACATTGCACCGAAGTGCATGACTTGCTAGATTTTGACATTCCACGACTCGTACTTGACTTGACTTGACATGACTTGCATGTCTCGAAATGGGTATTTACTTGCTTGATATTATAATAGCCAATTCACATGACTTGACTTGTTATTTACATGCTTAGCAAATCTGGTCATGAAATCTTACTAGTTCATCCATATTATCTCTTGACACTCTACTCTCATTTTTATCTTCCGTACATGCATCATTGCACTTGCATAGTTTGTGTAACATATAATTTACTTAAAGCAACCTTGACCTTGAAATATAATTCCTACTGAGCGTCCGCTCACCCTAGTTTTTTCCCTATTTTTCAAGTAACTCCGATGATGAAGCTCATTCGGATGGGGACGGACATGAGTGAAGAGCGTAGAGCCGTCCAGCCATTGGAGATGTTATCTAGTCGTGTCTGTTGGTTTTAAATTGTTCCTTCAAGTGTGTGGGTATGATGATAAAGACGACAATATGGATGATGGAAGTGGAACTATGAACAAGTGCAACATCAACTCAAGCAACCAACATGAAGTGTAAAGCACATGGGCATGTCATCTTAACAGAAATAAGCAGAGGAAAAAGAAAACACACGTCGGGGCGTGGAGCAAAGAAATAAACTAAAAACACACACCGTAGGTATGGAGTAACTAAAAGAAAGTAAATAGAGAGCAAGATAATGGAAAAGAAGACAATTGCCCAACTAAGGAACTGTGATCGCCACCAAGGTAACTAAAATAGCAAAGCTAAGATAAGTACCTTGGAAAGAGCCGGATGAAACACCCGCCCACAGGAGATGAAACCTGGATACTGTGAACAGAAAGTGGTCTAATATTGAACCGTGAACCAATGACAAACGGTCTTACGATAGACCGCCTGAAGCCTGAAAATGGTCTTCTATAGGGCCGCTAACACGCACGGAGCAGTAACTTGGGACTTGGATCTCCACCTCTCCTAGCCGGCCAGAAGAGTTGGGCTTCGTACTATGAACCCTATAGACCTGCAAAATAATGTAAGAACAAAGAAAAAAATAACCCAATTAGCCCTTGGACAAGTGTAGTATCTATAATGTAATTAAGCTAAAGTGCATGAAGGAAGGGCGAATACCTGGGGGGTTTGGTGTTTTTTCACCCTATAGGGTGTGGAAAAGAATAGGGGGATGTTTTAAAATGTGATTGAGATGCAAAGAACATGGAAGAAGAAGAGGGAAGATGCTATGATCATGCAAAGGGACAATAGACCAAACTTAAGAAAAAGACTCAAACTAGACCAAAGGAACTTGATACTCCTTGGACCAGAAGCCTTATGGACGTGGAAGCAGCTTCTCCCTGGTTTGTACTTGCTCCAGAACGTAGCAGCACTTCGTGGTAAACTCTAGAAATCTCCTCTTCAAGCCATGAAGTCAAGGGTCCTATTTATAGGCCCTCAAACCCTAGGCTCGAGTTGGAGGGATAATGACTCGAAAATAGACCTGAAACTAGATAATCCTCGAAGATAATACTCCCAAGAGTCCATAGAAACAAACAGAAGGTTCTGAGAATCTCTAGTGAGAGAGAAATCAAAAGATGAAGGACTCTAGTTCGTCCACAGTCGAACAGAGGAAGAACAGGTAGAGCAGGACTCTCTGTTCCACTAGCGATCCTGCGATAGACCGCCAGCCCCAAGAAACGGTCGTTTGATAGACCGCTAAGCACATGCATCCAGAAGAAGATAAGATCATAGAGACCCAGCTGGACTCTCTACCCATTAGCGGTCTAGAGATGGACAGCCAACGTCCACCTTGCGGTCGTACGATAGACCGCTAGGGGAGAGGACGTGGCAGAAGAGATAAAGGCTGATAAATCCACAACTTAATCCACAAAATAATCCTCATTGGCCCTTATCTAGGCCCAATAAGGTGAAATGATGGGAAATCAATGGAGCTAAGTCCAACCAAAGAGAATGACCCATAAAATTAACCCAAAAAAATGACCAAAAATGGCCCAATAAGCGGTGAATATCTCGAGACATCATAAAAATAGATAAGGAGACGACCCAACTCATTGGTCATAAAACAGGTGTCAACAGATGCCCCTCCTTAACGTCCTCTTTGCAGGGGAGCGAGCGGAGGTGAAGTGAAAGCAACATGGAACATGGAGGTGAAGCGGAAATGAAGCGGAGTGGACTGAAAAGCGGGCGTTAAGGTAAACCGACACCCGTCCTAAAACAACGAGCGATAGGAATCTTCCGGTAAACTTCGGACCAATCACAAGGAACGGCAAAATCGAACGACGCATGCCTGGAGGAACTAACAACTAAAGGAAATAAAAAAACACGACCAACCTCCTCACTGGAACGCACAGCTGATAGGCGGTCAGAGCAAGCGGAAAAGTAAAGAGACAAGTAACTAAACTCCAGACAGGAATCTCAGTTAAATCAAATCGAGCAAAAGGCTGAAGAAAACTTTCCAACTCAGAGTGGAATGATTCTCCTTACTCAAGACCATGGACACATAGCTATCCACCATTACTGAGACACTTTAGACAGATGAGGGCACGTAAATGCTCAAAGATGCGCATGATGCATGATGGGCTAAAATAAAAGAAATCATCAAAATAAATGCAAATAAAGAATAAAATAGAAAATACTCGAGAATAGTATTGCTAGACCGGACAAATCAGGGTCAGGACACTATCTGCAACCATGGCGTGCAAGATAGAACCATCGTCCCCTAACTCTTTCAACCTAACGGCCTATCCAAATGATTAAATATGTACACCTAGATCATCATCATTTTTGTTAGAGGGGAACATCAGATCTTGGAACACATGAATGACCAGCCAGTTCTCGAGATAATATATCATAGATAACATATAGTAATGCATTAAGGGACCAGGGATTGAAATACTTGCCTGACTTACCTGCCTGGCGAGGAAATAACGTGATACGATGGCGTTCATGATCATGACAATAAGAAGATTAGCCATCAACAATTATAAGAGATAGAAATGAAGCACATATGGAGTAAGAATAGAGCAAGCATATTACTTCAAATCATCAAGATATCCAGCAACCAAACGGTCTAACAATGGTCCGCTAGAATGAACTGACGGTCTAAATATAGACCGCCAGCGAAGGGTGATTCACATTCTTCAATGCAGCTGACTCAGATGAAAAAATGGTCTATGGGAAGACCGCTAAGGTTTGATAACGGTCTAACTATAGACCGTTTAGCTCTGAGCGAATTCAAAACAAAACCGTTCGTTCATTCCCCCCCCATTCTATGCTCATTTCAATCAAACCAAACCACCACCGAGCCTACCCCACTCTTACTCCGGTGACCCACCGGCGATCACCGCGAAGCTGCATTCCCCATCCCCAAGATGGTGAAGAAGAGAGTTATAAAGCATTTCTGACGGCGGATAGACGAGGAGGAAGTGCCGCCCACGGCGGAGGTGAACCCATCGGTGGAGGAAGAAGGGCCGTCAGCCCAAGCGGAGGTGGAAGAGGCCCCTGCGGCGGAGGAGGACTCTGAGGAGGCTGGAGATGGCGAGGAAGGGGCCCAGACGGCCAGAGAAGGGGCGACGGCGACCGGACGGCGATCGTCGGAGGTAGGTCGATGGCCCTAAAATTTCATTTTTGATTTCTACAAACCATGCATGTGTATGAATGGACAGGGGAATGGGTTTGGGGACCCATTAAAATACTTTGTAGGCCCTTTGGGCCATTTTCAATGCTCGGGGAAATGAGGCAAACACTGCCCCCTGTCTGGGTGCCTAGCGGTCCTTCCAGCGACCGCTAGGTGATCAGGCGGTCTAGGGACGACCGCTAGGAGATAAGAAACGGTCTCAAGGTGACCGCTAAGGAACCAGAGGGATTTTTGTGATTTTTATTAAAATGCAAATGCAATGTATGTTTGATGAATTACATGAATATCATGATGTGAATGAATGCAGGGGAAGTGGCGGACTCGGATTTCGTGGTTGTAAGTCCGAGCAGTTTACTTAGCATTGCCAGACTACCAGAGGGAGAGATTAGCAGCGATGGGGTTCAGGGAGCTTCTTAGCATTGAAGTGACGAGGATCGACATAGCGCTGCTGTATGCACTTCATGGGCGATGGGACCCGATCAGCAGAGCTTTCTTGTTCCCATGGGGACATATGATCACGACGTTGGAGGACGTCGCGAGGATCATAGGATTGAGAGTACATGGGGCTCCAGTGACATGATGGACATATGCAAACTACCGGGATATGGCATAGGAGCTACTAGGACTGGAGTTGATGAGACTGGGGCACCATTCCTCGATGCTGGCCAGAGCGACTCTCCAGGAGAGTTTGGAATTGAGAGGAGCAGCCATAGCTGTTGGAGAGTTACCTGAGGAGGACATTGAGAGACTGACAGACCGGGCACGAGAGAGAGTGTCTGCGGAGCCGAGACCAGAGGGGGACATCACCCTCCTACGTTTCTTGATATTGCTATTCGGGAAGCTTCTATTCACGATGAGGGCAGACGGAGTGAGCTGTAGGCTCCTTCCTTTGTTGAGAGATCTGGACGGCATTGGCTAGTACACTTGGGGAGCAGCGGTGCTAGCCTTTCTATCTGACTCCCTCAGCACCACCGACCGGCAGAAGATGCTGGGCGGGTTCACACCTTTCCTCCAGGTAAATGCTTGACTCTAAACTCTTATACTTATATGCACACTATATACTTATCTTTGATGTATGCTGACATTTTACTAATGCAGGTATGGAGCTATCTGTACCTCCCTGGAATCGGGCGAGGGAAGGAGATACATCCCGACCGGGTCCCCATTATGAGACGGTGGTCGGTGACTCGGGATATGGGGTCGCTTCGACGCTTAGTGCGGGTGATCCAGGATGACTTGGATACATTCCCATACGCATCGGTAAGCTTCTCAAACTCAAACTTTCTAAATGCACTTAAATGCTTCTGAACGCTTGTAAATACTTATCTAAATGCTGACGCTCGACTTCCTTGCCCTTTTAGGTGCGCTGGACACCCTATCGTGACGAGGGTCACGAGGGGCAGCCTTGGGTGGAGGCAGCCCAGGCGTACGCCGAACGAGAGATCTGGCTTCATTGCTTGAACATCATCGGCTGATCATGAGGACGAGAGGAGTACACCAGCCGGAGGTGGAGTTCCCAATGCGAGATGACGAGCACATCGGATGGTCCTCGAAGGGACTGAGCGGGGACATTTACTAGGTCACTCGGGCACTCAACCAGGTACGGGACAGGTCACGCAGAGGTCGGGTGGTGAGGGCCCGAGCTGACAGCGGTGAGGCCTACCTGAAGCCCTACGCGGGGAGGTATGGCGACCATGTGTTCCGCGGCGTCCGTCGACCGGTATGAATTTCTAAACTCATGCTCTTTAATTAATTAAATTATTCCTATATGCACTAACACCTTGATTTACTATATGCAGCTAGACCCCCAGGGCAAGATAGCAGAGCTCCAGGGCCTCCTGCACTCCACTGTACAGTAGAGGGATGAGCTCCAGCGCACGTTGGATCTTCTGGTGAGTTTCACTAAATCTTAGACTTAATTATGCTTATGCTTATGATGAATGTGATTGACTCTGACTTCTAAAATGGAGCGAGCCGAGGGAGCGCAGCGACACGGACCAGATGCTCCTTCCTCTTCGTCCCTGCCTGCGGGAGATCGAGTCGAGCAAGATGCGGACTTTGCTCGGGCCGAGTAGGCCGAGGCCACTCTCGCGGAGAGGGTAAGTAAAAACTAAACCAAGAACTTTTGGACTTAAATGCTTATGATATGCAAATGCGTAACTGTGATGAATGCTAATGCAGGCAAAGGAATTGAGTACAACACTGGCCGAGGCGGAGCGTGCTTGATGCGGGACGGACATGGGAACCGACTCTACGTGGTATGGACCTCGGACTCTAGATGAGGACACGACCAGCAGCACATGATGGGAGAGACATTAGGCCCGACACGGAGAGCTCCTATGGGCTATATGTCGCTAACAGAACGCAAGCTCACTCGTCGTCCCAAGCGAGGTAAACGCGGATCGTGCGCGGTTGAAGAATCGGCAAAGTTCAAGGTAGTCAGACTCACATCCGACTCGGATCGAGTCGCGGGACGGGTCACTCTCACACTCACAGCGGTGACATGAACACAGGGGCTAGTACCTATCGCTCTCGGCAGTGGCAAAAGACCATATACTAGCTAAGCAAATGAACGCCAAGAGGTTAAGACCATTACCTCCACGCACCCGGCGTGGCGAAGACAACCCCGACCGAATTACGGACTCTCGGTTAACAATGATTACAGCAATACACTAAGTCGACCCACTCCACGTAGGGAGGTAAAAGGTCACATGTGTGGTCCGGGAATCACGCAACTCGGGTTGACGGGCAGCATCTTGATGTCGCCCGGCGGTGCCGAACTCCGCGTTTTCGTGCTTTCCGAACGGCAACTTCAACGGGCCCGCGGGGCCCACGGACGGCACTGTCCTCCGGATCTGCGGGGGTGGGACCCACTATGATGGGGACCTCTGGTGGCGCCCCTCCACGGACGACGGTCGGCCGGGAACACCGATCGGGGGTCGATCGGCCCCGATTCCCAACTCTTGAACTAATAACCCACGGATTTTGGTTGCTGTCTTCCGGCGCGCGCTCCGGCGAAAACGGCCGCTGCGGTCAATCCCGAGGTCGGATCGGGACGCATGAGCTATCGTTGGAAAGCTCTCTTCAAATGCTTCAATTTAGACCCAGAGAGATCTGCTGGATCTGGTCGGATAAGAACTTTATTAGATTTACAAGTCCCTGTTGTACAGTAACCGAAATCTCAGATCTGCAGGGCACTTGTCTGAGAACCACCGTTGACCGCCTAGTAAACCTCCGATTCAACTCTTGATCTCTTCTTAGAGGTTGTAGGGAATCAAACCACGGAATGGGGGCTATTTTTATAATTCGATTTCGAGGTGGCTCCGATTTGTTATGATTTTTGGGGTGACTGGTGGTCGGATCTGGGAACAGGTGGATAGAACTGTAGATGGGTCTGAGAATGATTTTTAGAAAAATGAGATGGACGAATCAAAAATGGAGAAAAATTTTGGATGAAGGGGTGGATGGATGGAACCCCCAGTAAAATTGGCCGAACTAACCGAAATCAAAAAGTGTCTCTAAGACATGAAACTCAGGACGGAGGTGAACTTGGACAGAACTCTGGCAGAATAGAAATGGAAGAGTGGACGAAAATCAAAAATTAGCAAACGTGATCTGAATGCTGGCCTGATTTTTGTGGGTGGAGAGTAACATCCCAGGAACAAATCCTCCAAATTTGGTAGCCAAATGAGCTCAGGAAAGACCTGTGAATTTCGAACAAGCGGCTGTGGTACAGCGCAGGTAGAACTCCGTTGATGGCGATGGCGGTGCGGTAGCGGCTCGTGGCGGCGGCGACGATCGTCGGAACTGATACACGAGGAGTCACACCTCAGAATGGAAGCCTTCACAGCATCCAAGGGGGAGAGGGAGAGGAGAAGGGGGCACACCAAGCTGGAGCTCCAAGAATTACTTTGATTCAAATGGCATTAATTCAAGAAAATGGTAATTTCATGCCTTATATGTGACTCCCACCAAACTCATCCTCTACCGTTGGATCTAGGGGTTGGGGATGGATGGCTAGGATGGAGTTTGATCAAAATATAACAAAAATATTAAACAAAAGGGGAGGGGGCACACCTTGACCAAGGAGGGTCAAGGGGGGGACATGGTAGGTGGGGTTGGTGGCCTCCCATGTGGACTTTTCAAGTCCATTGTCCCCCTCCCTTGGCCCACCCTTCTAGAAGCCTCCATGGAGGGTTGACTGACCCCACAGTGGCCCTAGAGCTGAGGTGGCCCAATGGGAGTGGAGTGGGGGCCCGTGGGACCCAGGGATCCCCATTTTGCACATAAGCCCCTCGAACTATATAAATTACACACTGACGAAAAGGAAATAAAATACATTACACACAAATAAAAATCCCCAAAAAATATGATAAATGCTATGACTCAGTGGGGAACCTCCAGACTGTCTCCGAGCCATAGGGATGCTGAGGTGGCTCGAGTCGTGCTCCTCGTGCGGTACCGGTGGCTCGTCGGCTCGTGTCTCGCATGCGCTCGGGTGTCCGCACCAATTCTCCCCGGGTGGGAGAAACTCGACCCTGTCGAGTAAGGGTCTGCATCGCTCCGGTATCGCTCCAGAAGATCCGGATCAATCCGCTGCAACTCTCCATATGTGATCCATGTGTCCTCAGTAGCGGGCCGTCCTCTCCATCGCACTAGGTAGCGCGGGTAAGATCCACTCCTGGTAACTGTCACTTGCTCGTCCAGTATACGATCTATATGCTCACGCTGCCGTGAAAAAGGGGCTGGAGGTGGAAGTGGGCACTCAGGTGTGGGATCAGTCTCAAGGGGAGGAGATGGCTCAAAAGGCTCACAAGGGATCACCACTGGGTCCCTATATGCAACAAGATCCGATACATTGAAGGTAGAGCTTATACCATATTCCTCGGGCAGGTCCACAACATACGCATTGGATCCAACGCGTTTCAACACTCTAAAGGGACCGGCTCCGCGAGCTTGCAACTTCTTAACGGTTCCAGAAGGAAACCGTTCAGGTCTTACCCTGATCATGACATATTCGCCCTCCTGGAACTCTCGGTGGTGTCGGTGGTCATCGGCTAACTCCTTATACCGTGCATTGCTGGCCTCAACTGTGACGACGGACATCGTCATGCAGACTCCTAACATGATTAGCAAAAGAAAAGAAACACAGGATGCACACACAACCTAACATGCTTAGCAAAAGAAAAGAAACATACGGATGCACACACGACCCTAAACAACCCTACAGTTAGTAAAACCCAATCATATGCAAGGTGGTCCAGGACATCCGAATGTGTGCCATGTATGCATTTGACATAACCGGAGGTTAATGTCATGGTGGACTCCTAGACATCCTATGATGCACCAACCATGGACATGGGGTTTGGATGTGGGAAGTCCGGGAGGCTTGGGTGGTTGAGGTGGGCCGAGGGAACCAAAGTCTTCATTACCCCCAAATGACAGTTCGGACCTATTGCCATGTGAAGGTTGCCAGGCCCGAGTAGGAGGGGTGTGATAGTGGACTTCCTTAAAGAGGGGGAGTGGAGGTTGTGGGCCAAGGGGCCCATGAAGAAAGGGATCGAAGGGATCAAAGAATGTGTGACCCCTCGATATGGATTCCCTCATCTCAAGATCCCATGTGTGGAATTCTAGAAGGTGTTGATGGTCACCTTCATCCATCGACGTAGATGGTACTGTGTATAGGAGATAGGGTTCCTCCCTCGGGATAAAAGGAGTGAAGTCAGGCTCGGCCGATAAGGGGAGGAGTAAAAGAACCTCCATGGTGATATGGCCCACGGTGCACATGGAGGTGATGGACCCTAAGGATGGATGTGTGAAGCTACGACCTATAGGTTGGTCAAAGCCTGGGGCGAACAAGTGCGTAAAAGTCAATTGCCGGTCTAACCCTTTAAGAAGGTCATCCAATGTATCCACATGGTGACTAGACCGGAAAGTGGTATGGAATGAGTTGATTGGCACCAAAGGTAGGATAGGGTCCATAGATGGGAAGGGAAGTGGGACCAAGCTATCCTTGAGCCAACTAAGTAGTGGCTCGGCTATGTAAAGTGTACCCGTTAGAAATACGGGTGGCTCCCAATGAGATGGTTCCGAATAGAGTTTAGAAGTAGAGGGTGGTAGCATGGGAGCTCTCGTGGGTGGGGAATGAGGATCCACCATGATGGGGAGAGAGCCTGGGGACTCCGTTGATGGGGCCGGGTTAAGACTACCGGCGATGACCTCCTTAGATTCGTGTAGGAGTACGTCACTAGGAGTACGTGTCCTATCCACCCCATCCAACCGGTCTAAAATCATTTGCATAAGTTCGGCAACGGAGTGGGTTGGAATAGGGATATTATGGTGGACTCGCCCGTAGTCAACCGTCCTAGGAATGGGTCTTGGCTCATCTACGTGTGGGGCTCTTTGCCTCTGACTAGGACCCACTTGGTTGGAAGTGATTGGGTGGGGCCGGTTGGAGGTGACCGGTTGGGGCACGTAGACCTTCCTAAGCTCTCTCTTCATCTCCCACCATGACTCGATGGGCCATTGCCCCCTAACCTCTCTCATTCTTTTGATGTAATCCCCCTTTTCGGTAGCCTCATGAAGAAGCCGCTCTTTGGAGAAAGAGAATTGCATTGCCCCGGACATAGTATAACAATCAAAGTAGGTGCCCATGGTGGCCTCCCACTTGAGGTAGGTGCCCGGGTCATTGGAGCCAAAAAAATCTGAGGCTTCAGGCCTACAGAAGCGGAGAGGATGGTTGCCAAGCCCATGGGTGGGCCAACGGTCATATCACCCGGGTGATTGGGACTCCATGAGAAACTGGGGAACTACATGTTAGACATGCCGACACTTGGACAAGACCGACTGACTCTTATAGGACTACACACGAACTAGAAGACACCGACTAATGCAAACACTCACTAAAGGATACACTTAGACCTAACCAATATCCGGTACGTGGCGGAGATAAGCGACCCGAAGATCACTCGCGCAAGTACGCTACCTTCCCGATAGGCATAACCTAATGTTCGGGCAACGTCTTTTAATATACCGAGCTATTGGGTGAAATGTAATTTGAAACACTCTTTTTTTTATTTTGAAAATAATGATGATCCTAGACTCGACTTAGACCATGATGCATGCAAGACTTATGCAAGATTACCCTAGACTCGACTCGCTCTGATACCAAACTGATGCGGGACGGACATGGGAACCGACTCTACGTGGTATGGACCTCGGACTCTAGATGCGGACACGACCAGCAGCACATGATGGGAGAGACATTAGGCCCGACACGGAGAGCTCCTATGGGCTATACGTCGCTAACAGAACGCAAGCCCACTCGTCGTCCCAAGCGAGGGAAACGCGGATCGTGCGCGGTTGAAGAACCGACAGAGTTCAAGGTAGTCAGACTCACTTCCGGACTCGGATCGAGTCGCGGGACGGGTCACTCTCACACTCACAGTGGTGACATGAACACACGGGCTAGTACCTATCGCTCTCGACAACGGCAAAAGACCATATACTAGCTAAGCAAATGAACGCCAAGAGGTTAAGACCATTACCTCCACGCACCCGGCGTGGCGAAGACAACCCCGGCCGAATTACGGACTCCCGGTTAACAATGATTACAGCAATACACTAAGTCGACCCACTCCACGCAGGGAGGTAAAAGGTCACATGTGTGGTCCGGGAATCACGCAACTCGGGTTGACGGGCAGCATCTTGATGTCGCCCGGTGGTGCTGAACTCCGCGTTTTCGTGCTTTCCGAACGGCAGCTTCTACGGGCCCGCAGGGCCCACGGACGGCGCTGTCTTCCGGATCTGCAGGGGTGGGACCCACTATGATGGGGACCTCTGGTGGTGCCCCTCCACGGACGGCGGTCGGCCGGGAACACCGATCGGGGGTCGATCGGCCCCGATTCCCAACTCTTGAACTAATAACCCACGGATTTTGGTTGCTGTCTTCCGACGCGCGCTCCGGTGAAAACGGCCGCTGCGGTCAATCCCGAGGTCGGATCGGGACGCATGAGCTATTGTTGGAAAGCTCTCTTCAAATGCTTCAATCTAGACCCAGAGAGATCTACTGGATCTGGTCGGATAAGAACTTTATTAAATTTACAAGTCCCTGTTGTACAGTAACCGAAATCTCAGATCTGCAGGGCACTTGTCTGAGAACCACCATTGACCGCCTAGTAAACCTCCGATTCAACTCTTGATCTCTTCTTATAGGTTGTAGGGAATCAAACCAAGGAATGGGGGCTATTTTTATAATTCAATTTCGAGGTGGCTCCGATTTGTTATGATTTTTGGGGTGACTGGTGGTCGGATCTGGGAACAGGTGGATAGAACTGTAGATGGGTCTGAGAACGATTTTTAAAAAATATGAGATAGACGAATCAAAAATGGAGAAAAATTGTGGATGAAGGGGTGGATGGATGGAACCCCCAGTAAAATTGGCCGAACTAACCGAAATCAAAAAGTGGCTCTAAGACATGAAACTCAGGACGGAGGTGAACTTGGACAGAACTCTGGCAGAACAGAAATGGAAGAGTGGACGAAAATCAAAAATTAGCAAACGTGATCTGAATGCTGGCCTGATTTTTGTGGGTGGAGAGGAACATCCCAGGATTAACTCCTCCAAATTTGGTAGCCAAATGAGCTCGGGGAAGACCTGTGAATTTCGAACAAGCTGCTGTGGTACTGCGCAAGCAGAACTCCGTTGATGGCGATGGCGGTGCGGTAGTGGCTCGTGGCGGCGGCGGCGATCGTCGGAACCGATACACGAGGAGTCACACCTCAGAATGGAAGCCTTAACAGCATCCAAGGGGGAGAGGGAGAGGAGAAGGGGGTGCACCAAGCTGGAGCTCCAAGAATTACTTTGATTCAAATGGCATTAATTCAAGAAAATGGTAATTTCATGCCTTATATATGACTCCCACCAAACTCATCCTCCACCGTTGGATCTAGGGGTTGGGGATGGATGGCTAGGATGGAGTTTGATCAAAATACAACAAAAATATTAAACAAAAGGGGAGGGGGGCGCACCTTGACCAAGGAGGGTCAAGGGGGGGACATGGTAGGTGGGGTTGGTGGCCTCCCATGTGGACTTTTCAAGTCCATTGTCCCCCTCCCTTGGCCCACCCTTCTAGAAGCCTCCATGGAGGGTTGACTGACCCCACAGGGGCCCTAGAGCTGAGGTGGCCCAATGGGAGTGGAGTGGGGGCCCGTGGGACCCAGGGATCCCCATTTTGCACATAAGCCCCTCGAACTATATAAATTACACACTGACGAAAAGGAAATAAAATACATTACACACAAATAAAAATCCCCAAAAAATATGATAAATGCTATGACTCAGTGGGGAACCTCCAGACTATCTCCGAGCCATAGGGATGCTGAGGTGGCTCGAGTCGTGCTCCTCGTGCGGTGCCGGTGGCTCGCCGGCTCGTGTCTCGCATGCGCTCGGGTGTCCACACCAGTGCTAGAGTAGAGACCGAGCGACTCCGTGCAGAGGTGGAGCAGTTGAGCACGGGGCTAGTAGATTTAGAGCGCTACCGGACCGAGGCACGAGAGGCTCGGTGCCAGGCATACGACATGAAGATTGAGCTGCGAACGATGGAGAAGACCGTGTGGATGATAGGCCGCGGACCAGAGTGGAGCGTGTCCCAGATCGGTGCTCGGAGCGGCTCGTTCCCTGACTTCCTGACCGGCTCCTCCGGCCATCGAAGGAATGAGGAGGGAGATAGGAGGCGACGATGGGAAGAGGGTAGCATAGCCATGGGCCCGCCGGAGAAGAAACACGAGGGTATCGGTGACAGCGGTAGCCCGGGGGATGGACCAGCCGAGTGACTTGTACTCTTTCTTTTCTTTTGATGCGCACTTGTACATGACTTGTATTTAGTGAAATGGAAAACTTTTTGTTGCTTTTATTGTTTAAAGTGCAGATGGTGCATGAATGCGAATGCTAACTTACTGACCATGACTCTAAGACTAACAGAGAGCATGGGAGAGGACAAGAGCAGAACAGGACTGGCGAGCGAGCGAGATGAAAGTTGGCCAAAACCTGACAAAACTGGAAAACGGTCTAGTGTAGGATCGCCAAAATGGCAAAAAAGGTCTAACGATAGACTGTTACGGGAACGGGAGATAAGGCGGTGAAGAAGAATGGAAAATGGTCACTTGACAATCGTTTGCGAGCTCTTAGCGGTCGAACGATAGACCGCTAGGGACGGAACACAGTGAAGTCCGAGCGGGACTCTTCGTGAGGGTCCTAACCCAGGGATAGGGGTCCCTAATCTGCACTAAACCCATCCTAACTCAACTTGAAGCTACCCAGCCCTAATCCTAATGCAATAGGACTAAAACCAGAGCCTTATAACTAGGACTAAACCCCAAGATTCGCAGCTCACAGGAAGTCTCTGCTACAGGCCTTGAAATTTCATCAAAAATCATGCAATTTGTCATGAAGAGGAACTTTGAAGCTAGTGCCATGGGAGAGGTTGCCTACACCGGTCCAAAGGCGGCTAGGAGAGAGCACGGGGAGCTACAGCGACTGACTTTGATCCCCAAACACTTGAGTTCAAGTTCTTCAAGAGAACTAAGCATAATTCTAAGTTCAAAAAGTTCATATACTTCCTTGATTTTTTTCTTATATCATTCCCCTCTCTTCTTCTTCTTTCTTTTCCTTCTTTTCTAGCTTCTTCCTGGCCCAAGATGCTACTCTAGCCTTAAGTGGGTGGCTCCCTTAATAAAAGAACTCCCTTTAGAAGTCACCTCCATCCTAAGGGCATGGCACCTACAACCTTTATTAGTTTTGGCCAAGAACTTCTAAAAATTTTCATATGATTGGCCTAGCATTTCAGCACTCTTGGAGTTGTGGCACCCCCAAACACATACATTCATATTCCCATCTTTTGAAGCCACCAACCTTATAGAAGAGATGGAGACCTATCTAGGCCTTCCCAATACTAAGATAGGGGATGAAGACTTAGTGTGTCATACGGTTTAGCCAATAGACCCTTCTTTAATTCTAGGGGATTTCATTCACAACCCAAAGGATGTTAGGACAATGATTAGCCCACGTCACATTCATTTTATCCCCATGGCCCAATGGATAGTCTCCCATTGTAAGAATAAATGGGGGAGGTATGAAGCCATTGCCAAAGCTACCTCGGTTTGCTTATGCATGATTTTCCTCTTTTCTACTACGGACCACCTTTTAGATATCCAAACCTTAGCGTCATTAGTGGCTTGTGGCGGGGTTTGTCCATTTCTCAGGCCATTCTTTCATACCTTTATGAGGGCCTTAGCTTAGCTTGCTTAGGAGGGCCTCTCTTCCGGTCCATGAAAGTTCTTACCCAAGGAGAACGTTCCTTCAGTTAGCCGCATATTTGGGAGCCACCCACTCTTCTACATAGGAGGCACATTTGGGTTCTCTTCACAGGTTGAGTGCCGGACGGCAGATAAGATAACAAGGGATGAATGGCGCCTCTTTCTCAACACATTGCCAATTGATAAGTTCATGATGCGTCCCCGACTTCTTCAAGGCACTACTCTGAGACTACCCAGGCAACTAGGCCTAGACCTGTGGCTAGTGGGGAACACTACCTTGGCAATCTACAACCCACACCAGTGCTACTTGCAAATTGGGATATCCCGCACTAAGGTTCCAGCATTATCACACTACCCTCCCCTTCAAGCTAGGAAGATCGGGACCGAGGAGGATGAGCGGGTGATCCGGAGCGCTCTGACTATGTGGGAGATCAGCCGCATTCGTACCTTACCACCGGAGGTGACAGAGAAGGAAGAGGAATACCAAACTTATGTGGAGGAGTTACGCAAGATCTGACCTTGCGCGAACAAGAAATTGAAAGTATTTTGACCTTTATGATGTGAAATTTGCATTTTTATTGATAGAATGATGTATGATGAAACTTTGGATGAATAAATGAGAAGTTTGTTTGGAAAGATGTGCAATGGACTTGTGGTTGGCATGATTAATTGAATGAAGCAGAGTTCTCTATCTGATAAACAGTCTAGCCAACGACCGCTATAATAGGAAAAACGGTCTAGCGATAGACCGCTAAGAACAGTGCTCAGAAAAACTCAGAGTTTTCTGGTTCTCGGGAATGGCTAGCGGTCGCCATTAGACCGCCAGGAAATGATAAATGGTCTATCGAAGGACCGCTAAGGAGGGGAAATAGAGAAACCTGAGAATTAGGTCCTCGAGTGAGAATATCGGTCTTCTCCACGACCGCGAGTGTATGGTTAGCGGTCTAAAAAAGGACCGCAAGGGACAAGAGATGGAGAAACTTGAGAGATTCGAATCCTGGGGAATTAGACCTGTATCTGCACACACTTAAAATAAGAAACAAGTTAGATCTGTTCTTAGGCTCAACCCCTTGCCTGCAGCAAGTTAGAGAATGACCAATCCTTGATATTTGGTCAAGGGGTGGAGCTTTATTAAATAGGCGGAAAATGCAATGAATATAAATGAAAATGCATGCTATGCAATGGTGATGGTATTTTTGGAATTTTGAAAATATTTGATTTTTGTGGGTTTTGAAATATATGATTTTTTTTATTTTGAAATATCTGATTTTTTAAATTTTGAAATATACCATTTTTTTAGATTTTAAAATATCTGATTTTTTGGATTTTGAAATATAACATTTTTTTTGGTTTTGAAATATAACATTTTTTTGGATTTTGAAATATACCATTTTTTTGGATTTTGAAATATATTATTTTTTAGATTTTGGGGGCAAATTCCGTCCAGGCAACAAGAGCCCTACCTGTATCACTAGGAATCTCCTGAAGTCGGCGTGCATTTGAGGTGACAATCCCTGGCCAGGGCCAATCTATATGACGGTGCTTCTACTGAGGCCATATCCAGGGTGCTATCTGGTCCTAAAAGAAAAATAGAATTCAGGGGATAAGCGTAGGCCAGGTATAAAGGTTTTTAGGGCTTGAGTCACTCTCGCGACAACCCTTTCAGAGATTCAGTCTGTTGCATATCGTCATCGAACCTTTATCCACCCTAGGCACACATACGACCGGGCTCATAACGTCCCACGGGGAAACTATACTGACACTCTTGCCATGCCTAGTTTTACACATTTTCTTATTGGAGCTTTGATCCTTTGAAATTAGAGATTTTTTTAGATGAGCTTTTAATCTTGCTTTGATTTGCTCCCTTCCTTTTCCTTTGCTTCTCTATTGTGGAATCAGGTCATAACGGACTGCCCCTATTTGAGACCTCCTCTCGTCAGGCTGTCTAGATTGGTCATCGCCCCCTAATTCGCCTCTTGTCCCTAGATTTAGTCGAAGAAAGAAACGGACAGGGACCTTGACTTCCCCCAAGCATGGCCAAGGAGAAACGGTGTTTACATAACTGGGGACCCCGATCAGGGATGTCGTGAAGTATGTGATTGGCCAAACTCGGGATCCTCCTTCGTGATTGAGGAAAGGGGCAGCTCGCTACCGGGCTTTCATTAGCCTGACTCTAAGGAAGGAAACGCTTAAGATACAACCCATTCCAAGCGTGAGACAGCTCCTCACCTTCTATGTTGACTAAGCGATATGCGTTCCCTGGATAAGCCTCTCTCATGACAAACGGACCCTCCCAATTAGGTTGCAATTTGGACCTAAGACCTCCATACCTAATGAATTTTTGTTTCAAAACCATATCTCCTATTTGAAATTTGCGCTCGATTACCTTCTTTTGAAAATAATGCAAAATGCTCTTTTGATAAATGGACATGTGACCGGCCGCATTCATCCTCTTCTCATCCAAGAGTTCCAGCTGGACGAGCAACGCCTCTCTACGCTCATCGAGATTAAGTTCCTTATCAAGCTGTACCCTTAGGGAAGGGATTAAGATCTCATATGAGAGCACCGCCTCTATCCCATAGGTGAGAGCATAGGGGATTTGCCCCGTAAGAGTACGAACAGAGGTGCGGTAAGCCCATAGAGCTTCCACTAATCGTTCAGGCCAATCAGAGAATTTGTGAAATTCACATGTTTTCTTTATGATTTTAAGAAGGGTTTTATTAGTAGCTTCAGCTTGACCGTTTCCTTGAGGGTAATATGGTGATGAATGATGCAATGCAATATTGAACTTCTTACATAGGTCCTGGAGCTCCTGAGAGATGAACTGAGGTCTATTGTCGGTGACGATACTGCTTGGCTCTCCGAACCGTGAGATGATATTCTTCAAGATGAAGCGGCACACCGTGGTAGCTTTGATCTCTGCATACGCTTCCGCTTCGGCCCACATGGTGAAGTACTCAGTGGCGGTGAGGATGAAGGATTTGTGTTTGGTCTGAGAATTGGGATCACCTAGAGGGCCAACAATATCGAAAGCCCACATAGAGAATGGCCAAGGAGCAGAGAGAGGATGAAGAGATAAAGTAGGAGCATGGATCTTATCAGCGTGTAGTTGGCATTTAAGACACCTCCGGACATAGAGGGAGTAATCTTCCTCTAGAGTGGGCCAATAATAACCCTACCTAAGGATTTTCTTCGCTAGATCCTGGCCATTGACATGACCTCCACATTCACTAGAATGGGCTACTTCGGCCACTTTCCAAGCTTCATCATCATCAAGACATCTCATGAGCATTCCATTGAGAGCACACTTGTACAATTCTCCAACAATGATAGTGTACCTCGAGGCAGCTCTTCTAATAGCCTTACGCTGCTCGGCGTTTGCCCCTTCTGGGAATGATCAGTCTTTGCAATACAGCTCGATTTCATGGTACCATGGCAATTCTTCTTCTTCCAGAATCTCTTCTAGCTCAGTTAAAGACACTTCCTTCAAATATTCCTTCTCATCCCTAGCCTCTACAGCCTTCCTAAGGTTGGCAAACCAAGGATCCTGAAGAGAGGGAGCATCTAATCTCTGAACGACAATAGTCTCAATGCTCTGACTGAGAGGGAAAGATAAGGAGGAAGCAAGCGACGCTAATGCATCAGCGAGAATGTTCTGAGATCAAGGAGTGTGAATGTAGATCAGCTTATGAATTGCCTAGCCAAAAGAGTGACCAAGTCCTGATATAGCTTGAGCTTCGAGTCACGGGTGTGGTAAGTGGACAGGACTTGCCGCAGAACGAGCTGAGAATCTCCTATGATGTTTAAGTAACGCGCGCCCAAGAGGTAGGCGTGCTTCAATCCGGCCAGGAGAGCCTCATACTCAGCGATATTGTTGGTAGCAGGAAAATGGAGCTGATAAGCAAAGGGAATCGTCACCCTTTCCAGAGTGAGGAGAACAGCGCCTATCCCTTAGCCTTGAGAATTGAGCGCACCGTCAAAGTGCAGAGACCAAAAGGGATGATGGGTAAGAACAGAGAGATGCTCATTAGGGAAATCATTTTGAATAGAGTTGGTGTAGGGGATAGGAAGATGGGCAAGATGCTCAGCGATGGCATATCCTTTGATTGCCTTCTGAACGACGAATGTGATATCGAACTGAGAGAGCAAGCTCTACTAGCGAGCTAACCTACTAGAAAGGATAGGTTTTTCTAGGAGATAACGAATTGGGTCCATACTAGAGATCAACCTAACTGGGTGGGCTAGAAAATAGTGCTTCAGCTTCTGAGCTACCCAAACTAAGGCGGCACAAGTCTTCTCCATAGTAATGTACTTGGCCTCCGCGGGGTTAAATAACCTGGAGAGGTAATAAGCTACTCGCTCTTTGCCTTCGTCATCTACATGTGCTAAGATGGCCCCTAAGGAGTCCTCGATGAGAGAAATGTATAGGATAAGGGGTTTTCCTTGTACATGAGGTTGCAAAACCGGGACATTAGACAAATACACCTTCAAGTCTTCATAGGCTTTCTGACAATCTTCATTCCATTCAAATTTGACCCCCGCCTTTAGTAATTCATAAAATGGACGGCACCTCTGAGACTGTTGGGATATGAATCTTCTAATGAATTGCAATCTACCAATCAGTCCTCGAAGTTCCGTGATATTCTTAGGCGGAGGCATGTCCATGACGGCCTTTGCTTTGTTAGATTCAATCTGAATCCCCCTCTTACTAATTATGAGGCCTAGCAACTTCCCTGAAGAGACTCCAAAAACACACTTCTTTGGATTCATCTTTAACTGATACTCCCTAGCTCTCTGAAGCACCTTAGCTAGAATGGCGGGGTGTTCTTCTTTAGTCCTTGACTTTATCAAGATATCATCCACGTAAGCCTCCATGTAAACATGCATCATGTCATGGAATATAGCCATCATTGCCCTTTGATAAGTGTCACTCGCATTCTTCAAACCAAACGGCATGACCACATAGCAATATGTACCCCAGGGCGTGGTGGAGGTTTTCTCTTGATCTTCGGGAGCGAGACGGATTTGGTTGTATCCTGAATAACCATCCATAAATGACAATGCTTTGTACCCGGCGGTGTTGCCCACCAAAACATCTATATGAGGCAGCGGAAAATCATCTTTGTGACATGCTTTGTTAAGATCCCTGAATCAATGCAAATACACACCTTTCCATCCTTTTTAATGACAGGGACTATGTTTGCTACCCACTGAGGATATAAGACAACTCTGATGAACTTGGCCTTGTATAACTTATCAACCTCTTCTTTTATCCTTAAGGCCATGTGGGGGTGAAATCTTCTTGATCTTTGTTTCACGGGTGTTACCCCTGGTTTAAGCACGAGTCGATGTTCCACCAAAGAGGGGTCAAGACCCGACATGTCCTCGTAAGACCATGCGAAAGAATCTCTATACTCCCTTAGAACCTTGATTAGATCTTATTCAACCCTTGGAGGGAGATTAGCGGCAATAATGACAGGCCTGGGGTCTTCTTCAGTTCCTAGATTTATTTCTTTTGTAGGTTCATCCACCGTCGATGACGGTTCGTCGAATCTCTTTAATCCTTGTGCATACAGATTGGCGGTGTCATCTACGTCGTTGTCCTCACCATCAACCAGATCTTTTTCATCCATGATTTCATAAACACCTAGTCCGTCTTCACTCCACACCCCTTCTTGCTCCTCACCTTCTTTTATCACAATTGCCGTAGTGATGAACTCCGGGCACTTCAGAAGAGCATGCCATCGCTGAGCTAGATCCTGCAAGAATCTATCAGGAACGGATTTGTACGCGCAAGCAGGCATGGCTCAGGTGAGGAAGAGTTGGATGACCTAGAACAAGACCCTACTTCTCTAGACCTAACAGACTCCACTTCCCTAGACTCGATGGACCCTACATCTAAGGTAGGAGAAAGAAAATCTAATGGGAAGGAGGTAGTAGGGACCTCATGCCCCTGGGAGGAGGAGGGAGAAAAGACAACGTAATCTTCCACTGAGATCTCCATTTCAAATTTGGCTTTTTTTTTGGAGGGGATCAGTGGAGATCATGTAGCAAGAGGGAGAGGAAGGTGAAGGAGGGAGCCTGAGACGGTAAAGATTGGAGTAGACAAATCAATTGGAGGACAGAGAGTGCACGTCCTAACGATGAGGAAATCAGTGGGGACTTTGAATAGCATCAGATCAATCATAATGGGAGGTGAACGGGGTAAAAAGTCCAGCTCCTGGAAGAGAGACATAAGACGGGAGGCAGACCAAATAAAGATGATGGGTGAGCTCCCCCTTTCCCGTGGACGGTAAGCTGGCTTCTTCGGCTGATAACATACAAGCCGTACCTCTTGACTTTCTTTTTGATGGAATAATCTTTCAAATGACTGGCTGAAGTCAATCATATCATCAACAAGCCCTTTGGTCAACAATGGTGGACCGACAAATATATGAGATGCATCTTCTTCTTTCTTAGGCTGACTCGACTGTGCTTTTAATGTGTCGGGCTGGAGAGGGCCTTTGATAAAATGTTGGCGGTAGTCCCAGGTCAAGGGCCTAGAATTGCCCAAAATTGAGAATGAAGACTCTCGATAGCCGAGGCCCCTTCTATTCATCATTCTTCCTTTGGGGACCGGCTTGGTCCGCCCTTGTAGTTGTGCGCCGAGGCCTCTCCCCGACTTATAGCCCAATTTCAATATAATAGACTAGCCCTTTGAATCCCGAATCTGGGGCTTCACTTTAACATTCACTACTGTAGAGACGGGCATGCGTGGTGCATTTGCCCATGGAAAGTTCAAATCTAGCACTTAAATAACGGGCCGATTGCTAGGCCATAGTGTTGGTAAGATCTTGTCAGAAACGGCCTTGAACAGACTGGACCGTAGACATGCTTTTCACCTTAACCACCCTCCCTTGGAAAGGGAATTTGAGACATTGGTGGACAGTAGATGGTACGGTGTTGAGGTTGTTGATCCACGGACGACTCAAAATAGCCTTGAACATAGGGTTGATGTCCAGCACATAAAATTCAATCGGCATAGTGAGAAGCCCAAGCTCAGCCTGAATAGTGACCACCCCATGACATGCCCTTCGGGAGTTGTCATATGCTGCTATAGTCGTAGGGGTCGGTCTTAACAGATCTTCTGATAAGTTGCAGGCTCTTAAGGTGCTGATAGGGCAAACATTAATAGACGACTCGGTATCTACCAGTGCCGCATCTATGCTAAATTTGTTGAGAGTTATGGAAATGCATAGCGGCATCTGTCTTGCTTCCGGGGGTGCCAGTTCAGTTTTAGAAAATGTAATTGCTGGCCCTTTAGAGATTGTAGCCAGAGCTGTCGGCATGCTATCTACTGCCATATCTTCATTGACGATAACCTTCTGTAAGAAACTTTTGAGTGCCTCCTAGTGAAGGGTAGACCTTTTGATCAACTCCAGCATAGAGATCTTTGCAGGTACTCTATCAAGATGATGTAACAGATCATATTGTGTCCCCGGTAGCGGATCGGCCTCCTCTTGATCAACAGCCTGTAGAGCGGACTGGGGATTGGGTTCAGATGCACCAGTGGAAGGATAATTTCTGTGAAACAAACGTCCGCTCCGAAGAGCTAGGTTGTGGGCTAGCACGGCGTCAGATGGACTCAAAACAAGCGGCTTAACGGGCCCGGTGGGGTGAATGAGAGGCGTGGGGGAAAGCGTAATGTGGGTAGTGGAGACGATGGGCGAGGGGTTTGATGAAGGTGAGGTGATGATTGGTGCGGGTATCGGTGATGGGGTAGAGGTAGATGGAAGGAGGATGATGGGTGAATGGTTGGCTAAAGGTGTGGTGGTAGTGAATGTACACGGTAGTGGAGTAGGGATAGACGGGTTAACAGGGGAGACGGATGGTAGGATGAGGGGTTTAGTGGATGCAGAGGATGGTGGGGTTTGATGGTTAAGTGGGAGGATAACGAAGGGAGAAAGGCTACGGTGGTTATGGTGGAGGGCCATGAGCCGTTGTACTGATGCGTCATCATCATAAGACCACTCAGCATCGGGAGCCGGGGGTTGGACGAGGTTAACCTGAGCTGGTGCCGGGGGTTGTGGCTGCGGAGGGGGAGGATGATTTGGCATGAGGTTTTGATGGATCCCCATGTCTTGAACCGGCTATTGTTGTTGCTATGGCTGGTGTTGTGGCGGCGGTGCCTGTTGTTGCTGCACTTGCTGCCTCGGTGGATACCTTTTCTTCTCTTTTATTTCCATGATGGCTTTATGCATCTCGGCCCAATCTATTCGCTGCCCTTCATGAAGGTCATATACCAAATCTCTAAATTGAAAATAGCCCTCAATAGTATGGCCAGGCTACCTATAGAACATGCAATATTTTGTCTGATCGACAACCGGGTTCCAATTAGGCTGTTTCGAAGGAAGTTGAGTGGCATTAATTGACATGAGAGCCGAGAAAATGTCCGTGAGGGACTCAGGCAAAGGAGGGTATTGGGCCCTCTTCGGAGCTGGGCGCTTGTTGTTAGTGTAGCCGTTGGGTGGGGGGACATTATGGTATTACAGAGATTGTGGAGGTTGTTGTGGAGCGGAGAACGTGTTTTGTGGAGTGGCGAAGGTAGGGTGAGAGTTTTGTGGAGTAGAGAAAGTGGGTTGGGCATTCTGCGGGGTGGAGAATTGGGGATTGCAGGGGTTTTGTGGAAAGCATAATGGGACAGATTAGAAAGGGAATGCAACGGCTTGCACCTGCTCGTTTCTTTGGACTCCCTCAGTGATAGGCCCCTGAGGCTTCTTGTGATATTTGGGCTTTTGGGATTCAAAAAGAGAGTGGATGGGGGAGTCCTTGAATTGTGTTTGTATGAATCTCGCCTGACTATATAGTTGGTCCATGTTTGAAATGTCATTCATGGCTAGGATGTTGCGGAAGGTAGGAGTAGCATTTGATATAAGCAACTTGACTTTTTCTTCCTCTGGAATGTGACCCCGTACGCGGGCGGCCATCTATCTCCACCTGTCGGCATAGGTGGAAAAATCTTCATATGCTTTCATTTTCTCGGCCACCAGGTTCGTAAAAGAATATTCCGGGCCGACCCGGTCTTGAAACCTCTGAATGAATTTTTCTTTCACCACTTTAAAGCTTTCGGCATCCTTGAGTGGTAGAGCATAGAACCATTCCAATACAACTCCATCTAGAGATCGGTGGAACAAATACACCATAAGGCTATCATCATATTGGAACTACGCCGATTCATACATAAAGTCCCTCACATGAATGAAGGGATTGCTATTCCCGTCGTATTTGCGATATGTGGGGAGCTCGGACTGGGGAGGGAACTGGATGTTATGGAAGCTAGGAACCAGAACATCCGCCAAAGATTGCAAGCCAACCAGCTTTTGAAGAAAATCAAGTTGTTGTTGGATTGCGGCCCATTTATCAAGAAGCTCTTGTTCCCGAGATGGTGCAGGCAAAGCAAGAGGAGTGAGCTCAAAGCGGGGAGCCGAAGGATAGATCGAAGGAGCGGGAGGCCCATAAGAAGGATATTGGGCCGAAGGATGACCCAAATTGGCATGGACTAGGGCTGCCCCTTGTTGAGGGCGAGAGAAATTGGATGGGCCGACAAGAATGTGAGGCATGGAAGGGATGGGCCTATAGGATTCGGCCTGGGTGAATGAGGGAAGAACAGACTTCCCTTTATCAAGACTTTGATGGGCCGAGCCAGAGGACTCGCCCGCTTATAGATTGGAGAATTGGAGGGTCCTAGGCTAGACCGGGGTAAGATCAATTGGAATGGGTGAGACCCCGGGTCCAGAGACAGAGATATTGGACAGGCCTTGTGTAATCGTGGGAGATGGGGCATTGGACCCCTGCAAGGTCTGATACAGGATCTGAAGTTGGGTCGGATCCATTTGGGCCATCATTTGCAAGATCTGGTTGGTAGGATTGTTGGAAGCAAGGGAGGGCTGGGCGCCCTCCATGGAGACAACGGATGGAGGAGGGACGATCCCTTCTCCTGATTGAAATTGGGTGACCCTAGGTGGGTCCTCCAAGAGACCTTGAGGAAGGGATTCCTCGTGAGAACGGGGCAGGTCATAGGAAGACATGGTGGATTCAAAGAGATGATTAGAATAAGAGGTGAAGAAGGAATCACTCCTAGAAGATGAATCTAAGGATCGGAAGCAACTCCACATGCAATGGAATACCTTGACACAAAACAAACAACACAAACAAACACAAATGAGACACTAAATAAAAAAAGACTCCAAACGTATGAAGATAAAGAAAGGGATGAGAGGCACTCAAAGTCAACCAAGTTATAATGATGCACCAATTTTTATTTGTTTCCTCCTTTAGAACCTTAATGATTTGAATTTAGATATTCTCTCCAACAAGGTTCCTAATAGGAAGGGTGTTTGGGACTTGGTTAACTCTAGGGGTGAACTCTCCCTCACTTATGCAACCTAGACATGGTGTGGTAATGGTACAACCGGCCCGACGTCCGTGTGAGAATCTATGGCTCGCGGGGACTTATGAAGGTCCCTGATGTGATCACCTAGTCGGCCCCACGGAGTATGGAGGCGAGAGGCTCACACACCAAGGTAGGAAATGCAACTATGATATGAATATGAATGATCCTATGTGCACCGAGGTGCATGCAATTTCTAGCCAAGGAACTAACAAACAACTATGCAAACAATGATATATGTATATACCACAAAATATGCCACAACAAAGGAGGAGATCAGATAGCACCTTGGAGTAAAAAAACACAGCAAAAGTGTAGAAATAATAACAACCACGGGATGTGTACCTATAACTGGAGAAACGGTCTAATATGAGACCGCCAGAGAGATAAGACAGTCTATTTCTAGACTGCTTTTAAGCCAGAAAAGGCCGAACAGTAGACCGCCAGAGAGTCCAGAGAGCAGATAATGAAGTCCCGCGATCAATGACACCCAAGAGGGGGGTGAATTGGGTGATAGCAGATTTTAATAACTTTTACCCGATTTAAAACAAGTATTAAGAGCAAGCAACAAACAAGAATAGATCTAATGGATTACAAAATGAATCTTGCTAAATCAACCCCTACAGCAGTTCTTTGGTACCAGGCGGAGTCCGAAAATCTGAAGATTCTCTCACACAAGGTATTTTTCTCCCGACAGGATTGACCGTGTCGATCGGAAGCTAACTTTTGATATACCAAAGATCTCCCGTAAGGAGGTTAATTAAGCTAGATCGAAACAAAGGAACTATATGATAATGCAATATGTAAACAAGCTAGAACAGAATTGGAGGTAGGATATAAGGAGCAAACCACACAGAACACCATGATTTTTAGGTGGTTTGGATGTAACAACTACAACCTACGTCCACCCCTCACCAACTGTGAGGATTCACACACTATCTTGTAGAAGGTTACAAGATCAAAGCACACACACACACACACACACACTCGTGTGAATTCACAATTCCCACGAAGGTGCACAAGCACCGAAACACAAAGAAGAGTGAAGGACAAGGAGATCACTCAAACACACACACAGATCTACGTAGATCCACACACACACAAGTGTTTGAATATTACAAGAACATAAAATTAAAGCCCAGGAAGATTGGAATGAGAAAATAGAAAATGAAGACACAAATTCAAGCTCCCCCTTAATGGATGAAGATGGTATTTGATGAAGCTAGCTCCCCGCTTGATCTACACTTCAATAGCCTTCAAATCAACATGAGAAGCTTGCACTTGGATGAAGAACTTCTTGCTCGAAGCACTGTTCACGGAGCTACAGTGCACCCCTTCTTCTCCTTTGATGGCCTCCCTTGATCTTGCTTCAATCAATTAGGTTTTTGACCCCAATGAGATTATTTATAGATCTTGGATGGTCAAGGGACATGCCACAGACCAGATCCACAAATCAAGGTAAAATTCGTGGCTTTGGGATTAAACAACTCCAAGGGAATATGCTTTCCATGTTGGGAACAAAAAGTCAAAATTATGGGCTTTTCGAAGCTGGCGGTCGACCTGTGTAAGCTGGCGGTCGACCTGAATTTTACAGGAAATGCCCGTTTGTTGCTGGGAAAATCGATCGACCGCTAGTGGATGGCGGTCGACCGCTGGCTGGGATTTCTGCAAAAAATAAACAAGTTAGCCATTGCAATATAATACATGAACCAATCAGTATATGGCTACCCTATTCTAATCAAGGTGAGTGGGTTTAAGTTTAGCCTGGGTGGATTAGAAATCAAAACAAGGTTTTATGCATTTGGAAGGGTTTAAACAATTAAGCATAATACACGGTCAAGTAGGCTTTGAATGCGTGTTAAATTCGAACTTCATTGTTGAAACATCGCACGTGAGAAAATATATGACCTGGGTTTTGTTATCATCAAAATCACCTGGATATACTCAACAATCTCCCCCTTTTTGATGATGACAAAACTCAAGGGGTTTTGAAATACATGAACGTGCCTTTGAGCAATGTTTAAAAATTTAGATCAAGGTTCGAAATCAAAGCATTTTATTCACATCCCGTCACGCCAGCGAACACAAACCATTCAACATTTTATTTGCCAATTTGATAAGAAATGAGATATAAGAGCCAACCATTTGAGATCAAACACGAGTTGCATTTATTTCATCATTTCATTACATAGTGCAAGAGTGAATGCATGACTCTAGACTCAAGCGAGTAAATTAAATAAATGCATAAAGATCGACTCATGATCCTCACATGAGCAAACATGCAAACATATAACCACACACGGACATACATAAATATATAAAGCCATGCACTGCTACTTCTCCCCCTTTGGTATCATCAAAAAGGGATAGGATAGACGAAGGGGGGACCAAAGTGGCACAAGACCAAAGGACAACAAGCTAGAGGGAGAGAAAGGAAAAATCCACATGGTGCATCGGCAGGGGGCTGATCCTCTGGAGGAGGGGGTTGGTAACCAAGACGATGGCTGATAGCTTCAAGAGAATGAGTTTGAGCATGAAGAGCATCCCGAATATGGTCAATGGTGAGGTCACGAGCCGCATCACGACGAGCCATGCCAAGGAGGGTCATGTTCATGATGTGGAAGGATTCGCGGGAATCAGCAACACTGGTGGTAAGGCTAGTCATATGAGTGGAGAGTGTGGCCATTTGAGTGGAAAGGGTATCCAGAGCAGTGGAGAAAGAATCTATGCGGCCTGACATGGTGTCAACCACATTGCCCATAGTGTCGACGTGATCCCCGAGAGTAGAAAGTCTCTCCCCAAAAGTATCCACACGAGTCTCTAGCCCAGTGAACCGCCTGTCAAAAACCTCATACTCTAGCCAAGAATTCTGCGTGGCTCCCTAAGTGGAGGACTCTCCATGATAAAACTGAGGTGGTGGAGGCATCTTCGGATCCATATGCTGCAGTGATGGTGGTGGAGGCAGCTCCTCGGCCTGAACTGGAGGAGGAACATCCCCTTGATCCTGCTGTTGTTCTTGTTCCTGCTATTCCTCACTCTCAAAATCATTCCCATAAGTAGGCACATCCCGACGTAGCTCACCATCGGGACCATAGTAATATCCTATATCTGTGCAGATCTTATGCTCATTGTAAATATCATCCTGGCGAACATAGATAAACTGTTCTTCTGCTAAATTAATTCCAGCATGAATGAACACCCCAGTCAACTGTGAAGCATACGGCAAGGATCGTCACAGATTTGTTCAGCAAGCTCCAATGAGAGTCGTCATGAGGCGACCCATGTTGATTTATATACCATTCATCACATTGTAGAACATGAATTTATGAACCTCTGTGACTTCATTTCTGCTGCCACTCTTAGGATAAATAAGGGAGGTAAACATATGGTGTAAGACTCGCTGTAGTGGTGGAAAGTGATTTGCATTCAGCTCAATTAAGTTGTTGACACCACGCACATACTCACAGCTGGTCATGGCAAGAAAAGTGGCTTCAACCTCCCCATGACCATAAACCAAATCGGCTCCTCTAGCTGCAACTCCTAAGCTTCTCTCAAAAAGATCAGGAGTAATGTGAATCTCAACCCCTTGAACAACAGTGAATAATTGCTCATTTCTTGCAACTAAGTTCCCATATAACTGCTATACTAGATTGGGGTAATGACGGTTATATCAAGAGACGAAATCAGTCCAACCCGACTGAATCGCAAAGAGTGCACATAAATTGGGCAAGAGCTCATTCACCTTGTGGAAATCGACCAGTCGAGGGTCGATGATGGGACGAATAAGCAACTTAGGTGCTCGATGTGGTGCCGGTAACTGCTATGGTGGACGGGCTGGTGCCTCACGTCTCTGACCACTCCCTTCCCCTTGGGGAAAACGTCGAGAGCTTCGTCTAGGCGGCATCCCGAACTAGAAAACCCGATAGAAAACCCTTGAAGAGAGGACCCTCGTCCCGGAAAATGAAGATAGACTACGGACACTCTAGGGGCTTACAAAAGACCTTCTCCACAAACTGGAACCAAGGTGGGAACTCCACGAACACACGAACGGTCGAATGGAGTTCGTCCCGAAAATGTGACGAACATGCCGGATCTTGTGCGGATGAAGGAACGATGGGTTTTAGAGGTTTGAGAGGTGGAGAAAAGGTGTTCTAGGGTTAGGAAATGAGGTATAAGGGTGAATGGGGGTGATAGAATGAGTGAATGGGGTATTAGACCCCTTTATTGTGGATGGGCATAAATCCCACACAAAATCACAAGAGAATAATGATGTGATAAAACATGGAGGAGATAATGATGATTAATGCATAAACAAGGGGAAGAAAAGCTTGCACGTGGTGCAAATATGGAGATGTGATCGCCAGAGGGGTTACCTCAATAAAAAAAGAGAGATCGCGAATACCTGGTGAGGATTGAAATGTGGGATGATGTGAAGTTCCTTCCTCCTTCTTCAATCGGCCGGCCGATGAGAAGGGTTCTCCTTTTGATTACCTTGCAAAAAAGACAATGAAACAACAAAGCAAAGAGGGATTCAGCCAATGCAAGTAGTATCAATCCAAATAAAACAGGTGATGATAAAAGGAAATCAACATGCGCACCTTGTTGTTTTGGTTTTAAAACCCCTAAAGAGGAATTAGGGAGAGGGGAGATATGTGATAAAACTTGTGCAAAGTGAAAAGAAAAAAATACTGACGATGGAATTGATGCAGACGCAGAAGAAGAAAATAGTGGATGAAGACAAATCAACAAGAAAGCCCTGCTGTCCCTGTCGACAGTAAAGGGAACCAATAAGACGCGGTTGATCGGATGAAGAAGGTGCAGAGGAAGCCGAAGTCCTTCAATCGAGCCCACGACAGTAAGGAAGCAGAGGAAGCCGTCAATCCTCTCAATCTCTTGAACGTTCTAATCTCTTCAACCTCTGAAAACGTCAACCTCCGCTTCGATCGCCCAGATCATGTTTTTATAGGATTTCAGTGGGAGATAAGCTCGAATTTGGTAAGATAAGGATAGGCAATGTTCAAAGAAGGCAGGACTCTACCTCCAATTTGAGCAAGGAGACCATTGGAGGCAGGACTCTATACAGGAAAGAGGAGTTCAAGCAGGACACGAAAGGTGAAACACGACCTTGTGAAGGGCGTCAAATCAAGAATTGACGACCTTCATCAAGACGTTACTCAAAACACGACCTCTACCAAGGGCGTCACTTCTTGGATTTAATTTTGGCAATAAAACTTACTTTATTTGAAAATTATGATAACACGCCTATGATAGAGGCGTTAATTTAAAACATGCCGTGAGGAAGGACGTTAACCAATAATTAAATTGATTTTGAATTTTCTTTAAAACTGGATAATACCAGGAATTGACGCCCTTACATTTAGTCGTCCTTTCTTGAGAAAACGCCCTCGATAAGGTCGCTATTTAAATAACGCCCCTCTTCAGGTTGCGAATCACAAAATGCAAAAATAAATCAAAACCACACACAAGAAAATAGAAAAACTTCATATTATGAATATATTGAAGTTCACTTGGGGCGTCATCATAGTGACATGAGATTTGATCAACATAGCGTCATTTTTGGCGTGTCTACAGCTGCCCCGCCTTGGCGTCTGCTTTGGAAGGGAGTGAGATGAAAATGGAGTGAAAGTGTAACAAATGGAATGAAGTGGAGCGAACTGATAAGTAGACGCCAAGGTGTGATGTGACACGCCTCAGACACTAAGCAATAGAAATCTTTCCAAGATTCTGAATGAAATAACTCCGAATGATTCCAAGGAAGCATCAATTTGCTGGATAAAGGAGATTAAACTAAACAAGTAAAATGTAAGGCAAAAGGTGTGCGCGCGGGCACGATAGGGAAAGACCATTGGAGAGCGATTACCAGCCAACGTGGACGTGCTACAACCAAGGTAAATTTTGCAGAAAAAATAAAGAGAATTGAGATGGAGATCCAACAAAGGGACATTTTCAAGGAACCAGCCTGAGCGGCTTCAGATAGAACAAAGTATTTGATTTGGAGTGGAATATCTCATGTCAACTCAATCAAGAACGAGTGACCTTCATTATCGCCATAATATGAAAATTTTCAGCATGAAACTCAAAGTCCTACATGATGCATGCTGGGCTAAAAAGAAAAAGATAAAACAAACTAAAAATAGAAAATAATCAAGGATAATATTGCTAAGCCATCTAGATTTGGTCAAGAATCCAAATTTCTGAGCTAACACTAAGCTGAAGCCCGTTTGTCCGCGCATCAACTCAGAAAGTGGAACCATCGTCCCACACCTTGAATGACTCAACGGCCTATCCGTGTGATCAAGACTCTCCTGGAATCATCATCGTTTTTGATGAAGGGGAACTCAAATTCCAGATTCATCAGAACCACAAGGTCCTTGATATGCTATAATAATGTAGATATCATATAGTAACAATGCTTACACCGAACAAATACAAGATGACAAGTGCGATGTTATTTCCATGAGCAACCCAGGCGCCTCTAATCCTGCAAACTTCTGCACTTTGAAAATTCATCAGTTTTCGAAATTCAAGATAATCAAACATAACTTTCCATTTAAATCATGATATGATCATAAGTGCTCAATAAAAAAACAATTCAACGAAATAATAGCACTTAAGTTCATTAACACACATGAATATCTAAATTCATAAGCTCATAAAAACACGCCTGCACTGAACGGCGTCAAATCATGAAAACGCGCCTTAATATGTAGTCGTTAAAACATGAAACACGCCCTTCAGCAAGGCGTGAAACCCATCGAGAGGCCAAAGAGTAAACGACCTATTTAAAGGGCGTTACACAAAACACGACCTCAGAAAGGTCGTCAATTCAGAAATTGACGCCCTAACAAAAGGCGTTAATCAATCCAGCGCTTCCGTTTCCAGATCGAAAGCAAAACCAAATCCTAATAGCCATCAACCTATTAACTCCGAACAACCTTGAGCCCTCTTCAAATCTCTATAAAAGAAAGGCTGCTTTCCTCAACCTAAAACAACCTCTTCTCTCAACCTCCGTAGCCGGCTCTGTTCTCTTTTCTCTGTTTGTTCTTCTCCCGCAGGCACTCGTCCGAGCTTCTTCTGCAAAGCCAAAAACAATGGAGAGGATGATTAAGAGACCTAGGTCTTCCACCCCTAGGTTGACTGAAATCCAAGGGCACATCTGCAGCCGAGTTGCTCAACATCAGGTTAGTGAATCCCTCTGCTTATCCCTCTGCTTATATCTTCTTTCTTTTCTTTTTATTGAATCCTTCTGTTAAACTACTTCTTACATATGCTCATGTCTGGCACTATTGGCATTGTTCTTATTTTTCTTTCCACAGGACTACCCAAATGTCCCTAGTGCTAGGAGATTTACAAAAGTGAAGTGGTTGCCCCTTATTCTCTCCAAGTTCTCCTCTGACATGAGAGTATACCTAGCAAGATGGCAACTTTTGGGCCTAGTAACCCATGCCAAGCACTATGACCAAATTCACTTAGATTGGGCTGCCATAGGAGCATTGATTGAACTTTGGCATCCTTCCACTCATATCTTTCTCTTCTCGACATTTGAAGCCACCATCCTATTGGAAGAACTAGAGTTGATCTTAGGCTTGAAAAGAATGAAACAAGGAGAAGAAGAAAAGATGGCCAACATGCCAAGGCCAATCTCCTCTCATGAATTGCTAACCTCATTGATACCTAGCCCAAACATAGTGAACCAAATCAAAGTCACTAAAGGAATCAATCTCTTGAAGCTCGCCTCATGGGTGTACAAGAGAGCGGATCAAGCAAAGGAAGAGGAGGAGATAGAAAAGATAGCAAAGGCCTTCGTGGTGTGCTTAGCAGGCGCACTCTTGTTTCCATCCACGGAGGACTTTCTAGAGGAGGCCCAATTGAGCGCGGTGATGAGCTTATGGGAAGAGGAAAGAGCCGGACCGGCTATCCTAGCCTATCTCTATAGCGGGCTTACCTCGGCGGCGATGGGAAGGCCCATCTACGGGTGCATGCTAGCACTCTCTAGTTGGGTTGATCTCCATTTCAAATTCGATCCATGTGGTGAGGCCCAACAATCCTCAAGAATCTTTTCAAAAAGCCCACTCTCTTACATGACCGGTTCGTTAGGAATAAGCAATAGGGTGATGAACTGGATTCCTCAAGTAAAGAAGAGAGGGGATTGGAGAGAGCACCTAAAGGTAATGCCAAAGAACCTCTTTACATGTGCCCCGGGTGTACTCAAGATGCAGGAACTTCGTGCACGATTCTCTACCGGCACGGACCTTCGTCTCATCGGCGCTTCGGACTTCGTCTTGTACAACTCTCACAGATGCCTTCCTCAAATCGGACTTCCAAGGCAACACCTAGAAGACGTCTCTCATCTCCCTCCAATCAAATCAAGAGACCTAGGCAGCAATGAAGATGGAGAAGAGACTATCACAATCCAAGCCCTATGGAAGATTAGCAAACCTCATCAACCTGTAGAGAGTTTGGAGGAAGACAAAGATCAATGGAAAAACTATGTAACAGCTTTGAGAAAGCTAAGACCCAAGGTGGCTCATTAAGCATTGTAATCTCTCTTTTCAAAGTAATAAAAATGATTGTTTTCTGATTGAGCCTTGCTGCTGCGCTTCAGATCAAATCCTTAAATAACCTGTCGTTCTGTTGCGAATAACACCTCAAGAAAAGGCGTGAATTCATAAAAGGACGCCTTCATGATAGGTCGCTTCCAACATTCCTGTTCACACATTTGACGCCTTCACCAATAGGCGTTACTTAAATAACGACCTAAAACAAGGCGTTAATTGATTCAAATTCCCAAAATATATTCGTTGAAATTCCAAAAGTAACGCCCTCAGGAAAGTCACGTTTCAATCAGGTAACGCCTCTAGCTCAGGCGTGAGTAAGAATCATAATAATTACTTCGATCCCATCAATCAACGCCCATTGAATGCGTCTGACGACGGTTATCATTCCCCATGCAAATAAAATTGACGCCTCGAGAAACGTCGTCTAATTTATAAACACGCCCATGTCATAGTCGTGACTTCCACAAAAAATGCCACTTCTCAGGGCGTCTTCTTTTCTAAAAAAGGCTTTTCCCCTTTCTTCTTCTTCCCTCCGTTCCATTCTCTCTTCTCTTTTCCAACCCTAACCGAAGCTCCCCCCTCTTCTCTTCTCTATCTCTCTCTCTCTATCCTTAGCCCTAACCCTAGCCATGGCCAGAGGTGGTTCAGTCAAACGGCAAAGGGTGGCCACTCCCGAGGTGGTTGATCTGGGCGACGACGCCCACGGTGAGGAAGGGGCCATCATGGCGGTTGAAGAAGTTCCCGCGGCGGCGGCCGGCGGCGAGGATGAACACGGCGACGAGGCCGTGGGAGAAGGAGATGAGGAAGGTGAAGATGAAGAAAATGAAGAGGGAGAAGCAGAAGAAGAAGGAGAAGAAGAAGGAGAAAGAGAAGGAGATGGTGGTGATGAACCACCGCCCGCGGCGGCGCCCCCTCCCCGTGCCGGCCAACTCCGGCGGCCACGGCAGCCACGACCTCAGCCTCAGGAACCCAAGCACAAGAAGGTAAGCCTCAAACCCTTTTCCCATTTTTATTTCTTTTAATTTCATTTTTCCTGATTTTCCATAGCCCTCGGGTATAAACCCTGCAACCCAGAAAGAAGGCGCCCTCATGGGCGTCGCGATCTCAAAATACACGCCCAACCCAAGGGCGTTAATTATATTATTTTCATGAAAAAACAATTAACCCCATGAGAACACGCCCTAAAGCATGTCGCCCAATTTAATTTACATATTATGCTGTTAATTTTCGCATGCTGTTATTTTATTTCATTTTCTGAAAAACCTGGAAACCACGCCCCACGCCAGGGCGTTAATTCAAAAACAGACGACCAAACCAGCGGTCGCCCAATCATTAATTCTTTGATTAATTTAACGAACCCAAATTGAAAACGCCCTACTCAAGGGCGTGAATTGAAAAACCTTTAGGATTTTTAGAAATTAACCACAAACACACGTCCAACACAGAGGCGCTTCATAGCTGAAAAACGACCTCGGGTAGGTCGTTATCTAGAAGCTCAAACAGAACCACGCCCACCATTAAGGGCGCTACTTCAACAAAAAAAAAATGACCTGAGGAAGGTCGTTACTTCAATAACATCAACATTCAACCTGGGGCAATCAAAATGAAATAAGCATGAATAATCACAACAATTAAACCAACAATTCTTATTTTATGCATGCAGGGGCTGATGAGGACGCGCATTTTATGGGTCATGGTCCGGGCAGCTTACTACAGCCTCCCCGAGTTCCAGAGAGAGAGGGTAGATGCGATGGGGTTCGGGGCCTTCCTCGGCATAGAGCCAGTTAGGCCAGACCTACCACTCATTCAGGTTCTACGGGAGAGATGGGATAGGACCACCCGGGCATTCCTGATGCCTTGGGGACACATGATTCCTACCCTGGAGGACGTGGCCAGGATTACGGGGTTGAGGGTAGATGGAGAGGCTGTGAGCGGGATTACCTACCCAGACTACACCGAGCATGCCCAGAGATTGCTAGGGCTGGAGATGGTTTATGAGACACCTAGCGAGTGTAGGACGATCTTCCGCACCGACCTCACCATAGTGATGGGTTTAGGGAATGCTAGGCACAGGTCAGGAGAGACCCTAGAGCAGTTCTCACAGAGGCTGATAGACGGGGCTAGGGCAGTGTACTGCCAGGACCCGACAGATAGGGAGAGAGCGGACCTAGACTTGAGGTGGTTCTTGCTACTGCTACTGGGGAGGCTATTGCTCGGGACAAAGGGCGACGTCATCAACTACCAATTTCTAGGGATACTCGAGGACCTGGAGGCAGTTGGCAGCTACGCCTGGGGAGCGGCTCTGCTGGCGCACATGATGGCCGACCTGTCCACGGGGACAGGGCGAGAGACGACCGTTAGTGGCTTCTCACCTTTTCTTCAGGTATGCATTTTTCTTCTTTTTTTTCTTTCTTTTATGTGTATTTTTATGTGCGTGCGAATGCCTAACTAATGCAATGCATGGATGTAGGTTTGGAGTCACCTCTACATGCCGATGGGGCGCGTTGACCCACGGCCTAGAGGTGAGGGAGCTTTCCCTCTAGCACGGCGCTGGGTGCCGATCGTCTTCGGCGCCCCACTCGGCTACGAGTTGTGGGTTGTACGGAGAGAGTTCCGCGACTTCCCTCCCTCGCTGGTATGTATGGATGCATGATATGCATTTCATTTTTTATTTTTTTTATTTTTTATTTTTTATTTGAATTGATTATGATGAAATGATGATGATATGTATGTATGTTTATGAATGCAGGTGCAGTGGAGGCCATACGAGGGGATGACAGACGAGGGCCAGCCTTGGGTCGTAGCGGGCCGACCTCGCTTTGAGCGTGAGCTTTGGGTTCACTGCTTGAGCGAGATTGAGCCGTTACGGCTTAGGTTGGTGATGTGGATGCTGGGCCTCCACCAGGAGTGGATTGAGGTAGGCGAGCCGCGGGGCATCGGGAAGAAGACGCGCGGTCGCACAAAGGCGACCGACTGGCGGGTACGATTCGAGGAGCAGCACGCCGACTGGCAGCGTGGCGGGACCAGAGTCACCTCTCGCGGGACTGACAGCTCCGAGTACCTCCGGCGCTACTGGGAGGTATACGCCGGCCGACCCTAGATGAGGGTCTTAGGGGTATGTATGAATGCACTTATTTCTAAATTAAATGCAAATGCTTATGTGACTATCATGCGACTAACATGTGATGGATGCAGGATGCGCGGGACATAGCAGCGATAGATGCCCAGGCCCACCTACACAGCCTGGAGGACCAGCTAGCTGCCACACGGGCAGACCTAGAGACCCTGGTGAGTGTTTAAATTATTTCTATATGCAAATGTATTTTGTTTTTGTTGAATTATTAATGATTAGCCATTGACGATCTCAATGAATGCAGCGTGCCCAGCAGGGAGCAGTGAGGAGAGACCCAGGGGAGGCCTCCAGCTCGAGAGGGCCCAGTGCAGAGGTGACTGCACTAGCAGAGCGGCTAGCGGGAGCAGTGGCACGAGCCGAGGCAGCGGAGCGCGACCTCGCCTCACGGGTAAAATCCAAAACACCGATCCATTCAAATATTGATTATATAATTGTGCACTGATGAAATTCATTTTACAGACTGAGGAGCTTCGAGCCGCTCTTACCTGCGTTGACGAGGGCTACCGCGCGACGAGCGCACAGGTGAGTGGTTCAATTATACATTGCTTGAATTGCTAGACTATTGAATTAAATTGTGGAATTGATGACTTAATTACCTGTTTGCAGGTGACACAGCTTCAGGCAGTACGTACCGAGTTGGCGATCCGTGATCAGCGGATCTCGGAGCTTGAGAGGTCCCTGAGGTGACGAGAGGAGCTTCCTCAGGACGTGGCCGAGCTACGCGTGGCGCTTGAGCTGGAGAGTCGGGAGCGTGCCCGGGAGCGCGAGGAGCGTGCTCGTGAGCGGGAGGAGCACCAGGAGGAGCGTGCCCAGTTCCAGGAGAAGCTGGCGGCACGTGAGCGAGAGTTTGCGGATTCGAGGACCCAGTTGATCCTTTCCCAGGAGCGGCTGCGAGTGTCCGAGGAGCGTCTCCAGCGAGGACGGGAGCGAGCGCGGGCTGTGGGGTACTCCTTCACCAGCTCCACCTTCGTGGCGGGCTCTTCTCTCCGAGAGAGGAGCGAGGCAGGGGGACACGTTCGGGTTCCGGCTTCTTCACGGGGGCTCATGCCTCCTCCACCAGCACCAGCTCGGGACGGCGAGGAGGAGGTTGAGAGTAGGAGAGAGGAGGGTGGAGGCGAGAGCTGAGAGACTTACTTGTACTCCTCCACCCTCACACCTGTACTTAGACATTCATGATGTATATATATATATATGATATTGAGATTCCTTTATTACCTGAGCACTTTGTGTGGTTGTGGCCTTGTGTTTGTGTACTTTCTGCTCTTCGTGTTCTTCATGTTTGCTTTACTGTGCCATGTTTCTGCAACTGCTGTTCACACTTGAATAAACAGGTTAATTCATCTGTTTGACTTGGCCCCTTGCCCGATAAGCAAGGGGTAGCGACATTTTGACCTTAATGACGGGTCAAGAGGCCAAGCCTTTAATCAAATAAGGCAATAAAATAGCTGATAATGGGGAGATGCCTCATGCACAGCACGCATATGCAACCCTAAATAAAAGATGCCCATGCAAAAGAATGCAAGCATACATCGTGAAGAAATGCATTTTTTTTCTCTTTTTCTCTCATTTATATTTTTTTGTTATTTTTCTTGAAAGACGCGCCTTAGAGTAGGCCGTGATTCGCGTAAAGACGCCCAAGGAGACGGCGTGAATTCGAAAAAGAATTTGATTTTTGAAAAAGAAACGACCTGCTCAAAGACGTTATTCTGAAAGAGACGACCTAATCTAGGACGTTAATTCTATAAAAAGCACCTTAGCCGAAGGCGTTAATTAAATTATTCTGCAAAAAGGGCTTCAAGGCTATCAAGACCATGAGTCTTACATAGTCACCATCTAAAATTCATTAGCCTTTCTTGAGTAGTTAAAAGGGGGTCGACGTGATCATAATTGACTTGTATTCGAGATTTCGCACAGTGCAATTTCTTTAGTCCGTCTTGACCATCCTGCCAGTTCGTGACTTACCACATAGAAAGGATGGAAGAAAATATAAGGGAAGCCCATAAGGGATTCTGAGATGCTCAAGGCAAAGTTACCTCCCCTACCCTATGCCTGTTGGGGTTCGGTCTTTGGCGTAGGGAAATTTGTTGCCTTTTTGCCCATTTATATTACACGCATACGCCTAAGGTTTTCCTTGCGGGGACTTTGCCCTCTTGACATGCTTTTTCTTTTCATAACTTGACTTTCACTTTGGAATTGATTTGCATTGATGAATAAAAACCTAATTGTACTTGGGGCTTTTGTGGCATTTGCTCCCTTTTGGGCCTTGACTTCCACCTACTAGGGCGACGGATAGGCTTGGCGTGTCTACCTCGAGGTCTCCCTTCCTCCCTTATGGGCCGAAGAAGAAAAGAACGGGTATTGTCTTTCACTTTTAGTCAGGTTTTTGACTTTCCATCGGATTTTGCACTGCTTGAGTTCAGGAATAAAGCGCGTAGTGTGTGCGTGAATCAACCCCCTTTTAAATTAACAAGATTGATGAATGAATTCTAAATTTTGACCTTTCGGACCTTGATCCTTCGTGTGCCATGGCACCAATTTTGGAGAATCTCTTTTTTTTGATTTTTTTTGGTTTTTTTTTTGAATCAATTTTCAACATTTTTTTAAATTTTGAAGATATATATATTTTTTTTGATTTTTTGTTGAATCAAGGGTAGTATTTCTTACGATATAAACTATTCCAAGGATGAGTTAACTCTTCCCCTTCAGCATTAATCAGTTTATAAGCATTGCCAGGATAAACTTCTTTTATAATGAACGGTCCTTCCCAATTGGGTTGGAGTTTTGAGCGGGGGCCACCCGGCTTTACAAAAATTCTTTTGATTACCATCTCACCGATTTTAAATTTTCTCTCAATTACTTTCTTTTGATAAAAACGTGAGAGCCTGTTTTGATAAACGCGCGCATGCTCAGCGGCGACCAGACGCTTCTCATCGAGGAGTTCCAATTGGGCCAGGAGTGAATCACGACGTTCATCAATAGAAAATTTCTTATCCAATTGTACTCGCAGAGAGGGAATAAGAATCTCATAAGGGACTACCGCCTCCATTCCATAAGTGAGGGCAAAAGGATTTTGCCCAGTGGGTGTGCGAATGGAAGTGCGATAGGCCCAGAGAGCTTCTATTAGCTTGTCTGGCCAATCCGAAAATTTATTAGCCTCACACGTCTTCTTAACAATTTTTATCAAAGTTTTGTTAGTGGCCTCTACTTGGCCATTGCCCTGTGGATAATAGGGTGAAGAATGATGCAATGTAATGTTATACCTGTTGCAGAGATCCTTGATTTCCTGAGAGATAAATTGAGGTCCATTGTCGGTGACGATGGTACTCAGGATGCCGAACCTCGTGATGATGTTCTTCATTATGAATTTGCAGACTGTTGACGCTTTAATCTCCACGTAAGCTTCTGCTTCCGCCCACTTGGTGAAGTATTCCGTTGCCATGAGGATGAACGACTTTTGTTTGGTCAGGAGATTCGAGTCACCAAGAGGTCCAATGATATCAAAAGCCCACATGGAAAAAGGCCATGGGGAGGACGTAGGATGGAGTGAAGAAGCAGGAGAATGAATCTTGTCGGCGTGCAGTTGGCACTTAACACACCTTCGAACATAGATGGAACAATTCTCTTCTAGAGTGGGCCAATAGAATCCTAGCCTAAGGATCTTCTTAGCTAGCATCTGGCTATTCACATGACCACCACACACTCCAGAATGCGCCTCTTCCACGACTTTCCAAGATTCATCATCGTCGAGGCATCTTAATAAAACACCGATGAGCCCTCTCCTGTAGAGCACACCTCCAACCAAAACATAACGTTGAGCCACTCTTCTAATTGCTTTCTTCTGTTCTGTAGTAGCTTCCTCGGGATAGGACTGATCATTGCAATATCTGGCAATCTCATAATACCAAGGCTTCTCTTCGTCAGCCAGATCTTCTTGCCAATCCAAAAGCATGACTTCCTTACCTTTAAGAGCTTCCTTCAGCTTAACCTTCTCGAGCACTTGATCCCTAATATCAAGGAATGTGCGATCCTTAATAGCTGGGGTGTCACGCTGATGAATCAGGGGAACATGAAAATCACGCTCAGGAGGGAAAACTAAAGCGGAAGCCAAAGAGGCGAGAGCGTCAGCCAAGATGTTTTGGCTGCGAGGGACATGAACAAAGATTAATTTAGTGAAGAGTTTGGCATAAGCTGAAGCGAGTTCCTGGTAGGGCTTGAGCTTAGGATTGATGGTGCGGCACTTGACCAACACCTGGCGCAAAATGAGCTGACTATCACCGATAATTCGCAAATGAGTGACACCATACCGATGAGCGGTTTGAAGACCGGCCAAAAGAGCTTCATACTCAGCTATATTGTTGGTGACGGGGAAAGTGAGCCGAGTAGCAAATGGAATGGTGACCCCTTCTGGTGTTAAAAGAACCATACCGATCCCTCTTCCTTGAGAATTTAGAGCTCCATCAAAATGTAATGTCCACATAGGATCATGGGGTTGATTAATGGACATTAATTCTTCATCTGGGAACTCCGAATTGACCGGATCAAAACGGGGGAGAGGGTGGTGAGCAAGATGTTCGGCAATGGCATAGCCTTTGATGGCTTTTTGCTGAATGTAAGTGATGTCGAATTGAGAAAGGAAGCTTTGCCAGCGTGCTAATCGATCAGTGAAGACATATTTTTCAAGGAGGAATTTAATTGGATTCATGCGAGCAATGAGGTAAACCTCGTGAGCTAGAAAATAATGTTTTAACTTCTGAACTACCCAAACCAAAGCTGCACAAGTCTTCTCCATGGCTGAGTACCTCTGCTCACAGGGGTTAAGAAGCTTAGACAAGTAGTATACTGCCCTCTCCTTACTTTCTTCATCCACTTGAGCTAAGACAGCACCTACGGAGTCATCCAGGACCAAAACATAGAGAATAAGTGGTTTGCCTGGAATTGGCGGCCTCAGGACAGGAGGATTGGCCAAATAATCCTTCAATCCGTCAAAGGCTGCCTGACACTTGTCATCCCAATTAAACTTGACTCCCGGCTTAGTAAGCTCGTAGAACGGCCTACATCTTTGTGAGTGCTGAGAGACGAAGTGGCGAATAAATTGTAACCTCCCAATTAATCCTCGAACTTCCTTCAAATTCTTGGGAGGAGGCATATCTCTAATGGCCTTTACCTTGTTGGGATCAACTTCAATTCCCCTCTTGCTAACAATGAAACCAAGCAATTTCCCTGAAGAAACGCCAAATATGCACTTCTTGGGGTTCATTTTCAAATGATATTCTCGTGACCTTTGTAAAACTTTAGCCAGAACCCCAGGATGCTCAGTCCTTGTCCTTGATTTTACAACCAGGTCATCCACATACACTTCAATATAAATATGAATCATGTCATGAAAAATTGCCATCATAGCCCTCTGGTAGGTGGCTCTAGCATTCTTAAGTCCAAAAGGCATGACCACATAGCAATAAGTCCCCCATGGTGTAGTGAATGATGTTTTCTCTTGATCCTCTTCAGACAGACGAATTTGATTGCAACCTGAAAAGCCATCCATAAATGAAAGAGTCTCAAATCCTGCCATGTTATCAATTAGAACATCAATATGAGGGAGGGGGAAGTCATCTTTAGGACACGCCCGGCTGAGGTCCCGGAAGTCTATGCAAATTCGAACTTTCCCATCTTTCTTCATAATCGGGACAATGTTAGCCACCCAATTGGGATAGAGGACAACTCTAACAAATCTAGCCTTATGGAGTTTGTCGACCTCTTCTTTCATTTTCAAAGCCATGCTAGGGTGGAAACGCCTCAACCATTGTTTGACCGGGACAGACCCTAGCTTAAGTGTAAGACGATGTTCAACGAGCGCAGGGTCTAATCCTGGCATATCCTCATAACTCCAAGCAAACGTGTCCTTGTATTCTTGAAGAACTAAAATAAGCGCCTCCTCCTCGGAAGGCGGCAAATTCTGGCTAATGAGGACAATCCTAGGGTCTTCCTCGGTACCCAGATTAATTTCTTTGGTAGGTTCTTCTACGATGGTTCGTCGAATCTTCTCATACCACTAGCAAAAGCGTCAGCCTCGTCCTCATATTCTTCGTAACTTTCATCCCCCTCTTCAATAGGGTCTTCATCATTCATAATTTCGTAAACGCCCAAACCCTCATAAGAAGCAACAGCATCTTCAAATTCTAACTCTGGCAGGATAATTGGATTTTCCACAAACTCAGGGATTGCTAAACAAGCTTGGCATCTGGTAGCCAACTCCAACAAAAATCTGCGAGGAATCTCCTTACCCTTGGATCTCTTATGTGAGTCTACCCCATGAATTTTATTAGAAGAAGAGGAAGAAGAGGAGGAGCAACTAGCTTGATCAGAAGGAAAAGAAGGGGGTGAAAAAGCGGATACAAAAGGTGATACAGAAGAAGATCCCTCGCCGGAGGGGGAAAAGAGATCTATCAAGGAATCTTGAAAGAGCGGCCCCTGGGTCGGGACGCACTCGGGAGAGAAATAGGAGGTCTCCTCAGCAGAGATGGAGGATTGGAAAGTTGAAAAATCAGCATTTTTTTTCATTTTTATCTTTTTCTTCATTTTTATTTTCTTTTTCAAGGAGAAAGCAGTGTGATGGGAGAATAGTAGGAGGAGTGGAAATTGCAAGATTGGAAAAAGATTGGATCAGTGATGGCCCGCTTGGGGGCGTGATGGAGAGTTCAGAAAATCACTCGAGGAGCGAAGGAGGAATCGGGAGAGAAACTCGGATTGAATTTGGAGCAAAACTGATGGTAATCGGAGGCGGTCTTGGCACACGACCAAACCAATGAGAATGTAGAGAAGCAAGCACAGATGGATGTAGCAAAGTGAGAGAAAAGAGGCCGGCCCACAGCCTATCCACAGTACAACCTTCTTCAAAGGGGACATCTGGCTCCCCAGTATTCGTATAGTCACTCAGCAGCTGCCTCTTGTCTGTGATCACTGCTGGCATTTCAATCAATTCCTGTATTAATGGAGGCCATTCCGGATCAGTCGGCATGAAGAGGCGGCTCAAAGAAATAGTAATGTCATTCATGTCGAACCACCTGTACCAGTCACATTCTGGATCACCCATTTTCCTTCTCTTGTCCGGCCTTAAAGACTCCAGGGCTTTGTAGGTAACCAGTGGGGCAATGTGACGAGCAAACTGTCTGGCGTGAACATCTTGATAGTCAAGCAATGAAGTAATTATGGTAGTCTGCTCATTATTCTGAACGCCACTAGTAACAAAATGTGTCTTCAGTGTCCAGGAGAGTGGCTGGCGATCAGTCTTCAAAGTAGAAGTCATAAATGCCCATGGCTCTTCTTTATTTTTGCTCGGCCCTTTATAGCCTAAACCGCCTCGTACAAGCAATTTTTGCTGTTTAATGGGCCTAATCCTGCCCTGAAAGTTGGCACCCAGGCCTTTGCCATCTTGATACCCCATTTTTAATAGAATGTTCCAGCCAGGGGTATTAATCATGTTCTTTTTCTTCTTCCCCTTAGAAGGCAGGGGTGTCATAGCAACTGTGGTAACAGTTTCAGATGGCATTGGCCGTGGACGGGGGACGTCCAGCACAGATAACAGTGGCTTATTGGCAGGCCAAATAGAAGGAACTGACGAAGCCGCATGAATATCTTCCTCTGGCAGAATCGGCATGCTGGTCACCTTGATAATACGGCCCTTGTGTGGGAATTTGAGACACTGGTGATTTGTAGAGGGTACCGCATCAAGTTGCTGGATGTACGGGCGGCCGAGAATGCCATTAAATGTTGGATCCATGTCCAAGATGTGAAAATCTACTGTGATGGTGGCAGGGCCCAAGCTAACTTTCAATGTGATCATGCCTAGAGGAGGCTTCTTTGTGTTGTCATATGCAGTGACCGTTATGGTGGACGGCCGAATCTGGCTTTCTGGTATGCCACATAACTTCAAGGTGCTTGGTGGCAAAACATTGATGGATGCCCCTGTATCTACCAGACATTGCTTAACAGCCACCTTATTGATGTCGACTGTGATACATAAGGCATATTTTCTTGCTGAGATTGGTGCCAGTTCGTGCTCATGAAAAGTAATTGTCGGCTGACTGCTAGCAGGTGTTAACACTGTGACTATCTGCTCAACTGGAATGTCTTCATTAACCATTACCTTCTGCAGATATTCCTTTAGAGCCAGCTGATGAGTGGTGGACCGTTTGATCAATTCCAGGATCGAAATTCTTGCTGGAGTCCGGTCCAAATGTTTTAACAAATCATATTCAGTGCTCGGTACAGACCCTTGTTCTTGTTCTTGCTCTTGCGGCCCCTGCACGGGCTCTAGCTCTCTTTGTGGAAAAATACGGTGGAAAATCCGTCCGCTGCGGAGCGGCGCCACGCCTTGTAGAGCCTCTGTCGGGGCAAGTGTGGGAGGAGAATTAGAAGAAGAAGAAGAGGGAATGCCGGTGGCAGTGTTCAACAACAGGGGTGCCCCCGTAGGAGGCGTGGGAGTAATGTTTAGCAAAGATGCCCCCGCGGGAGGCATAGGAGAGTGATTTGACGAAGATGCCCCCTCAGGGGGCGTGGAAGTAGAAAGGGATACCCGAATGCGAGGAGCATTGGCGGGTGGTCTAACAAGAAGAGATCTGGGTATGAGAGGTGGGGGAACTGATGGCGGAGGAACCCTTGCCAGTGTAGGAGTGGTAGAGGGTGTAGTGGGTGCTAGCGGTGAGCGAAGTAGGAGTAGCCTGGACGGCGGAGGTATAGAGTTGGTGGTGGAAGGTGGGGTTTGTCGTGCGGTAGGTTGTGGAGGTGGCAAATGGGTAAGAAGAGGGTGGGCCGGTAAGGCCGTAGAACTGGTGGAGGTAGATGGGTTGACGGGGTGTAGAAGAGGACGTCCCGATAGGAGAGTAGAAGAAGAAGGAAGGGTGCGCAAAAGGCGCGGAGGTTGATTTTGATTCGGATCATGATGAAATGCCCCGACAGAGGCATTTTCTTCGTGCCATCCCTGTCCTCTCTGTACTTCGTAGAGGGATGTGACGGGGTTCACATGCTGATTAGGGGCGTGCTCCGGCAATGGATTACAGACAATTCCCATATCCTGCTGGTGTGCTGGAGCTTGCTGTGGTTGAACTTGTTGTGGAGCGGATTGCTGAGGTTGTTGATTTTGCTGTTGTCGAGAAGCCCTTCTTTCTTTCATAGCGGCTATGAATTGTCTCATCTCATCCCAATTGATGTCACCCTGGTCATTTAGATCGTAGATGTAATCTCTAAAGTGGAAACAACGATCAAGATTGTGACCAGGGCTGCGATGAAAAGCACAATAACGGGATGTGTCAACATTAGCGGGCCACACGGTTCTTTCCCTTGGCAAGGCGAGCAAGTTGGCGGCCATCAGGGCATTAAAAATATCGGGGAGACTTTCGGGAAGTGGAGGATAGTGGTCCCTTTTGGGGCCAAGTGGTGGTCTCCGTTGTTGTTGGCCGTAGTTGGCAGGTGGGGGCATTTGATGGTATTGTGGTGGAGCTGGAGGGTCTACGCGGTGGGCTTGGTTTTGCGGTGGAGCGAAAGAGTGTTGAGGTGCGAATTGGGGTTGTGGAGTGGGGTTAAAATGAGAGTTCTGTCGTGGAGGCGGTGGTGGACGTGGGTTAGCTTGGTGGTGGGGGTTACCAACTGCGCCGACTTGCTCATTTGTGACGGTGCCCTCAGTTGTGGGCCCGCTGTTAACATTGGTGGTTTTCTTAAACAGCCGAGGCTTTGGCTCGAACATGCCCATAATGGGCGAATCCTTCATCTGTGTCTGGATGTAACGAGCCCTCTCATAGAGCTCTTCCATAGTAGTCAGCCGGTTCATGGCCAAAATATGGCGGAATTGAGGAGTTGCATTAGAAATAATCATCTTTACTTGCTCCTGTTCCGACAATGTGTCTTTCAGCTTCTCGGCCATCGACCGCCATCTGTCAGCAAATATGATGAAGTCCTCCTCAGACTTCATTTTCTCTGCAACTAAATCTGTAACGGACAGAGAGGGTCCAACACGGTCTCTATATTTTTGCAAGAATTTTCTTTGGACAACATCGAAGTCACTGGCATCAGCTGGTTCCAAGGAATAAAACCATTCGAGGGCTGGCCCCTCCAGAGATCTTCTGAATAAATAGGCCAGAGAAGCCTTGTTGCCTTGCCAGAAGGAGGTCTCGTACCTAAAATCCTTCAAATGAATAATCGGATTGCCAGTTCCATTGTACCGCCGAAAGTTCGGCATCTCAGACGAAGGAAGATGGAAAATTGGCAGAGTGGGGAGCGAGATTTCTGGTGCATTCTTGGCCGCAGTGACTTTCTTAAGCTGTTCTTCCATGTGGGCCATCTTTTGAAGTAGCAGAGCATTAGAGTCGGACTCAACTGGGGCCTGAACAAAAGAATGTGGTATAGGCGACCGTAGAATCTGAGGAGGTTTGGGGAATTGGTGCCTAACCGTAGAATAACTCGCCTGCTGGGCCGGTATGGCCGTGACAGGCGTTGGTGGACGTGAGGGGGGTTTATGCAAGACCGCTTGGTCGTTAACGGGGTGATGGCCACTCTCGGCCGGAGGGGGGTTGGAAGACGAAGAGGGAACAGACTTCCCCTTCAGAGCGGCCTGAATGGCTTGCCGTTGGGAGTCATCCAATTGAGAAAGAGCTTGGATTAAATCTGTAACGTTAATAAACTAAAACATGCCCCTGTGAAGGGCGTTAAACCGAAAAGTGCCCTCGTGGAAGGCGTTAATTCAGAGGAGTATGCAAACACAAGCTGGCTGATCCCGGAGTGTGCAGTGTGCACAGTGGAGGGTGCCCGAGGGACACAAAGGAAAGGGTACCGAGGGTACCAAGGGGGAGAGGGCACGCGTGGGTGCCAAAGGGTAAAGGGCACACGAGGGTGCCGAGGGGAGAGGGCACGCGAGGGTGCCAATGGAGATGGTAATCAAAAAGAAAACAGTGGAAGTCCCACCGTGATCGCCAATTTGTGGATGGGCATAAATCCCACACAAAATCACAAGAGAATAATGATGTGATAAAATATGGAGGAGATAATGATGATTAATGCATAAACAAGGGGAAGAAAAGCTTGCACGTGGTGCAAATATGGAGATGTGATCGCCAGAGAGGTTACCTCAATAAAAAAAGAGAGATCGCGAATACCTGGTGAAGATTGAAACGCGGGATGATGTGAAGTTCCTTCCTCCTTCTTCAATCGGCCGGCCGATGAGAAGGGTTCTCCTTTTGATTACCTTGCAAAAAAGACAATGAAACAACAAAGCAAAGAGGGATTCAGCCAATGCAAGTAGTATCAATCCAAATAAAACAGGTGATGATAAAAGGAAATCAACATGCGCACCTTGTTGTTTTGGTTTTAAAACCCCTAAAGAGGAATTAGGGAGAGGGGAGATATGTGATAAAACTAGTGCAAAGTGAAAAGAAAAAAATACTGACGATGGAATTGATGCAGACGCAGAAGAAGAAAATAGTGGATGAAGACAAATCAACAAGAAAGCCCTGCTATCCCTGTCGACAGTAAAGGGAACCAATAAGACGCGGTTGATCGGATGAAGAAGGTGCAGAGGAAGCCGAAGTCCTTCAATCGAGCCCACGACAGTAAGGAAGCAGAGGAAGCCGTCAATCCTCTCAATCTCTTGAACGTTCTAATCTCTTCAACCTCCGAAAACGTCAACCTCCGCTTCGATCGCCCAGATCATGTTTTTATAGGATTTCAGTGGGAGATAAGCTCAAATTTGGTAAGATAAGGATAGGCAATGTTCAAAGAAGGCAGGACTCTACCTCCAATTCGAGCAAGGAGACCATTGGAGGCAGGACTCTATACAGGAAAGAGGAGTTCAAGCAGGACACGAAAGGTGAAACACGACCTTGCGAAGGGCGTCAAATCAAGAATTGACGACCTTCATCAAGACGTTACTCAAAACACGACCTCTACCAAGGGCGTCACTTCTTGGATTTAATTTTGGCAATAAAACTTACTTTATTTGAAAATTATGATAACACGCCTATGATAGAGGCGTTAATTTAAAACACGCCCTGAGGAAGGACGTTAACCAATAATTAAATTGATTTTGAATTTTCTTTAAAACTGGATAATACCAGGAATTGACGCCCTTACATTTAGTCGTCCTTTCTTGAGAAAACGCCCTCGATAAGGTCGCTATTTAAATAACGCCCCTCTTCAGGTTGCGAATCACAAAATACAAAAATAAATCAAAACCACACACAAGAAAATAGAAAAACTTCATATTATGAATATATTGAAGTTCACTTGGGGCGTCATCATAGTGACATGAGATTTGATCAACATAGCGTCATTTTTGGCTCGGATGGGACCCCGGTCGGGCTGGTTCGCCGCAACCGGTCGACCGATGCGGGGCTGGCGGTCGACCGCTAGCCCAAAAAAAACCCAAATTTTTGTAAAAAAAATTTTTGTTTCTTTTTTGTTTCTTTTCTATTTTTTTCTATTTTTTGTTTTTTTTAAATGGGGGGACTAACAACCGACCTTCTGAGTTGAGCCAACGTCATGAAGTGAAGGATAAGAAATAGATGCAGATTTGAGGAAAGTTTCTAACTCCCCCTCAGATGTTTCCTAGGTCTGACATCACTGGGTCCACAATGATTTAACCAAGGAATATCTGGCCTTAGAACAGTTTTTCAAGGAGGGCTATATATGTATACAAATGCATTCAAACATGCAGGAGAGTATGTGAACACACAAGGAAGTAAAAGTAAAGACAATATGCATGTTTCCCTACCCTTGATGCATATGAGTTTCGACAAATGCAGATCTTAACCTAAGTGCAAACCTATGCATGTATGCTCTCACCCTTGCACATCCCAAGTTCTCTTCTTATCTTGTTAAATTGATCCTGGTTGAGAGGTTTGGTGAAAATGTCAGTTAGTTGATTGTGTGTGTCAATGAAATTCAGTTCAAAGACCCCTTTTCCTACATGATCTCTCAGAAAATGATGACGAATATCAATATGCTTGGTCCTAGAATGTTGAACATGGTTTTTAGACAAGCTGATAGCACTAGTGTTATCACACAAGATTGGTACACATTTCATCTCAATATCTAAATCAAGCAGTTGATTTTTGATCCAAAGTACTTGGGATCCACAACTTCTGGCGGCTACATATTCAGCCTCGGCCATTGAGAGAGCTACTGAATGTTGTTTCTTGGAGGCCCATGAGATTAGGCACCCACCAAGAAACTGACAGTACCCACTAGTACTTTTACGATCTACAATGCATCTGACATAATCCGCACTAGTGTATGCAATCAAATCAAAAGAACTACCGATGGGAAACCACAAGCCAAAATCTATTGTGCCAAGTAAATATCTAAAAATGCGTTTAACAGCCGAAGAGTGAGATTCTTTAGGGAATGACTGAAAACGGGCACAAAGACATACACTGAATTGAATGTCACGGCGGCATGCTGTTAGATACAGTAGTGATCCGATCATACCTCGAAATAGTGTATGATCTACTATTTTACCATTTTCATCTTTGTCTAACTTCGAGGTTGTGGCCATTGGAGTTGACAAAGGTTTTGGTTCAGCCATCCCATATTTCTTCAAAAGCTCCATTGTGTACTTGGCTTGGTGATGCAGGATGGACACGCGACTCGACTCCAAATGGTGATGCGGGATGAGACCACGGACACGACAAGCTCGCGATCGTCCCTTAAAGAGGGAAGCGTCGGATGTGCGCGGTTGAGAAACCGGCAATGAGCTAGGGTGATCGGCTCTCTTTTGTGCCCGGATCGGGTCACGGGACGGTCACGTACTCTCTCGCAGCAGCGGTAATGAACATATAAAGTGAGCTAGATATTCCTACACATGCTCTCTAGCAGCGGCATAAACAAATATATATGAAGTAAGCAAAATGCCGAGAAGGGAGCGGAAACGATACCTCCACGCGCTCGGCGTGGGGAAGACAGGCCCGGCCGAAACTCGTACTCCCGGAACAATAATACACAAGATTACAGAAATACAACTCACTGCCCACTCCACGCAGGGAGGTAAAGGGCTACACAATGGGGTCCGGGAGGACCGAATTCGGGTTGACGGGCGACTTCCCGCGTTGATTCGGCAACACCCGAACTAGTGATGGTGGGGCCCACGTGCTGTCCGGAGGGGCCGTGTGGGACCCGGTGGCACCGCTGTGGTGGTGGATGCCTGGATGAGCGCTCCCTAGAGTGGAGGTGCGCTGGTTCGCCGGCCAGAGGTCGGGCGGCTCCGATCGGCACCGGTCGGAACAACCGGCCACGGATCTGCAGCTTCTGGTTTTTGTCATGCGTCCCGGCGAGAACGGGCGCTGCGATCATCTCCGATGTCGGATCGACACGAGACTGGAGCCGTTGGAAAGATAACTTGAAATCCTTCAACTTAGGCTTGGATATCTGGCCTGGATTTGCACGGATCTGGGCTTTAATGAATTTACAACTTCCTGTTGTACAGTATCCGAACACTCAGATCTGCAGGGCTATTCTCTGAGAACTACCTTTGACCGCTATGAAACCCTTGGATTCAGACTTCGACCTCTTCATCAAAGTTGTGGAAATTGAGCTAGGGAAACGGCAAAACTAGTTTCGACAAGTTTAGATGTGGCTACGAATTGATAGGATGTTTTAACTGGAAGTGGGTCGGATCTGGAAATGGGCTGAAAGCAATGTAGCTGAGATAGAACATGAATTGTGAAAAATGGATAGAGGGCGGATCAAAAATCAAGAACAATGGTAGATGTAGGAGATGATGGACAGAACTCCCAGTAAAATTGGGAGGGTTTGGAAAAATCAGAAAGAGGGTCGGAGGTGAGAAACACAGGGCTACTGTCACTGTAGACAGAGACAAAACAGATCTGGGAGTGAAAGATGCACGAAAATGGAAAATACTAAACAAGGGATTTTGGTCCTGAATTTGTTTGTGGATGATTGGGTGGAAGATAAGAACACACCATAAAAATTGCAGAACAAGAAGAGGCCGTGGCTGATAGAAGAATTTCGAGAAGAGACTGTTGTCTGCCAAGGATAGAACTTCGACGGTGGCTCGTTGGCGGTCCGACGGCGGCACGAACGGCGACGGCGGCGGCACAGATCACAACCAGAGATTGGGGAAGGGGAATAGATATGGTTCCACTCTAGAAAGGGGGTTGGAGAGGGAAGAACAGTAGGAGGAGGGGCTGGGGGCGCAAGAAGCTTCAAGCATTCAACACAATTTTCTGATTTTTTCACTAATTTTGAAAGGAAAATACATGGTTTTATATGCTAGGTATCTAATCAATTGTACACCCTTGGATCAAGGGCTTGGGATTGAAGGGCTGGGATGTGGTTTGAACAACACACAAAAACTAATAAAAAATCAAGGGGAGAGGGGCGCCCCCTTGACCATGGTTAATGGGGTTGAATGGGTAGGTGAGGTAGGTAACCCACCTTGGACTAATTAAGCCACTTGTCTCCCATGTGGTCAAATGGCATTCAACCCTTCTAGATGGCCACCTAGGATGGTTGACCAGCCCCACATGGATGACATGGACCAATGGGAAAGGGCTGGGGGCCCCCTTGCTGGTCCTACTAACAAATTACATAGAAACCCACACAATCCGTGGGAATGACGCATTGGCCGATAAAGCCGTACAATTGCGCGTATACTTTCCCGTGGATATAAAAATAAACTAAAGGATATAAATGTAATATGAAAAGTACTGGCTCGGCGTCGATTCCCATCAACTCTCCACGGGTGGGAGGAACTCGACCCCGTCGAGTAGGGGTATGGATGCTCGAGTACTCCGGCGGATCCGTCACCGTGCCAAGTAGCGCGGGTATGCTCCACTCCAAGTGACCGTCACCTGCTCATTCCATATATACTCGATATGCGCAAGCTTCCATGGGCTAGAGGTGGACACTCCGGGTGGGGCACTCTCAAAGGGAAGGAAGCAGCTCGAAGACTCACTAGGAATCACCGCTGAGTCCATGTAGGTGACTGATCCGAGTATAGATGTAGAACCGATCCCATATTCATCGAATGAGTCCACTCACCTCTTACTCATAAGAGAACGACAATGAGCTTGCACAAGACACATGCAGACAAACGACACACAAACCATGCAAACAAACCACACAAAACAAACCACACAAGGAAAACACACCGACTCATATATGACCCTAGACTAAGGTGGTGACATCGAGCCCACTAAGTGGCGGCATCCTGGGCGACGGGTGAGTCGCCCAGCTCTCCCCCCAAGGCATAGTACTCATCGGCTAGTGCTTGGTCGGCCTCATAATCGACACACTCAAGCTCAGGAGGTAAGGTATCTCCAACCCCTAGGGCTAGGGTTGCACAGGCAGGGCATTCATTGGCAATGTGGCCAAACCCGTGACAGTGGAAACATTGCACTCACGACCTACTACTCTCTCTGATAAGAGGGGCCTTACCCTTATCCTCCCGATGGGTAGGGGGAGTCGGTAACAAGGGTGGAGGTGTAGGCGCCGTGGGCAACAGCGGGGGAAGTGTCGGGGCCAGGGGACGGGCCATGTAGCTGGGGGACGGGCAACGGGTGCCGGTGGATGGGGTGGAGGTAGATCCCGTGGTGGGGGAGGTCGAGGTCTAGGAGCGAAGTGCTCCTGACGGGCGGGCTCCTGAGGATGAGCCATGGGTCCCCTCGGGTATGAACCTAAGGAGCCACGGGAATCACTACGGGGAGGAGCGGGACTCCACCGAGGAATAGACTCGAACTCTCCCTCGAATTGCTCCATCTCAAGAGCAACTTGATATGCATCCTCCAACTTGTCCACCTTGCGGCGGAGAAGCTCATACCGTAGGTGCGGGCGTAGACCACGCCGAAACCGGGAGACGGTAAGGGAATCCTCCTCCGTGGCATCACATTGCAAGTAGTATTCATCAAATTCGGCGATGTAGTCAGAGACAGACCGATCTCCTTGGGTGAGACTTTGCCACCTCTCTATAAGACGCTGGCGGTAGGAGGTAGGGAGGTACTTCTTCCTAAGCTTCTCCCTCATATCAATCCATGTATCGATCGGGGGTTCTTGACGATGAAACAATAGGTTCTCCATGTTCCGCCGATAGGTTTGTGCTTGGCCTAAAAGTTTCATCCTGGCATACTTGACTTTTCGTTGGTCCGACATCTCGAACCACGCAAAATATCTGTCCATACTAGCCTCCCAATCAAGATAGACCTTTGGGTCTAAGGACCCGTCAAAGGTGGGAGGGTCGGCCCGAACGGTCCGAATGGCCCGTTCATCCATATCTTGGTCATGGGTACGCCGTATAGGATGACGATCACGACCATATCCCCGATGCTCATTTTCGGACTCATAGTCATGCACCTCGGGGACTTCGTGCCTCCTATTAGCTATCCCTTGAACCCTTGGAGTCGCGGGTTGTTGACCCGGCTCCGGTTGACCTTGTGTAGGTGGGACGGGTGCTTGGACTGGGGCAATCGGTGGTGCCTTGGCTGCACCTCTCTCTAGTGCGGCAACTCTCCCGACCAATCCTTGAATGGACTGGTTCGACCCAGCGGCCCTATCCTCTACGGCTTTCATCCTCTCTTCTAGGCGGGTGCCTAGGCCATTCACTCGGGTACTCGCTCCTTGCATCCTATCCACTCGAGTACTTAACTCATCCATGCGCTCACTCAACCCATCCATTTTCCCCACAAGAGTTCGGAAGAATGTGTTGTGCCCTTGTGGTTTTGATGATGGTTTTAATGGTGGTTTTGATGATTGGTCTTTGAGGTGAGTTATTCACTGTGAGTCATCTTGCTGTGTGAGTCTTCATGCTAGGATTCACTTTCTGATCATAATGCAGTTCTTCATTCTCTCTGATATGGCATTGCATATTTGATTATGTTCAGTCATGTTACTGTTGCTCTTTAGACTGTAGTTTGATACTGCAGCGTCGACCCATCGAACTGTAGCGTCGACGCTGCCAAGGCACTTCAGAGGTAGCAGTAAGAAATATTTGATCTGCTGCGTCCACGCTGCTTGGGGAATGCGTTGACGCTTGGTGCCTCTTTAACTTTGCTGCATTTATTCATTGGTCTGGTCTGTAGTGCGTCGACCCCTTGTGCTGATGGGTCGACCCCTCAGTTCATTCATTGGAAGTCTATACACTGCTGGAGCATCGAGTCTGTACAGCCACTAGTCTAGAATCTGAGTCTGTACATCATACTGTGCCCTCAGCTTTCAACGTCAAGTCTGTACAGCGTGAACAGTGCATCACTTCTCGAAGTATATACATCGGCCTCCTTGCCTAAAGTCTATACACTAGCTCAAGCTCACCTAAGTCCATACATCACAAACTCTATACATCCGATTGATGTTGCAGTGTTCACCAAGTCTATACATCGCCTTCAGACCTTCAAGTCTATACACTGCTACAGGAACCAAGTCTGTACATCGGCTTCGCACCTGCAAGTCTGTACATTGGCTTCACGTTTTCAAAGTCTGTACAGTGGCTTCGAATCGGCAAGTCTGTACATCAACTTCACTCACTAAAGTCTATACATCCACAGTGGATCATCAAGTCCATACATCCACAGTGGAACTTCCAAGTATGTACAACGCTAAAGCCTTCACAAGTCTGTACACTGCTTGAGCCTCACCAAGTCTGTACATCGCTTCAAGCGATTCAAGTCTCTACAGCCTGCCTTCACGTTCAGAGTCTATACATCGTTCCTCAAAGGCTAAGTGTATACATCCTTCCAAGCTTCAAGTCTACACACTCGATTGTTAGGTCTTCAACCCTATACATTCAATTGTTAGGCCTAAGTCTATACACTCGATTGTTAGGTCTTCAACCCTATACATTCAATTGTTAGGCCTAAGTCTATACACTCAATTGTTAGACCTTCAACTATATACATTGGTTGAGTCTATACACTGAGATCTCATGAAGAGTTGCAAGTCTATACACTCGTTATTAGAGGCCTGAACTAACTAAGTCTATACACTCTATCCTTCACACGAAGTCTATACAGCCATCTATGTGTGCCTTGCCTGCTGAATGATGTCTGAACATTACTTTAAGCTGATACTATCTTCGACTGATTATCTGACAAGTTATTCGACTGATTATCGGACAGGTTTAATGGACGAGGCCATCAAGACTTGACACGTGATCCTAGAGGCTGAAATGCTGACACGTGGACCAAATAAGCTGGGTGGGAATCGTCGAGAGCTCACGCCCTAGCACCTGCTGAAGCTGATATAAATAGAAGCTTTCGTCCACTGAAGAAAAAAACATGAGAATGGAAGAGGGGTGATAGAGATCAGAAAGAAAGAGCAGAAGAGAATAGAGGAGAAGAGATCGAGAGAGTGAAAGAGCAGAAGAAGAAAAGAGCAGTAGAGAGTAGAAGAAGAAGAGAAGAGAAAAGCCAGAGAGAGCTTGCGAAAGAGAAGAAAGAAGAGAAGAAGAAGAAGAAAGAGAGCTCGTGAGGATTGAGAGAAGAAGAATAGAAGCTACATCTGAAGATTTGTTCCTGCTGGACCGTGGATCAAATCCAGGTCAGCCAGCTCCATTGAGAGCTATCTTTGTGCTTCATCTTTTACAGCTTGTGATTGCTATGTTATTTTCATTTCTTGTTTTCCCCTTTGTTTTTTTCTGATTACCTTTGTACTTCCGATCCTCTGGACTGAGGTCGGGTTCCTCCTGGTGGGTCAGGAGAAGGGAGATCTGATCTCTGGTTGCAAGTAGCTGGGAGCTACTTGTGGGTTCCCTCCGGTTTGGAGGAAGGGAGACTTGTCTCCGGTTCTGGGCTTGTGGGTAGCAAGTCCAGGGGTCCCTCCGGTCTGGAGGAAGAGAGACTTCGGTCTCTGGTTTCCAAGTGGCTGGGAGTCACTTGGGGTGTCCCTCCAGTTGGGAGGAAGAGGGGAGGCTGTTCCCCTAGTCAAGCTGTGTGGCAGCACCTTGTTCGCAGACTGAGTCTGCTTGGTTCTAGCGTTGGCTAGTGAAGCCTCACTCCGGTTGAGAGTGAGGGGTGGATGTTGGCCTGGAGGACCGAACCACCTAAAAATTATTTGTGCAGTGGTTTACCTTGCGTTAGCTCCATATCTTCTACCTCCCATTCACAGGTTGTGCATGCTTGGCTAGTTGCATTATCTAGAGAGTTATTTTTGAGCATTATATTCTGCTAAGTGTGTTTGGGTTGTTTAGCTCTGCCTTCGGTTCTGGTTGATCAGGTGGCTGCATTGTTGCAGTCCAACTGTTTGTTCATTTGTTGCCTTATCATTTCATCTTGGAAAGCTCATTACTTTTTATTCCGCATATCTGAGCTTTAGAGTTTTAATTTGGGCTATATTTTCTAGAGGGATACATTCACCCCCCTCTGTATCTGGGCCTAGCACCCTAACAGTTGGTATCAGAGCGGTGTCTGCATACAAGGTCCAGCGACCTGCAGATTCGATCTCTGGTTTTCGGTGCTAATTTGTTTTTAGTGCATCAATATTCATGTTGCATTAATCTGTTGTGTTCTCATGGCTCATCCTCCACTATTCAGTAGTTCAAATATTAAATTCTGGCTATATCGTATGCACAAGCATGTTAACTCTATTAATCCACAATTATGGAAGGTTATCTCTCACAGTCCACATGAACTTCCTAAGGATAAGTCCAAGTGGACTCATGTTCACAAGTTGAAAATGACGATAATGTGAGAGCTCTAAATCTAATGAAGGCTGCAATCGGTTCTGATGATTTTTTCTCTTTCTCAGGTTGTAGCTCGGCAAAGGAAATATTGGATGAATTGCTTCGCATCCACAATGGAAAGGAAGAAGAATGTCTCATGGCAAGAAGGAGTGATCAATCAGATGAGTCCTCATCCCAGGTAAACTTTGAGACCGAGGATATTAGTCATGATGATTTAGTTGCCATGCATGAGTATCTACTGGAAAAATATGAAAGAGTTAAATCAGAAAAGAGAAAATTAAGAAAAGAGAAAAATTCTGAAGTCAGAAGTCTGAAAGCTGAAAATGAAAACTTGAAATCTGATATGATTAAAGAAAAAGATGAGTTAAACAGGTTGAAATCTGAAAATGAGAATATTAGAAACAAACTCATCGGTGAAAATAATTCTTGCAAAACATGTGCCATTCTTGAAGACATGATTAATGATTTTGATTCTGATGACAGTTTTCAAAAAGAACAAATCACATCTTTAAAAGAAGAAAATGTCTACTTGAAAGATCAAAATAAAAAGTTAATGGTTCTTAATACTGTCTTTTCTGAAAGATGGTTGTCAATTGAAAAAGGGAAAATTGTTGTGAAGGAAAATGAGAACAACATTGAAATAATGGTTCAACAAGAAAATGAAACTCTGAAGAACCTGAATGATGCTTTGCAACAACAGCTGATTGTTTGTGAATCTGAGCTATCCAAGTATGAAGTGAGTATTGCTTCATTGAATTCTGAGATTGAAGATCTGAAAAATTCTTTGTCAAAATTCATTAAAGGAAAAGACAATTTGAATAAGCTGCTTGGTTCTAAAGTGAATTTTCAGAAAGAAGGACTTGGGTATGTGCATGTTAATAAGAAAGTGAATCAAAATAAGAAGTCAACTGTATTCGTGAAAAGCTCTGAACAAGCTAATCAATCTAGTTCTTCTATTTTTTAATTCATTGCTAAGAAGGCTGAAAATTCAGATAAGAAACAGAAAAAGATTCAAAAATAAAAGAAAAATGCTGATTTGAATAAGTCCAAATATGTCTCTGATTTACATGTGCATGCTGCTAACTGCTCACACACACATTCACACTCTCATGAGAATATCAATCTTGTCAAACAAGTGAATGTGAATAAAAAGGCTATAACATGTCACTATTGTGGGAAAGTTGGCCATATTATGCATAACTGTGTAGCATTGATAAATGATGAAAGAAATGCTGTTAGAAAGTATACTAGAAATCATCTTCGGAAACATTCTACTGATCAGGAAAAGAAAATTCAATGCTATTGCTGTGGGAAGTTTGGTCACATTGCTGCCTTCTGCTGGCATGCTCAGGGAAAGAAAACTAACTCTGGATTTGTTAATTTCCCTGTTAATAAAAACATTGTTGATAGAAAGAAGTTTGGTTCTAGAAGTAAACACACTGTATGTTTTGAATGTGGAAAGCCAGGCCACAGAGCTGTTAACTGTTGGCTGGCCGGTTATGAAAAGAAAAATTTTCATGTCAATAACAGAATTAATCTTGTTCACTCACACCATGTTCATGCCAATGCTGATGTATACAAGGAGAACATGAAATCTGTTATTTCTTGTTATCATTGTGGGCAGGTAGGGCATTCCATGTATAATTGTCATATCTTGTGTTGTGATGATAAACATGCGAAAAATCTGTTGAGAAAACATGCTAGGAGTGTCACTGCTAAACCAGGACCCAAGGTTTCTTGGGTACCTGTTACATCAAAATGATGTGTCTGCTACAGGTGTGCCTTGGAAGCCGAGGAATAAAAGGGGGAAATAAACCAAGGCACTCAAAGAAAAACCCCTTCTAAAATTTTCAGGTAATTTCTCTGCATCTCCTATTTTGAAATTCTTGCATATCTGCCATTTGTAGTTGTTTGATAATTGTTGAAATGCATAACCTCTGAAAATAAATTACATTCTGAATTTTCTGAAAAAATCTGAACTGCTTATGAATGTGGCTTGAAATTTGTCTATTGCATAGTTCATTGAAAATCTGTCCATTGCATTCTGAAAAATCTGATTAGCTGAAATTTGATCCATACATGCTGCCCATGTTGAATTATCATGGTTGACCTCAATGGTATATAAATGGTAAGGTACCAAAAGGTAGGGAAGTCTGTCTGGAGGTTCTTACTATGTGTGAGGTAGTCTTTTAGACCAAGTGCTCCGCCTAGTACCATGGGTCACCTTGCTGGTTAGGACAGTCTGAATGTGCATAAATAAAAATCATATGTTCAGTTTTCAGTGCAAACATTACATGTTTTCAGGGGGAGTTAATTGCATGTCCTTGCATAGCATTCAGTGTTGAGTCTTTGCATGCATGTAGTTAATTGCATTACATTTTACTGCATTGAAAATACCAAAAAGGGTAATTGAATGCATAGTGTCAGGGGGAGTCAATGCATTGCATGCAGGTGGTCAAGTGCATACATCTCTGTCAGAATTCACTGCATCTTATCCTTGGAAATCCTGAAACTTGCCAGACCTCATGATATCTTGCTTGTTGTGCATAACCTTTTCCTCATTCTTTTTAAGTGACAAATCTTGATCTTATTCAAAAAACACTGAGCTTCAAAATCTCTCCTATCAATTGGTATCATTTGGCTTCAGAATTCTATCAGTCTGTCATGAAGATTTCAATGGGACTATCTCGATCATAAATCTGAAAATTCTTGAACTAGAAATCTTCTATTATACATTTTTATGAATGACTAAAATAACTCATGTGGTTTAAGTTTATTGTATTCAATGAGTTTGGCTTTAAAATCTCGTAAAAATATCTGAAGCATGTTTAATAAACATTAACCATCTGTTTCATGCTGTGTCTTGTAAAATCTTCTGAAATCTGCATTATTGAATACATGACTTTATTTGGTTAAGTACATGAAATTGTTATTGATTTGAAGCAAATGAATTTTTCTGAAATGTCTAAAGGGTATTTTCTTGCAGAGCAATGACCTTGGTCACTGAGAAACACATGTCCAAAGGACTGTGTCATGAGGTACCATAGTTAACTCTGATTAAGAATAATTGAATTTCAGGCAGAGCAACGGCATGCACACTGAGAAATACAACTCACTCATCAAGAAATGATTTACAGTGTGTCATGATGTGTAAATGCTATCTCTGTTCATATAAAGCATGACAGTTAGTCACACTAAGTGCTTAGGGATATTGGCCTCTGATCAAGGTATATCCTCTAGTTACAAGGTGTGCACTGAACTAGAGTGCTCGTAAAATTTGTAGCATGAAAAATTGTTGAACGAATTGAAATATCTGAATATTGATGCTAAAATCAAATTGCTTCAACCCTAGACAAAATCATATGACTTCATAATTGCTTGATTTGAATACTGATGCATGTAATTCTGAAAGAAGTCAATAAATTTGATTGTGTAAGAGAAAGGGAGATTTATCAAGATAAATATGAGGGCTTGGTTCATTTTTATTAAAACATGGTTTTAGATATCAATACAGAATTTTATTGATAAACTCTGCATACATCATGTTTAAACCATGCTGTTCAATAAAGCTCATTCATAAGCCCTTATAATGGAAGACTTTGAAAACTTATGTTTTGGATTTATGAGATTGATATCTCTCTGAAAATCTGACTGAATTTTCTGAGATTGGAGTTTCTTTAAAAATCTGCTAATTGAACCTCTTCTGCTCATTGATATGAACTTGTCCTTGTTTGCCCCTATGATCTCCGTCCCATTCATCTCATAAGATTCCACTTATTGAGGGGAGCTTCCATATCATATGCATCATGCTGCATAGAAACTCTTAAAAGGGGAGAATTGTGCTCTTGCATTCATATTTCTAGGGGGAGATCTTGCATTCTGGTATCTGTTTATGTTGATTGTTTGCCAAAGGGAAAATTTCATTCAATCTTTGCATGCAAGCTCCTTTTGATCATCTCTAACTCATGCTTTTGCTGAAACTCTTAAAGGGGGAGAATCATGTTCTTGCAAGGGAGAGAAATTGACTGATTTTTTTATACATGCTTTAATTTCTCAAACTATTTTCTTTTTGATGAAGTCAAAGGGGGAGAATAATTTGAGTCATCAGTTTGACTCACTGTGTAGTATTGCCATCATCAAAAAGGGGGAGATTGTTGTGCCCCTGTGGTTTTGATGATGGTTTTAATGGTGGTTTTGATGATTGGTCTTTGAGGTGAGTTATTCACTGTGAGTCATCTTGCTGTGTGAGTCTTCATGCTAGCATTCACTTCCTAATCATAATGTAGTTCTTCATTCTCTCTGATATGGCATTGCATATTTGATTATGTTCAGTCATGTTACTGTCGCTCTTTAGACTGCAGTTTGATACTGCAGCGTCGACCCATCGAACTGCAGCGTCGACGCTGCCAAGGAACTTCAGAGGTAGCAGTAAGAAATATTTGATCTGCTGCGTCCACGCTGCTTGGGCTGCGTTGACGCTTGGTGCCTCTTTAACTTTGCTGCATTTATTCATTGGTCTGGTCTGTAGTGCGTCGACCCCTTGTGCTGATGGGTCGACCCCTCAGTTCATTCATTGGAAGTCTATACACTGTTGGAGCATCGAGTCTGTACATCCACTGGTCTAGAATCTGAGTCTGTACATCATACTGTGCCCTCAGCTTTCAACGTCAAGTCTGTACAGCGTGAACAGTGCATCACTTCTTGAAGTATATACATCGGCCTCCTTGCCTAAAGTCTATACACTGGCTCAAGCTCACCTAAGTCCATACATCACAAACTCTATACATCCGATTGATGTTGCAGTGTTCACCAAGTCTATACATCGCCTTCAGACCTTCAAGTCTATACACTACTACAGGAACCAAGTCTGTACATCGGCTTCACACCTGTAAGTCTGTACATTGGCTTCATGTTTTCAAAGTCTGTACAGTGGCTTCGAATCGGCAAGTCTGTACATCGGCTTCACTCACTAAAGTCTATACATCCACAGTGGATCATCAAGTCCATACATCCACAGTGGAACTTCCAAGTCTGTACAACGCTGAAGCCTTCACAAGTCTGTACACTGCTTGAGCCTCACCAAGTCTGTACATCGCTTCAAGCGATTCAAGTCTCTACAGCCTGCCTTCACGTTCAGAGTCTATACATCGTTCCTCAAAGGCTAAGTGTATACATCCTTCCAAGCTTCAAGTCTACACACTCGATTGTTAGGTCTTCAACCCTATACATTCAATTGTTAGGCCTAAGTCTATACACTCGATTGTTAGGTCTTCAACGCTATACATTCAATTGTTAGGCCTAAGTCTATACACTCGATTGTTAGACCTTCAACTATATACATTGGTTGAGTCTATACACTGAGATCTCATGAAGAGTTGCAAGTCTATACACTCGTTGTTAGAGGCCTGAACTAACTAAGTCTATACACTCTATCCTTCACACGAAGTCTATACAGCCATCTATGTGTGCCTTGCCTGCTGAATGAAGTCTGAACATTGCTTTAAGCTGATACTGTCTTCGACTGATTATCTGACAGGTTATTCGACTGATTATCTGACAGGTTTAATGGACGAGGCCATCAAGACTTGACACGTGATCCTAGAGGCTGAAATGCTGACACGTGGACCAAATTGTTAGAATGTAAGGCCCGGATACAGAGGGGGGTGAATGTATCCCTCTACAAATATAGCCTAATTAAAAACTCTAAAGCTCAGTTATGCGGAATTAAAACTGTTGCATAAATAAACTGAGGGAACTTAGAAGAATCAAAGCAAGATAACAACTCAAGAAGCCCTCAAACGATCTTAAGCAAGCATCTAAAGCGCAGCAATTAAGTGAACATATAAGAAGATCAAACCACAAGGGACACCAAGATTTTTAGGTGATTCGGTCAACAGACCTACGTCCACCCCTCACTCCAAACCGGAGTGAGGCTTCCACTAGTAACACTAGCACAGCAGACTCAGTCTGCAACAACTGCTGCCAAACAGCTTGACTAGGGGAACAACCTCCCCTCTTCCTCCCAACCAGAGGGACACCCCAAGTGACTCCCAGTCACTTGAAAACCAAAGACACACGGTCTCTCTTCCTCCAGACCCGGAGGGAACCCTTGGACTTGCTACCCACAAGCCCAGAACCGGAGGACCAAACCTCCCTTCCTCCAAACTGGAGGGGAACCTAGAGACCCAAGTCTCTCTTCCTCTGAACCCCAGAGGGAAACACAAGTGACACCAAATCACTTGCAAACTAGAGGTCTCGGACCTCTCTTCCTCCCAACCGGAGGGAAACAACCAATGACACCCAGTCAAAGGCAACCAGAGATGCAAGTCTCTCTTCCTCCACACCGGAGGGAACCCGATCTCACACTAGAGGATCGGAAGAACAGCAAGTGAATAGTTCAAAGGAAAAACAAAACCTAGCAACAGAAAGCTGAAAAGATAAAATCAAATGTGGCTCTCGCAGGAGCTGGCTGGCCTGGATTTGATCCACGGTCCAGCAGGAACTTCTTCTACTGCTTCTCTCTTTCTCCCAGCACGAACTCTCTTTTCTTCTTCTTCTTCTTTCTTACTTCTTCTTCTTCTCAACCTCTCTATCTCACTGTCTCTCTTTCTTTTCTTCTCAACCTCTCTATCTCACTGTCTCTCTTTCTTTTTCTTCTTCTGCTCTCTCGATCTGGCTCTCAGCTTTCTCTATCTCTTCTTTCTCTTCTGCACTTCTTCTCTTAGCTCTGGCTGCTTCTACTTTAGTCACTCTCTGCCCTCCCACACACACACACACGCTTCTTCTGAGGAAGAAGACACATATATATAGCAGTAGTAGTAGCAGCAGCAGCAGCAGCCCCGACGTGTGACCTCCACATTTCCAGCCCTAAGTATTCGGACCACGTGGCAGCATTCAGTAGGCTGTCAGTCCATGTGTCATCATCTGGTCAGGCCTTCCAACCTCGGATCACGTGCCAGATGCCAGCCTTGTATCACGTGCCCACTCTGCATAGGCTCCACGAACAGTACAATAGAGCAAACTGGTTCGGATTTGATCCTGAAACCAGAATCCTTCTTCTTCTTCTTTTTCTTCTTCTCCTGCAAAGAGATTAAAACCATTAATACTCAGGGTTCTCTCTCTCTCTATATATATACCTGAAATAAGTCGGTTGACACTCAAGCTAAAACTGCACGAGGTGTGTAGGAACAACAAAAGGTGCACTATACTGAGAACGACACGAGGTACATAAGATGACTACAGCACGAGATAAAGAGAGAACGACACGAGGTACCATAGTAACAAGGCTAACACTACAAAGACAACGACACGAAGTCAGATTAGAACAGCACGAAGTGAGAAGGGAATAACACGGAGTAAAACGGTAGTAAAATACGCGATCAGAAGAAACCTAGACGAAGATAGAAAGAAGCAACACGAAGACATAAAAATAACACGAAGACACAAATATAGAAATAGCATGACGACTCGAACATAAAAATAACACGAAGACATAAAAACAACACGAAGACACAAATACAGAATCAGCATGAAGACTCGAACACAAAAATAACACGAAGACACAAACAACACGAAGACACAAATACAGAAATAGCATGAAGACTCGAACACAAAAATAACACGAAGACACAAACACAGAAACAACACGAAGAACGACCAATCAAAACGACTCGAAAACGAGGACGACACGGGCTGAAAACAACTCGAAGACGAAAACAGAAACCGACACGAAGTGTGGTCACAAAGCAAAAAAGACACTTCCAACGTACAGACTTCATATGAACAGTCCAATGTGTGGACTTGTCATTCACTGGTGAGTGTACAAACTTCGAATGAAAACCAATGTGTAGACTTTGGCTTGGAACGAAGGTAAGGATGAGGCTGTATAGACTTGGCCAAAATGAGACACTATACAGACTTCATTCAATGCAACATAGGTAAAAGAGATAATGTATAGACTTCATGAACAAGATGCAATGCTAACTGTTGTATAGACTTGTGAAACGATGCAAGCTACAGGACAATGCAAGCTGTTTAGACTTTGTGTGTTCAAATGCCAATGTACAGACTTCGCCTTGAGCATGGGCTGTACAGACTTGGCGAGTGCAATGTTCAGACTTGGACGCATGCTGTGCCATGCGATGTATAGACTTCCCTTCGAGCATCTATAGTGTAGTGTATGGACATGCAAACTTGAATGTGCAGACTTGATGACTGATGAATGATGTATAGACTATGCTGAAAGGGTATGGCAACAACACCCATTATACAGACTAACATCAAACAATCCAGATAACAATCAATTATGAAATGCATCAGCAATAATGAAATGCACCAAAGCACACACCACACAGCCATATTTAAATGCAGCAATAATTCAGATAAGATTTTCAATGAAACATTCATCTGCACGACAAACAGAATTGTATGCATTCAAATGACTTATAGTGTTTGCTATCATCAAAATCACAGGGACACAACAATCTCCCCCTTTTTGATGATGGCAATACTATGAGTCTTATGAATGAAATAAATGGAATATTCAGACTAGACTCATCAAAGTATTCTCCCCCTTTGACTTCATAAAAAAAATACTTTGATAATCTAGTGATGTCATATGAGACACTTAAAATAGTTCAGCAGATGAGGGCAACACAATATCAGAATCGTTTAAATCAATTCTCCCCCTTAGTCATACAACTTATGCAGTCATGCATATGCAACAAACACTCCCCGTTTGACATGGCAGAAGTTATAGAGCTATTGCAGACAAACAAATTGATCAGGCAATCTAGCACATTGTCCCCTTATGCATATAGTGTCTCAACCAGACCAGAGAATTCTGCCCTTATGGTCCATGATGCAAGAGAAATCTACAAGGATGAAGTCTGGTTAAAAAAAATTCTGAGAGTTGTGCGTCACAAAAAAGAGAACCAATGTCAATCAAAACACATTGATAGAGGGCACTATGATCAGAAACATTTTGAAGGTTAAAACCAATTGAGATAAAGGGAGAATATCAACAAAAACATAGGGACACTCAGGAATGCTGACTAGATTTCCCCTTTTAAGAAAGACACTCAGCAAGACAGGAAAGCTCCCCCTGATTAGATGATGGAGTGAAGCCAATTGATATAGTGAAGTGATGAGCATCTATCAGTAAAACACAGACTGTAATCTCAGTGAATAAATGAGGAAGACAGATTTTCATTAGCACACCAAATTCATAAATCTTTGTAAACGAATTTCAGAGTCTTCAATCATAATAGTTTATGAATGAGTTTAAACTGACCATCATGATTTAAGAGAGATGTATTCAAAGTTTATCAAGGAAAATCAATACTCATATCTGAAACACCTTTTTATAAAGGTGAACCAACAACTCATTTGATATTCATGTTTAACCTCCTTCCATCTTACTCATTTAAATTCAGTGACTCCTATGGAAAAAAAAACACAAGATCATATTGAGATTAAACAAAAATAAATGAGACTGAGCTTGTCTTTAGATTTTTAGAATTTTCTGATACCAATTGAGTAGCACTTATTTTTCCTGAGCAATTTTAGTTCAGTCAACACTTTTTTACATAAGGCACAACACGTCTTAGGTGAAGTGACCCAGTTACTCAATGTGACAACCGTATTGCCTCTCAAAGATAACAGAGTTAGCAGTGGAGTATCTTTTTACGTGAGGAGACACCTTGATCAGAGGCCAGAATCCCCAATTACTCAACACATCCATGCTATTGCTCTGCCAGACTTTCAAACATATTGAAAAGAGGTAACTATGGCACTTCATGACATGGGCTTACTCTATTTCATTGATAGAAAACCCAGTTTCTCTGTGACCACAGTCATTGCCCTAGCTTTAAATTTTAACGTTTTCAGATTCTTCAAACAAAGCTCAGTACACTTGAAATGATTAACAACAATACTTTCTACATGTATCTTAACCAAAGAAAGCCATGTCTTTTAAATTTTCAGATTTCAGAAGGTTTTGCATGAAATTCATGAGGCAATTGGTTAAGACTTATTAAGCATGATGATTTTCAAGTCTTTTACATCAAAACTTAAAAATACATTAGGCTTAAATCAATTTGATTTATCAAAACATTCTTAAGCCAGTATAATAGAAGATTCTTCTTCTCAGAATGTCTGATTTATGCCTAGGGTGCATTGATTAAATCTTTCCTCATTCGGCTGAATCAATGACATAGTCAAGAGAAATTAGCAGAGAACAATTCTGATACCAATAGTTGAGAGAATAGAGCAATTCAGAAGCAAGCCTTAAAGACTAGAATTCAGTCAGATTAGCTTGGGCCAGTCTTGACAAGATATGAAGAAATGTGTATGATAGGAACAAGCTACCAATTGAATTCATAGTAGACAGAATCAATGGCTGAGTCTGGAATACAGACAGATCAGCTATATCAGTGTAGACAACAGAGAATTCAAGTGAACCACATATTTGCCAAGAATGGATCAAATTGTTAGACAGAAGGAGTTCAAGAGGTGAAGAGATGAAACAGGAATGCTCCCCCTATCTAGATGCAATGAGACATTTCTTTTTAGATTTTTCAATGTAAGGAAATGCAGTGCTACTTACTACATGTACGCATACAGCAAATGAGATTATCATGATATGCAAGCATTAGTCAAACTCCCCCTTACAGAGTGCATGATATGCAATTAGGGCACTGAAACATAATTTTAAAATTTATGCTCATTCAGACTGTCATAAAAGGAACAAATCATGTATGAGGAAAGTTCAGAAAATTTGAATCTGACAATGCAGATGATGAATGAATATGCAATGACGGATTTAACATGCTATTCAGTTATTCTAAAAACAATAAGTGTAGAGAATTTACCTGAAAGAGGCTTTATTAACTTGGGTGCCTTGGTTTAATTTACCCCTTTTTATTCCTCCGTCCAAGGCACACCTGCAAAGTATTTGATCATCTTGATCCTGCAGGGACTCAAGCAGCTTTGGGTCCTGCGTTAGCCCTGACAGGTTTTCTAAACATTTTCATAGCAACATTATCATCAAATTTCATCAGTGAACAGTCATCCATAGAATGTCCAAATTTTCCACAGTATCTACATGAAATGGCTGGTGTTTGATTCTTATGATGCATATTAACAGCAGGGTGATGTTTATAAACATGTTCATAAGATTATCTGTTATATGCATGAGCAGTTTGATGCTTGTTCTTAACCATCCAACATTCAGAAGATTTGTGACCTTGCTTCCCACAGTTATAGCATGAAAATCTTGCAAATGGTTTTGGTGAGAATTTGACACCATAGGGGTTAACAGTGTTCTTCTGAACATGCCAACAGTTCTTGACTGTATGGCCATTCTTCCCACAGTGAGAGCAAGCAAAAGAATTTCTTTTATGAAAATCATTTCTACCCCAAGTAGATCTAAACCAGCACTCAGCAGCCTTGTGCCCAGGCTTATTGCAGTTGAAGCACACAATATGCTTATTAGAATTGTGTTTAGATCCATATGGATCATGAAAGTGCATGGAAGACCTGGCATGTAGTTTATCATCTTCTTTCATGATAAAGCATTCATTCATGAGATGACCGTGCTTCCCACAATAATAACATGAAGCATCATGCTTCCTAGCAGCATGGTTTCTATCAGAAAGATTTCTAGAATGTAGAGTTCCACTAGCATGCTCATCCTTTAACATCAATCCACAATCCTCCATTATGTGACCTCCTTTCCCACAATAATAGCATGAACCCTTTTTAATGTGAGTGTGTGAGAGATCATGTGAATTGTGTGCAGTCTTCTTTACAACAACAAGAGTGCCTTTTTCCTTTTTCTGTGAATTTTCACCCTTTTTCTGTTTTGGAGTTTGTTCCACAGTTTTGGGTTTCACAGTGGACTTTTGTGCAGTGAATTGAAAGACAGAAGGAGCAGAGGTTGTTTTCTGATTGGTGGCTTTGACAAAAACAGTAGATTTTTCATTCCCCTTACTCCTTTTCTTTGTCGGACTATAGCCCAGTCCCTTTCTCTCAAAATTATCACATTTTCCAAGAAGCTTGTTCAGATTGTCCTTACCTTTGACAAATTTTGATAGAGAATTTTTCAAATCTTTAATCTCAAAATTTAAATCAGCAATTTTAGCTTCATATTTGGACAAATCTGTTTCACAGGAAATGACTTGTTGATGCAAGGCATCATTCAGACTCTTGAGTTTTTCAACTTCTCGTTTTAGTTTTGTTTCATTGTCAGCTTCAGATAGGGACTTATAAAGATCATCAACTTCTTGTTGAAGGGATGTGATAGTAAGCTCATATCCAGCTATTTTCCGTTCACTACAACTGACATTTCCATTTAACATTAAGTTGATGGTTTTCAGACTCTCAATTTCTTGTTCAACATTCATCAACCTATCAGAATTATCCACACTCACACACTTATCTTTTTCTATTGTCATTAGCCTATCTAACAGTTGGGTGTTTAGATGTTTCAACTCATTGATTTCCTCTTCCAGTTTACTATTCTTCTCTAGGAGATCAGCATCAAACACCCATTCATCTGAGAGAGACTGACATTCATGAAACATTTCCTATTGTTTTTCAGAATCTTTCTGTAATTCTATGTTTACAGATTTTATGGCATTAAGCTTTTCAATCAGTAATTTGTTCTCCTATCTAAGTTTCTCTGATTTTTCATCATTTTTATTGGAGAACTCTTTAAGAGAATCATTTTCAGATTTCAGCTTGTTTAATTCAGACTTAACACATTCAATTTCTTTCAGCAAACCCTTGCTCTGAACAGAATCATGACTAGCTAGACTAAGCTTCTTTTCAAGTTCAAAGATTTCTTTCACATGATCTTGATTCTCAGTTTTCAATAAAGAAATTTGTTTCTTTAACATTAGAGAATCAGACATACAGGCATCATGAATATTTTTCAATTCAACACAATTTCTACAAGGAGAACTTGAACTATCTAAACCAGTACCCTTCTTCAATTTTTTATACTATTTTCTTAACAGTTCATGAGATTCAAATAATTCAGCATATGCATTCTCCCAATCTTCTAAAGAAAAATTCTCGAAGAGATTTACCTCATTATCATCATCTTCTTCAGTCTGACTGCTGCCTTGATTGCTGCCACTTGGATTACTTCTGTTAGACATCATGCAGCTGTCCTCGTTTACCCTGTGAAATTGCTTCAGCCTATCCAGGATGTCCTTTGCTGAGCTGCAATTATGAAGACAAGACCATAAGGCTCTGTCAGTAGCTGCTTTCAACAGGTTAAAGGCTTTCTGATTTTCTCCATCCTTTGATCTGTGTCTGTTGGTCCATTTGGACACTTTCGTTGGTAAGGTGTGAGGACCTTGTGAAATTAATTTCCACAAATCAGGATTAGCAGAATTTACATAAGCATGTAAAGCAGTGTACCACTGACTGAAATCAGAACCACTAAAGACGGGTGGAAGAGCCATTGAAAAACAAATAGCGAGTAAGTTCGAGGCAACGGGAATATTTATGCACTAAAAACAAACTAGCACCTAAGACTGTAAGATCGAATCTGCAGGTCGCTGGACCTTGTTTGCAGACACCGCTCTGATACCAATTGTTAGAATGTAAGGCCCGGATACAGAGGGGGGTGAATGTATCCCTCTACAAATATAGCCTAATTAAAAACTCTAAAGCTCAGTTATGCGGAATTAAAACTGTTGCAGAAATAAACTGAGGGAACTTAGAAGGATCAAAGCAAGACAACAACTCAAGAAGCCCTCAAACGATCTTAAGCAAGCATCTAAAGCGCAGTAATTAAGTGAACATATAAGAAGATCAAACCACAAGGGACACCAAGATTTTTAGGTGGTTCGGTCAACAGACCTACGTCCACCCCTCACTCCAAACCGGAGTGAGGCTTCCACTAGTAACACTAGCACAGCAGACTCAGTCTGCCACAACTGCTGCCAAACAGCTTGACCAGGGGAACAACCTCCCCTCTTCCTCCCAACCAGAGGGACACCCCAAGTGACTCCCAGTCACTTGGAAACCAAAGACACACGGTCTCTCTTCCTCCAGACCCGGAGGGAACCCCTGGACTTGCTACCCACAAGCCCAGAACCGGAGGACCAAACCTCCCTTCCTCCAAACTGGAGGGGAACCTAGAGACCCAAGTCTCTCTTCCTCTGAACCCCAGAGGGAAACACAAGTGACACCAAGTCACTTACAAACTAGAGGTCTCGGACCTCTCTTCCTCCCAACCAGAGGGAAACAACCAATGACACCCAGTCAAAGGCAACCAGAGACGCAAGTCTCTCTTCCTCCACACCGGAGGGAACCCGATCTCACACTAGAGGATCGGAAGAACAGCAAGTGAATAGTTCAAAGGAAAAACAAAACCCAGCAACAGAAAGTTGAAAAGATAAAATCAAATGTGGCTCTCGCAAGAGCTGGCTGGCCTGGATTTGATCCACGGTCCAGCAGGAACTTCTTCTACTGCTTCTCTCTTTCTCCCAGCACGAACTCTCTTTTCTTCTTCTTCTTCTTTCTTACTTCTTCTTCTTCTCAACCTCTCTATCTCACTGTCTCTCTTTCTTTTCTTCTCAACCTCTCTATCTCACTGTCTCTCTTTCTTTTTCTTCTTCTGCTCTCTCGATCTGGCTCTCAGCTTTCTCTATCTCTTCTTTCTCTTCTGCACTTCTTCTCTTAGCTCTGGCTGCTTCTACTTCAGTCACTCTCTGCCCTCCCACACACACACACACGCTTCTTCTGAGGAAGAAGACACATATATATAGCAGCAGCAGCAGCAGCCCCGACGTGTGACCTCCACATTTCCAGCCCTAAGTATTCGGACCACGTGGCAGCATCCAGCAGGCTGTCAGTCCATGTGTCATCATCTGGTCAGGCCTTCCAGCCTCGGATCACGTGCCAGATGCCAGCCTTGTATCATGTGCCCACTCTGCATAGGCTCCACGAACAGTACAATAGAGCAAACTGGTTCGGATTTGATCCTGAAACCAGAATCCTTCTTCTTCTTCTTTTTCTTCTTCTCTGTAAAGAGATTAAAACCATTAATACTCAGGGTTCTCTCTCTCTCTCTATATATATATACCTTAAATAAGTCGGTTGACACTCAAGCTAAAACTGCACGAGGTGTGTAGGAACAACAAAAGGTGCACTATACTGAGAATGACACGAGGTACATAAGATGACTACAGCACGAGATAAAGAGAGAACGACACGAGGTACCACAGTAACAAGGCTAACACTACAAAGACAACGACACGAAGTCAGATGAGAACAGCACGAAGTGAGAAGGGAATAACACGGAGTAAAACAGTAGTAAAACACGCGATCAGAAGAAACCTGGACGAAGATAGAAAGAAGCAACGCGAAGACATAAAAACAACACGAAGACACAAATACAGAAATAGCATGACTACTCGAACACAAAAATAACACGAAGACATAAAAACAACACGAAGACCCAAATACAGAAATAGCATGAAGACTCGAACACAAAAATAACACGAAGACACAAACAACATGAAGACACAAATACAGAAATAGCATGAAGACTCGAACACAAAAATAACACGAAGACACAAACACAGAAACAACACGAAGAACGACCAATCAAAACGACTCGAAAACGAGGACGACACGGGCTGAAAACAACTCGAAGACGAAAACAGAAACCGACACGAAGTGTGGTCACAAAGCAAAAAAGACACTTCCAACGTACAGACTTCATATGAACAGTCCAATGTGTGGACTTGTCGTTCACTGGTGAGTGTACAAACTTCGAATGAAAACCAATGTGTAGACTTTGGCTTGGAACGAAGGTAAGGATGAGGCTGTATAGACTTGGCCAAAATGAGACACTATACAGACTTCATTCAATGCAACGTAGGTAAAAGAGACAATGTATAGACTTCATGAACAAGATGCAATGCTAACTGTTTTATAGACTTGTGAAACGATGCAAGCTACAGGACAATGCAAGTTGTTCAGACTTTGTGTGTTCAAATGCCAATGTACAGACTTAGCCTTGAGCATGGGCTGTACAGACTTGGCGAGTGCAATGTTCAGACTTGGACGCATGCTGTGCCATGCGATGTATAGACTTCCCTTCGAGCATCTACAGTGTAGTGTATGGACATGCAAACTTGAATGTGCAGACTTGATGACTGATGAATGATGTATAGACTATGCTGAAAGGGTATGGCAGCAACACCCATTGTACAGACTAACATCAAACAATCCAGATAACAATCAATTATGAAATGCATCAGCAATAATGAAATGCACCAAAGCACACACCACACAGCCATATTTAAATGCAGCAATAATTCAGATAAGATTTTCAATGAAACATTCATCTGCATGACAAACAGAATTGTATGCATTCAAATGACTTATAGTGTTTGCTATCATCAAAATCACAGGGACACAACACAAATAAGCTGGGCAGGAATCATCGAGAGCTCACGCCCTAGCACCTGCTGAAGCTGATATAAATAGAAGCTTTTGTCCACTGAAGAAAAAAACATGAGAATGGAAGAGGGCTGATAGAGATCAGAAAGAAAGAGCAGAAGAGAATAGAGGAGCAGAGATCAAGAGAGTGAAAGAGCAGAAGAAGAAAAGAGCAGTAGAGAGCAGAAGAAGAAGAGAAGAGAAAAGCCAGAGAGAGCCTGCGAAAGAGAAGAAAGAAGAGAAGAAGAAGAAGAAAGAGAGCTCGTGAGGATTGAGAGAAGAAGAATAGAAGCTGCATCTGAAGATTTCTTCCTGCTGGACCGTGGAGCAAATCTAGGCCAGCCAGCTCTATTGAGAGCTATCTTTGTGCTTCATCTTTTACAGCTTGTGATTGCTGTGTTATTTTCATTTCTTGTTTTCCCCTTTGTTTTTTTCTGATTACCTTTGTACTTCCGATCCTCTGGACTGAGGTCGGGTTCCTCCTGGTGGGTCAGGAGAAGGGAGATCTGATCTCCGGTTGCAAGTAGCTGGGAGCTACTTGTGGGTTCCCTCCGGTTTGGAGGAAGGGAGACTTGTCTCCGGTTCTGGGCTTGTGGGTAGCAAGTCCAGGGGTCCCTCCGGTCTGGAGGAAGAGAGACTTCGGTCTCTGGTTTCCAAGTGGCTGGGAGTCACTTGGGGTGTCCCTCCGGTTGGGAGGAAGAGGGGGGGCTGTTCCCCTGGTCAAGCAGTGTGGCAGCACCTTGTTCGCAGACTAAGTCTGCTTGGTTCTAGCGTTGGCTAGTGAAGCCTCACTCCGGTTGGGAGTAAGGGGTGGATGTAGGTCTGGAGGACCGAACCACCTAAAAATTATTTGTGCAGTGGTTTGCCTTGCGTTAGCTCCATATCTTCTACCTCCCATTCACAGGTTGTGCATGCTTGGCTAGTTGCATTATCTAGAGAGTTATTTTTTAGCATTATATTCTGCTAAGTGTGTTTAGGTTGTTTAGCTCTGCCTTCTGTTCTGGTTGATCAGGTGGCTGCATTGTTGCAGTCCAACTGTTTGTTCATTTGTTGCCTTATCATTTCATCTTGGAAAGCTCATTAGTTTTTATTCCACATAACTGAGCTTTATAGTTTTAATTTGGGCTATATTTTCTAGAGGGATACATTCACCCCCCCTCTGTATCCGGGCCTAGCACCCTAACAGAATGTGGCCACTTCATCGGAACTATAGACTCGGGATTCCGCCATAGGTGGTGGTGGGGGTGAGTATTGAGTACCTCGACGAGTGGGCATGCAAGACACGGAGTAGGAGACACCGACTAAGGCAAATGCACACTACAAGATGATGCACCTATACGTAACCAAAACTCGGCACGTGGCGGAGTTAATTGATCCGAAGATCGCTCGCGCAAGTGTGCGGCCTTCCCGATAGGCGTAGCCTAACGTTCGGACAACACCTTTTGATATACCGGGTTATTGGGATGCAATGCAAAAGGCACTTTTTTGTTTGTTTGTTTTAAAACAATGATGACCCTAAACACGACTTAGACGTAAATGACTAATGAATGACACTTTTTTTTGACACCCTAGACTCAACTTGCTCTGATACCAAATTGATGAGAGACGAGACCACGGACACGACAAGCTCGCGATCGTCCCTTAAAGAGGGAAGCGTCAGATGTGCGCGGTTGAGAAACCGGCAATGAGCTAGGGTGATCGGCTCTCTTTTGTGCCCGGATCGGGTCACGGGACGGTCACGTACTCTCTCGCAGCAGCGGTAATGAACATATAAAGCGAGCTAGATATTCCTACACATGCTCTCTAGCAGCGGCATAAACAAATATATATGAAGTAAGCAAAATGCCGAGAAGGGAGCGGAAACGATACCTCCACGCGCTCGGCGAGGGGAAGACGGCCTGGCCGAAACTCGTACCCCCGGAACAATAATACACAAGATTACAGAAATACAACTCGCTGCCCACTCGACGCAGGGAGGTAAAGGGCTACACAATGGGGTCCGGGAGGACCGAATTCGGGTTGACGGGCGGCTTCCCGCGTTGATTCGGCAACACCCGAACTAGTGACGGTGTGGCCCACGTGCTGTCCGGAGAGGCCGTGTGGGACCCGGTGGCACCGCTGTGGTGGTGGATGCCTGGATGAGCTCTCCCTGGAGTGGAGACGCGCTGGTTCACCGGCCGGACGTCGGGCGGCTTCGATCGGCACCGGTCGGAACAACCGGCCACGGATCTGCAGCTTCTGGTTTTCAGCGCGCGTCCCGGCGAGAACGGGCGCTGCGATCAGCCCCGATGTCGGATCGACACGAGACTGGCACCGTTGGAAAGCTAACTTCAAATCCTTCAACCTAGGCTAGAGATCTAGCCTAGATCTGCACGGATCTGGGCTTTAATGAATTTACAACTTCCTGTTGTACAGTATCCGAACACTCAGATCTGCAGGGCTATTCTCTAATAACTACCTTTGACCGCTATGAAACCCTTGGATTCAGACTTCGACCTCTTCATGAAAGTTGTGGGAAATTGAGCTAGGAAAACGGCAAAACTAGTTTGGACAAGTTTGGATGTGGCTACGAATTGATAGGATTTTTGAACTGGAAGTGGGTCGGATCTGGAAATGGGCTAAAAGCAATGTAGCTGAGATAGAACACGAATTGTGAAAAATGGATAGAGGGCGGATCAAAAATCAAGAACAATGGTAGATGTAGAGGATGATGGACAGAACTCCCAGTAAAATTGGGAGGGTTTCGAAAAATCAGAAAGAGGGTCGGAGGTGAGAAACACAGGGCTGCTGTCACTGTAGACAGAGACAAAACAGATCTAGGAGTGAAAGATGCACGAAAATGGAAAAATACTAAACAAGGGATTTTGGACCTAAATTTGTTTGTGGATGATTGGGTGGAAGATAAGAACACACCATACAAATTGCAGACCAAGAAGAGGCCGTGGCTGATAGCAGGAATTTCGAGAAGAGACTGCTATCTGCCAAGGACAGAACTTTGACGGTGGCTCGTTGGCGGTCCGACGGCAGCACGAACGGCGGCGGCGGCGACACAGATCACAACCAGAGATTGGGGAAGAGGAATAGATATGGTTCCACTCTAGAAAGGGGGTTGGAGAGGGAAGAACAACAAGAGGAGGGGCTGGGGGCGCAAGAAGCTTCAAGCATTCAACACAATTTTCTGATTTTTTCACTAATTTTGAAAGGAAAATACATGGTTTTATATGCTAGGTATCTAATCAATTGTACACCCTTGGATCAAGGGCTTGGGATTGAAGGGCTGGGATGTGGTTTGAACAACACACAAAAACTAATAAAAAATCAAGGGGAGAGGGGCGCCCCCTTGACCATGGTTAATGGGGTTGAATAGGTAGGTGAGGTAGGTAACCCACCTTGGACTAATTAAGCCACTTGTCTCCCATGTGGTCAAATGGCATTCAACCCTTCTAGATGGCCACCTACGATGGTTGACCAGCCCCACATGGATGACATGGACCAATGGGAAAGGGCTGGGGGCCCCCTTGCTGGTCCTACTGACAAATTACATAGAAACCCACACAATCCGTGGGAATGACGCATTGGCCGATAAAGCCGTACAATTGCGCGTATACTTTCCCGTGGATATAAAAATAAACTAAAGGATATAAATATAATATGAAAAGTACTGGCTCGGCGTCGATTCCCATCAAATGGATATGCGTCCCTCGGACTCTAAACAAGCTCGCGATCGTCCCTTTTCGAGGGAAGCGTCGGACATGCGCAGTTGAGAAACCGGCAAGAGCTAGGGTGGTCAATTCTCTCTTGTGCCCGGATCGGGTCACGGGACGGTCTCGCTCTCTCTCGTAGCAGTGGTGAATATCAATATACAGTGAGCTAGATTAACCTATCATGCTCTCTAGCAACGGCATAAACAAGTATATATGAAATAAAGCAAAGTGCCAAGCAAGGAGCGAATACGATACCTCCACGCTCTCGGCGTGGGGAAGGCGATCCCGACCGAATTCAGTAACTCCCGGTAACAATAATGAGTTAGATTATAGCAATGAAATATCGCCCACTCCACGCAGGGAGGTAAAGGGCTACACAAGCGGGTCTGGGAGGACCGATCTCGGGTTGATGGGCTGCACTTGATCACCCCGTCGGCACGGTTCGGACGGCGTATGCTGCTGGTTGTGGGGCCCACGCGCTGGTCGGTGGGGCCGTGTAGGACCGGGGTGGCACCACTGTAGTGGGGGCACCTGGGGAAGCGCTTCCTGGGATGGCGGCGTGCTGGTTCACCGGCCGGAGGCCGGGCCGCTCCGATCGTCACTCGCCGGATAAGCTTCCCACGGATCTGCAACTTCTGTTTTAAGGCACGCGACCCGGCAAGATCTGTCGCTACGATCACTCCCGACGTCGGATCGACACACAAGATGTATCGTTGGAAAGCTCTCTAGAAGTCCTTCGATCTGGGGCTAGAGAGATCAACTGGATCTGCACGGATCTGGCCTTTGTTGATTTTTGACGTTGCTGTTGGACAATGCCTGAAACCTCAGGGCATCAGGGAAGTTTCCTGAGAACTGCCTTTGACCGTGGGGTAGACCTCAGATTTAGGCTTTGAGCTCTTCATGAACGTGGTGAAGAAATGAACAAGGAAGATGGGGTATGCTTTATGAAAGGTTTGGAGAAATTTTTGAATTTTGGTGGTTTTAACACTGACTCTGGGTCGGATCTGGACAGCAGGGACGGAACAGATTTTGGGAAGAAGATGGAATTTCTAAAACTAGATGGAGGCCTGTAGAAATTCCATGAAAAATTAGGGATGGAGTGGAAGGTGGATAGAACTTCCAGTAAATTTGGGAGCTCCTGGAAAAATCAAAGAGTGGTCCAAAGATTGGAAACTGAGGCTGACTTTCCCAGAGAACAGAAAGCTGACAGATCTGGGAGGACTTGAAGACCGAAATTGGAAAAATAACAAAAAAAGGATTTTGGACGTGATGTTTTTTGTGGAGATGGGGAATCAAGATAAGAACACACTCTGAAAATTTCAGCTCCAGAAGATCTCGAGGTGGAGCAGAAATTCTCATAGTGGACCTCTGTCCAGCAGGACAGAACCTTGGACAGCACCTTGGAGATGGCTTCGCGGCGGCTCGATGGCGGCGCGAACGGCGGCGGCGGCACCAGAGATGAAGATCAGAGATAGAGGGGAGGGGATAGAAGGGATAACCACTCTAGAATTGCAGAGGATGGGGGAGGGAACCAGAGGAGAGTGGAGGGGGCACAAATTGCTTGCTCTTGGCACAAATGATTTTCTTCTCTTCATTAATTCACAAATAATGGAAATACATAGCTTATATACTAATTGAAAAATGACACCTAATACCCTCAGATCTAGGTTTAGAACTAATTAGTTCTAATCCAAATTTTACAAAAAAAAATGGAAAATAGGGAGGGGGCGCCCCCTTGACCAAGGGGGGACATGGTTGGTAAGGTAGGTAACCTACCTTTGAAATTTTAATCCACTTGTCTCCCATGTGGTCAATTAGCATTCAAACCTTCTAGATGGCCACCTAAGATGGTTGACTAGCCCCACATAGCTTAGGTGGCCCAATGGGAAAGGGCTGGGGGCCCCCTTGCTGGACCTACTAGCAAATTACATAGAAACCCACACAATCCTAGGGAATGACACATTGGCTTACAAAGCCTTACAATTGCACATATACTTTCCCAAGGATATAAAAGTAAATAAAAGGACTCAAATGCAAAATAAAAAGTTAGTGCTCGGCGTCGATTCCCATCAACTCTCCCGGGTGGGAAGAACTCGACCCCGTCGAGTAAGGGGTGCGGCTGCTCGTGACGTCGGTGGATCCGTCATCGTACCTGGAAGCGCGGAGTACGCTCCACTCCAAGTAATCGACACCTGCTCACCCCGTATAGATTCGATATGCACACGCTGCCATGGGAATGGGTCTAGAGGTGGACACTCCGGGGTGGGGTCACTCTAAAATGAGGGAAGGTGGCTCGAAGACTCACTAGGAATCACCGCTTGTCCCTTATGTGACTAGATCCGAGATGAGGTAGAACCGATCCCAATAGTCCGACAAGTCTCGAACTCGAAAGGGCTTAACAACGTGAGCATACAAACCGACTCGACTCGATGGATGCACAGACACACAAGACCCTAGTCACACCTAATGTTAGTCCGACCCGTACATGGGTGACGGCGGACCAGGACACCCGAATATGTGCCATGCATGCACTAGTGGCAACCGATGGTTGGCGGAGAGTGGGACTCCTAGACACCCTACTTTGTCCCTAACATGTGACTGCCTATTGGATTTGGGAGACTCGAGAGGGCTAGGTGAGCCGGATGTAGGTGTATCATGGACGGGCTTGGGGGGTATGAAGGACCCGGCCCGTAAGAAAGGGGTATGAAAGTGGACTATCCCGATAAGGTAGAATGGAAGGGATGGATCACTAGGCCCACTAGAGAAGGGGTCGAATGGGTCCAAGAATGTGTGACCCTTTGATTTCTCCATTACATAGTCCCATGGGTGAAATTCATGAAGGTGATTATCACCTCCATCCATCGTGGTAGATGGGACCGTGCATAGAAGATATGACTCCTCCCTCGGAAGAAAAGTAATGAAGTCGGGCTCGTCCGGTAGCAGGAGAAGTAGAAGAACCTCCGTGGTAACACAACCCACGGTGCACACGGAGGTAATGGGCCCTAAGGCCGGACGGGTGAAGCTACGACTAGTGGGTAGGTCAAAGCCTCGGGCCAATAAATGCGTCAACTTCCATTGCCAACCTAAACCAAGAATAAGGTCACCTAATGTGTCAACATGGTGACTAGATCGAAATGTAGTATGGTAGGAGTTGACGGGCACTATAGGTAAGGTGGGATCCATGGATGGGTAAGGGGGTAGGACCAAGCCATCCTTGAGCCAACTAAGAAGCATCTCGGCTATGTATAACGTTCCCATAAGAAACACGGGTGGCTCGGGTTTTTGTGGCTCCAAATAAGATGGTTCCAAATAAAGTTCATAAGTAGATGGCAATGGAGCACTCACGGGTGGTGAAGAAGCACGTATCCTTTCCAACCAATCCCAAAACTTTTTCTTGACTTCCTCAAAGGAGCGGGTTGGAGTGGACTTGCTCCTCGGCTCTCGGCTCGGGTGTGGACCTAGACTCGACTAGAAGCGGGGCTTCCACTTGGTTGGAGGTGCTTGGGTGGGATTGGACGGGGAAGCCAAGGGGAGGTTGGTTGGAGGCGACGGGGTGAGTGGGGTTGCTTTGGAGGGCTTGGATGGGGGTGAAGGGGCGGGGTTGGTTGGAGGTGTGGCCCACTTGATTGCGGGTGAGTTGGTGGGGATGGCTAGTGGTATGACCCCCATAGTTGGAGGTAGGTGGACGGGGAAGGTAGACCCTCCTAAGCGCTCTCTTCATATCCCACCATGACTCGATGGGCCTTAGCCTCCTATCTTCCCGGAAGTACTTGATGTCCCTCTATATTTCGGCGGCTTCATAGAAAAGTCACCTTTTGGCTAAGTCGACTTGCGCGGGACCGGACATAAGATAACACTCAAAGTAGTCATCCATAACGGCTTCCCACTCTAAGTAGTCACTCGGGTTTTCAGAGCCATAGAAGTCCCGGGCTTCGGGCCTTTTGAGGTGGTTCGGGTGGTCCTTCCATTTTAGATAGTATCGCCACCATGGATAAGATCCGGGTGTTCGGTAATCCATGGGACACGGGGAAGCTAGTGGATGGCCATGCGGACACTCGGACAAAACACTAGACACGACCCTAAGTAATGCAAAGTTGGAATGCCGACTCGACTACCAACCTAGACACGACCAAGATTCGGTACGTGGCGGAGTTAATCGATCTAAAGATCACTCGCGCAAGTGTGCGGCCTTCCCGATAGGCGTAGCCTAATGTTCGGACAACACCTTTGTATATACCGATTAATGGTATGCAAATGCAACCTAAACCGACTTAGACGATGACTAGACGTAAATGACACTTTTTTTTGTTTTGAAAATAATGATGATCTTAGACTCGACCTAGACCGTGCAAGACTTATGCAACGACTATCCTAGACTTGACTCGCTCTGATACCAAACTGATGCGGGATGGACATGCGACTTGAATCCAAATGGATATGCGACCCTCGGACTCTAAACAAGCTCGCGATCGTCCCTTTTTGAAGGAAGCGTCGGACGTGCGCAGTTGAGAAACCGGTAAGAGCTAGGGTGGTCAATTCTCTCTTGTACCCGGATCGGGTCACGGGACGGTCTCGCTCTCTCTCGCAGCAGCGGTGAATATCAATATATAGTGAGCTAGATTAACCTATCATGCTCTCTAGCAGTGGCATAAACAAGCATATATGAAATAAAGCAAAGTGCCAAGCAAGGAGCGAATACGATACCTCCACGCTCTCGGCGTGGGGAAGACGATCCCGGCCGAACTCAGTAACTCCCGGGAACAACAATGAGTTAGATTATAGCAATGAAATATCACCCACTCCAAGCAGGGAGGTGAAGGGCAACACAAGTGGGTCCAGGAGGACTGATCTCGGGTTGACGGGCTGCACTTGATAACCTCGTCGGCACGGTTCGGACGGCATATGCTGCTGGTTGTGGGGCCCACGCGCTAGTCGGTGGGGCCGTGTGGGACCGGTGTGGCACCACTATAGTGGGCGCACCTGGGGAAGCACTTCCTGGGATGGCGGGGCGCTGGTTCGCCGGCCAGAGGCCGGGCCGCTCCGATCGTCACTCGCCGGATAAGCTTCCCACGGATCTGCAACTTCTATTTTCAGGTGCGCGACCCGGCGAGATCTGTCGTTGCGATCACTCCCGACGTCGGATCGACGCACAAGATGTATCGTTGGAAAGCTCTCACAAACTTCTTCAATCTAGGGATAGAGAGAGCAACTGGATTAGCACGGATCTGGCCTTTGTTGATTTTTGACGTTGCTGTTGGACAGTGCCCGAAACCTCAGGGCATCAAAGAAGTTTCCTGAGAACTGCCTTTGAACGTAGGGTAGACCTCATATTTAGGCTTCGAGCTCTTCATGAAAGTGGTGGAGAAATGAACAAGGAAGACGGGGATATGCTTTATGAAAGGTTTGGAGAATGTTTCGAATTTTGGTGGTTTTTACACTGACTCTGGGTCGGATCTGGACAGCAGGGACTGAACAGATTGTAGGAAGAAGATGGAATTTCTAAAAATAGATGGAGGCATGTGGAAATTCCATGAAAAATTGGGGATGGAGTGGAAGGTGGACAGAACTTCCAATGAATTTGGGAGCTCTTGGAAAAATCAAAGAGTGGTCCGAAGATTGGAAACTCAGGCCGACTGTCCCAGAGAACAGAAAGCTGACAGATCTGGGAGGACTTGAAGACCGAAAATGGAAAAATAACAAAAGAAGGATTTTGGACGTGAATTTTTTTTTGGAGATGGGGAATCAAGATAAGAACAAACTCTCAAAATTTCAGCTCCAGAAGATCTCGAGGTGGAGCAGAAATTCTCGTAGTGGACCTCTGTCCAGCAGGACAGAACCTTGGACAGCACCTTGGAGATGGCTTCGCGGCGGCTCGATGGCGGCGCGAACGGCGGCGGCGGCACCAGAGATGAAGATCAGAGATAGAGGGGAGGGGATAGAAGGGATAACCACTCTAGAATTGCAGAGGATGGGGGAGGGAACCAGAGGAGAGACGGGGGGCGTAAATTGCTTGCTCTTGGCACAAATGATTTTCTTCTCTTCATTAATTCACAAATAATGGAAATATATAGCTTATATACTAATTGGAAAATGACACCTAATACCCTCAGATCTAGGGTTAAAACTAATTAATGCTAATCCAATTTTTACAAAAAATAAAAATGGAAAATAGGGAGGGGGGGGCGCCCCCTTGACCAAGGGGGGACATGGTTGGTAAGGTAGGTAACCTACCTTTGAAATTTTAATCCACTTGTCTCCCATGTGGTCAATTAGCATTCAAACATTCTAGATGGCCACCTAGGATGGTTGACCAGCCCCACATAGCTTAGGTGGCCCAATGAGAAAGGGCTGGGGGCCCCGTTGCTGGACCTACTGGCAAATTACATAGAAACCCACACAATCCTAGGGAATGACACATTGGCTTACAAAGCCTTACAATTGCACATATACTTTCCCAAGGATATAAAAGTAAATAAAAGGACTCAAATGTAAAATAAAAAGTTAGTGCTCGGCGTCGATTCCCATCACTTGGCTTATGAAAATGCCCTCAGGTGTTTGCTTCACCTACAGTCCAAGAAAGAATGTTATTTCACCCATTAGGCTCATCTCAAATTCACCTTGCATAATTTCTATAAATTCATCACATAGCACATTATTAGTAGCTCCAAAAATTATGTCATCCACATACACTTGAACTACTAATATATCTTTACCTGATTTCTTTGTGAAAAGTGTTTGATCAACCTTACCTCTCTTGAAATCATTTTTAATTAGAAATGACGTTAGCCGTTCATACCAAGCCCTTGGTGCTTGCTTCAATCCGTACAAGGCCTTCTGGAGCTTGTACACATGTTGTGGATGTTTGGGGTCTTCAAAACCTGGAGGTTGTTCTACAAAAATATCCCCTTTGATATACCCATTTAAAAACGTAGATTTAACATCCATTTGAAACAATTTAAAGTTAGATGAGCAAGCATAAGACAATAAGATCCGGACTGCTTCTAGATGAGCAACTCGTGCAAAAGACTCATCAAAATCAATACCCATCTCCTGGCTATACCCTTTGGCCACAAGCCAGGCCTTGTTCCTAACAAACAATCCCGTATCATTTAACTTATTTCTGAAAACCCATCAGGTTCCGATAATGGATTGATTCTTAGGCCGTGGCACTAGAGTCCACACCTGGTTTCTTTCGAACTGGTGCAACTCTTCATGCATAGCCTGGATCCAAGATTCATTTTGAAGAGCATCATGAATGTCCTTGGGCTCTTCTTGTGAGATTAAAGCTATCAAATCCTCTTCTTCTACTTGCCTTAGAGATGCTCTGGTTCTTACCCCTCTTGAGGATTATCGATTATGTTTCAGCCGGATGATCCTTTAAGAATGTGGAGGTGCTTGGCAAGTCGGGGTGCTGCACTTGCTGCTCTTGCAGTGTTTCAATTGAAGGATCTTCATCTTCTTCACTCTTGCTAGGTATTCATTCCTTTGGTTCATCCTTGGCTTTAGATGTTCCAGCATTAGTTGAGTTTTTGGGGGCTTCTCCTGCATCCACAATTTGAGTAGTCAGTTTTTGTTCAGATTCATCAAACATTACGTGAGGACTTTCTTCAACAACCAAAGTCCGTTTATTGAACACTCGATAAGCTCTAGAATTAAGTGCATAGCCTAGGAAGGTTCCCTTGTCACTTTTCTCATCAAACTTACCTAGGTTAGACTTACCATTATTCAGGATGAAACATGAACATCCAAAGAGTTTAAGATGAACATTCGGTTTCTTACCCTTGTAGAGCTCATATGAAGTTTTCTTCAAAATGGGCCTTACCATTGCCTTGTTGATGATGTAACACGTTGTACTTACCGCCTCAGCCCAAAAATATTTTGGTAGAGAGTTTTCACTTAACATGGTCCGTGCCATGTCTATCAATGTTCTATTTTTCCTCTCACTACTCCATTTTGTTGGGGCGTCCTTGGTGATGAGAAGTTGTGTGTATACCCATGCTCATCATAGAAATTGCTGAACTCATGATTTTCAAATTCGCCACAATGATCACTTTGGATAGTAGTGATAAGATAGCCTCTATCATTTTAGATTTTCCTGCAAAACACTTGAAATTCCATTAATGCATCATTTTTTTTGGATAGAAATAACACCCAAGTAAATCTGGAATAATCATCAAAAATCACAAAACCATAGGATTTCCCTCATAGGCTGGATGTCCTAGTTAGGCCAAACAAATCAAGATGTAGTAATTCCAAAGGTCGGGAGGTAGAAATAATGTTCTTGTTTTTGAAAGATATGCGTGTTTGCTTGCCTTATGTGCAAGCCTCGCAATTTTTTTCACTTTCAAACTTTAATTTTGGCAAACCATTCACCAAGTCATGTTTAGACAACTTGGAGATAACTCTAAAACTAGCATGACCTAGTCTTTGGTGCAGTAGCCATGCATTATCACGAGTGTTAGCTACCAAACACATATCATCACAAGAAACATCATCAATATCAACCGTGTAGACATTATTGTTTCTTTTTCCAATGAATTTTATCTCATTTGTATTTTTGTTCATGACAAAGCAATGCATCATATCAAAAACAATCTTGAACCCTTTGTCACATAGCTGGCTTATGCTCAAGAGATTGTGATTTAAGCATTTCACCAAAAGCACATTCTCGATAAGAGTTTCAGAATTCTTACCTATATTGCCAATTCCAATTATTTTACCTGTGTCATTGCCTCCAAATGCAATTGAACCTCCATCCTTATCTTGCAGCATAGAGAACGTCTTCATGTCCCATGTCATATGTCTTGAGCAGCTGCTGTCCAAGTACCACTTGCTCCCCCTGGCTTCAAGACATATCTGCAAGAAATAAAACTCTCATGCAATTATTATTGGTACCCAAACTAGTTTGGGTCCATACGAGTTAGTCCAATTTTGTGCATATCTTTTCTTAGTCCAAAAGATATGATTTCTTGGTGAGTTTTGTTTGAACCAGCAATTTGCAACAACATGACCAAATCTACCACAATGATAACAATTAACAGGTGCAAACTTTATTTGAAATTGTCGTGGTTTGGGTTGGACATGTTTTGGCTTAGAGTTGGAACATGAAGCATAATTGTTTTCTTTTTCATGAACATAGGATGTAGTGATCTTACGCTCAAAAGATTTTTTGTTTTGGGGAATGTACCTCAATCCTTCCTTCTGGAAGTTGACTTTCACTCCCAACAAGTTGTCTAAGTTTTGTTTGCCCTTGACAAACCTAGATAAGGTGGACTGAAGTTCAGCCACTTCTTCACCAAGACTCACATTTTTCTTTACAAGTTTTGAATTTGTGGATTTCAGAATTTCTTCTTCATTTTTCAACTTCTCAACAACTTTTTCAATTTCAGAAAATTTACACATCAATTCCTCCTGATTTTTCTCACTGGCTGAAATTATTTGCAACATGCTTTCTTTTTCTTCTGTTAGTTCGAACCATTCTTGTTCCAGTTTCTCAAATTTAACAAAGATATCTTCATGTGACAAATCATCAATTTTCTTTTTGAGAGTTTTATTTTCAGATCTGATTTTCTTGTATTTAGTGTACAGTTTTTCATATTCTGACTCCCATTGTTCTTTGGAAATAAAATCAGGGTCAGAATTTACCTCCGTTGAGTCATCCTCGTGTGCCATGAGACATAGGCTCTCCACGAGCTCTTGTATCTCCTCATCTGACGGTTTGTCCTCTTCATCGCTCCACGTGGCGACCATGGCTTTGGGCTTTCTGAAATTATCTTTCTTGATTTTCTTCTTCAGATCTGGGCACTCTCCCCTCATGTGCCCGGGCTTCTTGCATTCGTAGCATATGATGCCACTTGGTTTGCTTGGCTCGCCCTTGGTTTGAGTGGGCTTCCTTTGCCCCTTTCTGAAATTACCTTGGAAGTTTCTCTTCTTCCACAAAAACCTTTTCACTTGGCGAGTTATCATGGCCAAGTCTTCTTCTTCATTACTTCCCTCACTAGATTCTTCTTCTTGAAAGTCTTCATCAGATTGATGAGCTTTCAATCCAATTACCTTCTTCTTCTTCGTATCTTCCTCGGCTGATCTCTTCATGTTTATTTCATAGGTCATGAGTGACCCTATGAGCTCGTCCAAAGTGAGTGTGGACAGATTTTTCGAATCCTCAATTACTGTGGCTTTTGTATGCCACACCGATGAAAGTGATCTCAACACTTACGAGCTCGGAATTGGTGTATTATTTTCCGAGAATCTTGATACCATTGGTAATCTCATTTAACCTTGCAAACATTCCAGAGATAGATTCTTCAGATTTCATCTTGAATAGCTCGTAATCTTTGACTAGAAGGTTCGCCTTGTTTTCCTTGACTTCGGAAGTTCCTTCGTATATGAGCCGCAGCTTGTCCCACATCTCTTTGGCTGAGCTGCACATGGATACGCGAGATAATTCATTAGGATGTATAGCACATTGTATAATATTCATAGCATTAAAATTGACAGTGCATTTTTTAATTTCCTCGGGTGTCCATTTCTCTTCATCGTCAGAGAGTTTGTAAGGACCCTTGTCCACAACTCTCCAGATCTCATACTCCTGGGCTCTCAAGAAAACATGCATTTTGTTTTTCCAATAGGAGTAATTTGAGCCATTGAAGTATGGAGGACGATGAATGGAGTGACCCTCAGGCATCATACCCTTGTTTGCCATTGATCTGGATCTTACTCTAGATCGTTAGATCTGAAAGAAATAGAGCCTTAGCTCTGATACCAACTGAAGTCCCACGATCAATGACACCCAAGAGGGGGGTGAATTGGGCGATAGTAGATTTTAATAACTTTTACCCGATTTAAAACAAGTATTAAGAGCAAGCAACAAACAAGAATAGATCTGATGTGTGACGACCCGGGATCCGAGTACTGAAAAGGAACCGACGCGTCTCGAATCTCGGCCGCCAACCCACGAGCCCGAAGACTCAAAAGGGTAAAAAGGGATGGTGTGGGAGTACAAGAGAAGCTGAAGCAACTACAGAGATAGCACAATAATATAAAAATAAAATGCACAGAATAATATAAATAAATAAACTGCTACAAAGTCCACAGAGTCTCATGTCCAAATAAAAGTACAGTCAACAGAAAGGAAAGTACAACTACACGGGGCATCCCCCGGCGTACAACTACATGGGACATCCCCCGGCTCTGGCAGACTGGCGACTAACCTTGGCTAGAAGAACCACGCTGAAACTCGGCCGCGCCTCTCGAAGACCCCGCCTCACCTGAAAAGTAGGGGTGAGCCTCATTTCATTGGCCCAATAGGGATCCCGCGAATCCCCACCTCGCGTGGAAAACCAGAAAGCAGAAGGCAACCCTGCCTAGCAAGAGTACGGTGGAACCGGCAAGCTAAAGTAAATAAACGGAAAAGCCATCTACTCTAACAGTACCGTACTACCAAACCTCGGTCCAATAAAACTCGAGTCCACGCCTGCCAGCGAACAGGAGCACTACCCACCAGAAGAACTACCGGATGCGTCCCCTGACGTCTTACACCGCGTCACAAGTGTCCAGCTACGACGCCCCGGGCGTGAGACTCAGACACGCAACAAGAACCACAACAAGGACTAGCTGGGGTCACGCTCGTCAGCGTGTGTCCTAGGCCCCCAACTACGTGTGCACACACAGACCATCTGCTCTAGGTCGGGTCCTCTAGCTGGTTTTCCCCCCCACTAGACTCTGGTGGCAAAGGCAAGGGGCCCTACGGTAACCAGCCTAAAAACCGCCTCTCACTGGGTCTCGCTCTCCACCACTCCCAGGTGGGTCCGCACACGCGTGCGCAGGAAGCTACGACTAGTGGACAGGTCACTGGAAGTAAGGACTCGACTCACGGAACCCACCGACTAACACACTAACACAGACTCTTGGCAACCAAACGGTAGGTACGGATGCCGGGGACACGCATGAGGTCTGACCATCCCTCAAGTCACACGGCACCCCCACCGAGGTAACTGATTCTCCGGGGACTCCCGGGTGCCCCTGTGGCTTTCCCTGGGTGCCCACGGCAACCCTCGGGCCACACGCGATGACCGGGTCCAAAACTCACCCAACCGGAGGCTAAGCTACCCAAGGAACACGGTTTCGGGGAAGGGGGAAGGTCGCGCTAGGCACCCCTAGCGCGACTCTGGAGAACGCGCTACCATGGGCTAGCGTGATCTGGCAGATCGCGCTACCCGTGCCTGACGCGTTCCGAACCGCCAGAGCGGTCATCTCTTCCGATGAACGCGCCCGGACAACACAGCGCGTTCATTAAGAACGCGCCACTAGAATATAGCGCGACAACGGGCCGAGCCCGGTTCACGAAATACGCCCGGAAATCCTAAAACCACGCCCGTTCACCCCCTCTGGTGAAGGGAAAACAACGGGGAATCACCCCCCCGACGTCCTAGCATGCATCTAGAGCCCCAAATCAATCAAAAACCCCCACGAATCAATGGATCCGGCGCTCAAACCCCAAGCATGAAAATAACCCTCCCGGCATGGATTTAGCCCCACTCGGCCTCTCCACGGCCTAGAAATCACAGGGAATGCTGTAAAGAGGGCAAGGATCCGTCCCCCTACCTTAAAGAAGCTCAAAAACCACAGGATCGCCGCCGATCGTCGAATCTTGCTCGAACACGAACTCCTCTCCACGCACCAATGGGGGCACCGTCATGATCCTCTCGCCACCGCCGTCGTCACCGCGCTGCCACCGAGGTCCACCACCCGTCGCCGGAGGGGAAGGGGCGCCGCGAAGTCCAACGGGCAAGGGGGGGTTGCAACGGTCGGCCGTGGCTCACGGGAGGAGGAAAGAAAGAGGAAAAGAAGAAAAGGGGAAAAAAGAAAAGGAAAGAAAATAGGAGGGTATTTATAGAAAATCCAAAAAATCAGAAAAATCCCAAAAAATAGAAAAATACACCTTTTCGATCCTCACGACGTACCAATCACAACGGTACAACCCTCGCCTAGGTGAACAGTCCGGTTCACCCGCAACGAGGTTCTGAAGGGTCTGCCGAAACCCGTACACGGAAATCGGAAAACACACACGGAAAAGCCGCGGACGCTCTCCGGGCCTCCGAAACAACTCTGAATCACGCCGATCCGGACACGAAAGATGTCCGGAACAAAATTTCAGACCCAACGGAGCCAGACACTCCGAGAAACCAGATCCAGGACCCACGACGAAGGATCCGCAAGGTTCGGGACATTACAGCCCTCCCCCCTTAAAAGAATTTAGTCCCCGAAATTCAAGAACAAAGCACAAGAACAGGGGAAAGACTCACACAAACAAATAAGGATACAGCTCCCACATCTCATCCTCACGCTCCCAAGATGCCTCACCGCCAGAATGACGCTGCCAGACCACCTTAACTAGAGGAATAACCTTGTTTCGCAGGCACTGCTCTCGCCGATCCTCAATGCGAACAGGAAACTCCGGAAGGGATAGATCTGGGGTCACCTCAGGCCAAACGGCATCCTCAAGAACATGGGAATCATCGAGCATATACTTTCGAAGCATCGACACGTGAAACACATCATGCACGGCAGAAAGCTCTGGAGGTAGCTGCAACCGATATGCGACTTCCCCAACACGCGCGATGATGGGAAAGGTACCAATGTAGCGGGGACTCAGCTTCCCACGCCTACCGAAACGCATCACGCCCTTCATGGGAGAAACTCTCAAGAAAACTTGGTCTCCCACGGCAAAGCTGAGAGGTCGTCTCCTCCGATCGGCATAACTCTTCTGCCGGCTCTGAGCTGCCAACATCTTCTGCCGAACGAGATGCACCACCTCAACACACTGCTGTACCAAATCTGGTCTGGTTAGGACACGCTCACCCACCTCGAACCAATCAAGCGGAGTCCGACAAGGTCGCCCATACAACGCCTCATAGGGAGCCATACCGATACTCGAATGGTAGCTGTTGTTATAGGCAAACTCCACCAATGACAGATGGTGGGTCCAACTCCCCTGCCACTCTAAGCAACACGCTCGCAACATATCCTCTAGAGTCTGGATGGTCCGCTCAGACTGACCGTCCGACTGAGGATGATAGGCCGAGCTGAATGCCAACTCAGTGCCTAGAGCCTTCTGGAAGCTCCTCCAGAATCCAGAAGTGAAACGGGGGTCACGATCCGACACAATGGAGATAGGAACTCCATGCAACGGAACAATCCGCTTCACATACAGACGAGCCAACCGCTGCACGCTCCAACTGACCTTGACCGGCAGCAACCGCGTAGTCTTCGTCAGTCTATCCACTAGCAACTAGATACTATCCTCCCCGCTGGACGTCCTCGGTAATCCAACCACAAAATCAGTGGTCACGTGGTCCCACTTCCAAGCAGGAACATCCAAGGGCTGAAGTGTGCCTCCTGGTCGCTGGTGCTCAGCCTTCACCTGCTAACAGGTCAAACACCTGGCCATAAATTCCGCCACATCTCTCTTCATGCCAGGTCACCAAAACTGCCTCTTCAGGTTCTGGTACATCTTGGCCGATCCGGGGTGTACGGCATACCGACTCCCGTGAGTCTCGCGCAATACCGTACGCCGTACCTGCTCCTCGACCGGCACGTACAATCTACCTCTGAACCTCACAGCTCCATCCTCACCAAACTCCACCTCGGCCATCGATAGAATACGAGGTAGCTCGGGGTCCACTCGCTGAGCCTCAGTCACCTGTCGACGCACCGCGGGCGTGACAGTCAGACTCGCAAGGACAGCCGAACCCTGGTCCTACGGGACCTTGAGCCTAAAAGTCATGGCCGGAACCTGCTCCCAAAGCTTCCATTTCCTCAACAACATCCGACTGACTGTTACCCTCCTACTCAGAGCATCAGCCACGACATTCATCTTGCCAGGCTGATAAGACAGAGTGAAGTCATAATCCTTCATTTACTCCATCCACCTCCTCTGCTTGAGGTTAAGGTCCTTCTGCGTGAACACATATCTCAAACTCTGATGGTCAGTGAAAAGCTCAAACTTCTCACCATACAGATAGTGCCTCCAGAGCTTCAGAGCGAAAATCACCGTCGCCAACTCAAGATCATGAACAGGGTAGTTCACCTCATGTGGCTTCAGCTGCCGCAACGCATACGCCACGACTCTCTCATGCTGCATCAACACAGCACCGAGACCTACCCCGGAAGCATCCGTACATACTACGAAACCGCCCGAGCCAGATGGTAACACCAAAATCGGAGCAGTGGTAAGCAACCTCTTCAGCTCTACGAAGCTCCGCTCACACTCCTCCGTCCAGACGAACGGTACCTCTTTCCGCGTAAGCCTGGTCATCGGGGCTACAATACGAGAAAAATCCTGAATGAACCGCCGATAATAGCCTGTGAGCCCCAAGAAACTCCGAATCTCCGTGACAGAACTCGGCCTCGGCCACTGTACCACAGCCTCGACCTTAGCTGGGTCCACGGAAACACCATCACCAGAAATCACGTGCCCCAAAAAGTGCACCTCACGAAGCCAGAACTCACACTTGCTGAGCTTGGCATACAGCTAGTGATCGCGCAAGGTCTGCAACACTGCTCTAAGGTGCTGCACATGCTCCTCAGCAGACCGCGAATACACAAGGATGTCATCCACAAACACGACCACAAACTGGTCCAAGTACGGATGAAACACCCTATGCATCAAATCCATGAACGCTGCGGGGGCATTGGTGAGCCCGAACGGCATCACCAAGAACTCATAATGCCCATACCTCGACCGAAACGCTATCTTCTCCACATCCGGCTCTCGAATCCGCAGCTGATAGTAGCCTGATCTCAAATCGATCCTCGAAAACACCCGGGCCGACTGAAGCTGACCGAACAAGTCATCAATCCGAGGCAACGGATACTTGTTCTTAACAATCGCCTGGTTCAACTGACGGCAGTCGATGCACAGCCTCAAACTACCATCCTTCTTCTTCACAAACAACACTGGCTTACCCCACGGGGAATAACTAGGACGAATATACCCCTTGGCCAGCAACTCCTGCAACTGCGCCTTCAGCTCTCGCAACTCAGCAGGCGCCATCCGATAAGGGGCCTTCGACATAGGCGCCGTACCCGGCACCACCTCAATCACAAAATCAATCTCTCGCTGCGGTGGCAACCCTGGTAGCTCCTCGGGAAAACATCGAGAAACTCACACATGACGGGAATATCCTCTACCTCAGGACACTGCCGATCCACCAAAACCACGGATGCGAGAAAGCCCTGACAACCCACATCAAGCAAGCGACGCGCACGGATAGCCGAAATAAGCAAGCAGGAAGAGGAAGACCGAATACCTTGAAAATAGAAGGTGGGTCCACGAAGCTGTCGGAAGTAGACCTTCTTCGAGCCGCAATCCACCAAGGCATGATGAGCCTCGAGCCAATCCATGCCCAAAATCACATCGAAGTCCTGAAGCGATAACGCATAGAGTCTAGCCGGCAAACTCCGCCCTTCCACCCACACGGGTACCTTCTCGAAGCAGTACAGGGTGATCATGAAGTCACCGGTAGGCAACTCTACCACCAAGTCACAGGACACTCGGTCACTGGGTCCTCCACGCTTTGAGCAAAATCCTCCGAGATGAACGAATGAGAAGCACCTGAATCAAACAAAACACGAGCCGCACGACCCAAAATCGAGAGAGTACCTTCCACCAAATGCGACGCCTCAGCCTCTGCCCTGGTCATGTGAGTCACTCTGCCTCGGGATCTCTGCCTCCTACGGTAGCTGACCGTGACAACTGAGGAAACTATCCCTGCTGCTGGTACTGCTGCGGCTGTGATGACAACTGTTGGGGCTGAAACTGCTGCTGCTGCTGAAACTCATGCGGCTGGCTCGGTCTCTGCGGACAGTCACGTGCCATATGTCCTGGCTGATCGCACCTGAAGCAAATCACGGGCGCTGAACACGGTCTGCCTGGATGAGAACCACCGCACCTAGGACAACCGCCCCGTGAACCAGTCATCGAACCCTGGCGCTGAAAAGCCACCGGCTGCTGAACACTACCCAACGACTCCTGCTTCGACTCCTTACGATCCTGACGCCTCTTGCCAAAACCAGCTTCCTTAAGCAGCTTCTTAAGCTTCGACTTGAAGGACGACCCTGGCGCAAGAGCCGTAGACTGCGTCGCCACTGATCCACCTGCTGAGAGCTGGACGGTACTCTGCTGCTGCATCCCTGACGACTGGCTGAAATCTGCCTGCGCCTGACTAGCACTGCCCTGCCCTCGAACCTTCTGCAAGTCTCTCTCCAGCGCCGCTGCTGCCTTACATGCCGCATCCAAAGTGGTCAACCCCGACGCAAGAAGATGATGCCTCAACTCTAGCCTCAGGCCACCCACAAACTGATCGGTCTTCACCTCCTCATCTGCCATGATGTGAGGAGCATAACGGCCCAACTCGATAAACCTGGCACGATACTGCATCACCGTCATGTCACCCTGGGTCAGCTCCATAAACTCACGCAACCTCTGCGACCTGACAAAGGACGGACAGAAGGCACGCTCGAAGGCCGTGACGAACTCCTGCCACGCAATCTGCCGAAGAGGACGAGACTGGAGCACTGAACCCCACTCTGACGTCCACCAAGTACGGGCCGCTCCCTGAAGACGATGAGTAGCCAACGCCACCTGCTCCTCCTCAGGACACTCCATCGCGCTGAAAATCCGCCGAACATCATCCAGCCACTCTCTGGCCACCTCAGGATCTGGCTGCCCACTGAAAGAAGGAGGCTGGAACAGCAAAAACTCCTTCAACATGCGACCATGACCACCACGAGCCTGGCCCTCACCAGCCTCACCGCCCTGTTGCTGACCTCCCTGCTGCCGCTGAAACACATACTCAAACATGCCTCGGAAGAAATCGTTCATCCCCGGAGCTCTCGCATCTCCAGCTACACCCTCGGAAACTGAAGCCCTGCTCTGCTCCTCCGGACCACCGCTAGACTCTCCCTGCTGGGGACGAGCCCTCCTCCATGGTGCCATAACGCACATGACATCAAGAAAACAACCACAAATCAATAAGACACGCGCGGCCCTAAGCCAGTCGCCGACTGTACAGGACATTAATGGACCTTCTGGACCACCGCAATTCGTTTCAAGTTCTGATGTACCTCCACAACCTACGCTCTGATACCAGCTGTGACGACCTGGGATCCGAGTACCGGAAAGGAACCGGTGCGTCTCGAATCTCGGCCCGCCAACCCACGAGCCCGAAGACTCGAAAGGGTAAAAAGGGATGGTGTGGGAGTACAAGAGAAGCTGAAGCAACTACAGAGATAGCACAATAATCTAAAAATAAAATGCACAGAATAATATAAATAAATAAACTGCTACAAGGTCCACAGAGTCTCATGTCCAAATAAAAGTACAGTCAACAGAAAGGAAAGTACAACTACACGGGGCATCCCCCGGCATACAACTACACGGGGCATCCCCTGGCTCTGGCAGACTGGTGACTAACCTTGGCTAGAAGAACCACGCTGAAACTCGGCCGCGCCTCTCGAAGACCCCGCCTCACCTGAAAAGTAGGGGTGAGCCTCATTTCATTGGCCCAGTAGGGATACCGTGAATCCCCACCTCGCACGGAAAATGAGAAAGCAGAAGGCAACCCTGCCTAGCAAGAGTACGGTGGAACCGGCAAGCTAAAGTAAATAAACGGAAAAGCCATCTACTCTAACAGTACCGTACTACCAAACTTGGGTCCAATAAAACTCGAGTCCACGCCTGCCAGCGAACAGGAGCACTACCCACCAGAAGAACGACCGGATGCATCCCCTGACGTCTTACACTGCGTCACAAGTGTCCAGCTATGACGCCCCGGGCGTGAGACTCAGACACGCAACAAGAACCACAACAAGGACTAGCTGGGGTCACGCTCGTCAGCGCGTGTCCTAGGCCCCCAACTACGTGTGCACACACAGACCATCTGCTCTAGGTCGGGTCCTCTAGTTGGTTTTCCCCCCCACCGGACTCTGGTGGCAAAGGCAAGGGGCCCTACGGTAACCAGCCTAAAAACCGCCTCTCACTGGGTCTCGCTCTCCACCACTCCCAGGTGGGTCCGCACACGCGTGCGCAGGAAGCTACGACTAGTGGACAGGTCACTGGAAGTAAGGACTCGACTCACAGAACCCACCGACTAACACACTAACACAGACTCTTGGTAACCAAATGGTAGGTACGGATGCCGGGGACACGCATGAGGTCTGACCATCCCTCAAGTCACACGGCACCCCCACCGAGGTAACTGATTCTCCGGGGACTCCCGAGCGCCCCTGTGGCTTTCCCTGGGTGCCCACGGCAACCCTCGGGCCACACGCCATGACCGGGTCCAAAACTCACCCAACCGGAGGCTAAGCTACCCAAGGAACACGGTTTCGGGGAAGGGGGAAGGTCGCGCTAGGCACCCCTAGCGCGACTCTAGAGAACGTGCTAGCATGGGCTAGCGCGATCTGGCAGATCGCGCTACCCGTGCCTGGCGCGTTTCGAACTGCCAGAGCGGTCATCTCTTCCGATGAACGCACCCGGACGACACGGCGCGTTCATTAAGAAGGCGCCACTGGAATATAGCGCGACAACGGGCCGAGCCCGGTTCGTGAAATACGCCCGGAAATCATAAAACCACGCCCGTTCACCCCCTCTGGTGAAGGGAAAACAACGGGGAATCACCCCCCCCCCGACGTCCTAGCATGCATCTAGAGCACCAAATCAATCAAAAACCCCCACGAATCAATGGATCCGGCACTCAAACCCCAAGCATGAAAATAACCCTCCCGGCATGGATTTAGCCCCACTCGGCCTCTCCACGGCCTAGAAATCACGGGGAATGCTATAAAGAGGGCAAGGATTCGTCCCCCTACCTTAAAGAAGCTCAAAAACCACAGGATCGCCACCGATCGCCGAATCTTGCTCGAACACGAACTCCTCTCCCACGCACTAATGGGGGCACCGTCACGATCCTCTCGCCACCGCCGTCGTCACCACGCTGCCACCGAGGTCCACCACCCGTCGCCGGTGGGGAAGGGTCGCCGCGAAGTCCAACGGGCAAGGGGGGTTGCAACGGTCGGCCGTGGCTCACGGGAGGAGGAAAGAAAGAGGAAAAGAAGAAAAGGGGAAAAAAGAAAAGGAAAGAAAATAGGAGGGTATTTATAGAAAATCTAGAAAATCAAAAAAATCCTAAAAAATAGAAAAATGCACCTCTTCGATCCTCGCGACGCACCGATCGCAACGGTACAACCCTCGCCTAGGTGAACGGTCTGGTTCACCCGCAACGAGGTTCTGAAGGGTCTATCGAAACCCGTACACGGAAATCGGAAAACACACACGGAAAAGCCGCGGACGCACTCCGGGCCTCCGAAACAACTCCGGATCGCGCCGATCCGGACACGAAAGATGTCCGGAACAAAATTTCGGACCCAACGGAGCCAGACACTCCGAGAAACCAGATCCGGGACCCACGACGAAGGATCCGCAAGGTTCGGGACATTACATGATGGATTACAAAATGAATCTTGCTAAATCAACCCCTACAGCAGCTCTTTGGTACCAGGCGGAGTCCGGGAATCTGAAGATTCTTTCATACGAGGTATTTTCCTCCCGATAGGATTGACCGTTTCGATCGGAAGCTAACTTTTGATATACCAAAGATCTCTCGTAAGGAGGTTAATAAAGCTAGATCTAAACAAAGGAACTATATGATAACGCAGTATGCAAACAAGCTAGAAAAGAATTGGAGGTAGGAGATAAGGAGCAAACCACACAGAACACCATGATTTTTAGGTGGTTCGGATGCAACAACTGCAACCTATGTCCACCCCTTACCGACTGTGAGGATTCACACACTATCTTGTAGAAGGTTACAAGATCAAAGCACACACACACACTCGTGTGAATTCAGAATTCCCACTAAGGTGCACAAGCACCGAAACACAAAGAGGAGTGAAAGACAAGGAGATCACTCACATACACACGGATCTGTGTAGATCCACACACACACACACAGGTGTTTGAATATTACAAGAATATAAATTTAAAGCCCAGCAAGATTGGAATGAGAAAACAGAAAATGAAGACACAAATTCAAGATCCCCCTTAGTGGATGAAGATAGTATTTGATGAAGCTAGCTCCCCGCTCGATCTACAGTTCAATGGCCTTCAAATCAACTTGAGAAGCTTGCACTTGGATGAAGAACTTCTTGCTCAAAGCACTGTTCACGGACCTATAGTGCACCCCTTCTTCTCCTTTGATGGCCTCCCTTGATCTTGCTTCAATCAATTAGGTTTTTGACCCCAATGAGATTATTTATAGATCTTGGATGGTCAAGGGACATGCCACAAACCAGATCCATAAATCATGGTGAAATTGGTGGCTTTGGAATTAAACAACTCCAAGGGAATAGGCTTTCCACGTTAGGAACAAAAAGTCAAAAATAGGGGCTTTTCGAAGCTGGCGGTCGATCTGTGTAAGCTGGCGGTCGACCTCAATTTTACAGGAAATGCCCGTTTGTTGCTAGAAAAATTGGTCGACCGCTAGTGGCTGGCGGTCGACCGCTGGCTGGGATTTCTGCAAAAAATAAACAAGTTAGCCATTGCAATATAATACATGAACCAATCAGTTTATGGCTACCCTATTCCAATCAAGGTGAGTGGGTTTAAGTTTAGCCTGGGTGGATTCGAAATCAAAACAAGGATTTATGCATTTGGAAGGGTTTAAACAATTAGGCATAATACACAGTCAAGTAGGCTTTGAATGAGTGTTAAATTCGAACTTGATTGTTGAAACATAGCACGTGAGAAAATATATGAACTGGGTTTTGTTATCATCAAAATCACCTGGATATACTCAACAATCTCCCCCTTTTTGATGATGATAAAACTGAAGGGCTTTTGAAATACATGAACGTGCCTTTGAGCAATGTTTGAAAATTTAGATCAAGGTTCGAAATCAAAGCATTTTATTCACATCCCGTCACGCCAGCGAACACAAACCATTCAACATTTTATTTGCCAATTTGATAAGAAATGAGATATAAGAGCCAACCATTTGAGATCAAACACCAGTTGCATTCAATTCATCATTTCATTACAAGGTACATTAGTGCAAGAGTGAATGCATGACTCTAGACTCAAGAGAGTAAATTAAACAAATGCATAAAGATCGACTCATGATCCTCACATGAGCAAACATGCAAACATACAACCACACACGGACATACATAAATATATAAAGCCCTGCACTACTGCTTCTCCCCCTTTGGCATCATCAAAAAGGGATAGGATAGACGAAGGGGGGACAAAAGTGACACAAGACCAAAGGACAGCAAGCTAGAGGGAGAGAAAGGAAAAATCCTCATGGTGCATCGGCAGGGGGCTGATCCTCTGGAGGAGGGGGCTGGTAACCAAGACGATGGCTGATAGCTTCAAGAATATGAGCTTGAGCATGAAGAGTGTCCCGAATACGGTCAATGGTGAGGTCACGAGCCGCATCACGACGAGCCATGCCAAGGAGGGTCATGTTCATGATGTGGAAGGATTCGTGGGAATCAGCAACACTGGTGGTAAGGCTAGTCATATGAGTGGAGAGTGTGGCCATATGAGTGGAGAGTGTGGCCTAGGATATTCAATTCCTAGGAAACCAAGTCCAAGGATAGGTTTATACCTTTACCCGGTGAGATTGGGTAGAGCCATGGGTTAAGTTAACTTAGATACTTAGACCCTTGGATTAATCATATATTAATATAGTTACTTAATTCTTGTAGGATCATGGCCGCCGAACGTGCTCAATGGTGCGACATGCAAAGTACCATCCAAGGCCTTACCCAGGCGCTGCAACAAGTAGCACAAGGCGGAGCAAACCGTGGAGCGGGAGACCTCCACTGTAGTTTACGCAATATGAACCAACCAAAGTTCACTGGCTGGACCGACCTAGACGATGCCGAACACTAGATTAAAGAGATCGAACGTATATCCCGTGTCATGCAATGCACGGACGAAGAAAATGTCTTATTAGCAACCTTCCAACTAGAGCGGGATGCTCGCTTCTGGTGGGAGTCAGTAGAAGCTACACTACCTCATGACCACGTCACATGGGACGATTTCATAGAATACTTCAATAACAAATATTTCTTAGACCAGATACAAGAGAAGAAAGCTACAGAGTTTGCCACGCTTAAACAACGGGCCTTATCAGTGGCCAAATATGAGGCCCAATTCTCGAGATTATCTAGGTATGCACCCCACTTGGTGTGTACCGAGAAAATGAAGGTGAGAAGATTTCTTAATGGGCTTCAACCCCAATACATCACCCAACTGGCGTCGATGGACATTCAAGTCTACTCGGAGATGGTCCGACGTGCGCAACTGCTAGAAGATGCCATGGAGCTATCCGATCGGATCCGTGGGAAGGACGAGAAGGAGCACGTTACAAGCTTCGGTACTTTCAAACCCTCATTCAACAAGAAGAGGTCAAGCCATGGAGGAGATTTCTCCCAGGAAAAGAAGTTCAAGAAGAATAACAGACCCTTCTCTATCACTACCACACCTTCCAAAGAGGTGTGTAAGCATTACGACAAGGCCGGCCATAAGGCCGAGGAATGCTGGAGGAGATTGGGAGCTTGCCTCCGATGCGGGAGCTGTGACCACTGGATTCTCAACTGTCCCTTATTAAATGAACAAGCTAATGAAGAGAAGCACCCAGCCAAGAAGCAAGCCCGTCTCCAAGCACTGCAAGAGGTGGAGCAAGATGAAGGTGGACTTGTGATGCGGGACGAACACGCGACTCGACTCCAAATGGATATGTGATCCTTGGAGTCTAAGCAAGCTCGCGATCACCCCTAACGAGGGAAGCGTACGGACGTGCACGGTTGAGAAACCGGCAATGAGCAAGGGTGGTCAACTCATAAATTCGTGCCCGGATCGGGTCACGGTATAGCCTCTCTCTCTCTCGCAGCAGCGGTGATATAAAAAGTATAGCGAGCTACGATCCTAGCATGCTCTCTAGCAGCGGCATAAAGAAATATATACGAAATAAAGCAAATGTCGGGTAAAGGAGTGAACATGATACCTCCACGCGCCTAGCGTGGGGAAGACGACCCCGGCCGATCTCATACTCCCGGAACAGTAAGTAATTAAATTACAGCAATGAATATGAATGCCCACTCCACGCAGGGAGGTAAAGGGCGACACAATGGGACCCGGGAGTAGCGGGTTCGGGTTGACGGGCAGCTTCTTGTGTAGCTTCGGCGTCACGCGTACTCACGATTGTGGGGCCCACGTGCTGGTCAGTGGGGCCGCGTGGGACCGGGGTGGCACCACTATGGTGGGGACGCCCGGAGGGGCACTCCCTGGGAAGGCGGCGCGCTGATTCACCGGCCGGACGCCGGGCGGCTCCGTTCTTCACTCGTCGGAGTTGCTGCCCACGGATCTTAACTGCTGTTTCAGACCGCGCGTCCCGACGAAATCTACTGCTGCGGTCACTCCCGAAGTCATATCGATGCACAAGAGGTACCGATGGAAAGCTGACTTGAAATCCTTTGATCTATGGTTGGAGAGAGAAATTTGAATTTCCCGTTGATGGCCTTTGTCGAATATTCAAGCTGCTGGCTCACAGGATCTGAAAACTCAGGACAGAAGTACCTTTCCTGAGAGTTGGCGTTGACCGTGATGTAGACATTCGATTCAGGGTTTGAGCCCTTCATAAAAGTTGTAGAGGCCGAAGTGATAAAAACGGGGATATATCTTATGCAAGGTTTGGTGGAGATTTGACTGGGGAAAACTATTTTATAGTACCGGGTGGTCGGATCTGGACAGCAGAAATAGAACTAAATTTGGAGGAAATACATAATTTCTAAAAATAGGTAGAGGCTTTTGAAATTCGAAGAAAATTTGTGGAGGATGGAGATAGTGGACAAAACCTCCAATAAATTTGGGGATTCAAAAAAAAATCAATAAGGGGGCCGAAACCTAGGAATACAAAGCTGCTATTACACAGATCTGAACTGGGACAGAACTAGAAGGTGGAAAGAAATCAAAATGGAGAAATATAAAACGAAAGGTAAATGACGGGATAATTTTACTGGAGGTTGGGAATCAAGAAAGGAACCAACCCTGAAAATAACAGCTCTAGATGATGTCGGAGTTGGGAGATAAAAATCCCGGAGTGAACCTCAATCCAGCAGAACAGAGTTCTGGACAGCACTTCGGAAGCGGCTTCACGGCGGCTCGATGGCGGCACGAACGGCGGCGGCGGCACCAGAGATAGAATCTAGATGTAGATGGGCTGAGATAGAAGGGGTTTACACCCTGAAATCTTGAAGGAGGAGGAAGGAACCAGAGGGAGAGAGGGGAGGGGCGCACCAGGCTCCAAGCAATTCATAATATTTTCTTCTTCATTAATTCACACAAAATGGAAATACATGCCTTATATAATAAATGAAAAATGACTCAAAATGTCCTCAAATCTAGAATTGGGAGGGGTATACAAGGTATAGAACTAATTAGTTCTAATCAAATATTTTCAAAAAATAAAAATATGACAAAAATGGGGGGCGCCCCCTTGACTAGGTACGTAAGGTAGGTGGCCTCCCTTTGAAATTTTCAACCACTTGTCTCCCATGTGTCCAATTGACCTTCTAGATGCCACCTAGGACTTTGACCAGCCCCACATGGACCCATATGGCTTATGTGGACCAATGGAGAAGGAGTGAGGGCTCCCTTGCTGGACCTACTGATAATTTGCACAAAAACCCAAAGAATCCAAGGGAATGACACATTGGCTTATAAAGCCTTAGAATTGCACATGTACTTTTCCAAGGATATAAAAATAAACTAAAGGACACAAATACAAAAATAAAATGTACATGCTCGGAGTTGATTCCCATCAATTCTCCCCGGGTGAGAAGAACTCGACCCCGTCGAGTAAAGGGGTGACTGCTCAAGTATCTCCGGCGGATCCGTCACCGTGCCAAGTAGCGTGGGTACGCTCCACTCCAAATGATCGTGACCTACTCATTCCGTATATACTCGATATGGACAAGATTCTGTGGGAACGAGGCTAGGGGTGGACACTCCGGGTGGGGTCACTCTCAAAGGGAGGAGGCGGCTCGAAGACTCACTAGGAATCACCGCTGGGTCCCTGTAGGTGACTAGATCCGAGACATAGATGTAGAGCTGATCCCATACTCCTCGAGCGAGTCCACTCGCCTCTCAAGGGACTAACATCAACGAGCTTGCACAACATGCAGACTCCTAACAAACCACAAACCATAGGAACAACAAAACATAGACTCATACACATGACCCATTGACGACAAAGAGACACAAACACAAGGGACATACGAAGGAAGACTCGGTAAGGATGATGGTCAGACGGTCACCGTCTACATACACTACATGTAAAGAAAGACTAACCCACAACTTAATGCCATGAGTTTCATCCCTCATCAACCATGTCCTGTTCGAGAAGACTCGCCCTCGGGTGTGAAAGTGTGGGAGGATCAAGGGGTGGGTGATGGGAATGTAATCCAGACGTCTAGTGTGAAGCACGACAAAAGGGAAGTCCGGATACTATTTCTCGTACACATGGTAGAAATCAAACCATACCGTGTCAACATAGGGTGTCGACAGTGGTACGGTAGTCACTAGTGGCTGCGCTACCGTAGGAGAGACGGGTATAAATGGGATGGCGGGATCCACCGAGGACAAAGTGGGCAAGATGGACAGGTCTGGGATGACCGGTGGGAGTGAGGTGACTGACAATCCCTATCTCTCTATTGGCTCACTCTCTCGCCCAAAAACATCAGCGTGGTACTCCTCGACCAACTCTTGGTCAGCCTCATAATCCACTAGAATAAGCATGGGTAGGACATCCTCGGTATGTGTGCCCTCTAGGGTAGGGGAATGTGAAGGACACTGGTCGGAGAAGTGGCTAGGGGCCACATGGTTGGGCTCCGGGGGAGGTAGTGGACATGAGTCCGTAGGCTGAGCGGACTGATAGGGGTGGGAGGTTGGTGACAAAGAGGTGGGTGACTGAATGCCGTCATGGAAGATGAACTGGCCGGGTAGGTGAGGTGGATATAAGGTGCAGGTCCTCCTATCCCGGTCAAAGATCGATTTCCTCTCTTCCAACCATGGTCGCCCTAATATAATGCATGGTCCTGCTAGCGTACCAATATTGCATCATGCGCCATCGCAGTAAAAATCAGAGCCAATCATCCTTTCGAACTCGACAAAAGCAAATTCACCATCACGGATAATCTCGCCCGTCTTGGAGAGGGACTCCACGATATCAAGAGAAATCCAATTATTCGACTCCCTATTAGTGAAATGGAGTTCCGTTGTGGACCCATAGGGTAGAGTGGCTTTAGTAATGAGATGGGTGAAATCCAAGGGTCGGGCCATGAAGGCATTGAATTGGGCCACCAAGGATGACCACTCGGACACATGGTATTGGGGAACGGCCATGGGGGTGGCGAGTAGTGGACATGCAGGCACACGGTGACAAGACACTAGACCGACTATGCAAGGTTGGAATGCAAGCACACTAAGGACCATCGACTTAAACGAAGACTCGGTACGTGGCGGAGTTAATCGACCCAAAGATCACTCGCGCAAGTGTGCGGCCTTCCCGATAGGCGTAGCCTAACATTCGGACAACACCTTTTGATATACCGACTAATGGTATGCAAATGTGACACTTAGACCGACTTAGACTTAGACTTAGACTTAGATCGGCTTAAATGACTCTTTTTTTTGTACTTTGTTAAGCAATGACTAATGACTACCCTAGACTCAACTGGCGCTCTGATACCCAACTGATGCGGGACGGACATGCGACTCGACTCCAAATGGATATGCGATCCTTGGACTCTAAGCAAGCTCGTGATCGCCCCTAACGCGGGAAGCGTACGGACGTGCAAGGTTGAGAAACCGGCAATGAGCTAGGGTAGTCAACTCATAAATTCGTGCCTGGATCGGGTCACGGGACAGGTCTCGCGCTCTCTCACAGCAGCGGTGATATAAAAAGTATAGTGAGCTATGATCCTAGCATGCTCTCTAGCAGAGGCATAAAGAAATATATACGAAATAAAGCAAATGCCAGGTAAAGGAGCGAACACGATACCTCCACGCGCCTGGCATGGGGAAGACAACCCCGGCCGATCTCGTACTCCCGGAATAGTAAGTAATTAAATTACAGCAATGAATATGAATGCCCACTCCCCGCAGGGAGGTAAAGGGTGACACAATGGGACCCAGGAGTAGCGGGTTCGGGTTGACGGGCAGCTTCTTGTGTAGCTTCGGCGGCGCACGTACTCACGACCGTGGGGCCCACGTGCTGGTCAGAGGGGCCGCGTGGGACCGGGGTGGCACCACTGTGGTGGGGACACCTGGAGGGGTGCTCCCTGGCAGGGAGGCGGGCTGATTCGCCGGCCAGAGGCCGGGCGGCTATGTTCTTCACTCGTCGGAGTTGCTGCCCACGGATCTGAACTGTTGTTTCAGACCAGCGAGTCCGGACAAAATCTGCTGATGCGGTCACTCCCGACGTTAGATTGATGCACAAGAGGTATCGATGGAATGCTGACTTGAAATCCTTCGATCTATTGCCAGAGAAAGAAATTTGAATTTCCCGTTGATGGCCTTTGTCGAATATTCAAGCTGCTGGCTCACAGGATCCGAAAACTCAGGACAGAAGTACTTTTCTTGAGAGTTGGCGTTGACCACGATGTAGACCTTCGATTCAGCCTTTGAGCCCTTTATAAAAGTTGTAGAGGCCGAAGATAGAAAAACGGGGAGATATCTTATGCAAGGTTTGGTGGAGATTTCACTGGGGAAAACTATTTTATAGTAACGAGTGGTCGGATCTGGACAGCAAAAATAGAACTAAATTTGGGGGAAAGACACAATTTCTAAAAATAGGTAGAGGGCTTTTGAAATTCGAATAAAATTTGTGAAAGATGGGGATGGTGGACAGAACCTCCAATAAATTTGGGGATTCAAACAAAAACCAAGAAGGGGGTCGAAACCTAGGAATACAGAGCTGCTGTTACACATATCTGAATTGGGACAGAACTAGAAGGTGGAAATACACCAAAATGGAGAAATATAAAACGAAAGGTAAATGACGGGATAATTTTATTGATGGTTGGGAATCAAGAAATGAACCAACCTTGAAAATCACAGCTCCAGATGATGTCGGAGTTGGGAGATAAAAATCCCGGAGTGAACCTATGTCCAACAGAACAAAGATCTGGACAGCACTTCGGAAGCGACTTCGCGGCGGCTCGATGGCAGCACGAACGGCGGCGGCGGCACCAGAGATAGAATCTAGATGTAGAGGGGCTGAGATAGAAGGGGTTTACACCCTGAAATCTTGAAGGAGGAGGAAGGAACCATAGGGAGAGAGGGGAGGGGCGCACTAGGCTCCAAGCAATTCATAATATTTTCTTCTTCATTAATTCACACAAAATAGAAATACATGCCTTATATAATAAATGGAAAATGACTCAAAATGCCCTCAGATCTAGAATTGGGAGGGGTATACAAGGTATAGAACTAATTAATTCTAATCAAATATTTTCAAAAAATAAAAATATGATTAAAATGGGAGGCGCCCCCTTGACTAGGTAGGTAAGGTAGGTGGCCTCCCTTTGAAATTTTCAACCACTTGACTCCCATGTGTCCAATTGACCTTCTAGATGCCACTTAGGACTTTGACTAGCCCCACATGGACCCATATCGCTAATGTGGACCAATGGGGAAGGAGTGAGGGTCCCCTTGCTGGACCTACTGACAATTTGCACAAAAACCCAAAGAATCCAAGGGAATGACACATTGGCTTATAAAGCCTTACAATTGCACATATACTTTCCCAAGGATATAAAAATAAACTAAAGGACACAAATACAAAAATAAAATGTACATGCTTAGAGTTGATTCCCATCAATTCTCCCCAGGTGGGAAGAACTCGACCCTGTCGAGTAAAGGGGTGACTGCTCGAGTATCTCCGACGGATCCGTCACAGTGCCAAGTAACGCGGGTACGCTCCACTCCAAATGATCGTCACATGCTCATTCCGTATATACTCGATATGCACAAGCTGCTGTGGGAATGAGGATAGGGGTGGACACTCCAGGTGGGGTCACTCTCAAAGGGAGGAGGCTGCTCGAAGACTCACTAAGAATCACCGCTGGGTCCCTATAGGTGACTAGATCCGGGGCATAGATGTAGAGCTGATCCCATACTCCTCGAGCGAGTCCACTCGCCTCTCAAGGGACTGACATCAACGAGCTTGCACAACATGCAGACTCCTAACAAACCACAAACCATACGAACAACAAAACACAGACTCACACATGACCCATTGATGACAAAGAGACACAAACACAAGGGACATACGAAGGAATACTCGGTAAGGATGATGGTCAGACGGTCACCATCTACATACACTACATACCGGAGTGGATAGATCTAATTATTTCAACTCCTCTCGGAAACGAATCCAAGATCTCACACCATTATCTAAATTGTGAAGTTATGGTGAAAGTGAAAAATCTACCTGCCGACTTGATATGCTTAGATATGGACGGGTACGATGTCATACTAGGAGCCGATTGGCTATCCGCACACAAGGCAGTAATAGATTGCCGAAATGGCAAAGTAACTTTTAAGGAATTTTCAGAATTGGTCTCCACTAGTCCTCGGAGTCAAAGAAAGTCACCCCTTATTATGGCCCTCCGAGCTAGTAAGCTCTTAAGAAAAGGATGCGTGGCTTTCATAGCTTTTGTAACCGCCACGAAGGTTAAGACGTCTAAGATAGAAGACATTCGAGTGGTTCGGGAGTTTCCTGACGTATTTCTGGAAGACCTGCCTCGATTACACCCACAAAGAGAAGTGGCTTTCACCATCGACCTTGTCCCTGGTGCTGGCCCGGTTTTAAAGGCACCTTATAGGATGTCTCCAGCCGAGCTCAAGGAATTGAAGGAACAATTGATGGAGCTCTTGAAGAAAGGATTCATTAGGCCGAGCACTTCTCCGTGGGGAGCACCCGTACTATTTGTAAAGAAGAAAGATGGATCGATGAGACTCTACATCGATTATCGACAGTTGAACCAGCTCACTATCAAGAACAAGTATCCACTATCGAGGATCGATGAATTATTTGATCATATATCTGGAGCCAAGTATTTCTCAAAGATTGATCTCAGGTCGGGATATCATCAATTAATAATAAAGGATGAGGATATACACAAGACGGTATTTTGAAGCAAGTATGGGCATTACGAATTTACTGTTATGCCTTTTGGACTAACGAATGCCCCTGTAGCCTTTATGCAGTTGATGAACAGTATATTATGGCCTCATCTAGATCAATTTGTAGTGGTCTTTATTGATGACATATTGATATATTCAAAGACTGAAGAAGAACATGAAGAGCATTGGAGGATTCCGTTACAAATATTAAGCATAAATCAACTCTATGCCAAGCTTAGCAAATGTGACTTCTGGCTCGAGAAAGTATCTTTCTTAGGGCACGTGATCTCGAAGGATGGGATTTCTGTTGATCCGTCAAAGGTTGAGGCTGTAAAGAATTGGGAAAGACCTACAAATGTAACTGAAATCGAAGCTTCTTAGGTCTAGCTGGCTATTATAGGCGATTCATCAAGGACTTCTCCAAGATAGTCGTTCCTCTTACTATGCTGACCCGCAAGGAGATTCCTTATAAGTGGGACGCAGACTGTGAGAAAAGTTTTCAAGCCTTGAAAGATCATCTGACAACTGCCCCAGTCTTGGCCTTACCAACTGAATGAGAGAAGTTCGAGGTATATACTGATGCATCTCGCATTGGCCTCAGATGTGTGTTAATGCAACAAGGGAGAGTCATTGCTTACTCTTCCCGACAATTAAAGAAGCATGAGGAGAACTACCCGGTGCACTACCTAGAATTGGCCGCGGTAGTATTTGTCTTAAAGATCTGGAGACACTATCTCTATGGAGAATAATTCACCGTGTACTCCGATCACAAGAGTCTCAAGTATTTATTTTCTCATATGGAGTTAAACATGAGACAAAGACGTTGGTTAGAGTATGTCAAGGACTTCGGCTTCACAATACAATACCATCCTGGAAAGGGTAATTTTGTAGTTGATGCCCTCAGTCGAAAGCCGAGAGCATTATTCGCCAACTGTATGATCCAAGAGTGGAAGATGCTAGAACAATTCACTAAGCTTAATATAAGCATGGACAAGGAGGGAAGGTGTATTACTCTATCACACATGAGGATACAACCAAATCTACTCTTCGAAATCAAAGGACTTCAAAACAATGACTCGGTACTGGTAGAAATAAAAGGCAAGTTAGAAGAACAACCTGATTTTAAGCAAGCATCAGATGGAAGATTATTGTTCCGAGAAAGGACTTGTGTACCGAATTGTTCAGAATTGAAGAAGAAAATTTTAGAAGAAGCACACCGATCAAGGTACACAATTCATCCTGGAGGTACCAAGATGTACCAAGATATGAAGCGAACCTTTTGGTGGCCCAACATGAAAAGTGAGGTAGCGAACTTTGTGTCTCGTTGTCTCACCTGCCAACAAGTCAAGGCGGAACACGAAAAACCTACTGGTAAGTTACATCCTCTAGATATTCCCAAGTGGAAGTGGGAGGATATCGACATGGACTTCATTATGGGTCTGTCTAAATCTAAAAGTCGACATGATGGAATATGGGTTGTTATAGATCGGTTGACTAAGTCGTCACACTTCTTGCCTATAAAGAGTCGATGGTCGGTTGATGTCCTAGCTGCTTTGTACATCAAAGAAGTAGTTAGTCTGCATGGAGTTCCCATTTCGATCGTGTCTGTAATACCCTGGATTCTTACCAGATCTTTCGGATCACTTTTGTGGGTCCTGAGTTGAGTTTTACGATCCGCGTGGATTTTTCTCCCGTACAAGTTACGGAACCCTGTGGTGAGTTTATTTCTCAGTTCATCGACTCGAGGACGCTACAGTTGCGATGTTCTCTTTGAGAGGATCGTTTCGGCTATTTTTGCATATTTTTCTGAATTAGTGGATTTTCGGCACAAAAATTAGAATTTTGGAAATTAGGAAAATTCCTATTTTCTTTTCTATTTAAAGCTTTTCACCCTCTCTCCTCCCTCATTATCACCCTCACTTTCTCTCTCTCATTCTCTCTCCTCTCTGGTCCTCTCGATGTGGGGCACGCGACCGTGGCGAGCTGGCTGAGGCGGGGACGCGATAGAGTGAACCTGGAGCGTGATGGAGTGGCGGATTGAGCGTGGTGCGGCGTGATCCCTCGGTGGATTCAAAGCCTGCGTGGTTCGTTGGTTTGATGGTTTTCAGAGCAGTTTAGTCGCTTCGGCATGCGGAATCATCGGTGGAGGTAGGGAAATGGAAGCTCTACTTCTCTGCTACGTTCCCTCGCAGTTTCACGTCGAACGGTGCGAGAACGAGTGGGTTTCATTCAAGTTTGGGAAAATCATGCCTTTGGGGTGTTTGTCGGGTTCGTCAAAAAATGGCGACGATTTTCAGATCAGTTGGTGTCATTCGAACCCCTGGAATGTCAGCATCCATTCCTGCTGATTTCGTTGTGATTGGTGGTCATTTGGGACCGGTAGGAGCCCGGGAACCCATGTGATTCCATTTGGGTCAATTCGGTAGAATTGTCCGTTTCTAGCCGTTTGTGCGTCAATTTGACCCCTTCTGGAGTGTGGAAGGTCGGTATCGTCATTGTGGTTGTATCCCCTTCGTTTTGGAGCGAACGGGGCGTGGAAAGATCGAGATCCGGCCGATCCCCTGGTTTTCCCGCCGTAACACCTTAACAGTCGTTATAGCGACCGTTTAGGTTATTACGCAGTCCAATGTGTAATCATTTTATGTATGTCGGTTTGGGTCTTTGCGGTCACGTGATAGACCATCTTTCGTGGTTCGCGGTCCATTAGAGGACCGTTTCTATCCTTTGAACGGCCCTTGGGTGACCATTCAGGTTCCTTAGTCGTTCGAGTCAGCGAGGTGGTCTCACGATAGACCGTGTAGCATGTGTAAGCGGTCCTTTGCTAGACCACTTAGCGTTAGTGAAGCGATCCTTCACTAGACCATTCCTTGTCTTTGGCGGTCCCTTACTAGACCGCTATTGACCGTTTGACCGTGTTACTATTTTAAGTCGATTGTAGGGTAACGGCCCAACAACTGACCGTTTCATGATTTAGGGAGGTCCATCTGTGACCTCCATGTTCTGCACTTTTAGGTCGGCTAGGGTTGGTCCCCTACGCGGTCCATGTTTAGACCACGTACGTTTGTGAACGGTCCCTTTGTAGACCGTTTGGGTGGTTTGACTAGTAGGTCGGTTGTGAGTTGACTGGGTTTAGCGGCCTATCGAATGACAGCCCCAGTCATTGCGCGGCCCTCCTTGTGACCGCCTAGTGTCTGTGTTCTCTTCGACTGGTAAGCGGCCCTTTACTTGACCGCCTACGTTGCTGAGCGGCTAAGCATTAGACCGCATACCATCAGAGAGCTGTGTTTCCGAAGTTCTGGTTTCTGATCATCTTGGCTTGACCTTATGGTTTGCCCGTTGTCCCATGGATGTCTTTTGATATCCTATGAAGGCTATGACCATATTATAAAGTAGCCAAGAGTGTCCTTAGCTCAAGTAGTGTTTTGTACTACTTCTGAGTCTTCTGAGTCATTATCTAGGTTCTGGTTAACCCGGTGAGACCCAGTGGTTGACAGGTGACCTTGTGTATGTCTCGATAGATCGAGAAATGATTCTAGACACCTAAAGGTGCTGTCTTTCCTCGGTTTGCGTGTCCCGGTGCTTTGAGGGTCTTGATGCTCCCTTAGGTCACCGTGAGTCATTTTATATGGTTCTGTGGATCTGATGATCTAGTGTCGTTTTCCTCGGCTTAGGATTAGGCTGATTAGTGGCTTGTCACCGCCATTGTGCAACGATCTTGACTCCAAGTCATGAGACTCAAGGATCATTGTGTTGGTAGGTCTAGTTGCCCTGTCCTGAGTCTGTTGGCAGTTGGTGTACTGCCTTTGTGCTTCGTGTTGTGCCCCTGTGGTTTTGATGATTGGCTTTGATGTGAGTTAATCATTTGATGATTGGTTTTTGTTGTGAGTTAATCACTGTGAGTCATCTTGCTGTATGAGTCATCTTCATATGTTCAGTCAGTCTGCTGTTCTGTTAGTTTATCAGGTCTGAAAGTATTGCATATTTGATGTTCAGCCATGTTATCTACTGCAAGAAGCATTCACATACACTTACATAAGTCTGCACATCAGCATCACGCAGCAAGTATGTACATCACCTTCAGTAGGCATGTCAAGTCCACACATTGCATAGCATGCATCGTTCCTCAACTGAAGTCTATACATCAGCTTGCATGAATTCAAAGTGTGTACATTGAATAGCATGCATTTCATGAAGTCTGTACATCCTGTGTCTCTGTCAAGCTTCAAAGTCTGCACATGGCTCACTGTCTCATGCATAGTCTGGACAGTTGTAGGTCGACGCTCCCTTCTGATGGGTCGACGCCCCCTTTGTTTTCCAAGTCCATACATTGATCTTCATATTCAAAGTATGTACATTGGTCTTCACCTGAAGTCCATACATTGGTTTTCATATTCCAAATCTGTACATCCTCCGCCAAAGCCTTCAAAGTCTGTACAGCCATTCCTTGAAGATCAAGTCCATACAACGGCACTGTAGCCTGCTCAACTGAAGTCTATACATCCTTCAAGGCGCCAAGTCTGCACATCGCCTCATTTCTTCATAGTCTATACATCCTTCAAGGAACCCCAAGTCTGTACATCACTTCCATCTTCAAAGTCCATACAGAGTCTTCTGTTGAATTTGAAGTCTATACATCCTGTGAACCTCCAAGTCTATACATCCGATTGCCTTTGCATTGCTCAAGTCTGTACAGCCCTCTCGTTGGCAAGTCTATACATCGGTCTGTTTGAGAAAGTCTGTACAGCGGTTGCATTCATTGGAAGTCTATACATTGGCAGCACTGTGCAAGTCTATACAATCCCAGCCTTTACCTACGTTCAGAACTTCAAGTCTATACAGTGGTAAAGTCTGCACATTCTGCTCTGAAGCTCACCAAGTCTATACATTGCTGAGCCATTCATCAAGTCTCTACATTGGCTTTGGTTCTTCAAGTTTGTACACCCTTCAAGGGCCACCAAGTGTATACATCATTCACAGCACACACGTTGATGTGGCACAGCCCAAAGACCACTAAATATGATGAGATGACCCTAGGACTTAGACCCGCAAGCATACAAGCGCTCAATGATTCTCACGATGACGATTTTTGCTCACCCGATTCACACGTTCACCCGGTGGGTCCGGGAGATAATGATGAAGGTCCGGGGCGGGACCCAATTGTTCTAATGGACTTACAATACTAGGGCTGACCCCAAATGAGTCTAGGATACCCAACTTTGTGGGCGGCTGGCCCGCAAGGCGGGGGCTTGGTGGCACTCACTCACGGTCCGCGGTGGACACTAACAAACTAGCATGCAAGTTCGAGCCCTCTTCTCACCGCCGACGAGCAATCAAAGCAATACTAAACTAGCAGGAATAAGGCTACTAAGGATAGTATCAGAAGCTCACCTGATCGGTGTGAAGACACCGATCCCGATCGGAGACGAGGGCGCGCCGGGAGGCGAGGGTATGCACCCGATCGCCGCGGCGATGTAGCTTGACCTGAAATTGCAAACGGTACAGCACTACTCCTCACGCAGGAGGGGTGATCTTGGGGTGGGGGTTATGCTTAATACATTCAAAACTACCTCCACGCAGGGAGGGGCCTTCAGCCGGCCAAGCGGGGTGGGGAGAGATGCAAAGGAAACCGAGTTTCCGAGCTTCGCCGATTCTGTCTAGCTTCTATAATTCTGGACAGGGAGTCGATGTTGATGCAGCCAATAAATCCACCGAGCTCAGAATCTGATGAGACTTGCGCCAAAAGATTGCTAACTGGAGAGGGGTACGGCTTGAATTTTTGGTTGACGTTCTGATCTGGGGGCTGACTGCTCCGGCGACTGGAAGATGGATGCAGCTCTGGTCTCTGGCCAAGCTCAGTCTGAAACAGCAGGTTGCAGAAGCAGCCACGGTCGCTCCTGAGCTCCAAATCTGGCACCTCTGGACTCGTTGGAATCGTATACGAGTCTACTTTGCAGAAAAATAAACGGGGGAGTCTTCTGATGTCGGAGATGATCTGGATGTCCAGAGAAGTGGACGGTGGTCGGGACAGACTGTGAGGAGGCAGACCGGCGTGGTTGTGGTATAAAATTGGTATCTCTGGTTTTCGGATGCTGAACGGGATTCCGCCTTCTGTTCCTGGACGCTGACAGGGGAGGAAGAACTATGTAGAAGACCCTGAAGGCTGGTTCCTTCAAGGTTCGTCGTGGGAGAGTCTTCTCTGCCGCTCTGGCTTCTGGTCTGAGAAGTTCTGCACAGTCGGAGAAGAATGGTGGTTGCGGACAGCACCGAGCTCGGATGCCGACGAAACTGCCTCGCCTGGAAAGCTAACTTGCAGACGAATCCAGAAATATAGGCCTCGCCTCCTGAGTCATTGAGGGATGGTCGTGGCCTCCTCTGCAAGTTGTTGTAGTTCTGCTTCCTGAAACAGGGTGAGAATGAGGAGACTAAGAAGAGGTGGGAAAGGGAATGGTCAAGAGAGGAAGAGGTGTAAGGCAGTTCTAATGGCTATGGGAGGGAGATGAGAGGTGTTTGAGGGGCTCTGGAGGCTAGAGAGATGGAGGTGGGGAGGGCGAAGTGGGGCTGGAGATGGGGGTGGTCTGCTAGGGATGGTGGTGGGGAGGGGAGTGGGCACAAGGGGAGGGTGAGTGTTAGGGAAGGTGGGGGCGAACTTGGCCAAGGGGAGAGGTCTAGGGCGACCAAGGGCAGGGGGGGGGGAAGGTTGAAATTCGAATTTGGCCTTGGGAGTGGTGGGGTTTGTGTGGGGAAGTGGGGAATTGTGTTGGGAGGTGGAGGAGTTTCTTTGGGACAAGGAGAGGGGAGTAAATGAGGGGCTTGGGGAAGTGGAGGGTCTTAATGGAGGTGGGTGAGGTAGTGGAGGTGGTTGGGGGTTGGAGTAAGTGAGGGGGGGGAGGAGGAGAGAGGGTGGGGGCGAACTTCCCTTGGGAGAGAGAGAGAGTGAGAGAGAGAGTGAGGGAAAGAGAGTAAGAGAGAGAGAGATTTAAGAGGTAAAAGGAAGTGGTTTTTTTCAATATCCCAAAAGTGAGTACAAGTGGAGAGATGGGGCCTATATATAGGCAACCACTCTTTACATGACCAAAATGTCCCTAAAAATAGGACAAAAGATCGAGCATAACCTAGACTCAATCCTATGGGCCCATAACTAAGGAAATACGGCCCAATTAAGCAAAATAAGGGAAATGGACTAGAACCACATGACTCAATAAAGGAAAATACATAAGATAGGACTCAATAAAAGGAAAATACATAAAATGAACCTGGGAAAATGAAGATAACAAGTGGAGACCATGATCAATCCATATCAAGAGTGTGTAGACGACCAAAGCTAGAGGGAGTGTCGTGAGATGCCCTCATCAAATCCCCCGGGGTGGGGAGAACTCGACCCTGTCGAGTATGGGTCTGCCTGACTGTCGTACTGCTCCATCATGTCGGGGTCCAGGCGCATCAAATCCTCCCGACTCACCCATGCATCCTCGGTCGGGGGACGGTTCTTCCACCTAACCAGATAGCGCTGATACACCTTGTGCCTTGTAATGATACTCTGCTCATCCAGTATTGCCTCTACCTGCTCTTGTCGGTCCCTCAAGCTAGAAAGTGGAGTCCCTCCGGGGGTGTCTCTCATAAGGGGGGGTAAAGGCTCAAGCTCCTCACTAGGTTCCACCGCGGGGCCTTTGTAGGTTACCTGGTCCGCCACGTTGAAGGTAGGGTGTACCCCATAGCTCTCTGGTAGGTCAAGCTCATAAGCATTGCTGTCAAGTCGTCGTAGAACTCGAAAGGGTCCCGACCCTCGTGCCCTCAACTTGGAGGCAGGCCCGGGAAGGAGCCGCTCCGTCCTCACCATCACCGGGTCCCCCACTTGGAATTCACAGTGGCACCGGTGAGCATCGGCCCGTCTTTTGTAAGCCTCATTGCTTTTACCTATATGCTTGCGGATGTCATCATGCAACTCTTTGATATGCTATGCAAAGGACTCAGCTGAGACTGACACTCTAGCATGTGGGGGAAGGGGAATGAGATCCGAGGGCTTTCTAGGCCTAAAACCATGTACTACCTCAAATGGACTCTTGCCTATGGACCTATTGACAGAATCATTGTAGGCAAACTCGGCTTGAGATAAGAGGAGATCCCAATTCCCAGGGTGATCCCCTACAAGGCATCGGAGCAAGTTCCCAAGGCTTCGGTTGACGACCTCAGTTTGGCCATCGGTTTGAGGATGATAGGCAGTGGAGAATTTGAGGAGGGTCCCCATCAAGTGCCATAGAGTCTTCCAAAAATAACTAGTGAACTTCACATCTCTATCGGACACAATAGTCTTAGGTAACCCATGGAGTCGGACTACCTCATCAAAGAATAACCGGGCGATCCTAGAGGCATCAGAGGTCTTGGAGCAGGGGATAAAGTGGGCCATCTTTGAGAACCTGTCAACCACTACAAAGATGGAATCATGTTTGCGCAAGGTCTTTGGTAGGCCAAGAATGAAATCCATGCTCAAATCCTCCCATGGTTGGTCGGGTATGGGTAGTGGTGTGTAAAGCCCGGTGTTTTGTCTTACTTGCTTGGCGGATGCACATATGCGGCATTGTCCCACAATGTGGGCCGTATCCTTCTTGAGACTGGGCCAGTGGAATTGCCTCTCAACCAACTCTATGGTTTTGTGGACCCCAAAGTGACCAGCTAGGCCACCACTATGTAACTCCCAAACTAGGAAGTCCCTAAGTGAAGTCCTAGGTATGCAAAGCCTATCCCCTTTAAACAGATATCCATCTTGAAGTATGAACCCCTTATACTCCTTGAGTGGCTGGGTGGAAAGGGTGTTGTAGTGAGTCCCAAAGTCGGGGCAATGTGGGTATTCCCCTTTGATTCTCTCAAATCCGGTTACCTCCACTTGGACGGTGGAGAGTAAGGCTACCCGCCTACTTAGTGCATCGGCGGCGCGGTTCTCACTACCCATCTTATACTTGAGGACAAAGGTGTAGGCTTGAATGTATTCTACCCATCGGGCATGGCGGGCATTGAGCTTTTGTTGAGTGTTGAGATATTTCAAAGCCTCATGGTCCGAGAAGATCACAAATTCTTTGGGTAGGAGATAGTGCCTCCAGTGTCGGAGGGATTGAACCACGGCATAAAGCTCTTTGTCATATGTGGAGTATCTCGTCCTAGCCTCACAAAGTTTTTCACTAAAGTAGGCTACCGGGTGACCCTCTTGGCTAAGGATACCTCCAATCCCTACCCCGGAAGTATCACATGTGACCTCAAAGACCTTTGAAAAGTCGGGTAGGCAAAGGACCGGGGCTTGGGTCATTTTCTCTTTAAGCTCTAGGAAGGCTTTGGAGGCTGCCCTAGTCCAAACAAATGTGCCTTTCTTGAGGCAATCTGTGATAGGAGTGGTGATAGTGCTAAACCCCCGGATGAATCTCCTATAGAAGGTGGCTAGCCCATGGAAGCTTCGGGCGTCATGAATGGTTTTGGGCTCGGGCCACTCAAGAATAGCTTGGACCTTTTCGGGGTCCATGGATACTCCTTGGGATGAGACAATAAATCCTAGGAAGGTTAGTTGATTGGTCAAGAAATGACACTTCCCGGGATTGGCAAAGAGACTCTCTTTCCTAAGGATGGTGCACACTTGTTTGAGGTGATCGAGGTGGGCTTCCTTGGATTGGCTATATATGAGGATGTCATCAAAGTAGACAACTAGAAAGATGCCAATGAAGGGCCGGAGGACCTCGGTCATGAGACGCATGAAGGTACTTGGTGCATTAGAAAGGCCGAAAGGCATAACAAGCCATTCATAGAGACCGTCCTTAGTTTTAAAGGCGGTTTTCCACTCGTCCCCGGGCCTAATGCGGACTTGGTGGTAGCCACTTTTGAGATCAATTTTGGAGAAGATGGTGGCTCCCGCTAGCATGTCTAGCATGTCATCAAGCCGAGGGATGGGGAACCTATATTTGACCGTTATCTTGTTGACGGCTCGGCTATCTACACACATGCGCCAAGTCCCATCCTTTTTGGGTGTAAGAAGAGCCGGGACGGCACAAGGGCTTTTGCTAATTCGGAGGAAGCCCTTCTTGATGAGTTCTTCAATTTGCCTCCGAAGCTCGGCATGCTCGGTGGGGTTGAGTCGGTAGTGTGGGAGGTTGGGCAAGGTAGCCCCGGTCACGAGGTCGATGGCATGTTGCACATCTCTCATAGGTGGTAGTTTGTCCGGAAGCTCCTCGGGAAATACATCATGGAAGTCCTTAAGGAGTTGATGAATTTCTAGGGGGTGTGGATCGGTTGGGGTGGATTCCCCTAGACAAATGACAATGGCACATACTTGATCCCCTTGGTTGACTTCTTCCTCAAACTCTTTCCTAGTGACAAGGTGTAGGCTCCTAGGAGGCTCTTTGATGTTACTAGGACTAGGACTTGATGGGGTGGGGTTTGTTGGTGTTGGGATGGGGGGAAAGGTAGTGGGTCCCTCAAGGGAGGGAGACGCCTTCTTAGGTAGAGTGCGGGGTGGAGATGGGTTGAGTTGGATCTTCTTCCCCTCATGAATGAAGATGCAAGCGTTGGTTCTTCCTAAGAAGGTGGCATCTACATCGTAGATCCAAGGCCGTCCTAAAAGGATACTCCCAACTTCCATTGGAAGGATATCACACCACACTTGGCCTTGATAGGATTGGAATGTAATTGGGACAAGGCAACGGGCACTAACGGGCATGGAGGTGGTATTAATCCATGCTACCCTATATGGGTGTGGATGTGGGGAGGTGGTAAGGCCCAAAAGTTTAACGGTGTCGGGTGACACCACATTCACACTACTTCCATTGTCCAATATGACCTTCCTAATATGGCTCCCTATTCTTATGTAGGTGTGGAATATGGTGTTTCTTCTCCAATCATGCTCTTGGTTTTGAGTGAGGGTGCATCTAACCACCCCGAGATGGGATTCGGTGGGTGGAGGAGGTTGTTCTTGGTTGCTCTCTATGTAGTGGTTCTCATACTCCTCCTCCCATTCAAGAGAGGGTTCATATACCTCAATCTCTCCTTCAAATTCAGCTTGGGGTTGGGGGTTGGTCTCCTCTATGAGTAAGTTTGATGCTCCCTTGGTTGGGCATTGATTGGCAAAGTGTCCATACCCATAACACCTAAAGCATTGTTGCCCACTTTGATGGTTTGGGGTCACCTTAGTGTGAGGGAGAGTGGGTGTCGAATTGGGCCTATTGGGAGTTGTGTTTAGGGGCCCACTTGCGGGGCGGAATGGTGGATTGGTATTAGGAGGGGTGACCCGTGTGGGAGGAGTTGCCATGGGTGTAGGAAGGAGACCTCTTTGGGGTGGTGGGGGGTTGGCCCGAGGTGCCATGGCTCTAGGGTCCATTCCCCGAGGGGGAACCATTCGCGTGTACCGAGAGAATTTCTCGGCATCCCGAGCTACTTGGTAGGCTTGCTCTAAAGTTGTTACTTGACGCATGAATAGTTCCTTTTTGATATGGAATTGAAGCCCATTCCTAAAGCGGGAGAGTGTGACGGAGGGGTCCTCTTGGACTCCACATTTGAGGAGGTAGTAGTCAAACTTTTCAATGTATTCCATAACGGTCTTTCCTTCTTGAGTCAAGGCTTGCCATTCATCTAGGAGGTTTTGATGGTAGGAGGCTGGGACATATTTGAGTTTGAGTTGGTCTTTCATGGCCCCCCATGTGGTGATTGGAACTTCCCTCCTAACTATCCTTAAGGCTTCAACATTCATCCAATGAGTTTTGGCAAGTTTGGTTAATTGCATCTTTGCAAGTCGGACTTTCCTATCCTCGGTCATTGGGTACCAATCAAAATATTGATCCATGGCTGCCTCCCAATCTAAGTAGATGCTCGGATGATGAGATCCATCAAAAGTGGGAGCATCGACTTTCACAAGTCTCATTAGTTGGTCATCCGGGTTGTCCCGGGGAGGCCTCTCATTCCTTCTAGGGGGTGGGTCCCTTTCCGGTTCGGGAGGGGGGTCAAGGTTGAGTCCTCCTATGGCTGGCTCCACATGTGGAGGGGGATCTCTCCTATCTCCTTCCCTTGGAATAGGTCTATTTTCCTCAAGTTGTTCAAGCCGGGCCGTAATACCGTCAAGCCTTCCCATAATTTCGGTCATGTAGTCCACAAGAAACCTCATTTGGTCGGGAAGCTCATGCTCATTGTGAGGGGGATTTCCTTGGGGATTGGGATTCATGGTGTTATTGGAAGAAGATGGATTGCCTTGATAATGAGTTCCACTACGGGTGGTCATGCAAGGTTGGGTGGGCTATGCAAGGGTGTGCGAATGCACCTAAGAAAGACTTAGTGTGACCCAAGACTAGACATGTAAGGACAAGCCTATAACCTGTCTCTGATACCACTTGATGTGGCACAGCCCAAAGACCACTAAATATGATGAGATGACCCTAGGACTTAGACCCGCAAGCATACAAGCGCTCAATGATTCTCACGATGACGATTTTTGCTCACCCGATTCACACGTTCACCCGGTGGGTCCGGGAGATAATGATGAAGGTCCGGGGCGGGACCCAATTGTTCTAATGGACTTACAATACTAGGGCTGACCCCAAATGAGTCTAGGATACCCAACTTTGTGGGCGGCTGGCCCGCAAGGCGGGGGCTTGGTGGCACTCACTCACGGTCCGCAGTGGACACTAACAAACTAGCATGCAAGTTCGAGCCCTCTTCTCACCGCCGACGAGCAATCAAAGCAATACTAAACTAGCAGGAATAAGGCTACTAAGGATAGTATCAGAAGCTCACCTGATCGATGTGAAGACACCGATCCCGATCGGAGACGAGGGCGCGCCGGGAGGCGAGGGTATGCACCCGATCGCCGCGGCGATGTAGCTTGACCTGAAATTGCAAACGGTACAGCACTACTCCTCACGCAGGAGGGGTGATCTTGGGGTGGGGGTTATGCTTAATACATTCAAAACTACCTCCACGTAGGGAGGGGCCTTCAGCCGGCCAAGCGGGGTGGGGAGAGATGCAAAGGAAACCGAGTTTCCGAGCTTTGCCGATTCTGTCTAGCTTCTGTAATTCTGGACAGGGAGTCGATGTTGATGCAGCCAATAAATCCACCGAGCTCAGAATCTGATGAGACTTGCGCCAAAAGATTTCTAACCGGAGAGGGGTGCGGCTTGAATTTTTGGTTGACGTTCTGATCTGGGGGCTGACTGCTCCGGCGACTGGAAGATGGATGCAGCTCTGGTCTCTGGCCGAGCTCAGTCTGAAACAGCAGGTTGCAGAAGCAGCCACGGTCGCTCCTGAGCTTCAAATCTGGCACCGCTGGACTCGTTGGAATCGTATACGAGTCTACTTTGCAGAAAAACAAACGGGGGAGTCTTCTGATGTCGGAGATGATCTGGATGTCCAGAGAAGTGGACGGTGGTCGGGACAGACTGTGAGGAGGCAGACTGGCGTGGTTGTGGTAGAAAATTGGTATCTCTGGTTGTCGGATGCCGAACAGGATTCCGCCTTCTGTTCCTGGACGCTGACAGGGGGAGGAAGAACTTTGTAGAACACCCTGAAGGCTGGTTCCTTCAAGGTTCGTCGTGGGAGAGTCTTCTCTGCCGCTCTGGCTTCTGGTCTGAGAAGTTCTGCACAGTCGGAGAAGAATGGTGGTTGCGGACAGCACCGAGCTCGGATGCCGACGAAACCGCCTCGCCTGGAAAGCTAACTTGCAGACGAATCCAGAAATGTAGGCCTCGCCTCCTGAGTCATTGAGGGATGGTCGTGGCCTCCTCTGCAAGTTGTTGTAGTTCTGCTTCCTGAAACAGGGTGAGAATGAGGAGACGAAGAAGAGGTGGGAAAGGGAATGGTCAAGAGAGGAAGAGGTGTAAGGTAGTTCTAATGGCTATGGGAGGGAGATGAGAGGTGTTTGAGGGGCTGTGGAGGCTAGAGAGATGGAGGTGGGGAGGGCGAAGTGCGGCTGGAGATGGGGGTGGTCTGCTAGGGATGGTGGTGGGGAGGGGAGTGGGCACAGGGGGAGGGTGAGTGTTAGGGAAGGTGGGGGCGAACTTGGCCAAGGGGAGAGGTCTAGGGTGACCAAGGGCAGGGGGGGGAAGGTTGAAATTCGAATTTGGCCTTGGGAGGGGTGGGGTTTGTGTGGGGAAGTGGGGAATTGTGTTGGGAGGTGGAGGAGTTTCTTTGGGACAAGGAGAGGGGAGTAAATGAGGGGCTTGGGGAAGTGGAGGGTCTTAATGGAGGTGGGTGAGGTAGTGGAGGTGGTTGGGGGTTGGAGTAAGTGAGGGGGGGGAGGAGGAGAGAGGGTGGGGGCGAACCTCCCTTGGGAGAGAGAGAGTGAGAGAGAGAGTGAGGGAAAGAGAGTAAGAGAGAGAGATTTAAGAGGTAAAAGGAAGTGGTTTTTTTCAATATCCCAAAAGTGAGTACAAGTGGAGAGATGGGGCCTATATATAGGCAACCACTCTTTACATGACCAAAATGTCCCTAACAATAGGATAAAAGATCGAGCATAACCTAGACTCAATCCTATGGGCCCATAACTAAGGAAATAAGGCCCAATTAAGCAAAATAAGGGAAATGGACTAGAACCACATGACTCAATAAAGGAAAATACATAAGATAGGACTCAATAAAAGGAAAATACATAAAATGAACCTGGGAAAATGAAGATAACAAGTGGAGACCATGATCAATCCATATCAAGAGTGTGTAGACGACCAAAGCTAGAGGGAGTGTCGTGAGATGCCCTCATCACACGTTCAAGTCTGAAGTCTGTACAGCCAAGGCATGTCGCAAAGTCTATACAATGCTCAAAGTCTGTACAGCATGCTTCGTCGTTCAAGCTTTCAAAACTCTATACATTGCTATTGAGCTAAAGTCTGTACAGCCGTTTCTTGTGCCAAAGTCTACACACTGTGAACTTCCAAGTCTGTACAGACTTTACCTTGTTCAAGTCTGTACATCGACCAGTTGTCTTTGGCATGTCTACCCACTGGAAGTCCATACAGTCAACTGCTTTGCTTTGATCTAGTATGTACAGAGTTTCTTTTGGCAAGTCCATACATTGAATGTCTTTGCTTTTTATTCTGATGAGTTGACGCTGCAATAGCGTGGAGTCGACGCACTGACATTATCTCAGTGTTTTATATTGTTGCCTCTTCAACTGATGAAATTGTCTGTACATCGAGTGAAGTCTGGTGAAGTCTATACATCGCCCATCTCTCTTAGAGTCTCATGCATATTTGAAGTCTGTACATTGCATTTGCATTCACAGCGTCTTCACACTTGAAGTCCATACATCGTCAGTTGTCTGTCAAGTCTTCATATTGCTTAAGTCTGTACAGCGGCTGCTTCACATATGAAGTCTGTACACTGTGCATCACTTGAATTCAAGTCTGTACATCGTGCTTTCATTGAGTTGAAGCCTGCCTAAGTCCATAAACTGGCTGCTGTTCTTCAGAGTCTGTAAATTGCATACTTTGAAGTCTATAAATTGGCTTTGAGCTGAAGTCTACACATTGCTTCAGGCTGAGCAAGTCTATACATTGCATGCTCGCTCATTCAAGTCCATACTTAGTCCTGAAGCATGTACAAGTCTATACATTGTCTGCCTGTCGATTGAAATGTCTATACATTGATGTTTGCATTGTAAAGTCCATACATTGAACAATGTTTGCACATTGCATTACAGTTCAGCAACTCTATACACTGCTTCAGCTCTGATTCATGAAGTCTATACATCGCTATAGCTTTGTCTTCACATAGTCTGTACAACGCAATAGTCCATCTTCATAGTCTATACATTGCATCACTGTGCATGCATTGAATTCATTGATGTCTATACACTGCATACAGTTATGCTTCGCAAGTCTACACATTGCTGTTCTTCACAACAAGTATATACACTCTCTCACGTTGTACACACTAGCCTAATTGATGTCCCTAAGTCTATACACTCGATGGCTTCATACATTTCACAGAAAGTCCACATATTCCCCTTTTTATGTTAATGCATTCTTCAGCAAGTATATACACTGAGGTCGCATGAAGACCTACAAGTCTATACACTCTCTCAGTGTACACACTTACTCATTTACTGCTTCTAAAGTATATACACTCGTTGTTATAAACTTGAACTAACTAATTCGTTTCATTTCGTTTTGTCTCTGTCTACAGATGACTCGGGTTAATGACTAGGCGCGTGAACCGAGGATGATTCCTGGCACATGATCCGAGGTGCTCTCTGGGCGAGAACCTGAAGGACACACGCCCTAGCACCTGCTGAAGCTGATATAAATAGAAGCCTTCGCCCACTGAAGAGAGATAACAAAAATAGAAGAGGGCTGATCGAGACTGTGAGAAGAGAAGCAGAAGAAGAAGAAAGAAGAAGAAAGAGAGTGAAGATAGAGAGTGAGAGCAGCAGAAGAAAAAGAGAAAGAGAGAGCTCGTGAGGATTGAAAGAAAAGAGAAAGACAGTGAGAGTGAAAAGGAGAGCAGAGAAGAGAAAGATTGAGTGAGCTGAGAAAAAGAAAGAAGAGGAAGAAAGGAAGAGAGGAGAGAGTTCTATTGAAGATCTGTTCAGTCTGTTTGTGGATCAAATCCAGAATGACTATGCTCATTGAGAGCTATATTTCTTGTGTTTCATTTCCAGCTTTTGTCGCTGTGCTTTTTATGTTTTCTTATTTTTCCTTTTGTTACTCAGGCTACTGTTGTTCTTCCGATTCTCAGTAGTGAGGTCGGGTTCCTCCTGTGGACTCAGGAGAAGGGAGATCTGATCTCCGGTTCTGGACTTGTGGGTTGCAAGTCCATGGGTCCCTCCTGGTCTGGAGGAAGAGAGGTCTGCGACCTCTGGTTTGCTGGTGACGGGGAGTCACTGGTGTGTTCCCTCCTGGTCTGGAGGAAGAGAGACTATGTGTCTCTGGTTTCCAAGTGGCTGGGAGTCACTTGGGGTATCCCTCCGATTGGGAGGAAGAGGGGAGGTTGTTCCCCTTGTCAAGCTGTGTGACAGCAACTTGTTTACAGACTGAGTCTGCTTTCTAGCTTGTGCTAGTGGAAGCCTCACTCCGGTTGGGAGTGAGGGGTGGACGTAGGTCTTGGTGACCGAACCACCTAAAACATCTCTTGAGCAGTGGTTTGTCTATGTGTTTGCTTCCGCTAGATGATTGCTTAGGCACGCTCCATGTGTTTGCTCATGAGTTTAATTGAATTAGTTTTATTCTGTGATTGTGTCTAGCATCTGTGTTTTAATTTGGGCATTATTTCTGAAGGGGATACATTCACCCCCCTCTGTATCCGGGCATAGCACCCTATCAATTGGTATCAGAGCGGTGTCTGAATAGAAGGTCCAGCGACCTGCAGATCCGATCCTACAGTCTTAGGTGCTTATTTGCTTTTGGTGCATCAATATTCCTGTTGCATTATATCTGTTTGTTTCCATGGGTGAACCACCAGTTTTCAACGGTTCCAATTTTAGTGTATGGTTTGCTAGTCTAAAAAATTATGCTAAATCTGTTAATCCAGACCTATGGAAAGTGATTTCACACGGTCCTCATGAACTACCAAAGAAAAAGTCCAAATGGACTAACATTCATAAATCAATGCATGAAGAGAATCAGATAGCTATAAATCTAATGAAGGCAGCTACTGATAGAGCTTTTCATTCATGTTTCTTAGATTGCAGCTCTGCTAAAGATATTCTGGACGTGCTGAAGCGAACTCAGAAGAGAGATGAGGACAGCTGCATGATGGCCAACAGAAGTAATCAAAGTGGCAGCGATCAAGACAGCAATCAGAATGAAGACGATAATGATGATGAGGTAAATCCCTTTGAGAACTATACTTTAGATGACTGGGAAAATGCATATGCTGAATTGCTTGAATCTCATGAACAGTTAAGAAAACAATACAAAAAATTGAAGAATAATAGTAGGTCAGATAGTTTCAATTCTCCATGTAAAAACTGTGCTGAACTGAAAAATGTTCATGATGCTTTTGTGTCTGATATTCAAATGTTGAAAAAGCAAATTTCGATACTGAAGATTGAGAATCAAGATCATGTAAAAGAGATCTCTGAACTTGAAAGGAAGCTTAGCCTAACTTGTAATGATTCTATTCAGAGTAAGAAATTGCTGGAAAAATTTGAATGTGTTAAGTCTGAACTAGGTAGGCTAGAATCTGAAAATGACTCTCTAAAACAATCTGTTAAAGATAATGAAGAAAAATTTGGGAAACTTGAGCAAGAGAAGAATTTGGTTGCTGAAAAATTGAATGCCATAAAATCTGTAAACATAGAATTACAGAAAGATCTTGAAAAATAGAAAAAAAGATTGAAGGAACTTGAGGCTGGAAGAAAGTATGAAGTCAATTCAGAAGATCAGCTTCTAATAAATGAATTGGTTCAAAATGATAAGCTTAAGGAAGAAAATGAGAAGTTAAAAATGCTGAACTCCACTATGTCTGAGAGACTGCTAGCCTTAGAAAGAGGAAAAAGTGTTTGTGTTGAAGATCCTGAAAAACTGAGTAATCTGGAACAAGAAATTGAAAAATACAAAACAGCTAATAAAGTTTTGAATGAAGCTATGAATTGCAGTGAGCAAGAGATTGCCAGTTATGAGTTACACATTTCCTCTCAAGAAAATGAAATTCAAGATTTAAAAAACTCCTTGTCTAAATTTGTTAGTGGGTAAGATAATCTGAACAAACTGTTGGGAGTAAAAGTCAATTTTCAGAAGGAGGGGTTAGTCTATAACCCTGTAGAATTTTGAAGATAAAATTCATACATCCTTTGTTGCTAGCTCTACTTCTCACACTTCTCAGAAGCCACCTGTTTCTCAGTCTATTGTTCAGAGAACCGAAAAAAAAAGTAAAAAGTCGAAAAAGGTTGATGCATACAAGCTGAAAACTGTTTTCGTTAAATCATCTGAACAGGAAAAGCCTTCTACTTCATCACCACCTCAATACAAGGCTAAGAAAACAGAAAAACAAAATAAAAATTATAAAACATCAAAAACTCAAAGGAACAGTCTACATGCTAAAAACTCATCTGATAAATGCCATGTTTTAAAGAAATCAAATGGCTCCTGTCATTATTGTGGTAGGCATGGACACTTTATGAGTAACTGTATTGTGATGAAACAAGATGACAAAAAGCATGCTAGAAAATATGTGTCTGCTCAGAAAAAGAATGTCACATGTTCTAATTGTGATAAAGTAGGACACACTACTGCTCATTGCTGGTTTGCAAGTGGTAAGGAAAATTCATGTTCAAATCATACAAAATACTTTTCAAATCAGCATGTTTTAATAAGAACAAATCCGTTTCAAAGAACCAGCTCATCATCTGCTTTAACTGCAACAGAACTGGTCACAAAGCCTCTGAATGCTGGTCAGGTTCTTATAGAAGAAATTCTCTCAATTGCTCTCACTGTGGAAAGCATGGCCACACAGTCAAGGACTGTTGGCATGCTCAAGGGAAAAATTTCATCTCTGAAAGGTTTAAATTCCCTGCAAGTACAAATGCTCTCAGAAAGAATAAAGTTGTTTTTAAAAGGAAAAACTTTGAATGTTTTGATTATGGAAAACAGTTTGGTGATGAAAATAACAGAAATTTCCATGCCAATGCACATAAAATTCATTTTCTTAAGAATGTGCATAAATCAGATCTGAAAACTGCTGCTTCTTGCCATCATTTTGGTAAATCTGGACATTTGATGGATGGTTATCCTCTGATGAAATTTAATGATCATCAAGTTAAAAATGTGCTGAGAAAACCTGCTAGAAGTGATACTGCCATGTCAGGACCCAAGACTTCTTGGGTGCCCATTTGTGCAAAATAGGTTGCTAACTTGCAGGTGTGCCTTGGAAGCTAATTAATAAAGAGGGGATTAATCCAAGGCACTCAAGAATGAAAATCACTTCCTGAACTTTTCAGGTAAACTTCTTGCTCTTATTGTTTTTAGTTTTACTGCATAGCATGTTAAATCTATTGTTTGCATTTTCATTCATCATCTGCCATTTGCATCATTTTCTGATCATACACTTGCTGAGTGTTCTGTGCAAATATCAGATTAAAAAGGGTTGTCTGCATCTGATGCATACATATGCCAATTACAATTGTTTGATAATTGTTGTTATGCATAATCTCTGAAAACAAATTACATTCTGAAATTTCTAAAAAATCTGAACTGCATATGAATGTGGTTTGAAATTTATCTGTTGCATAGCTCACTGAAAATCTGGATTGCATATAGGACTGCATGTTGAATTATCATGGTTGACCTCTATGGTATATAAATGGTAAGCTACCAAAAGGCAGGGAAATCTGTCTGGAGGTTCTTGCTATGTGTGAGGGGGTCTTTTAGACCAAGTGCTCCGCCTAGTACCATGGGTCATCTTGCTTAATAGGGCAGTCTGATTGAGTATAAGTCACATTGTCATATGTTCAGTCTTAAGTGCAAATCATTGCATGTATTTCGGAGTAGTTAATTGCATGTCTTTGCATAGCAATCAATGTTGAGTCTTTACATGTCTTTGCATACATGTAGTTAATCGCATTCCCTTACATTGAAAAATGCCAAAAAGAGTGACTGAATGCATATTGTCAGGGGGAGTCAATGCATTGCATGTAGGTTGTCAAATGCATACTCTTGTGAGAATTCATTGCATATCCTTTCTTATTGACTTTGTTGACAAACCTTGATCATAATTTGAAAACAATGGGTTTCAAAATCTCCTCTATCATTTGATTCATGAATTCTATCAATCTCTCATGAAGATTTCAATGGGACTATCTCAATCATAAATCTGAAAACTTTTGAACTAGGAATCTTCTATTATACGATTTTATGAATGACTGAAATAACTCAGATGGTTTAAGTTTAATGTATTCATTGAGGTTGACTTTAAAATTTCTTAAAAAATATCTGAATCATGTTTAATAAACTTTAACCAACTGTTTCATGATGTGTCTTGTAAAATCTTCTGAAATCTGCACTATTGAATACATGGCTTTAATTGATTAAGTACATGAAGTTAGTATTGTTTTGAAGCAAATGAATTTCTCTGAAATGTCTAAAGGGTAATATCTGTCAGAGCAATGACTTTGGTCACTAAGAAACACATGTCCAAAGGACTGTGTCATGAGGTGCCATAGTTAACTCTGCTTAAGATGAGTGTTAATCAGGCAGAGCAATGGCATGCACACTGAGAAATACAACTCACTCATCAAGAAATGATTTGAAGTGTGTCATGATGTGTAAATGCTACCTCTGTTTATATAAAGCATGACTGTGAGTCACACTAAGTACTTAGGGATATTGGCCTCTGATCAAGGTATATCCTCTAGTTACAAGGTGTGCACTGAACTAGAGTGCTCGTAAAATTTGTAGCATGAAAATTGTTGAACAAATTGAAATGTCTGAATATTGATGCTAAAATCAAATTGCTACAACCCTAGACAAAGTCACATGACTTCATAAATGCTTGATCTCAATTCTAGTGCATGTAATTCCGATTGAAGTCAATAAATTTGATTGTATAAGAGAAAGGGAGGTTAATCAAGATAAAAATGAGGGCTTGGTTCATTTTTATTAAACCATGGTTTTAGATATCAATACAGAACTTTATTGATAAACTCTGCATACATCATGTTTAAACCATGCTGATCAATAAACTTCATTCATAAGCCCTTATAATGGAAGACCTTGAAAGATTATATTTTGGATTTATGAGATTGATATCTCCTTGAAAATCTTGTTGAACTTCTTCTGCTTGGAGCCTCTTTGAAAATATGTTATTTGAAACTCTTCTGCTCACTGTCCTTGAATTCCACTGTGGTCTCCCTCTCACCCATAATAATTGGGAGAAATGCATCAGATGCATATCAATTGGCATCTACTCAGGGGGAGCTTCCTTGTAATATCGAATCGTGTTCATCTCAATTGGTAACAATTGTGTTTTTGCATTCATATATTTAGGGGGGGTATTGCACTTCTTCTTGCATCTGCATTTCTGCATTCATACCTCTCCATGGTTCATCTTGTTTATTGCAAGGAGGAGAAATTGACTGTATTTTAAACATGCTTTAACTTCTCAAACTATTTTCTTTTTGATGAAGTCAAAGGTGGAGAATAGTTTGTGTCATCAGAATTACTCACAGTGTAGTGTTGCCATCATCAAAAAGGGGGAGATTATTGTGCCCCTGTGGTTTTGATGATTGGCTTTGATGTGAGTTAATCATTTGATGATTGGTTTTTGTTGTGAGTTAATCACTGTGAGTCATCTTGCTGTATGAGTCATCTTCATATGTTCAGTCAGTCTGCTGTTCTGTTAGTTTATCAAGTCTGAAAGCATTGCATATTTGATGTTCAGCCATGTTATCTACTGCATGAAGCATTCACTTACACTTACATAAGTCTGCACATCAGCATCACGCAGCAAGTATGTACATCGCCTTCAGTAGGCATGTCAAGTCCACACATTGCATAGCATGCATCGTTCCTCAACTGAAGTCTATACATCAGCTTGCATGAATTCAAAGTGTGTACATTGAATAGCATGCATTTCATGAAGTATGTACATCCTATGTCTCTGTCAAGCTTCAAAGTCTGCACATGGCTCACCGTCTCATGCATAGTCTGGAAAGTTGTGGGTCGACGCCCCCTTCTGATGGGTCGACGCCCCCTTTGTTTTCCAAGTCCATACATTGATCTTCATATTCAAAGTATGTACATTGGTCTTCACCTGAAGTCCATACATTGGTTTTCATATTCCAAGTCTGTACATCCTCCGCCAAAGCCTTCAAAGTCTGTACAGCCATTCCTTGAAGATCAAGTCCATACAACGGCACTGTAGCCTGCTCAACTGAAGTCTATACATCCTTCAAGGCGCCAAGTCTACACATCGCCTCATTCCTTCAGAGTCTATACATCCTTCAAGGAACCCCAAGTCTGTACATCGCTTCCATCTTCAAAGTCCATACAGAGTCTTCTGTTGAATTTGAAGTCTATACATCCTGTGAACCTCCATGTCTATACATCCGATTGCCTTTGCATTGCTCAAGTCTGTACAGCCCTCTCGTTGGCAAGTCTATACATCGGTCTATTTGAGCAAGTCTGTACAGCGGTTGCATTCATTGGAAGTCTATACATTGGCAGCACTGTGCAAGTCTATACAATCCCAGCCTTTACCTACGTTCAGAACTTCAAGTCTATACAGTGGTAAAGTCTGCACATTCTGCTCTGAAGCTCACCAAGTCTATACATTGCTGAGCCATTCGTCAAGTCTCTACATTGGCTTCGGTTCTTCAAGTTTGTACACCCTTCAAGGGCCTCCAAGTGTATACATCGTTCACAGCACACACGTTCAAGTCTGAAGTCTGTACAGCCAAGGCATGTGCTTCGCAAAGTCTATACAATGCTCAAAGTCTGTACAGCATGCTTCGTCGTTCAAGCTTTCAAAACTCTATACATCGCTGTTGAGCTAAAGTATGTATAGCTATTTCTTGTGCCAAAGTCTACACACTGTGAACTTCCAAGTCTGTACAGACTTTACCTTGTTCAAGTCTGTACATCGACCAGTTGTCTTTGGCATGTCTACACAGTGGAAGTCCATACAGTCAACTGCTTTGCTTTGATCTAGTATGTACAGAGTTTCTTTTGGCAAGTCCATACATTGAATGTCTCTGCTTTTTATTCTGATAAGTTGACGCTGCAATAGCGTGGAGTCGACACACTGACATTATCTCAGTGTTTTATATTGTTGCCTCTTCAACTGATGAAATTGTCTGTACATCGAGTGAAGTCTGGTGAAGTCTATACAGCTCCCATCTCTCTTAGAGTCTCATGCATATTTGAAGTCTGTACATTGCATTTGCATTCACAACGTCTTCACACTTGAAGTCCATACATCGTCAGTTGTCTGTCAAGTCTTCATATTGCTTAAGTCTGTACAGCGGCTGCTTCACATATGAAGTCTGTACACTGTGCATCACTTGAATTCAAGTCTGTACATCGTGCTTTCATTGAGTTGAAGCCTGCCTAAGTCCATACACTGGTTGTTGTTCTTCAGAGTCTGTAAATTGCATACTTTGAAGTCTATACATTGGCTTTGAGCTGAAGTCTACACATTGCTTCAGGCTGAGCAAGTCTATACATTGCATGCTCGCTCATTCAAGTCCATACTTAGTCCTGCAGCATGTACAAGTATGTACATTGTCTGCCTGTCGATTGAAATGTCTATACATTGCTGTTTGCATTGTAAAGTCCTTACATTGAACAATGTCTGCACATTGCATTACACTTCAGCAACTCTATACACTGCTTCAGCTCTGATTCATGAAGTCTATACATCGCTACAGCTTTATCTTCACATAGTCTGTACAACGCAATAGTCCATCTTCATAGTCTATACATTGCATCACTGTGCATGCATTGAATTCATTGATGTCTATACACTGCATACAGTTATGCTTCGCAAGTCTACACATTGTTGTTCTTCACAACAAGTATATACACTCTCTCACGCTGTACACACTAGCCTAATTGATGTCCCTAAGTCTATACACTCGATGGCTTCATACATTTCACAGAAAGTCCACACATTCCCCTTGTTATGTTAATGCATTCTTCAGCAAGTATATACACTGAGGTCGCATGAAGACCTACAAGTCTATACACTCTCTCAGTGTACACACTTACTCATTTATTGCTTCTAAAGTATATACACTCGTTGTTATAAACCTGAACTAACTAATTCGTTTCATTTCGTTTTGTCTCTGTCTGCAGATGACTTAGGTTAATGACTGGGCGCATGAATCGAGGATGATTCCTGGCACGTGATCCGAGGTGCTCTATAGGCGGGAACCTGAAGGACACACGCCCTAGCACCTGCTGAAGCTGATATAAATAGAAGCCTTCGCCCACTGAAGAGAGATAACAAGAATAGAAGAGGGCTGATCGAGACTGTGAGAAGAGAAGAAGAAGAAGAAGAAAGAAGAAGAAAGGGAGTGAAGATAGAGAGTGAGAGCAGCAGAAGAAAAAGTGTAAGAGAGAGCTCGTGAGGATTGAAAGAAAAGAGAAAGACGGTGAGAGTGAAAAGGAGAGCAGAGAAGAGAAAGATTGCGTGAGCTGAGAAGAAGAAAGAAGAGGAAGAAAGGAAGAGAGGAGAGAGTTCTATTGAAGATCTGTTTAGTCTGTTCGTGGATCAAATCCAGAACGACTATGCTCATTGAGAGCTATATTTCTTGTGTTTCATTTCCAGCTTTTGTCGCTGTGCTTTTTATGTTTTCTTATTTTTTCTTTTGTTACTAAGGCTACTATTGTTCTTCCGACTCTCAGTAGTGAGGTCGGGTTCCTCCTGTGGACTCAGGAGAAGGGAGATATGATCTCCGATTCTGGACTTGTGGGTTGCAAGTCCAGGGGTCCCTCCTGGTCTAGAGGAAGAGAGGTCTGCGACCTCTGGTTTACTGGTGACAGGGAGTCACTGGTGTGTTCCCTCCTGGTCTGGAGGAAGGGAGACTGTGTGTCTCTGGTTTCCAAGTGGCTGGGAGTCACTTGGGGTGTCCCTCCGATTGGGAGGAAGAGGGGAGGTTGTTCCCCTGGTCAAGCTGTGTGGCAGCAACTTGTTTGCAGACTGAATCTGCTTTCTAGCTTGTGCTAGTGGAAGCCTCACTCCGGTTGGGAGTGAGGGGTGGACGTAGGTCTTGGTGACCGAACCACCTAAAAAATATCTTGAGCAGTGGTTTATCTGTGTGTTTGCTTCTGCTAGATGATTGCTTAGGCGCGCTCCATGTGTTTGCTCATGAGTTTAATTGAATTAGTTTTATTCTGTGATTGCGTCTAGCATCTGTGTTTTAATTTGGGCATTATTTCTGAAGGGGATACATTCACCCCCCTCTGTATCGGGCATAGCACCATATCACTTCGTAGTACGGGTGACAGTGCATGCTTAGCATGTCTGTACTCCAGCACTCGTGTTTCAGAGTCTCTGTGTCTAGTGAGCCTCCACTAGTCGTAGCCTGACGACCTCGAGTGTCGTCCCACCTGGGAGTGGTGGTGAGGCAGTTCCTGAGATACAGTTTGCAAGCTAGTTTCCGTGGGCTCCCTTGCCTTGCAGTAGCGTCCTACTGGGGGAGAAAACTAGCTAGAGGCCTGGCTCAAGGCATTGAGCTTGTGTGTGCACACGTGGTTAGGGGCGTTTGGACGAATGTCGATGGGCGTGACCCTGACTAGTCAGTCGTTACTGTAGTTCCTGGTTCAGTTCAGTGAGTATCTCAGTCTCCGTTGTTCTCAACATCCTTAGCGAGATACTTGTGGCGCAGTGTAAGACGTCAGTGGATGCATCTGGCTGTTCTTCTAGTGAGGAGGTGCTTCTGTCACTTGGCGAATGACTCTCGTGTTTCTTGGAGTCTATGTTCCCCTTCCGTGTTAGTCTGTTCTTGGCTTCGCCCAACATCAGCTTCCCCTTCTAAGATTGGTCTGCTCTTGGCTTTGTCCAAGATCAGTTTACTGTTATGTGCATGATGATCTAGTCATGTATGCGTTAGTCTCTGTGTCTCTCTAGGTCTTTTCCAGGGTTTTTGCCTAGTTTTTTAGGGCTTTCGCTTTGGGCCTTGTGCCTACCGACGGATCGATAACTCCTGACATTGTGAGATTATGGTTCACCCTTCTGTCGTTGTTTGGAGTAGTTAGGGAGTCGAGGTTTGTTCGGCAGCCGTGTTTTGCTCGGTACGGCTTTTCCCTTTTCTTTTAGCTGTTCTACTCCTTCCGTTACGGCTTTCTTTTACAGCTTTCTAGTTGTAGTTTAGTTTTTCCTGCTTTACTACTACTGCTGTTCTAGCTGTTGTTCCGTGTTACAACGTTATTTTTTAGTGGGGATCTGCGTGACCCCTACTGAGCCAGTGACATGAGGCTCACCCCTACTTTTCAAGTGTGGTCGTCACTGCTTCCTTCGCGGTTCCTGGTATGACGTGTTCGTAGTTGCCAACGATACCTGCGTCGGGCTTCCCCCGACCCCAGTGTACGTTTTTCTTTCTATTGGACTATACTTGTCTTTCCTCTAGATTGGACTCTGGTATAATTGTTAATCTAAACTGTTAATTAAAAATTAATTTTATTTCTGCTACTTTAGAAAACCATATTAATGAAATTTAATTGCATACTATTATATCTGCGACTTCAATGTACTATACGACAATCCTTTTATCCCTTCGGAGCTTTACAGCTCTTGGGAGACTTCACGGGTTCCAAGTGGTATCGGGTCTACTCGGTAATCCTATCGGGTATATCCGGTATCTGGAGTCCGGGTCGTCACAGTTGGTGACCGAGACCCACGCTTCACTTCTCATTTCTGGAAGGGTCTACAACATTCGTTGGGGACGAGACTCAACTTTAGTACAGCTTTTCATCCTCAAACAGATGGTGAGACCGGGAGGACGAACCAAGTAGTAGAGGACATGCTGCGAGCTTATATTATTGATTTTGGTGGAAGCTGGCATGATCATCTACCCCTGGTCGAGTTTGCATATAATAACAGTTACCGGGCAAGTATCCAAATGGCACCTTTCGAGGCATTATACGGAAGGAGTTCCCGCTCACCACTATGCTGGGATGAAGTTGGCGAAAAGTAACTACTAGGCCCAGAGATGGTAAGGAATACCACCGAGTAGATTCAACTCATTAGAGAAAGACTTTAGATGGCTCAGTTTAGACAAAAGACTTACGCCGATACTAGAAGGAGAGACCTCGAGTTCCAAGTTGGAGATCATGTCTTTCTTAAAGTTTTCCCAGGATGAGGTATTAGAAGATTTGGTGTTAAGGGCAAGCTTACACCAAGATATATCGGTCCCTTAGAAGTGCTGGAAAGAGTTGGCGAGGTTGCCCATTGAATCACCTTGCCATCGTAACTATCTGAAGTACACAATGTATTTCACATTTCTATGCTCAAGAAGTATGTTCATGATCCATCCCACGTCATAGATCATGACAACCTGGTGATACAAAAGGATCTCACATTTGAACAAAAGCCGTTGAAGATCTTTGATCACGAGGTTCGTGTGTTGAGGAACAAAACTATTCCCATGGTAAAGGTACAATGGAACAAGTGCTCAGAACAAGAGGCCACAAGGGAGACCGAGGAATCTATGAAGAAAAGATTCCCAGACTTAATTCAAAATTGTAAGTACTCTGCCCCCTCCATATTTATATGCAATTGAATTTGGAGACCAAATTCTTTTAAGTGGGGGAGGGTGTAACACCCCGGATAAATTATAGGAATAAAATTTCCTAAATAAATAAATAAATCCAACAAAGGCCCAAATCAAACAAAATATAATATCCAACACACAAACCATCACCATTGAAACCCAACCCATAAAGGCCTTAATAAATATACATGTATAAGATGGGCCTCACGTAGGGAGTCTAGCCTAAGAGCTAAAGGGCATTAACCAATAGTCTGTGGGCCAAAGGGATTTAAAAGAAGAATTTAGGGATATATATATATATATATATATATATATATATATATATATATATATATATATATATATTGGGCCTTTCGCCCATAAACTTTTCCACGCCAGAAGATGCATGGAATTGGTGTATAAACATATACCTATATTAAAGGGGTATTTATAAAACACAAAATCTTTATCACGTTCGGTCATGCATGCAATAGTAGGGTTCTGAACCCCAATAAGGATAGAGGCTGCAGTTTTACATAGAGAGAGATTGCATAGGAAATTTTAGACCTATTGGGATTCATGGTAGGAAACTTAATTCCTAGTAGAAGCCAGAATCCTTTCCCCTATATATATAACCCCTCTCGAACAAGCGAAAACTACTGTAGCTACTACGTTCAAAGAGCCCTTGCGTCGATGTCATCCTCGTCATCTTCTTCCTGCTGTCGTATGACAAGGAGGATAGCTGCTCTCCTCATATTGTTATTGCCGTGAAGAAGCAATCGCTTCTTCCTTTTCCGTCTTTGCTATGGGTGCTGCCGTTCGTGAACGTGAGGGGAAGAGTTCTCTTTTCTTCTTCGTCATATCCTGCAGCAGTTATCGTGAAGAAGTTCTTCTTCCTCGACTGCTGCTTCTCCATGCTGCTTCTTCCTTTGGGGCTATGGACGCCGTGGGATTTTCTCTGCTACCACGGTTGCTGCTGCACGAAGAAGCAAGCCTCATCTTTCTGCCATTGATGTCCCTTGTTGTTGCTACTGCTGCAGTTGATATTCTTCTCTCACATTCGTGAATATTCTCTTCGTTCATCACCTCGATCAACCACAAGAGGTATGTTTTCTCAAGTTCTAAAGCCCAAGAAGATAACAAATTGCATAGATCCTGCATATACGGTCGTAGTAGAATCTTTACATCTCATTTTTATGATCAGGAATTTGAGTTTTCCGTAGTTTTAGGTTTTTCCTGTCTGCATGAAAATAGCGACCAATCTCTGGCCGCCCATTAATGAATGACCTCGCAGAGGATCGCAAATTCGTAATTTGTGATAGTAGTCTGGTCGCCCATTAATGAGCGACCTTAGCCATGTCGCTAATTCTTTTAGTGCAATTTAATAAATACTACATGTTTAAAATTTAATATCTATGTAACTTGATGTTAAATTTATTGCATGAGCATGTTTCTGGATTCCTAGTATTTTTGTATGTCTATCCATGTCTTCACTTTCCTGATTATGTAAACTCTAAGTATATGAACAATGTTATGTGTCTAAGATTGTATCTGCCCGATGCGTAGAATCAAACAAAGAATGAATGACTATCACCCAGTCGCCTATTAAAGATTGAACGCCCTCTTATGAAGGTATTGTTTTGTAGAAAAACAAATAAAATAGAAAAGGTATGAAAATCCTGAATCTACGACAGGATAATAGACGTTATTTAATGATTGAGCGCCCTGTTACAAGGTCGCTATTTGTAATGAAAATATAAATATTTTTGGAATTTAAAAGAATGAGCGCCCGTTCACAGGGTCACTAATTCTGAGGATTTTCCTTGAAATTCTGTTAAAATAATTGATTGAGTGACGCTTCACACGGATGCACAACCATGATTAAGCGCCCATCTGAACGGTCGCCAATTCTTCTCTCTCTGTTTCGATCGCGTTTTCAAGCCCATATCGCGGTTTTACTTGGCACTCTCATCTGACATCAGTAGATGGAGTCCCTATTTTTATTTCCATCGATTACACACTCAATTCTTGGTGATGGTTGGACTCTCCATAGGATATTCCTTCCTTTGGACTGGTACTTTCTTCATTGAGACCTCCGTAAGTCTACGCTAGCCTTGGATTCCCTCAAGGTAGCTGAACAGGTTGTACCCTAAAAACCCTGGAAACTTTACTTGTCATGTCACTCTGAAGAAATGTGATGTGTTAGCCCTCATAGAGTGTTGTTTCTAGCCTCTTTTGAGAAGTCTATTTCTGTCAGTAATTAGCGACCATGGCTTGGGCGCCAGAATGAATTGGCGGCCAGGACAGTGGTGTTATTTCCATGATAGCGAACTGAGTATGGATGCTATTTCAATGAGCCTGTACTATTCACAGTAATTAGTGACCACATAGTGGGCGCTATTTCTGTAATTGATGGCGACTGAGTGGACGCCAATTACCCAGTTTCATGACATGTCTTGGTTTTCATCTGGCTTAATGATGTGTCATACTTGTTCAAGTTCTGCCCTTGAACTCCTTCATTCGTGAAATCTACCTTATCATCCTACAATGGTTTATTCCTTTGGAACTCTATATTGGCTATAACTATAGTGGATGTCTAAAAATATACATGACTCAATGCTTGTGCATATAGGGCCAGATCTGGTCCTGGGAGGAGCACCCGAAAGTACTTGTGCCCATGGGAGTTGATTGATCACGGCGTGACATTGCACCGAAGTGCATGACTTGCTAGATTTTGACATTCCACGACTCGTACTTGACTTGACTTGACATGACTTGCGTGGCCCGAAATGGGTATTTACTTGCTTGATATTATAATAGCCAATTCACATGACTTGACTTGTTATTTATATGCTTGGCAAATTTGGTTATTCTTCACATGATTATCATGAAATCTTGCTAGTTCGTCCATATTATCTCTTGACACTCTACTCTCATTTTTATCTTGCGTACATGCATCATTACACTGGCATAGTTTGTGTAACATATAATTTACTTAAAGCAAGCTTGACCTTGAGATATAATTCCTACTGAGCGTTCGCTCACCCTAGTCTTTCCCTTATTTTTCAGGTAACTCCGATGACGAAGCTCATTCGGATGGGGACGGACATGAGTGAAGAGCGTAGAGCCATCCAGCCATTGGAGATGTTATTTAGTCGTGTCTTTTCCTATTTTTGAGTCTATCATTGTATTTTCCTCTTTATTGAGTCTAGTCATTGATGGATTACTACTATGAGTCAGTGAGTTATGAAATGTTGGTTATACTTGGAATATTGAAGTTATCAATGGAATTAAAGGATTTGGTTTATCATCCTTACTTTTATGCACTCTGTTTATAAGGTCGAATTCCTTATGCTCTGATTGACATGATTGATATAAACTCATCATGAGTACCAGGTTCCTTCCTCACTCGGGGCATGACAATGGCGGACCATGATGCTGAAGTCGAAATCCAGGAGTTCTAGCAAGAAGTAGAAGGCTCGGAGCCTGCATCTGGCGATAATCCTCGCAGCGAACTAACAGAGCCCACGGTGAAGGAGATTGAGATTCGCTTCAGGTTGCCTTGGCGGTATTTCTTCTCTCCGGCCAAACCCCATGAGTCTTGCATGGGCACTCATTCGGGCATGTTCTGTATATTTCTTCTAGCTTGGAAGTGCGGCTTCCACCTTCCCCTCTACCCCTTTGTTGTTGGGCTTTTGAAGTTCTACCAACCGGCTCCTGTCCAGTTGGTTTTGAACTCCTACACCTTCATTTTTAATTTCATCGCTCTTTGTGGCTCATGCAGCGTTGTCGCTACTTTAGATCTTTTTCATGCCTTCTTCGAGCTGAAGGAGCACACCCATGCCGGAAAGGGCTTCTTTTTTGTTCAGGCGAGGAGAGGGAGGAGTTGTGTGACTGTTTCCCCTCTGGATTCCTCGCACAAGGGGTGGAAGACTCAATTTTTTTGTGTGGGATTCACCAAGGTTGGCTATATGTGGGATTTCCCTGTTGAGTCGAAACTTCAGTCGGTTCTTCCCGAGAAGCCTCCAGCGATCTCCCCAGAGTTAGAGAAGGAGATCAAAATTCTGCAGCATAATCATCGATCGACCGCCGAGCAGTTGACTCCGGCCTTTGTCGAAGGCTTTTCTCATCGGGCGCTACCTAATGGTAAGGATCTCAGAACCCTTTGCTGCACGTCCATTTTTTTTTGGTCGGTGGAGCCTTTGCTGACGAGATGCCTTTTGGTGAGCAGAGGCAAGGCGTGGCGAGGATAGGGAGCAATCGCCAGACCCGGAGGTCGTCGAGCTAGCGGAGGCCGCCCCCTCAGATGCGCCTAGGGCTCCCAAGGGTCCCTCTTTGGCCTGAGATAAGGGTAAACGGGTCGCTCAGGAGGATGAGCCAGGGTGATGGTGGTCCAAACGGAAGGCTCCAGGGGTGCCATTGCTGTTGGGGGCGATGAAAGACCTAACCTTCGAGAAGAGTAGGTGGAAGAAAACAAAGGTCCCTCCTTCAACGGAGGAGTCTCTAGCCAAGGGTGCCCGTCGCTCGGGCTTGTTAGTTTCCGGGCCGGAGATGCACGAGTCGGTGGAGTAATTAAGTAGCCACCGAGTCTGTAGAGGCACAAGGAGAGGAAGTCAGTTTGGAGGGTCCGACCGAGCCTAGGGGGGGCGTAGGGAGGAGGTTGGTACTAGGCTCCCTGCTGGGCCGAGCGTTGCTCCGCCGAGCTCGGGAGTCGCTGGGAGAGATGTCCCCGTGCAGACTTCACCTCGGAGGAGTCCCGCTCCGCAGCAGGGGCGGTTTGTCATTCAGTGTACCAGCGTTGTCGAGAGCTGGAGTCCTCGCCTGTCCAGGAAGAGTTTCGGTGATGCCCCCCTCTGATTCTCCTCGAGAGGGTTATGAAGGGCAGCTTGTTCATGGCCCAGTTAGGGGCGGAGATCGCCGATCACTAGATGATGATGGAGAGCAGCGAGATGGCTTAGGCCAAAGGTTGCACCAAGTTCGATCGGAAGACCGAGCAGCTATCCTCCGAGCTTGGGGTCCTCCGGAAGGAGGTGGTCTCGCTCCGAGCGCAAGATCGAGCGCATCAGGAGGGTGTGCGGTCACTGTCTGAGTAAATGTCCCAGGCTCACCGTACAGCCACTCGCGCTGTGTCCTGAGCCACACGATCCTGGACAAGCCTATGTCGTTGCTACCACGATTGAGGGTCTGCAAAGCAAGAAATGGGTCAGAGGATTCCAGGGTTGAGACCTTGGGGAAAATGCACTGATGCTTAAGTCAGTGAGGTGATAGAGCGTAGGTGGAAAGGGAGTAGGAGAAAGAGTGAGAGGCATGAGATCGCTCTCCACCAATGGGTGTGGTGTTGAGTACTCATGATCACCTTCTTACCTTATCGGAGGTTTCCCTTGGTTTATATAGTGTTTTCCTTCGAAGGGAGCTCGGAGAAGGAGGAGAGTATAGGGGGCGTTACTCAGTCGTTTAGGGCCTAGTCGTTTGATTTCCCCTTTCATTGACTCCCGACCTTCCCTCATTCAGTTACGCTCGGGCACCGCTTGGGCTTTCCCCGATCGGCCGTAACGCACGATCGGGCACCTCTTGGGCTTTCCCCGCTAGACGGTTGCTCAGACTTCCAGGCCTAGAGGCCGCCTTGGAAGTATTGGTCGGAGCGATTTTAGGCTTCAAGATAAGTGGGCCTGTTATTGGGGTTGTCACTTGGAAAGCTTGGCCTGTTTGGGTCGGGTTGGACCTGGTTGGGCCGCTCTCAATCGTATGTTCATTGGGCCGCTAATTTACCCCTCTCCACTTGCCCCCCTACTCCCAAGCCTGGTGATCTGGCTTGGAGAGTAGAATATGATCGGGTAGCATTTGTGGCTCAGTTGGGGATCGACCGTTTGTGAGTTGTCCCAGCTTCGAAGCTCAGAGGCCGTCTATCTGGCTGTCCTGGTTCAAAAAGATGGGGGGCCTGGTCGTGGCGGCTTCGTGTAGGCTCGGCGGTACATTGGTCGATTACGTTTAGGGGCCGAGGATACGGAAATCCTATCGCATGGGGGCTCGAGCCTGATGACGATGTTCTGCTTCTGGGCTCAAACATTGCCCTTCTCGGAGTTCGAAATGTCGCAATAGCGGCACTTGGGATCGCCTGGATCTTATAAATAGAGGCTTGTGCTTGCGCCTTATGTTTCTTCCACATAGGGTTTTCCTCATCGTGTCCGTGAGTTCAAAGGAGAGTTTATGCGCCGGAGAAGCAGCCAGAGGGAGCGGACGATCGCGGAGGCTTTTGCGGAGTTAGTGGAGATCACTGCGGAGGCCGTCCGTCAGCTTCCCCCTCCAGCTAGCTCATCTGATTCTGGTGTCCCATCCTCGTCTTCCCTTTCTTCCATGGCGGACCACGATGCTGAAGTCAAAATCCATGAGTTTGAGCAAGGAGTAGAAGGCTCGGAGCCTGCGTCTGGCGACCATCATCGTAGAGAACTGACAGAGCCCGCTGTGAATGAGATTGAGATTTGCTATAGTTTTCCTTGGCACTATTTCTTCTCTTTGGCCAAACCGCATGAGTCTTGCCTCGACACTCGTTCGGGCATGTTATTTATATTTCTTCTGGCTTGGAAGTGTGGCTTCCGCCTTCCCCTCTACCCCTTTATTGTTGGGCTTTTGAAGTTCTACCAGCTGGCTCCTGTCCAGTTGGTTTCGAACTCCTACACCTTCATTTTTAATTTCATCGCTCTTTGTGGCTCATGCGGTGTTGTCGCTACTTTAGATCTTTTTCATGCCTTCTTCAAGCTGAAGGAGAACACCCATGCCAGGAAGGGCTTCTTTTTTGTTCAGGCGAGGAGAGGGAGGAGTTGTGTGACTGTTTCCCCTCGAGATTCCTCACACAAGGGGTGGAAGACTCAATTTTTCTGGGTGGGATTCACCAAGGTTGGCTATATGTGGGATTTTCCTATTGAGTCGAAACTTCAGCTGGTTCTTCCCGAGAAGCCTCCAGCGATCTCCCCAGAGTGGGAGGAGGAGATCAAAATTATGCAGGATAATCGTCGGTCGACCGCCGAGCTGTTGACTCCGACCTTTGTCGAAGGCTTTTCTCGCAGAGCGCTGCCTAATGGTAAGGATCTCAGAACCCTTTGCTACACGTCCATTTTTTTTTGTTCAGTGGAGCCTTTGCTGACGAGCTGCCTCTTGGTGACCAGACGTGAGGCTCGCGAGTACAAGGAGCAATCGCCACTACAAGAAAAATCGCAGATAGCGACCGACATATTCGGTCGCTATTCAGTCGTAGATCGGTCGCAAATATACATTGCGACCGAACAGATACTATCTAGCGACCGAATATGTCGGTCGCTATATAATAGTCGCTATATAGCGACCGACATAATTCGGTCGCAGTATCAGTCGTTAACAGAGACCGATTATAATCGGTCGCCTGATCGGTCGCTAATAATTCGGTCGCCATTCAGTCTCTATTCGGTCGCTAAATTTGTTGTATTTTTAAAAATAAAATTAACCTATCGGATATATTCGGTGGCCAGTCGGTCGCCAATCGGTCGCCAAGTATAATTATTTAATAAAAGAAATATAACGTATAGTCGCTATTCGGTCGCAATTCAGTCTCCATGCGGTCGCTAATTTTGCATTATTTTTTTTTAAAAATTTATTTAAACTGATTAATAAATTACCTGATAAATAACAAATTCATAACATAAATATAAAATCAACTACACAGACAACAATATCGACAAATCTCAAATTCATCACATACAAACACCTGATAAATAACAATTTCATAAAACAATAATAAATCAACTACACGGATCACAATCTCCACGAACCTCAAATTACACACAATTAAAATAAAATCACAAATTAATCATACATCCATAATAATAAAATGACAACATACACAACTAAAATAAAATCACAAATCCTCCACATATGTCTCATCCTGGTCGTCGTCTCGTCCAACATCATCCTGGTCGTCGTCTCGTCCAACATCTCGCGACGGATGATCCTGTATATCATTTAAAAAAATTATAATCAAATCCTTAATAAAGAAATCAAGCATTAACAAGACTTAATAAAGAAATCAAGCATTAACAAGAGTATGCCAATAGTTTAAGCCAGCTCATTTTCATATATATAAATACACACACACAATATAAGTTCAAATTTCATCTTGTATTTTAAAAATGAAGTTTGAGCGCCGAGCTCAAACCGGGCATCCGATTTGGATTCCGTCAGTTCTGACAAGTCACTTTCATCTCCCCGGTCGTATTGGAATGATCGGCACGGCCATCCGACCGGTATTTCGAATTTTAGACCCCCGGACCCGTCCTAACAGTTCATTTGAACTAAGTGTATTTTAAAAATGAAGTTTGAGCGCCGAGCTCAAACCGGGCATCCGATTTGGATTCCGTCAGTTCTGACAAGTCACTTTCATCTCCCCGGTCGTATTGGAATGATCGGCACGGCCATCCGACCGGTATTTCAGATTTTAGAACCAAATGCCCCGTCCTAACAGTTCATTTGAACTAAGTGTATTTTAAAAATGAAGTTTGAGCGCCGAGCTCAAACCGGGCATCCGATTTGGATTCCGTCAGTTCTGACAAGTCACTTTCATCTCCCCGGTCGTATTGGAATGACCGGCACGGCCATCCGACCGGTATTTCAGATTTTAGACCCCCGGACCCGTCCTAACAGTTCATTTGAACTAAGTGTATTTTAAAAATGAAGTTTGAGCGCCGAGCTCAAACCGGGCATCCGATTTGGATTCCGTCAGTTCTGACAAGTCACTTTCATCTCCCCGGTCGTATTGGAATGACCGGCACGGCCATCCGACCGGTATTTCAGATTTTAGACCCCCGGACCCGTCCTAACAGTTCATTTGAACTAAGTGTATTTTAAAAATGAAGTTTGAGCGCCGAGCTCAAACCGGGCATCCGATTTGGATTCCGTCAGTTCTGACAAGTCACTTTCATCTCCCCGGTCGTATTGGAATGACCGGCACGGCCATCCGACCGGTATTTCAGATTTTAGAACCAAATGCATAAGTTGCTGCTTCTCGCTGCCTCCATTCAGGTTTGTTAATGTTTTCTTCTATAAATGGCATAACAAGAGGCACAATGTCATCTCCCACGGTCCGTGCAACCAAACCCAAGCATGTTCCTCCAGCCATTTAAGAAGGATTAAAAGTAAAAAATAACAAATATATGAAGTACATTTTAGTATAACAAAAGATCTATAAAACATCATCTCCAAACAAAGCCAAGTATGATGTTAAAGGAGGAAGTTAAAAGAGATGGTGACATCCGAACCTGAAATGGCCCCTCTTCATGCAAAAATAGAAGACCTTTTGCAGCACAGAGTGCCACCTTCATCCGGGTAGCCCAGTCAATGGAAGGCCCCTCAGATCTCCCATGAAGTAGTCGATCTAAGCTTCCATGATAAAGCCTCTCGTATACCAGCAATCGTTGATCAGAGCCCTCACGTGCATGAAAACCAAGCAATTTACATAGCAATGGATGCTGCAATGATGCAATCAGAAGTGCTTCATTCACAAAGTCCTTTATCCCCTGCAAGATGTGGCATGCATATTTTATCAGATTGCTGATGTTTAAAAAAGTTTCTCCCAGGATAGCTGGAGCAAATGGCCTTCAAGGAATACAAAAAACATGACCACAACTAATGGTTCACAAGAGAATGCATAGAAATTGAAAATTCTTGAAGCCCTAACTTCGCGAATGTACATTGTAAAAACATAATGATCAATAGTTATTGCTCTCTCCTGTCGAGCACCATTATTCTGAGGTAAAAACAGAAATAGGGGAGCATCAGCAAATAGGCGACTATCAGCCAGGAAGAAACTGAATATGTCTGGGATATTTATGGCAAAAAAGTGAGGAGGCTAAAGAACTTATGGAATCTCCTGGCCACATAAACAGACAATTCATGTAATGTTGACGTAACCTAAACCTATACAGTTGACATCACAAGGGAGCCACACAATGAAGAATGACCATAACATTGCATGATTCTATTTAGATTGGTCATCAAAAAGTGAATATAATACAACCAAGCCAAACATGCCCAGAAACATCTACGGGAAACCAATTACATCTAAGTTTCCAAAAGAAAAATCAGGTGCATCCCTAAGGTCTCTGAAGTACAAAATCAACATAGATATGTAGATGTAAATTGTTCAAGGAAAGAATGGTGGTACATTCTACCTGGTTAGATGGTAGAAGACGAGTGACAGTAGCTTCCAGTTTCTTTGAACCCAGGGTGTCATCACCAAATGAAGCTACGTAAACCATTGAGGAAAGGCCTTCTGACACACATCTATCAGAGGAGAAATTTTGACAAGCAGAAGCAACCTCTTCAAATGAGAAGTTTTTGAGTCCCCCTAATGGTGGAAGGGGCAGAGGGCCAGAAGGGAGAGCAGGATTGTTGGAATTATTTGCTTTGAAGCTTCCCATATTCTTTAATACGGCAGTACCCTTAGGCGACGGAAGTGGGAGAGGTTGAGGATTTGCAACTCGTTGATCCTTTGCCAACACTCCACGACTCTTGTATTCTTGTTCTTCAAATTCAACCGATGCAAGCTGATCTTGGTCAGCCACATGTAGGCTAGAAGGAGCAGATAACGCTCTAATTCTGCTGTTGCTGATTCGATTAGCCACTTGATTTGGTTTAGCTCTCGTCCTAAAACTTGGGGGAGCAGATTGGAGAGAACGTCCATGTGTCTCTGGCTCAGGGACTGTGGCCGGAGGCTTCTCCTTGACACTGCCATGCTTCCTGGAAACTTGGTTGGATTTCTTCTTTTTACTTTTCAAGACTGTAAAGCAACCCATATTTGGCTTGTCCCTTACTTTCTCTTACAGAAATTTTCCTGAAAGCAGAAACAATATCCCGAATTATAAGAAAGTCCTGTAGACAAATGCATGAGTTCAAAGAGGAAGGTGCAAACGTAAAAAAACTGAACACAATATGCAATGTTTATATCCACTAAACAGGACACAGCAACGATGGTGTATCAAACTCTACCATGTAAAAGAAGAAAAATAAATTTCTCATAAAACAATCAACCAATGAACTCATAAAAATTGTCAAAAAGAATACTCAGAAGACTGAATTTCATTGTAATGTTCAATGACAAGAATTGGAACGAGATGTACTGCTTTCTAAATAGAGAAAACCAAAAGAATGATTTCAAGAAAAGCAAACAGCGAAACTTCTTCTCATAAACACTAACATGTATTCAAGCACATATATGGTATAACCTAATAACTAGCCTAGTTTCACGAGCAAGAATTCCATGAAAATTAGGCATCGAGAAATTAACGAAGCATCTTACTGCTGTTATAAATATCTCCACATTTACTATACCTTTTGGTCTTGCTTTAAAGAACAGCCTGAATGATAAAAGTTCCTATACAGTGGTCCAAAATTATGAAGATGTCAAACGTTTATTGAAGCAATAGTTTTCAATAAGGAGACTATCTCCCCACCACACAAACCCAAACCCAAATATGGCTAAGGTAAGCTGCAAATATTAAGCAAAAAGTGCCATTTAAGAAGGATTAAAAGTAAAAAATAACAAATATATGAAGTGCATTTTAGTATAACCCAAGCATGTGGGACGGGAAGGGGAGGAAGGGAGGAGACCGTCGGAGGCAGAGGGGGAGGCGGAGTGGGACGGGAAGGGGAGGGGGATCAGAGGGGTCAGGCCGGAGGGGGAGGGGCATGGGGATGGGAAGGAGATCTGAGGGGGACGGGGGCGCAGGCCGCAGGGGGGAGGGGAGGGGAGCAAGCCGGCGACGGGGCCGCAGGGGGGAGGGGAGTAGGCCGGCGGGGGAGGGGAGCAGGCCGGTGACGGAGGGGGAAGGGAGAGAGAGAGAGAGAGAGAGAGAGGTACCTGCGGAGGGCGACGACGGCAGGGCGAGCGGCGACGGCGACTCGACGCGAGCGGCGCGGCGACGGGCTCCGGCGGAGGGGGGCTCGGGCGGGAGGCAGCACGGGGAGGGGGGCTCCGGCGGAGGAGGGGGGCTCGGGTGGGAGGGCTCGGGCGGAGGGGGGGCTCCGGCGGAGGGGGCTCGGGCGGGAGCGGGGAGGGGGGCTAGGGCGGAGAGGGGGCCGCAGGGGAAGGGGGCTCGGGAGGGGGGGCTCGGGCGGGAGGGCTCGGGCGGGCGGGGGTCGTAGTAGGAAGTATAACGGCATCAGCGACCGACTGGAGACCGAAGCTAATTCGGTCGCAATAATAGCGACCGATTAGCGACCGATATACATGCGGTCGCTGAAACGGTCTCGGTTATGCGACCGATTATTTCGGTCTCCGAATTGGTCTCTATTTGGGACCGACTAGCGACCGATTAAATCGGTCGCTAATGCGGTCGCTATAGCCACTTTTTCTTGTAGTGCGCCAGAGCCGGAGGTCACCGAGCGAGCGGAGGCCGCTGCCTCAGATGCGCCTAGGGCTCCTGAGGGTCCCTCCACCGCCCGAGATAAGGGCAAACGGGTTGCTCGGGAGGATGATCTAGGGTAACGGGGGGTCCAAACGGAAGTCTCGAGGGGCGCCACTGCTGTTGGGGGCGATGAAAGACCTGACTGGCGAGAATAGTAGGCAGAAGAAAACAAAGGGCCCTCCTTTGATGAAGGAGTCTCTAGCCAAGGGTGCCCATCGCTAGGGCTCGTTAGTTGCGGGGCTGGAGATGCACGAGTCGGTGGAGGAAGTCACCACCGAGTCTACGGGGGCACAAGGAGCGGAGGTTGGTTTGGAGGGTTCGACCGAGCCTGTTGGGGTGCGCAAGGAGGTAGGTATCTTATTTGGGGATTTTTCTTATCTCTTCCTTCGATCCGCAAAAAGGCGCGCGGCGCGGTGCGGCACGGTGTGGTGCGGTGCGATGCGGTGCGGTGCGATGCGGCACAAATAAATAAATAAATATACTAAGATTTTCGTATTCACTATACAATAGGGATTATAACATTTGGAAATCCACATTAATCGTATACTTTTAATTCACCAAAGGTAAGGAAAAATAATATTAGTATGTTTTGATTCTTACATCATGTTAAAAATTATTATTTTTAGAATAAAATTATTTTTGCATGTAAAAATCTATTTTTAACCATATTAGTAAATTAATGCATGAAAAATATTTTCAGCATGTTAAAAATGACTTCCAACATGATAAAATTATTTTATACATACTAAGATATAAAAATTATTTTTTTAGCATGTTAAAATCTATTTAAACTATTTTTTTTGCATGCTAAAACTAAATTTTCCTATTAAATAATTAGTAAATTGATACATGAAAATTACTTCCAGCATGCAAAAATTTCTTCAGCATGATAAAATTATTTCTAGAATGTTAGAATTATTTTTGGCATGTTAGAATTATTTTCAGTGTATTAAAAGTATTTTTCAGCATGATAATTCTATTTTCCTATCGAATAATTAGTAAATAAATATAGAAAAATGATTTTAAGCATGTTAAAAATTAAATCCATCATGAAAATTTTATTTTATCATCTTATCAATAAAGTAACGTATTAAAATTATTTTTAGTAAGTTAGAATTATTTTCGACATAAAAATCTATTTTTCATAACAAAATTTTGATTTTTATAATAATAAATCACCATTTTGGCTCAACTAATGCATCTCTAATGTACAAAAATTTACTGAAAATATGTCTAAATACTTGTAAATCAAATACACACAAGATTAAACCATGGAATTAAATTAATTCTATTAAACTCTAATTACTTGAATTTTCTTCCTAGTTACCGTTCTTTCTTGAATTCCACGACTTAATGTCGTTAAACATTATGTCTTAAAATTATTATTCACTCCTCTTGCTACTTCTGATATTTGTCAGATCTGTACTTTTTACAAATGAGCTTATTCTTGAAATTCATTGGCCATAGTGTTAAGTGGATGTCTAAACATACTTGAGATATTTTGATCCAATGACCCAATGCCTGGCATTAATGGGGCCCGGTCTAGTCCTGGGAGGAGCGCCCGAAAGTACTTGTGCCCATGGGAGTTGATTGACCACGGTGTGGCATTGCACCGAAGTGCATGACTTGTTAGATTAATTATGGCATTCCACACTTCGTTATTGTACTTGTTTACTTGTTACTTGAAATTGTTTGAAATTACATGATATATTTGACTTGCATGAAATGGCCAAATTCGTTTATGATATACTTTACATGTTCAATATTCAATACTTGAAATTATCTTGGAACCTTGTTATCATGTTATTACTTGAAATTCCGTATACAATTTCCTACTCGCTATTCATGATCTTAAACACTTCCCGATTTACTTGAAAAATTATCCAAAATGAAAAATACTTAAATATTACCTGATTATAGAGATATAAAATCCTACTGAGCTCTTTGCTCACCCTACATTTTGGTAAATTGTTGCAGGAAATGAAAATGAACAAGGGAATGGATAAGAGTGAGAGAGTGATTTTCCTGTTACCTAGGTTTGTGTAGGTCATTAGTGTTTTTACAAGAATGATGTATTTTAGATTTGAAGATTGTAATTGCCTTTATGGCTTATCAATTAGTGTTGTAAACTTCATTTTGACGGAATAAAAGTATCATTTCCCATTCATTTTTGACTTTAGAAATTAAATTATGCATGCTCTGATCGACACGCTTGTTTACGACTCGCTCACGCCCTCGATATTCCGCGTCGGGGCGTGACATTTTTCTCTAGCAGGGCCATTTGATGAGGGCATCCCTTGTCCCTCCACATTTTCTCCGGACTCGGATTGTTCGTCGGCAAGCGCCATTATGTTCCTCAAGTGTTTGTGAGTCGAGTCATGTAATTTTCTTATTTTTATTTGAGTCTTAATCATGTAATTTTCTCTTTATTTGAGTCATGTACCTAGGTTGTTGAGTCATTTTTCCTAAGTCTTGAAGTCATTATGTTGGTATGATTAGTTAATGGGCCCAAACCATTGGGCTAGGCCCAGGGGCGCCCCTCCCTTGGACTGTTTGGTCATTAGTTAGTTTGTCAAGGTCAGTTTGGTCTTAGGAAAAGTGTGGAGTCTATAAATAGCCCCACCCCTCTCTCATTTGTAACAACTTATGCTTGAATATTGAATCCAGAAAATTTCCATACCTTCTAGTTCTCTCTCAATATCTCCCTCTCTCTCTCTCTCTTACTATCACTCTCTCTAAGTGGGTTGTGCCCCCTCTCTCTGTCCTCCCCACCCCAATTTTGAAATTCATTCTCTCTCCTCCCCATTCACCCCTCATTAAGGCCCCTTCCCCTTCCCCATGCACTCATTCAAATCCCCCTCCAACCCCTAGGTGGAAACCCCTTCTCCTAGGCACCTTTCCACTTCCCTAAGCACCTCACCACCTTCCCAAGGCTGAATTAACCTCTCCCAAAGCCCAAATTCGAAATTCCCTCCCCTCTCACATCCCTCCCACACCCTAGGTCGACCCAAACTAGACTCCCCTTGGTCTGGTCGCCCTCCTCCACCTCTTACTCTCTTGGCCATCCCCTTCTCCACATCTTCTTCTTCTCCTCATTCTGCCTCTGTTTCAGGCAGCAGAGTTACAGCAACTTGCAGAAGCAGTCACGACCGTCCCCCAAAGATTCAGGTGTCAAGCCCTACATTTCTGGAATCTTCTGCGAGATAGATTTCCAACGGTGGTGGTCTCGCCGGCTTCCGAGGTCGGAGCTGTCCGCAGGAGCCGATCTCCCTCGACTGCGCAGAAGACCCCAGGTAGAGAACCAGAGCGAGAGTGGAAGCTCGGCCACGATGAACCTGTTGGGATTCAGATCAAGTGTTCTTCAGCAACATTCTTCCCTCTCAAGTCCTCTTTCATCCTCAAGAAGCAGAGCGGCATTTGGACATCGTCATCTAAAGTTACAAATTTTCTACTCCAAGTGTGTCAGGTCAGTTTACAGGAGCCAGAACCGACACCCCTCTACTCATCTGATCGCTCCGGTCTTCTCCGACATCTTCTGACCCCACCGTTGGTGCCGAAAGAAAGAAGACTTGACCACGGTTCCAACGGTTCAGGTCTCGTATCAATCAGAGCTTGGTAGAGATCGTGGCACCCTCTGCAACCAGCCACATTGTTCTGCACCAGACAGAGGCAGAACCAATCAGTCCGGTTCTAGACCCTGCCCCGGCCAGCAACGACTGTACCAAGCTCAGCAAAAATTCAGAGATCATCCTTGGTCCGTTGGCAAGCTTTTGGCGCAAGTGTCATCATGTTCTGAGTTCTGTGTAATTTTTAGCAGCTTCATCACTGACCCCCTATCCAGCAATTCAGAAGATTGGCAGAACCAGCAAAGCTCCGGAGGTCGGGTTTTCTACATCATTCCCCCATCCCGCTTGGCTGGCTGAAGGCCCCTCCCTGCGTGGAGGTAGTTTTGGCTGTAATCTACATAATTCCCACCCCAAGATCCCCCCCCTTGCATGGGGTGTAGTTCATGTAATTATTAAGTCGCAGGTTTGAAGCTTCAATCGACGCGGCGTGAGGGTACATACCCTCGCCTCCCCGCTCGCCCCCGTCTCCGGCCGGAGTCGGCGTCTTCACGCCGGCTAGGTGAGCTCCTAAACATCTCTCATTGCTGTAATGGACTTGCTTAGCTTAGTATTGCTATAGTTACTCCGTCGGCGGTAAGAGAGTGTCCGATTTTAAATTGCTACCCAAATTGAGTGACCACCGCGGGCGAGTTGTGAGAGCATCCACTTAACCCACACCCTTGGTGTGTTGGCCGCCCATGATTTGGGCATCCTAGGCCCATTTGGGGTTCTCCCCAAGCTAGCCAACCATTAGAGCCTCAAGGTCCCGCCTCGGACCCTCTCCAACATCGCCTAGTCGCCATCGGGCACTAGTGTGCGCCACACGGGTGAGCTCGCTTGTGTGAGTCCGCTGCTCAAAACTTGAATGCTTCCAAAATAGGTCCATAGGTCAGTTTTACATCAAGTGGTATCAGAGCAAGTTCATAACTTGTCTCTATCAAGTTGGTCCTAGGGCATGTCTATGCATTTAGAGTCTTCAAGTGCATCACTCTTGTCCCTTAGAATGGCCACCTCATATCGACCTTACCAATCGGCCCACTCCATAAGTCCAAGCCACCAAGAGATACCTACCACTAACACCCATAACTTCCCTGGCTATGTCAACTACTTCATGAAAGCCTTGACCTATGCCAATGAGCGGCTTGATAACATATTGGGCCGACTCAACCAACTTGGAGAAAATAGGCCCGCCCCAAGGACGGACGATAGGATGGTCCCTTTCCCACTTCCCACCTTTGATGGAACCTCTCCTAGAGAATATTTAGAATGGGAAGCTACAATGGACCAATACTTCACTTGGTATCATATTTCCGAGGATGAAAAGGCATTGGTTGCCAAAATGCAACTTACCAAACGGGCAGAAACTTATTGGATGCAAATTGAAGGCTTAAGGATAATTAGAAGGGAAGCTCCCCTCACAACATGGGGGGACATGAAGGAACAACTTAGGGCTAGGTATGTTTTCCCCTCATACTCAAATCACCAAGACCTAATGAGCACTTCAACTCCTTCATCCCCACCTAGCCAACCCATGACCCTAATTCCCCATTCCACATCACTTCCCACCTATCCTACCCCAACCACCACACCAGCACCCTACCTACAAACTCCCACCACAACCATATGTCCACAAACCCAATTGGACCCCATGTCCACCCATCCACCGAGGCCCATAATAGCCACCACCCCCAAACCCAAAACCCCTCACCAAACCCGTACCCCACAAGCCCCCTTGACCACCACCACAAACCCACCATCATCCCCAAAAAGGGACACATCTCCCAAAATAAATCAACCCAAAACCCCTCACCCAACCCACCTCCCACTCCCTACCCCAAAGATCCCAAGTCCTAGGCTTCCACTACTTCCCCTCCCTATCCAAACCAAAGTTTCCCATTACCCACCACCCCGGGTACACCATGCACCAACCATCATCACCCCACCCCCAATAGACCTTCCCATTCCCTTGAGAAAGGAGACCACAACCATCCACATGGGAGTATATGCTAGTCTGGAATCCATCCCCATCCTTGAGGAAACTCAAGTTCATACCTATGGTAAGGAAGAATCACAAATGTCCCCTTCACATAGCTTGGACCCCCAAGAGCCACAGCCCTTCACAAATAGCACCATAATCATAGATGGGCCCCTAGCTAGATGGCTAAAAGAGAGACCAATTCACCCCATCATGTCCTATGTTTACCCACCCATGGAGCAAAACCTTCCCATTGTACCCTTCCACTCCTATCACACCACAATCCAATCCTACTATGAGGTAGAATGTTGGGATGATCTCCTCCAAGGTCTAGAGTGGCAATTAGACTTGACTTCTTTGTTGACCCTAGGGGCGGACCGACCCAAGAGCCTTGACCTCATCCATCCATGCATTGGGTCTATCACCTCGATTTGCACTATTGGTTGCTACACTAGTGACCTCCTTTTCATTCTCCCCATAGTGGAAGAGCCCATCCCGGTCCACTCCCCTACCATTGTGATTCCTAGAACCTTGACCATCTAACCCACCCCATACACCGGTCCAACCATTTCATTAGAGGAAGGCGACTCCCCACCATATGAGGACCTTGAGGACATGGAGTACCCCCATCTAGGTGACTTTTACCATGATCCCTTTGACCCTTTCCTATGGGATCCTAGATCTCTATGTAACCCACTCACCTTATTCACCACCCACCTTACCCTACCCATACCACCCATGTTGAATCAAACCCCTCCCTTCCTAGACTCGGGTTACATCAAGGGAACCTTGACCTTCGGTAACATACACCTTGGGATTGATGAGTTGCCCCACTCCATGATTTTCCCCTTCTTAGATCCATTTGATCCATACGAGTGGAAGCTCAAGGGCCACCCCATACCCATGCACATAGAAGTCATCTCTAGGATAGGAGTGCATGAGTCTTGGCACAACACAACACTTGGCATGATTAGAAAGTCGGGTCCATTCATTCACATCACCCACATGTCAGGTAGGAAGCATGAGTGGTCCCTATTTGGGTGTAATGGTCCTCCCCAATTCACCATTGGTCTTATGTATGCTAGGAACCTACATGGGTGTCCGGGTCCTCCAACATCCATCACACTCACTCATAAGAGGGACACCTATGGATGCCCCGGTCCTCCCAAATCATTCAAAATCTTCATAACATCAATGCATGATAGGTCTATATGTGGTTGCCCTGGACCACCTTTGCATACCATACATTGTCCACTCACACCGCATCATAGTGCATGGCATATGCATCCGAGCAAGTATCAAGCAACAAGCGGTGAGATTCACAACAAGCGGGCAAAAACTCATGGGCGCCACTTGGAATTCCAAGTTGGTAACTTGACGATGATGACTTTGGAGTGGCTCTATCCTGGGGTCACCTCCAAATCGAGGGCACGAGTACTTGGACCTTGCCAAGTTCCGAGTGGCTTTGGCAACCCGGCTTATGGGTTGAACTTCCAAAAGGGTTTTGGGATTCTCCCCATTTCTCATGTAGCGGATCCAACACCCTCTAAGGGTACCGCGGTAGATCCTAGTGAGTGTCTTGAGCCTACACCTATCCTTGCGAGGGACACCTTCGGAGTGCCACCAAAAAAAAATTAGCCCGAGAGCCCGACGTGAGCACACGGCAGCAATACTAGGCAAGCAAGACATCATAGCCAGCATGAGGGTGTGTCCGAGTCACTTTGTCGAGCTTAAGCGCCGTTCCCCGACTATGGTCGCGGGTTGAGTATGGAGATCGTGGATCGCCCAGAGCCGCAGTTCGATATACTACTTCCCTGGTGGACCCATAATCGACGGGGTCGAGTTTTCCCCACCCCGGGGGTATGATGAGGGCATCCCTTGCCCCTCCACATTTTCTCCGGACTCGGATTGTTCGTCGGCAAGCGCCATTATGTTCCTCAAGTGTTTGTGAGTCGAGTCATGTAATTTTATTATTTTTATTTGAGTCTTAATCATGTAATTTTCCCTTTATTTGAGTCATGTACCTAGGTTGTTGAGTCATTTTTCCTAAGTCTTGAAGTCATTATGTTGGTATGATTAGTTAATGGGCCCAAACCATTGGGCTAGGCCCAGGGGCGCCCCTCCCTTGGACTGTTTGGTCATTAGTTAGTTTGTTACGGTCAGTTTGGTCTTAGGAAAAGTGTGGAGTCTATAAATAGCCCCACCCCTCTCTCATTTGTAACAACTTATGCTTGAATATTGAATCCAGAAAATTTCCATACCTTCTAGTTCTCTCTCAATATCTCCCTCTCTCTCTCTCTCTCTTACTATCACTCTCTCTAAGTGGGTTGTGCCCCCTCTCTCTGTCCTCCCCACCCCAATTTCGAAATTCATTCTCTCTCCTCCCCATTCACCCCTCATTAAGGCCCCTTCCCCTTCCCCATGCACTCATTCAATTCCCCCTCCAACCCCTAGGTGGAAACCCCTTCTCCTAGGCACCTTTCCACTTCCCTAAGCACCTCTCCACCTTCCCAAGGCTGAATTAACCTCTCCCAAAGCCCAAATTTGAAATTCCCTCCCCTCTCACATCCCTCCCACACCCTAGGTCGACCCAAACCAGACTCCCCTTGGTCTGGTCACCCTCTTCCACCTCTTACTCTCTTGGCCATCCCCTTCTCCACATCTTCTTCTTCTCCTCATTCTACCTCTGTTTCAGGCAGCAGAGTTACAGCAACTTGCAGAAGCAGTCACGACCGTCCCCCAAAGATTCAGGTGGCAAGGCCTACATTTCTGGATTCTTCTGCGAGATAGCTTTCCAACGGTGGTGGTCTCGCCGGCTTCCGAGGTCGGAGCTGTCCGCAGGAGCCGATCTCCCTCAACTGCGCAGAAGACCCCAGGCAGAGAACCAGAGCGAGAGTGGAAGCTCAGCCACGACGAACCTGTTGGGATTCAGATCAAGTGTTCTTCAGCAACATTCTTCCCTCTCAAGTCCTCTTTCATCCTCAAGAAGCAGAGCTGCATTTGGACATCGGCATCTAATGTTACGAATTTTCTACTCCAAGTGTGTCAGGTCAGTTTACAGGAGCCAGAACCGACACCCCTCTACTCATCTGATTGCCCCGGTCTTCTCCGACATCTTCCGACCCCACCGTTGGCGCCGACGGAAAGAAGACTTGACCACGGTTCCAACGGTTCAGGTCTCGTATCAATCAGAGCTTGGTAGAGATCGTGGCACCCTCTGCAACCAGCCACATTGTTCTGCACCAGACAGAGGCAGAACCAATCAGTCCGGTTCTAGACCCTGTCCCAGCCAGCAACCACTGTACCAAGCTCAGCAAAAATTCAGAGATCATCCTTGGTCCGTTGGCAAGCTTTTGGCACAAGTGTCATCATGTTCTGAGTTCTGTGTAATTTTTAGCATCTTCATCACTGACCCCCTATCCAGCAATTCAGAAGATTGGCAGAACCGGCAAAGCTCCGGAGGTCGGGTTTTCTACATCATTCCCCCACCCCGCTTGGCCGGCTGAAGGCCCCTCCCTGCGTGGAGGTAGTTTTGGCTGTAATCTACATAATTCCCACCCCAAGATCCCCCCCCTTGCATGGGGTGTAGTTCATGTAATTATTAAGTCACTGGTTTGAAGCTTCAATCGACGCGGCGTGCAGGTACATACCCTCGCCTCCCCACTCGCCCCCGTCTCCGGCCGGAGTCGGCGTCTTCACGCCGGCTAGGTGAGCTCCTGAACATCTCTCATTGCTGTAATGGACTTGCTTAGCTTAGTATTGCTATAGTTACTCCGTCGGCGGTAAGAGAGTGTCCGATTTTAAATTGCTACCCAAATTGAGTGACCACCGCGGGCGAGTTGTGAGAGCATCCACTTAACCCACACCCTTGGTGTGTTGGCCGCCCATGATTTGGGCATCCTAGGCCCGTTTGGGGTTCTCCCCAAGATAGCCAACCATTGGAGCCTCAAGGTCTCGCCTCGGACCCTCTCCAACATCGCCTAGTCGCCATCGGGCACTAGTGTGCGCCATACGGGTGAGCTCGCTAGTGTGAGTCCGCTGCTCAAAACATGAATGCTTGCAAAATAGGTCCATAGGTCGGTTTTACATCACCATTCAATGTGGCTGTCTGGGGAATACGCCCGTAATGATGATTCTGCTGAATCGACGTGAGAGGACTCCAGGGGGAGTTCAGAACGGCACAACGCTTCCCTCCACATCCCTGGGAGTATAAAGTATTACGAAAACTTGCGCTGTACGTCTCCTTTGTCGAGGGTTTTACTTCTCTCCCACGCTTGTTCTTTGAAGAGGTGTGTGCGCCGCAAGGACGATTAGGGAGAAACGGTGACCGGCGGTGGTATTTGCAATGCTCACAGAGATTGTGGTGGCGGCGATTTCATCAACGCTCACCTCCTTCGGGACTGTCTAGTTTGGTGTTCTTTTCTTCATCCTTCCATCCTCTTCCTTTTTTCTGAACTTCCCGAGCAAACATGGCCAACTATCCCGTTATCCGAGCCAGTTTCTACAAGAGGCAGAGTCAGTGGCTCGGCGTGGCGGTGCTAACCGTGTTGGCGCAGAGTGATCAGTGCGTGCTATTGTATCATTGACTGTACCATCTTCATTTTTTGGTATACTTATATGTTGGCTGCGGCCCATCTGATGTATGAAGAAATATTAATGGAATAAAAAAGAGGAAATCATTATTACTTACATGTCTGAGAAAACCTCAAAGATAGATCTTTCGTAATGTTGTCGCGTTCCATGTCCGAGGGATAACACTCCTTCCATCGTAGATAATCGATATGCCCCTTTTCCGAGAGTCTTGACTACTCCGTAAGGGCCTTCCCAATTAGGGGGTAGTTTCCCCGCCGCCTTCAGTGGTCGAGAGGCCTTGATTTTTCTAAGGATGAAATCTCTTGGCTGGAAAGATCTGTCTCAGACTTTGGCGTTGTAATATCGAGTGATGCGACGTTGATACTCCATCGCTCGGACGCGCGTGATCTCTCTTATCTCACTCACCATATCGAGGTTTTCTAGCAATTTCTGGTCATTCGCCTCAGGTGAGAAGTTGATAACTCAGAGAGATGGGCTACTGATTTCCAAAGGAATCACGGCGTCTGTTCCATACACCAACTGGTAGGGAGTTTCACCGGTGGCGGTACTAGGAGCAGTTCGGTGCGACCATAGTACGCTTGGTAGTTCCTCAAGTCAATTGCCCTTGGCTTTCCCGAGCCTAGTCTTAATGCCTGGAGAGGGGAAATCTAATTGCCCGAATGGAGAGGCCAAACAAAGTCCAACCTGACCCAACGAGGCCCAGCTCTTTGAAGTGGTAGCCTCAGGGCCCACTTAATATAAGTCTAATAACTCACTCGGATCAAAACTCTGCCATGGCTGGTCCCAAGCCCAGATGAGAAAAGAGGAGGGTTTGCGTTAGGTCGACAGCCAGCAGTAAAATTTTGTCACATCTCCAACATGAATTCTGATCCAAATACATTTTGTGCTAATGCTAGGGCGTTCCCCGTAAGCGACGCGTTACATCGGAACCCGGATGGAATGACAAGTAAGAAAGGGCTAGCTAGGGCAGTCCCCGTAAGCGACGCGTTACATCGGAACCCGCATGGAATGACAAGTGAGCAAGGGCTAGCTAGGGCGTTCCCCGTAAGCGACGCACCGCAATGGCGCCTGATTGCGGTGTCAAATAGGCAAGGGTTCTCGTGTGGGGTTGGACGCACACGGGTAAAGAAGCAAGTCCAAAAATATAGGATCCGTCTAGCTACTTGGAATATAGGAACTTTAACGGGTAAGGGTTTAGAATTAGTTAAGTTAATGAAGGACAGGAGGGTTAACATAGCTTGCCTACAAGAAACTAGGTGGAAAGGACATAAAGCTAAAGACATTGATGGATATAAAAGTTGGTATACGGGTAATAATAACTCTAGAAATGGTGCTGCTATAATAATAGATAAAAACTTAAAAGATAGAGTTGTGGAAGTAAATAGATTGGGGGATAGACTAATGGTAATTAAACATATCTTAGGTGAGGATATTTTGAATATAATTAGTGCATATGCACCTGACGGGATCGTTGGTTCGAGATTCAAGATTCATGGTCGAACCTGACGGGATCGGCAAGCGGCTTCAACAAAATTATCAAATAGATATTTATGTTAATTGGGCCACATGTATGGGCCTAATGGGTCATGTTTTATATTTATAGTAATTATATAAAGAGTGCTTTTTATTTTGTGTCTTTTAATATTCGCAAGAGAGTTATGAAGAGGAGGAAGTAGGTGTTAGGTGTTAATGAGTTATCTTTTGGTCTCCTTGTGGAGTCTATAAAAAGAGTCCTGTAACCTTTATTTTAAGCAACGAAGTGACGTTAATTTTTGGAAAATGTAGGCCCTTGCCCTCCCACCTTTCTATCTCTCTCTTTCCCCTCCCTTCCCTCCTACGTCTCCACCTCTCCCCCCCCCCCCCATCTTAGCCTCATCCTCCCCAGGCCGCTCTCCTTCCCCCCCCCATGCGGCCTCTCCTCTCCTTGCACCTCCCGCACCTCTCTCTAAACTTCACTGCCGACTCTCCCCACTCCCCTTCCTCTTTCTCTCTCTAACCTGCACCGGAGCAGTGCGTCTTCCTCCTCAGCTCGTCTCCCTCCCCTTCGAACCACCCCTCCTGCTCTCCCTCTCTTACTCATCACACACTGCCCCTCTCACAACTGCGTCTTCTCCCTCCCCTCTCCGTTGCCCTACCCTGCCTCTCTCCCTTTCCCTATCTTCACTAAACCACCCGCATGGCAGCACAGCAACCCACGCACGCCAGACCCATTGTCGTGCACCCCCCCCGGGCCTCACCCTGGACCCCCTTCAAACCCTCTCCCTCTTACACTCACTCTCTACCACTCTTCTCACTCTCAATCCCAAACCACAGGAACCCCTGTTTCTAACAGAGCACCGTAATCTCTCCTCTCCTCCCACACCCCAGCCTTCTCTCTCACTCTCTACCCCTCACATGTTCCCTATCTCACACATGCACACACTCGGTTCTACCCCTGCGAATGGCCCCTCTGTATGCAACAGCTCGCCTGCCCCCCCCTTCTCTTCCTCTTTCCCACGCCCATCCCCTGTGTCTTCCAAGCTGGCCGCATGCACGCGAGCATGCGAAGCCTCGAGCGCTCACGGTTGCACGCCAGCAGCATGTGCATCCTTCTTCGAGCACTGCCACCACCAGACAGTCATGCCGAACTCATGCGGCCGGCCGAGCATGGCGCCAACGAACGTAGGGGCTTCTTCTCTCCTCAGAGCTCCGCCACTGTCGCCCCTCCCACCTCCTCACCCTCTTCGTCTCTCCCCATTCGACTTCTCTCTCCCCCTTTATCTCTCTAACCGTCTCCCTCTCTCTACTCTCTCTCTCTAACTTGTCTCTCTAAGCCCTGCCCACCTCCTGCTGCTATTGTCCCAGCCCCACCCTCTCTATAACCAGCGCCTCACCCTCCACCGGCCACCCTATTCTGGCCGATCACCACGGCCAGCTAGATACCTACAACCCCATCGCCCCTCCCATTCCCTGGTGCCACCTACGCCCATAGCCTGTGCAACCACCGGCGGCCCCAGCTATCTACGTCATCTCCATCTTGGTGTTCACCTGCTCATCTGCTTGCCCCCCAAGCCCCCATGCAGAGCATGGCGTTCCCTCCACAGTACAAGACGGGCACCTTGCCAGCATGCACCAGCTCATCGTCGTCGAGACCCGCTACTGCACCGTCCCCTCCGGGGCACGGTGGGCACGGAGTTTGGCCATGGCTGCAGCCGCCCCCTCTGAGCACGTGGGCCCTCCCCGGCACGCGTGGGTGAGCGCCTCTGCCTCCCTTCCCAAGCACATCGGCGTTCAGTCGAGAGTGGCATGGACCGAGCATGGCATCCGGCCATGCAACCTCACGTCCGAGCACGTCCACCTCCCCTCCGAGCAAGGCCGCCCCTCCAAGCAAAAAGGTGGCACCCACGAACGTGGAGAGCACGGCACCCACTTCCCCCCGGCCGAGCGTGGCACAGAGCGAGCACGGAATCCGGCCATGTACCCTCGCGTCCGAGCATTCCGCGTCCCACCGGTGGATCCGAGCGTGGAGATCGCTCTCCCCACGTCAGTTGCGTGGCCGCGGCCACCTTCTCTCTCTCATGGCAAGCACGCCCCCCCCCTCCGAGCATGGCGACCATAGCGGCCACTCCGCGTCACCACCGTTCCTAGCTCGCCATCACCCTGTCCCTTGCCCATGCACCATATCCATCTCTTCTCCCCACCCAGCCAGCCACGCCACCCATCCTTCTCCAACCCACTCCACTGCACTCTTCCCACGACCGCTCCTTCACCCTCTCTCTCTTCTTCCCTTGCCTCTCTCTCTAACCTGGACCCTTCCTCTCCCGTTCTCCTCACTCCCTCTCTCTTCCTCCCTCACGAGGGCACCAGACGCAGCTACTCTTTCCCCTCCACTAAACCCCTTCCTACCCAATCCAGTCTCTCCCACTCTCCGTTCTTAGCCTCCCTTTCACCATCACCACACACCCATCGTCTCTCTCTAGCCACGACTGCAAGGCTTCCCCTTTCTCTCGTACAATCCACAGGCATGACTGTGAGCCCTCCCTCTCCACAGTCCGCCCATCCCTCACACGGCACGGTCAGAAGTCACCTCCCTCACCGTGGCCATTCATGCAACTTCATGGATGCCGTCCCCACCCCGTTGCCACGGCCATGGGCTCACACTACTCGCCACTAGCCACCGTCCCTCCCACCTCGCCTCCGTCGGCATGCCGAGGACTTCAAAAGTTTACCGTCTCGCCACTACCATCGCCCTCGACCAACCCACCCCCTCCCAAGCCCCAGCCACCTGCAGCAGACCCGGTTGCCGGCTGTCCCTACCCCTACCTTCCCAACAAGCCAGATGGTGAGCCACTATAGAGTGCCTATGCAGTGAGGGTAGAACCGGTGGAGCTCTTGCAACTGAGATTACAACAAGCAAACCGCCCTAGTTGGCATATCTTCACTGCTATCATCGTGATCCTCCTGGGAGGCCATAGTGTGATGTATGATCTAGAGGAACCATGCGAACTAGACATTTGGCCTGAGCTTCAAAATGTCACCAAAGATGTCATATTTCCGGCCGCATTTGGAAGTAGCTTCAAGGAGGGGGAGACGCATTTTACAGATCCGAGAAGAGATATCACATGTCTGGAGGTTCCGTCTCACATCAAATGGTATCAGAGCTTAGGGAATCGGGCTGTTCCATCAGACCGGGATCCTGAGCTAAGAGGTTCGAGGTCGAACCTCCCCCAAGCGGAGGGGTTTGACGGGATCGTTGGTTCGAGATTCAAGATTCATGGTCGAACCTGACGGGATCGGCAAGCAGCTTCAACAAAATTATCAAATAGATATTTATGTTAATTGGGCCACATGTATGGGCCTAATGGGTCATGTTTTATATATATAGTAATTATATAAAGAGTGCTTTTTATTTTGTGTCTTTTAATATTCCCAAGAGAGTTATGAAGAGTAGGAAGTAGGTGTTAATGAGTTATCTTTTGGTCTCCTTGTGGAGTCTATAAAAAGAGTCCTGTAACCTTTATTTTAAGCAACGAAGTGACGTTAATTTTTGGAAAATGTAGGCCCTTGCCCTCCCACCTTTCTATCTCTCTCTTTCTCCTCCCTTCCCTTCTACGTCTCCACCTCTCCCTCGCCATCTTAGCCTCATCCTCCCCAGGCCGCTCTCCTTCCCCCCCCATGCGGCCTCTCCTCTCCTTGCACCTCCCCCACCTCTCTCTAAACTTCACTGCCGACTCTCCCCACTCCCCTTCCTCTTTCTCTCTCTAACCTGCACCGGAGCAGTGCGTCTTCCTCCTCAGCTCGTCTCCCTCCCCTTCGAACCACCCCTCCTGCTCTCCCTCTCTTACTCATCATACACTGCCCCTCTCACAACTGCGTCTTCTCCCTCCTCTCTCCGTTGCCCTACCCTGCCTCTCTCCCTTTCCCTATCTTCACTAAACCACCCGCATGGCAGCACAGCAACCCACGCACGCCAGACCCATTATCGTGCACCCCCCCCGGGCCTCACCCTGGACCCCCTTCAAACCCTCTCCCTCTTACACTCACTCTCTACCACTCTTCTCACTCTCAATCCCAAACCACAAGAACCCCTGTTTCTAACAGAGCACCGTAATCTCTCCTCTCCTCCCACACCCCAGCCTTCTCTCTCACTCTCTACCCCTCACTTCCTCACATAGCAGAGCCCCTCACATGTTCCCAATCTCACACATGCACACACTCGGTTCTACCCCTGCGAATGGCCCCTCTGTATGCTACACCTCGCCTGCCCCCCCTTCTCTTCCTCTTTCCCACGCCCATCCCCTGTGTCTTCCAAGCTGGCCGCATGTACGCGAGCATGCAAAGCCTCGAGCGCTCACGGTTGCACGCCAGCAGCATGCGCATCCTTCTTTGAGCACTGCCACCACCAGACAGTCATGCCGAACTCACGCGGCCGGCCGAGCATGGCGCCAACGAACGTAGGGGCTTCTTCTCTCCTCAAAGCTCCGCCACTGTCACCCCTCCCACCTCCTCACCCTCTTCCTCTCTCCCCATTCGACTTCTCTCTCCCCCTTTATCTCTCTAACCGTCTCCCTCTCTCTACTCTCTCTCTCTCTAACTTGTCTCTCTAAGCCCTGCCCACCTCCTACTGCTACTGTCCCAGCCCCACCCTCTCTATAACCAGCACCTCACCCTCCACCGGCCACCCTATTCTGGGTGATCACCACGGCCAGCTAGATGTCCTACAACCCCATTGCCCCTCCCATTCCCTGGTGCCACCTACGCCCATAGCCTGTGCAACCATCGGCGGCCCCAGCTATCTACGTCGTCGCCATCTTGGTGTTCACCTGCTCGTCTGCCTGCCACCCAAGCCCCCATGCAGAGCATGGCTGATGGGAATCGACACCGAGCCAGTACCTTTTCATAATGCATTTATATCCTTTAGTTTATTTTTATAGCCACGGGAAAGTATATGTGCAATTGTACGGCTTTATCGGCCAATGCGTCACTCCCGTAGATTGTGTGGGTTTCTATGTAATTTGTCAGTAGGACCAGCAAGGGGGCCCTCAGCCCTTTCCCATTGGTCCATGTCATCTTGTGGGGCTAGTCAACCATCCTAGGTGGACATCTAGAAGGTTGGACTAGTCATATGCCACATGGGTAGACAAGTGGCCCATTTTGTCCAAGGTAGGCCACCTACCATTCAACCACCCATTCAACTTCTACCCCTTGGTCAATAGGGCGCACCCCCCCTTGCATATTATATTCTTTTTTTTGTGTTTGTGGCATGCAATCCTAGCCCTTCAATCCCCTTCCCTAGATCCAAAGGTCCACATTGCATTTGATGTAAAACATATATAAGCTTGTATTTGTATGAGTAAAGCAATGAAAAAAATCAGAATTTTGTTGAATGCTTGAAGCCTTAGTGCGCCCCCAGCTCCTCTCCCCCTGGTTCCTCTCCTCCAACCTCAAGTTCGAGAGTGATTCTGCCTTCTATCATCTCCACTCAACCTCCGGTGATCGTCTGTGCCGCCGCCGCCGCCGTTCGTGCCGCCATCGAGCCGCCTCTGCAGTTCTATCTTCATCCGACCACAGCAGCTTCCACGGATTGTCTGTCTCAGCAACGAGCTTGGATTGATCTGAATTTTTAATGGTGTGTTTATCCCTTGCATCCCAAGATCCACCTAAATTTTCATGCCATAATTCCATCGTTTAGTATTTTTACATTTTCGTCCAATCTGTCATCCCTGATCTGCCAGGTTTCTGTCTACAGTGATAGAACCTCTGAGTTCTCCTCCTCCGACCATCTTTTTGATTTATCCAAACCCTCCCAATTTTACTGGGAGTTCCGTCCCTCACCCCCTACCTCCACAATATTTCTTAATTTTTATCATCCTTCTATCTATTTTTAGAAATTCGTGTTCTTCCTCTGATACAGTGTTTTTAGTCAGATCCCAGATCCGACCACCCTCCACTTCCAAAATCCGAACAAATCACCACCACCTCCAAATCCAGATCCAAAAATAGTCCTGGTTTTCTTGTTCGATATCCTACAACCTTACTGAAGAACACATCTTCAAATTCGGACATCTACTTCACGGTCAAAGGCAATCAACAGGAAAGTTCTCTGCAGATCTGAGTCTTCGGTTACTGTGCAACAGCAGCATATAAAATTCGCCAACACAAAGTACAAATCTGGTGAATTTTTTTTAAGGCCACTAGATTGCAGTACTTCGAAGCAGCTTTCCAACGGCTCTGATCTCGTCGCATTCCGACACCGGTGCTGATCGCAGCGTCCGTTCTCGCCGGAGCGTGTGCTGAAATATAGAACCGGCAGATTTCCGATCTATTTTTCCGACCGGTGCCGAACGGAGCCGCCCGGCCTCCGACCGGCGATCCAGCGTACCGCCAACCCGGGGAGCGCTTCTCCAAGTGTCTCCACTACAGCGGTACCACCGGGTCCCACACGCCCCCTCCGGACAGCACGTGGGCCCCACGGTCGTGAACATACGTGTAGCCGAATCAACACACGAAGCTGCCTGTCAACCCGAATTCGGTCTTCCCGGGCCCATTTGTATAACCCTTTACCTCCCTGCGTGGAGTGGGCATGTTCCCATTGCTGTAATTATTGTGTGTTAAGTTTCCCGGGAGTACGAGTTTTCGGCCGGGTCCGTCTTCCCCACGCCGAGCGCGTGGAGGTATCGTTCTCGCTCCCTACACTCGGCATTTGCTTATTTTCATATATACTTGTTTATGCCGCTGCTAGAGAGCATGCTTTAGGTCCGTTAGCTCGCTATATTATCATTCACCGCTGTTGCGAGAGAGTGCGAGACCGTCCCGTGACCCGATCTGGGCACACGAGAGAGCCGATCACTCTAGCTCACTACCGGTTTCTCAACCACGCACGTCCGACGCTTCCCTCGTTAAGGGGCAGTCACGAGCTTGTCGTGTCCGTGGTCCCATCCCGCATCAATTTGGTATCAGATCGAGTTTGAGTCTAGGGTGTCAAAAAAGAAAAGAGTGTCATTTACGTCTAGTCATTAGTCATTGTCTAAGTCGTGTTTAGGGTCATCATTGTTTTAAAACAAAAAAAAGTGTCTTTTTGCATTTACATCCATTTACTCGGTATATCAAAAGGTGTTGTCCGAACGTTAGGCTACGCCTATCGGGAAGGCCGCACACTTGCGTGAGTGACCTTCGGGTCGATTACCTCCGCCACGTACCGGATATTGGTTTAAGTCTAGGCGCATCATTTTGCATTAGTGTGTTTGCTTTAGTCGGAGTCTTCTAGTCGGTGTGTTTGCATGCCCACTCGTCGAGGTACCCAATACTCACCCCCACCACCACCAATGGCGGAATCTCGAGTCTATAGTTCCGATGAGGTGGCCACCATGTTCCGAACTCTTATGGGAAAAATGGATGGGTTGAGTGATCGCATGGAAGTGTTAAGCACCCGAGTGGATAGGATGGAAGGGTTGAGTACCCAAGTGAATGATCTAGGCACCCGCCTAGAAGAGAGGATGAAGGCCATAGAGGATAGGGCCGCCGGGTCTAGCCAGTCCGTTCAGGGATTGGTCGGGAGAGTCACCGCACTAGAGAGAGGCCCAGCCGAGGCACCACCGATTGCCCCAGTCCAAGCACCCGTCCCACCTACACAAGGTCAACCGGAGCCGGGTCAACAACCCGCAACTCCAAGGGGTCAAGGGATAGCTAATAGGAGGCATGAAGTCCCCGAGGTGCATGACTATGAGTCCGAGAATGAGCATCGGGGATATGGTCGTGATCGTCGTCCTATACGGCGTACCCACGACCAAGATATGGATGGCCCTTCGGACCGTTCGGGCCGACCCTCCCACCTTTGACGGGTCCTTAGACCCAAAGGTCTATCTTGATTGGGAGGCTGGCATGGATCCATATTTTGAGTGGTTCGAGATGTCGAACCAAAGAAAGGTCAAGTTTGCCAGGATGAAACTTTTGGGCCAAGCCCAAACATATTGGAGGAACATGGAGAATCTATTGTTTCATCGTCATGAACCCCCGATCGATACGTGGACCGAGATGAGGGAGAAGCTTAGGAAGAAGTACCTCCCTACCTCCTACCGCCAGCGTCTTATAGAGAGGTGGCAAAGTCTCACCCAAGGAGACCGGTCCGTCTCGGATTACATCGCCGAATTTGATGAGTACTACTTGCGATGCGATGCCACGAAGGAGGATTCCCTTACCGTATCTCGATTTCGGCGTGGTCTACGCCCACACCTACGGTATGAGCTTCTCCGTCGCAAGGTGGACAAGCTGGAGGATGCATACCAAGTTGCTCTCGAGATGGAGCAATTCGAGGGTGAGTTCGAGTCTATTCCCCGGTGGAGCCCCGCTCCTCCCCGTAGTGACTCCCGTGGCTCCTTAGGTTCATACCCGAGGGGACCCATGGCTCGTCCACAGGAGCCCGCCCGTCAGGAGCACTTTGCTCCTAGACCTCAACCTCCCCCACCACAGGATCTACCTCCACCCCATCCACCGGCACCCGTTGCCCGTCCCCCAGCTCCTATAGCCCGTCCTTTGGCACCGGCACCCCCTCCACTATTGTCCAAGGCACCTACACCTCCCCCATTGCTGCCTACACCCCCTACCCGATGGAATGATAAGGGTAAGGCCCCTCTTTTCGGGGAGAGTAGTCGATCGCGAGTGCAGTGTTTCCACTGTCATGGATTTGGCCACATTGCCAGCGAGTGTCCCGCTCGCGCCACCCTAGCCTTAGGTGTTGGAGAGTCCGCACCTCCCGAGCTTGAGTGTGTCAATTACGTGGCCGATGAGGCACTAGACGATGAGTACTATGCCTTGGGGGGGGGGAGAGTGGGACAGCCCTCCTGCCACCCAGGATGCGGCCACCTAGTGGGCTTGATGCTACCACCGTAGTCTCGAGTCGTGCATGAGTCAGTGTGTATTCTTGTGTGGTTTGTTTGTGTGGTGTGTTTCGAGTCGATTGTTGTGTGTATTGCATGGTAAGTCTGCATGAGTCTTGTGCAAGCTCGTTGTCGGTCTCTTATGAGTAAGAGGCGAGTGGACTCACTTGATGAGTATGGGATCGGCTCCACATCTATACTTGGATCAGTCACCTATAGGGACTCAGCGATGATTCCTAGTGAGTCTTCGAGCTATTTTCTTCCCTTTTGAGAGTGCCCCTTCGGAGTGACCACCTTTAGCACATAGCAGTTCGTATATCGAGTATATATGGAATGAGCAGGTGACGATCACTTGGAGCGGAGCATACCCGCGCTACTTGGCACGGTGACGGATCCGCCGGAGTACTGGAGCAACCCTACCCCTACTCGACGGGGCCGAGTTCCTCCCACCAGGGGAGAGTTGATGGGAATCGACACCGAGCCAGTACCTTTTCATATTGCATTTATATCCTTTAGTTTATTTTTATATCCACGGGAAAGTATACGCGCAATTGTACGGCTTTATCGGCCAATGCGTCACTCCCGTAGATTGTGTGGGTTTCTATGTAATTTGTCAGTAGGACCAGCAAGGGGGCCCTCAGCCCTTTCCCATTGGTCCATGTCATCTTGTGGGGCTAGTCAACCATCCTAGGTGGACATCTAGAAGGTTGGACTAGTCATATGCCACATGGGTAGACAAGTGGCCCATTTTGTCCAAGGTAGGCCACCTACCATTCAACCACCCATTCAACTTCTACCGCTTGGTCAATAGGGCGCACCCCCCCCCTTGCATATTATATTCTTTTTTTTGTGTTTGTGGCATGCAATCCTATCCCTTCAATCCCCTTCCCTAGATCCAAGGGTCCACATTGCATTTGATGTAAAACATATATAAGCTTGTATTTGTATGAGAAAAGCAATGAAAAAAATCAGAATTTTGTTGAATGCTTGAAGCCTTGGTGCGCCCCCAGCTCCTCTCCCCCTGGTTCCTCTCCTCCAACCTCAAGTTCTAGAGTGATTCTACCTTCTATCATCTCCTCTCAACCTCTGGTGATCGTCTGTGCCGCCGCCGCCGCCGTTCGTGCCGCCATCGAGCCGCCTCTGCAGTTCTGTCTTCATCCGACCACAGCAGCTTCCACGGATTGTCTGTCTCAGCCACGAGCTTGGATTGATCTGAATTTTTTATGGTGTGTTCATCCCTTGCATCCCAAGATCCACATAAATTTTCACGCCATAATTCCATCGTTTAGTATTTTTACATTTTCGTCCAATCTGTCATCCCTGATCTGCCAGGTTTCTATCTACAGTGATAGAACCTTTGCGTTATCCCCCTCCAACCATCTTTTTGATTTATCCAAACCCTCCCCATTTTACTAGGTGTTCTGTCCATCACCCCCTACCTCCACAAATTTTCTTAGTTTCTTAACATCCTTCTATCTATTTTTAGGAATTTGTGTTCTTCCTCTGATACAGTGTTTTTAGTCAGATCCCAGATTCGACCACCCTCCACTTCCAAAATCCGAACAAATCACCACCACCTCCACATCCAGATCCAAAAATAGTCCTGGTTCCCTTGTTCGATTTCCTACAACCTTGCTGAAGAACACATCTTCAAATTCAGACATCTACTTCACGGTCAAAGGTAATCAACAGGAAAATTCTCTGCAGATCTGAGTCTTCGGTTACTGTACAACAGCGGCATATAAAATTCGCCAACATAAAGTACAAATCTGGTGAATTGTTCTGAAGGCCACCAGATTGCAGTACTTCGAAGCAGCTTTCCAACGGCTCTGATCTCGTCGCATTCCGACACCGGTGCTGATCGCAGCGTCCGTTCTCGCCGGAGCGCGCGCTGAAATACAGAACCGACAGATTTCTGATCGGTTTTTTCGACCGGAGCGCTTCTCCAAGTGTCTCCACTACAACGGTACCACCGGGTCCCACACGGCCCCTCCGGACAGCACGTGGGCCCCACGGTCGTGAACACGCGTGTAGCCGAATCAACACACGAAGCTGCCTATCAACCCGAATTCGGTCCTCCCGGGCCCATTTGTGTAGCCCTTTACCTCCCTGCGTGGAGTGGGCATGTTCCCATTGCTGTAATTATTGTGTGTTAAGTTTCCCGGGAGTACGAGTTTTCGGCCGGGTCCGTCTTCCCCACGCCGAGCGCGTGGAGGTATCGTTCTCGCTCCCTACACTCGACATTTGCTTATTTTCATATATACTTGTTTATGCCGCTGCTAGAGAGCATGCTTTAGGTCCATTAGCTCGCTATATTATCATTCACCGCTGCTGCGAGAGAGTGCGAGACCATCCCGTGACCCGATCCGGGAACACGAGAGAGCTGATCACCCTAGCTCACTGCCGGTTTCTCAACCGCGCACGTCCGACGCTTCCCTGGTTAAGGGGCAGTCATGAGCTTGTCGTGTCCGTGGTCCCGTCCCGCATCAATGGCGTTCCCTCCACAGTACAAGACGGGCACCTTGCCATCATGCACCAGCTCATCGTCGTCGAGACCCGCTACTGCACCGTCCCCTCCGGGGCACGGTGGGCACGGCGTTTGGGCATGGCTGCAGCCGCCCCCTCTGAGCACGTGGGCCCAACCCGGCACGCGTGGGTGAGCGCCTCTGCCTCCCTTCCCAAGCACAGCGGCGTCCGGTCGAACGTGGCATGGACCGAGCACGGCATCCGGCCATGCAACCTCACGTCCGAGCAAGTCCACCTCCCCTCCGAGCAAGGCCTCCCCTCCGAGCAAAAAGGCAGCACCCACAAACGTGGAGAGCACGGCACCCACTTCCCCCCGGCCGAGCGTGGCACAGAGCGAGCATGGCATCCGGCCATGTACCCTCGCGTCCGAGCATTCCGCGTCCCACCGCTGGATCTGAGCGTGGAGATCACTCTCCCCACGTCAGTTGCGTGGCCGCGGGCACCTTCTCTCTCATGGCGAGCACGCCCCCCCCTCCGAGCATGGCGACCATAGCGACCACTCCTCGTCACCACCGTTCCTAGCTCGCCATCACCCTGTCCCTGGCCCATGCACCATATCCATCTCTTCTCCCCACCCAGCCAGCCACGCCACCCATCCTCCTCCAACCCACTCCACTGCACTCTTCCCACGACCGCTCCTTCACCCTCTCTCTCTTCTTCCCTTGCCTCTCTCTCTAACCTGGACCCTTCCTCTCCCGTTCTTCTCACTCCCTCTCTTTTCCTCCCTCACGAGGGCACCAGACGCAGCTACTCTTTCCCCTCCACTAAACCCCTTCCTACCCAATCCAGTCTCTCCCACTCTCCGTTCTTAGCCTCCCTTTCACCATCACCACACACCCAGCGTCTCTCTCTAGCCACGACTGCAAGGCTTCCCCTTTCTCTTGTACAATCCACAGGCATGACTGTGAGCCCTCCCTCTCCACAGTCTGCCCATCCCTCACACGGCACGGTCAGAAGTCACCTCCCTCACCGTGGCCATTCGTGCAACTTCATGGATTCCGTCCCCACCCCGTTGCCACGGCCATGGGCTAACACTACTCGCCACTCGCCACCGTCCCTCCCACCTCGCCTCTATCGGCATGCCGAGGACTTCAAAAGTTTACCGTCTCGCCACTACCATCGCCCTCGACCAACCCACCCCATCCCAAGCCCCAGCCACCTGCAGCAGACCCAGTTGCCGGCTGTCCCTACCCCTGCCTTCCCAACAAGCCAGATGGTGAGCGACTATAGAGTGCCTATGCAGTGAGGGTAGAACCGGTGGAGCTCTTGCAACTGAGATTACAACAAGCAAACCGCCCTAGTTGGCATATCTTCACTGCTATCATCGTGATCCTCCTGGGAGGCCATAGTGTGATGTATGATCTAGAGGAGCCATGCGAACTAGACATTTGGCCTGAGCTTCAAAATGTCACCAAAGATGTCATATTTTCGGCCGCATTTGGAAGTAGCTTCAAGGAGGGGGAGACGCATTTTCCAGATCCGAGAAGAGATATCACATGTCTGGAGGTTCCGTCTCACATCAGCACCTCAAGTAGGATTAGAAGAGAGCATTAAAAAGCAATTTTGGGAGGCTATTGATAGTTTGATCCAAAATATCCCTAGTGAAGAGAGAATCTTTATTGGAGGGGATCTTAATGGTCATGTGGGTATAGATAATAGAGGCTATGAGAGGATTCATGGAGGGCTTAGTTTTAGCAATAGAAATGATATGGGTAACACTATTCTTGATTTTGCTATGGCCTATGATCTAGCAATTATTAATACCTTCTTTAAGAAGTGGGACGAACACTTAATAACATATAAGAGTGGAACACATATAAGTCAAATTGACTATTTGCTCATTAGGAAGGTCGATAGAGTTTTATGTAAAGATTGTAAAGTTATTCCTGGTGAGAGTCTAGCCCCTCAACATAGGTTGTTAGTAATGGATGTCACTATCCCTAAATTCAAAAGAAAGATCATTATAAATAATTATTCCAAGATTAAATGGTAGAATTTAAAAGGTAAAAGTTTAGAAACTTTTAAAAATCATCTATTAAAGGAAAATATGTGGAATTTAGAACAAGAAACTAATATAATGTGGAATAATGTTACAAATTGTATAACGAGGGTTGCAAAATAACTCTTAGGCGAATGTAAAGGTAAAAAGAATTTAGAAAAAGAGACTTGGTGGTGGAGTGAGGAAATCTAAAATACCATTAGAGTAAAAAAGAAATACTTTAAAGTTTGGCAAACTAACAAAAATGCTCAAACCCTCGAAGCCTATAAAATCGCTAAAAAGAGAGCTAAGAAAATAGTTAGGGAAGCTAAATCAAAGGCATTTGAAGATTTATATAATAAATTAGGAACCCGAGAGGGTGAAAAGGACATATTTAAACTTGCTAAATTAAGAGAAAGGAAAACTAGAGATTTAGATCATGTTCGGTGCATTAAAGGTGAAGATCAAAGGGTTTTAACTAAGGATCTTGAGATTAAATGGAGGTGGCATAGCTATTTTCAGAAGTTACTTAATGGAGATTTCGTCAAGGATTTATCTTTAGAAGGTACCCAAGAGTCCACAATATTTGATAAATATCAATATTTCTGGCGTATTAAGATGTCAGAAGTGGAGGATGCTTTAAAGAAAATGAAAGTGGGCAAGGCCTTAGGACTAGATGGCTTACCTATTGAAGCATGGAAAGGCCTAGGAGATATTGGTATTCAGTGGCTAACTAAATTTTTTAATAAAATTTTAAAGGAACGGAGAATGCCAGAAGTTTGGAGAAAAACTGTTGTAGTTCCTTTCTATAAAAACAAAGGAGATATTCAAAGTTGTAATAATTATCATGGAATTAAGCTTATGAGTCATACTATAAAACTTTGGGAAAGAGTAATTGAAAAAGGCCTCCGTTGTATGACTACTGTATCGGAAAATCGGTTTGGTTTTATGCCAAATAGATCTACTACAGAAGCTATTTTCTTACTACGGTAGCTAATGGTGAAGTATAGAGAGATGAAAAAAGATTTGTATATAGTTTTTCTTGATTTAGAGAAGGCGTACGATCGAGTACCGAGATAATTGATTTGGTGGACATTAAGAAAGAAAGGAATCTCTCAAGGATATGTTGATTTGATTAAGGATATGTACGGCGGTGCTATTACTAGTGTTTGAACTATTGCTGGGGAGACTGGTGAATTTCCCATTTCTATAGGTTTACATCAAGGTTCTGCACTAAGTCCGTATCTCTTTGCCTTAGTTATGGATGAAGTAATTAAACAATTGCATGAGGATATCCCTTGGTGTATGCTATTTGCAGACGATATTCTTTTAATTGATGAGAGTATTGATGCTCTAAATGCTAAGTTAGAGCGTTGGAGACTTGCCTTGGAGTCTAAAGGTTTTAAAATTAGTAGGAGTAAGTCAGAGTTTATGCACTGTAATTTTAGTAATGGGAGAGTGGTTCAGGAAGACATGGTTCTAATTGATGGACATAACATTCCGAAGAGTAGTAGCATTCGATACTTAGGGTCTATCATGCAAGAGAATGTGGAGATTTATGATGATGTTACACATAGGATTAAGGCAGGCTGGTTAAGATGGAGAAGTGCATCAGGTGTCCTTTGTGATCGTCGTATGCCTGTGAAACTCAAAGGAGGTTTTATAGAACGGCTGTGAGACCTGCTTTATTATATGGTACCGAGTGTTGAGCAGTACGAAAGAAACACATCCACAAAATGTGTATAGCAGAGATGAGGATGTTGAGATGGATGTGTGGCGAGACTAAGAAAGATAAGATTAGGAATGAGCGCATCCGTAAGGACTTAGGGATAGCTCCAATTGATAGTAAAATGAGAGAAAATAGACTCAGGTTGTTTGGACATGTGTTTCATCGCCCTAACTCAGCGTCGGTTAAAAGATGTGACCAAATATTAGTGGATGCTAGTAAAAGAGCTCGAGGAAGGCCTAAAATGAGATGGTGCGATGTTATTAGGAAGGACATTAGTTCCTTGAGTTTAAATATGAATATTGCACTTGATAGAAATTTTTGGCGGAACATGATTCATGTAGCCGACCCCAATTAATTGGGATAAGGCTCTGATGATGATGAACTCACTCGGATCAAGCACTTCCTAGGCGGCCTTCAGGTTGGGAAGTCTAAGCATCAGTTCGATCGGGAGAGCTCCTTCAGAGCCCCGTATTCTCTGCCCAAATCACGCACTCATCGCTCGGGAAGCATCTCCTGGGCTAGTGCCTCATGCTCGGGTCGACTGATGGAAGCTTATATGTACGGCTGTTACGTGTCCCTTAAAAGCTGGGAGCTCAAAGGGATAGGGGATATCAAGAGTCCACATGCTATAAAAGAGCATGCAAGAAGGACGTAACCCCCCCGAAACTCCTCAGTTTACAGGGATCATTCACTCAACGAGGCACTATTTAAACTGGAAGAGCCCTCATGTGAGAAGGTAAGCTAAAAAATCCTGAGCAGGAACCACTTCACCTCTTGGTGGAGAGGGATCTCGCGCCCTCATCTTCCTCCTAATTTCTACCTTCGCACCAGTGCTCTACTATATTTGCTAACTTAAGCATCGGAGGGTCTTCCTCGGGGATTCATCCCTGGGCACCTCTGACTTGTTTCCCTTCTTGCAGTTCATACTTCCAGCATACGTGGTCATCTTCTTCCCTGCTCAGGAGTAGCGCGAGATCGCCCCTCTTCATCTGGCGCCGTCTGTGGGAAATGAACAAAGAGCCATCATGGTGCGAAGATGTTCTGGCAGGAGGACTGCCAGCGACAAGGGAAAGGCCCTGGTGACAGAGGAAGGTGCACCTTCCCTCCCCACGGAGAATTCCCCGTCGAGCAACCACGCCAATGAAATACCTCCGTCGGTGGCGGGGGAACAGCTTCTCAGTGGGAGTACCGACGCCCTCCAAACCCTCAACGTAAAACTGGACGTCCTCGTGGATCTCATGAGGGCCCATGCGGCCAGGGAGGAGAAGTCGCATCTCCCCTAGAAGAGGCCCCCTCACGGAGATGCCTCCCAGCAAACCGCTGGAGGCCGTTTTACCCTCCAGGGGTGGCGGCTCATCCGCAACTAGTCTGGAGGACCATCGCAAGCCCCTCCCCCAGAGTAGGAAGCCTCCTCCACCCTGAGGAGGGAGAAGTCCAGTGCACACGACCGTTCTTGGAAACTGAGGCCCCCGAGGAGCGCTGGGACAGCATGTAAGTGTTCCCCACCAGCCCCTTAGGCCAACGACAGCCAAAACTGTCTCTCCGACTGCGAGACTTTGACAGGCATTTCGTAGAGCAAGAGCGCGCCCTCCGCGCCTTGCAGAAGACCGCTCCTGTGGAAGATGAGGAACGATCCCCGTTCTCCGATTATATCTTGAAGGTCGAGATTTCCCCCAGGATCTCTCTTTCGACCATCAAATCGTATGAGGCCAGGGAGACCCGGCCGATCATTACGACGGCTTCGACGCCCTAATGACCTTGCATGGGGCGTCTGACGTGATTAAGTGCCGAGCGTTCGTGACCCCTCTGGTTCAGGGTGCTCAGGCATGGTTCAGGGTCCTCGCCCCCGAAAACATTCAAAACTTCAAGCAATTCGGGCGAGTGTTCAAGGAAAGCTTCGTCGGCAGCAGTCCTCCCAAGTCAGTGGCAGGATTACTGGTCCTCAAGTAGGAACAAGAGGAGAAGTTGCGGGCTTATATCAACCGATTCAAATCGAAAGCCCTGTGCATCCCCTGCCTGGATGTTGCCTAGGCCATCACCGTACTAACCGGGGGCACCCGCGATGAGAACCTACGGCGCGAGCTAGTGCTTCATCCTCCCACCTCCCTCGTCGAGCTAATGACCCTGGCCCTGCGTCATGCAGAGTGCGAGGAAGTCCTCATCGCCTGCCGAGGCACGACAGGCTTGGGTCGGGAGGGGGACAAGAAGTGACTGTCTGAGCAAGGGATGGGTCAAGGAAAAAGGTGGAACCAGGACGGAGACCGCAAAGAGCCATCCCAGAAGTATGAGCGGTATACCCCTCTTACCGCTCCCGTCTACAAAATCTACGAAGACATCAAAGGCTCGGGTCTCCTCCACCAGCCCGAGCCTATGAAGGCCAAGCACCGTAATCGTCACAAGCATTGCCTGTTCCACAGTGATCACGGGCATCACACCAGCGATTGCCATCAACTTCAAGATGAGATCGAGGGCCTCATCTGCCAGGGACACCAATCTCGATACGTGTCCGGGCAGAAGGAAGATCGAGGTGCCCCCGAGGAAATCGATAATGCCCCCCGCGGAGTCCACATCAACGTCATCACTGGCGGCGCGGCATCAGGAGTGTTGGATACGGACTGAATAGATCTAGAGGGGGGTGAATAGATCTTTCCCCCTTTTTGATAATTTACTAACTATCGTCCAGATGAGCTACTGGTAATTAATGAATTATAGAACTAATGCGGATAGTGAAGATGCAAGCATACGTATAGGAAATCAAACACACACAAGCACACCACAAGAGAGGATTTTTAAGGTGGTTCAGTCTCTTCCTAAGACTTACATCCACCCCTTGCTTAACTCAAGCAAGGCTTCACTATAAGAATCTCTGATCTCAACCAAAAACACAGCTGACACACAGCTTGTACCTGCTGACACACAGCTTGACTCTGCTGCCTCACAGCTTGACAATAATTGTAATCAGAAATGAAAAGATGATAAGAACAGGTGATGAAAGACAGGACTGAATATTGGCGTATGTAGAAGAATAGGTATTCAGCCTGGAACTTGATCACGCTTATGAAGAAGCCTAGACTCCCTGTTGATCTTCCAGTCAGTTGCCTTCGATTGTTCTGCTGCTGGAGATCGCACAGTCTTGAGCTAAGTCTTCCTTCTGCAGCAACGAGATCGCCTTTAACCTTTCTGTAGATTTTTGAATGTTTGAGAGCTCCTTCTTCCTCTTCTGTGTATATCTTCCTTGGCTTCTATTTCGTGCTCTCTCTCTGCTCCCTTGTTCGTGATGTATATTCTTTTCGTTTTTCATACAGCCCTTTTATCAAGAGTAAAACTCTTCCCGCTCAATTTTCAGATCGAGCGCCAATCTGCTAGAAAACAGGGATCTGTTTAAATCCAATCGTTAGAACGAGTTTGACCACTTCTAAGCAAGATTGTTTCCTTGATTCCCGTGCGGAATCTTATCTCCTGAGCAGCCCAACAACCTGCAACAACCATTTGCAGGTTTTAAGGAACCAAAACAGAATTCGGTTAGAGTTCGGTTTTGGACGATATATAAACCCGTGGTCGACCATGACCCTGTCGCTGGTCGACAATGGGCAGTCCCCAGACGGCCGGTTCTTCTGGCTGAAACTCACGTCGCCCGTTGGTCGACCACAGCCTGGTCGCTGGTCGACAGGGGGCAGTTTCCAGATGGCCAGCAGTTCTGCCTGTTGCTTCTGTCTTTTCTGTGGTCGACCAGAGGCGGGGCTTTGGTCGACAGCCAAGGTGCTTCCAGAAGACAGATGATCTGATTCTTTTCTGGTTGAGTTCGTTGGTCGACCATAACTTCTTCAGTGGTCGACAGACAGTCTTTCACGCTTATACTGATTTGTTGATACCACTTGGATTTCAGTGAACCTGAAATTTGTTTAACTTATAAGATTTGACTTGAAGTTCCAAATGTATATAAAAGCATATTTGTCATCATCAAATAGGCATTAATTCAATGCACTATCTTTACACAAATAACCAAACCATTTGCTTTAAGAAACAAGATAGAACTTAGATTAGTCAAACATATCCTATTGTCATCATCAAAACCAAGGGATGCACAACATTCTCCCCCTTTTTGATGATGACAACCATGAGTCATTGTGACAAACAACAGATTATGAAATTCATTTGATATTGCATGCAAGGCTATCATAGCACAGATTTCATTCAGACAATTCGTTTGATGTGGCTTTCAAAAACAATAATTACATGAGAGACTCAAAAAAGGATAAAGACACTGAGGACACGTAGACAAAGTAAACTTGACATCTAGACACACATCTAGGCACACAATGACACATAAGCTTCTCTCTCCCCCTTTGTCAACAGCAAAAAGTGAACCAACGCGATGAAACAAACGAGCGGTCAGGATTTAATCAGCATAACTCATATTTTGGGAAATTATCGAAGTGTACCCCCTTTCTTTAATAAGACATTTAAGTAACCTTTCCTCCCTTTCTCAAAGACCACCTTGTGACAAATTCGAGTGGGTCTTGTGGTTCAAAGAATTTGAAAGTATTGCCCCAATAAATTGACTCCCCATATCCACTTTCTTACTCACGGCTCCTTAAACTTATAATATTGTTCATGAGATAATTTTACTAGCTGAACAAGCTGAACAGTGTTTTATGCCTCTATTTGCATATAGTGCATTAGGTCAACCATTTTTGTTGCCTTTTCGTTTTGAAATATTTAAGAGCTGTGGTCAGGTTTATCACATGCTTTTCCACACGAGGAGACACGCTTTTTACACGCCAGAAACCCCGGCTACTTAGCATGCCTAACCATTCCATTTTTAACTGGGACACACTTTTTATCCGTGAGGATATACGTTTATCAGACGCCAATATCCCCAGTTACTCAGGATGCCCAATTAATAATTTTGAGAGTGGCAGAGGTAGATTGAGTCTTCATGACATACATGTCTCCCACTTAATTTTTCAGCCAGTTTTGCTTTGTGATAGAGAACAGTAGTTTCTCAGAACTCAGTCCATTGCTCTACCAAGAAGGCAGAATTATGGCGTATTCCATATACATTCATGCTATAGCTGCGTTTATTTTCACTGTCCAACACAGACACAGATAGAGAAATAGTCTCATTACTAAAAGCATAAGTTCTCAATAGTCTTGAGTCAGAGTCATAGTTATGGTTTGAAGTTATTGCAGTAGTACAGGTCAAATTCTCATTACTACACTTAACCTTTACTCTCATTGATGACTTTGGTGATTTTCTTGTAAGATATGGTTGGGTTGTTCAATGATTTATTAAGGAATGAGTTTACACTTTTTACTCCCCCTCAATTTGTGAGTCCTTGCTGAAGTTAAAAAACAATATGTTGACCACAAAGAGATATTGAGACACAAGGAATGGGAAGTGTGAACAAGGATGAGTGAGTAAAGCAAAACGGAGCTCAGAGTCCAAAAAGTTCAGAAGATTTCCCACCAAAGCCAGCAGCTTGAATAGATCCAATTTCCCTTGTTTAGGTCCATTGTCGACCATGGAGTGGCCTGTGGTCGACCTCTGTGCTGTCACAGAACCTTCCTGTTGAGCAGACTGTGTTCTGTCAAACCTGTTGTCGACCATTGGATCGCCTGTGGTCGACAGCTGCGAAGTCCCAGAGTTAACCATTTCCTGTCCTGATGCCTTGGTCGACCAGCGCCTTGTCTGTGGTTGACCATGGGAAGTAATCCGAAGATAAACCAGAGTTCCTCAGAGCTTGCTGAAGTAGCACCCAACACTATAACCTCCAAATTCAGGACTTATCTAGTACTTAAGACCTAGTTGACACAACTAAGAACAGTAGAGACAAAGACTGTACATTGATCATAAGAATATTATTATTTCAAGAATTTTCAGAGGAGATTCTACAAATTCCTAACTCCCTTCTTAGAGTTGAAAATCTGTCATTGTTAAGGGGTTTTGTGAAAATGTCTGCCAGTTGTTTTTCAGTTTCTACAAAATGAAGCATGAAATTTCCTTTGGAGACCTCATCTCTTAGAAAGTGATGACGGATCTCAATGTGTTTTGTCCTAGAGTGTTGAATGGGGTTTTTAGACAAATTAATAGCACTAGTGTTATCACAGAAAATAGGTGCACATCCAAGATCTACATTGTAGTCTTGGAGTTGATGTTTTATCCACAAAACCTGTGTACCACAGCTCCCTACTGCGACATACTCAGCCTCAGCAGTGGAGAGTGCCACAGAATGCTGTTTTTTAGAAGCCCATGATATTAAACATCCACCTAATATTTGACAATAACCACTAGTACTCTTCCTATCAATTTTGCAACCAGCATAATCAGCATCTGAATATGAAATCAAGTCTAGTTTGCAGTAAGTAGGATACCATAAACCCAATTCTTGGGTACCGGCAAGGTAACGAAAGATACGCTTGACAGCCCCTAAATGTGAATCTCTAGGGCTAGATTGATATCTAGCACACATGCATACACTGAACTGAATGTCTGGCCTAGAGGCAGTTAAATATAGTAGGGATCCGATCATACCTCTGTATTTCTTGGCATCTACCATGTTACCTTTTACATCAGCCTCCAATGTTGCATTTGTCCCCATGGGTGACTCTATTGGTTTGCAGCTCTCCATGCCAAACTTTTTCAGCATCTCCTTTATGTACTTGGATTGATTTATGAAGTAGCCTTCTCTACATTGTAGAATCTGCAATCCAAGAAAGAACTGTAAATCACCCATTAAACTCATTTCAAACTCATTGGTCATTAGATTTGCAAATTCAGTACATAATGAAGCTTCAGTGGATCCAAACACAATATCATCCACATAGATTTGCACAATTAGTATATTCTTACCTTGGGTCTTGGAGAATAATGTTTGATCAATTTTACCTCTTGTGTAGCCCTTTTTGGTGAGGAATGAACTCAGTCTGTCGTACCATGCCCTAGGAGCCTGCTTTAAACCATACAAAGCCTTATGCAGTTTGAAGACATGATTAGGAAGATCATCATTTTCAAAACCAGGGGGTTGTTCCACAAAGACTTCTTCCTTTATAATGCCATTTAGAAAGGCACTTTTTACATCCATTTGCTGCAATTTAATTCCATGGGATGCCGCAAATGCTAACAATATTCTAATGGCTTCTAACCTTGCAACTGGAGCATATGATTCTTCAAAATCGACTCCAAATTCTTGGTTATACCCCTTAGCCACCAACCGAGCCTTGTTCCTCATAACAACTCCTTCTTCATTAAGCTTATTTTTATAAACCCATTTGGTTCCAATAACAGGATGAGATGAAGGTCTGGGAACAAGTTTCCAAACCTGATTTCTTTCAAATTGATTTAATTCTTCATGCATGGCATTTATCCAAGATTCATCTCTTAAAGCTTCCTCTACATTTTTAGGCTCAACTTGAGATACAAGGGCTAGCTGATCTAGTTCATCAACTGTTTTAAGCTGAGATCTAGTTTTCCTCGGTTCATTAATTCCTCCAATGATGTTATCTAGAGGATGATCTCTGAGAAATCTCAGATTTTCAGAATTGTTACCTGGGATGATCTCTCCTTCGGGTTGATCATTGGAATCACCTTGCTTTGGTTCTGCTTCAGTCTCCATTGGTTCCTCTTTGCCTTCCAGAAATTCCCCATCTTCATCTTTGCCTACCTGTCCAGTTTTGTCAAAGTCATTATTTTCATCAAATGTGATATGTGGGGATTCTTCAACTAGCTGATCTTTGGTGTTGTAGACTCTATAGGCTCTTGATCGGTCAGAGTATCCCAAGAATATTCCTGGGTCACTCTTTGGTTCAAATTTGTCCAATGATCTCTTGTCATTGTTATGAATAAAACACCTTACACCGAAGATCCTAAAATGAGCTAGAGATGGCTTCTTACCTTTGAACACCTCATATGGAGTTTTCGCACTAGATGGTCTTACCATTGCCCTGTTTACAATATAACATGCTGTATTGACCGCCTCAGCCCAAAATCTTCTTGGAAGATTGGCTTCAACCAACAAGGTTCTGGCCATTTCAACAAGTGTGCGATTCCTTCTCTCCACCACTCCATTTTGTTCTGGAGTCCTTGGTGAGGAAAATCTGTGGGTTATGCCCTTGTTTCTGCAGAATAAGTCAAAGTCAGAATTTTCAAACTCTCCCCCATGGTCAGATATGATTGTACACACTTTGGACTTGCCATCCTGCTTCATTCTTTTGTAGAATTCCTGAAACTCAGAAAAGCATCACTTTTATGAGATAGAAATATTACCCATGTGAATCTAGAGAAATCATCAACTAGTACATAACCGTACCTCTTACCACTAAGACTAGCAGTTCTTGTTGGGCCAAAAAGGTCCATGTGCACAAGTTCTAGTGGTCTAGAAGATTGACTTTCAGTTCTACCTTTGAATGATTTTCTTGTTTGCTTACCTTGGGTACATGATTCACATACTTTGACATTTTGAGCAAACGAAATTTCAGGTAAACCAGAAACCATTTTATTCTTAACCAATTTGTGCAGCACCCTGTAGCTAACATGCCCTAGCCTTCGGTGCCACAACCAAGTCAGGTCCTCCTTCTTGGCGGTGAGGCACAAGTTGGAGTGGACTGGATCATCCAAGTCTATCATGTAGACATTATTTACTCTCTTGCCCATAAACTTAACTTTAGCCGAATTCGGTTCAAGAATTTTACAGATCTTAGAATCAAAGACTACTTGATGGCCTTTGTCGCATAGCTGACTGATGCTTAGAAGATTATATTCCAGGCCATCCACTAGCAGTACATCTTCAATGCAATTTGTAGATGTCTTACCTACCTTACCTTTCCCAATGATCTTGCCTTTGTTATTTCCTCCAAATGTCACATGTCCTCCATCTTTTGAGTTTAGCTCGGAGAATTTTGCCTTATCCCCTGTCATATGTCTTGAGCAGCCACTATCTAAGTACCACTTGTTGTGTATAGCTGCCAGACACACCTGCATCACAAGTTACACAGTAACTTTTGGACCCCAATGGTACCCGGGTCCAAGATAGCTTGTGAAATTATGAAATTGCTGCAGTAATCCTTTGTGAACCCAGATTCTGTTAGAGCAGTGTAAATTTTTATTTCTGAACTTGTTCAGATTGGGTTGCTTTTGTTCTAAAGCTTCTTTAATCTGAGTCCACCTTTGTGTATTCAAGTTTTCATTTTGTTTTACCCGAAAAAACCTGTGATTTCTGTTTGCTTGTCTGGCCATGGTCGACTTTTGGTATGTCTGTGGTCGACCATCGCGTCTCCAGAACTCAGCGTCTGTTCTGGCAGCACCTCTGGTCGACATCTGGTGTACCTGTGGTTGACCACTGCTTCTCCAGTAACCAGCGCCTGTTCTGGCAGATCCTCTGGTCGACAGATGAAGGGTCTGTTGTCGACCAGCCTGTCTCCAGACATCTTGTTTTCCAGATTTATGTCTTTTAACTTGGTTTAGTCCTTGGTTTGTTTGGTGATTTCTGTGAATTTGGGTTTCTTGTTTATTATTTTGAATCTTATATTGATTGACTGTTTTCTCTTTAAAATTTCTCTCTTCCTTGGTGACATTGTTCCTTTTGGAGGAGCATTCAGCTACATCCTTTGTTTATCTTGGTATAGATTAATCAGGGGCCTTTTTCCTTTTGAGTCAGCAATCCCAGTTACGGTTTTTATTTGGAATTCCTTTTTAGCCGTAGGATTGTATCCTAACCCTTCTTTTTGAAAGTTTACTTTTATTCCCAAGACAGCATTTAAGTTTTCTTGACCTTGAGTCATTTTTTCCAAGGTCTCCTGTTTGTTTTTCAGGTCACTCTTAATTCTTTCTATTTCTCTTAGGAGTTGGTTGTTCTCTTCCTTGAGTGAATTGTTTCTTTCTTGACTTAACTTAGTTTCCTGTTCATATTCTTGAGTCTTTAGTTTTAACTCATCAATGTCATTTTTTAGCATTTCATTCTCTTCGGACATTCTCTTGTGGTTTTCTTCATCTAAGTCCATTTGATTCAGTTTGTTTTTCAGTGACTTGATTTCCATTTCTAGTTCAGTTTTGTTATCCATTGAATTGCTGTCTTTATTCAGTTGACTGATCTTCTTCTTCAAATGTTTATTTTCCTTTCTTATTCTTTCATAAGTATCAAGCAATTCTGAATATACTGCTTCCCAATCCGAACTAGAGAAGTCTTGAAATGGGGAACTTACCTCAAGATCACTGTTGTCTCCCTTGGCCATCAGACAGAGCTTTCCTTCTTCTTCCTCGGAAGTTGTTTCCTCTTCACTGCTCTCTTCCTCCTCACTCCAAGTGCTAATCATCGCCTTGGGTTTCTTGCCTTTCCACTTGAAGCTTGATTTCTTAGGAGCTTCTGGACATTCAGCCTTCATATGTCCAGGCTGCCTGCAATTGTAGCAAATGAGTTTGTTAGAAGGAGCCTTATGTTTATCAGATTTAAACTGGGATGACTTCCTTACCATGCCCTTTGGATTTCTGAATCCTTTACCTTCCTTCCGCAGGAATTTTTTAAATTTTCTTGTAAGCATGGCTAGCTCACCAGATTCTTCACCTGAGCTAGATGAGTCATCATTGTCAGACACCTCAGAGGTGCTTGTCTTAGTCTTTAGGGCAAGTTGCTTCTTTTTCTTGCCCTCATCTTCCTTTCTCTTCAGATTGACCTCATAGGCCATCAGGGATCCTACTAACTCATCCACTGTCATTGTTGTGAGATCCTTTGAGTCCTCAATGACTGTGGCCTTGGTATGCCACATCGATGTGAGAGACCTTAAAATCTTCCTCACTAATTCCTGCTCTTTGTATGTCTTCCCTAAGCTCTTCAAGCCATTAGTCAATTGTACTAATCTGGCATACATCTCAGAAATACTTTCATCATTTTTCATCCTAAACATCTCATATTCTGAGACTAGCATATTTGCTTTTGTCTCTCTTACCTCGGAAGTACCTTCGTAGATTACCTTTAGACGATCCCACATTTCTTTGGCTGTTGCGCATTGGGAAACTCTTGAGAATTCTGTGGGGTGTAGTGAGCACTGCATCACGTTCATGGCTCCCCAGTTGACAGTTGATTTCCTGACCTGTTCTCTGGTCCAGGTTTCTTCATCTTCCGGTAGCTCAAAAGGTCCATGGCTCACTACCCTCCACATCTCGTGGTCTTGCGCACGTAAGAACACCTGCATACGATTTTTCCAATAAGAATAATCAGTTCCATCAAAACATGGAGGTCTAGTTACAGAGTGCCCCTCAGCTATGAGGCTTTTAGAGTTCAGTCCGCCCGGTCTCTCCTGGTTGTTAGACCACATTTTTGGAGAACCTGCTCTGATACCACGTGTTGGATACGGACTGAATAGATCTAGAGGGGGGGTGAATAGATCTTTCCCCCTTTTTGATAATTTACTAACTATCGTCCAGATGAGCTACTGGTAATTAATGAATTATAGAACTAATGCGGATAGTGAAGATGCAAGCATACGTATAGGAAATCAAACACACACAAGCACACCACAAGAGAGGATTTTTAAGGTGGTTCAGTCTCTTCCTAAGACTTACATCCACCCCTTGCTTAACTCAAGCAAGGCTTCACTATGAGAATCTCTGATCTCAACCAAAAACACAGCTGACACACAGCTTGTACCTGCTGACACACAGCTTGACTCTGCTGCCTCACAGCTTGACAATAATTGTAATCAGAAATGAAAAGATGATAAGAACAGGTGATGAAAGACAGGACTGAATATTGGCGTATGTAGAAGAATAGGTATTCAGCCTGGAACTTGATCACGCTTATGAAGAAGCCTAGACTCCCTGTTGATCTTCCAGTCAGTTGCCTTCGATTGTTCTGCTGCTGGAGATCGCACAGTCTTGAGCTAAGTCTTCCTTCTGCAGCAACGAGATCGCCTTTAACCTTTCTGTAGATTTTTGATTGATGGAGAGCTCCTTCTTCCTCTTCTGTGTATATCTTCCTTGGCTTCTATTTCGTGCTCTCTCTCTGCTCCCTTGTTCGTGATGTATATTCTTTTCGTTTTTCATACAGCCCTTTTATCAAGAGTAAAACTCTTCCCGCTCAATTTTCAGATCGAGCGCCAATCTGCTAGAAAACAGGGATCTGTTTAAATCCAATCATTAGAACGAGTTTGACCACTTCTAAGCAAGATTGTTTCCTTGATTCCCGTGCGGAATCTTATCTCCTGAGCAGCCCAACAACCTGCAACAACCATTTGCAGGTTTTAAGGAACCAAAACAGAATTCGGTTAGAGTTCGGTTTTGGACGATATATAAACCCGTGGTCGACCATGACCCTGTCGCTGGTCGACAATGGGCAGTCCCCAGACGGCCGGTTCTTCTGGCTGAAACTCACGTCGCCCGTTGGTCGACCACAGCCTGGTCGCTGGTCGACAGGGGGCAGTTTCCAGATGGCCAGCAGTTCTGCCTGTTGCTTCTGTCTTTTCTGTGGTCGACCAGAGGCGGGGCTTTGGTCGACAGCCAAGGTGCTTCCAGAAGACAGATGATCTGATTCTTTTCTGGTTGAGTTCGTTGGTCGACCATAACTTCTTCAGTGGTCGACAGACAGTCTTTCACGCTTATACTGATTTGTTGATACCACTTGGATTTCAGTGAACCTGAAATTTGTTTAACTTATAAGATTTGACTTGAAGTTCCAAATGTATATAAAAGCATATTTGTCATCATCAAATAGGCATTAATTCAATGCACTATCTTTACACAAATAACCAAACCATTTGCTTTAAGAAACAAGATAGAACTTAGATTAGTCAAACATATCCTATTGTCATCATCAAAACCAAGGGATGCACAACAAGGAGGAGATAGCAGTCGAGGAAGAAAGTGTCATGCCGAGCGAGCGAGCCGAGCCTCTATTGAGCACCCTAAGGCCCCGCAGGCAAGCGAACCGCAGGCCCTGGTATTCTCTGACCATGACCTGGAAGGGTTAACCACCCCACATGACGACACTCTTGTTGTATCGGCTACAATAAACCATTGTAACGTAGATAGGATCTTAGTTGACAATGGTAGTGCCCCTGATGTATTATCCTATGATTGTTTTCTCAAGATGGGAGAGAATCCATCTAAACTCCACCCGATCCGAACCCCCCTTTGTGGGTTCAACGGCCAGGCAAATTATCCCGAGGGAGCCCTGAGCCTGCCAGTTACTATCGGCACCCCACCCAAAACCGTTACGGTTATGGTGGACTTCATCGTGATAAAAGGGATGACGGCCTATAACGCCATATTCGGCCGAGGTATCCTCAGCCGAATGAAAGCGGTGCCCTCTACCTTTCACCAAAAAATGAAGTTCCCCACCAAGCATGGCGTGGGGGAGGTCCGGGGTAACCAGGCATTGACTACATGGTGCTATATACTCTCGATCGAAGCCACGAGGCCGAAAGGGAAAAACAAAGGAGTAAAGGGAGCCGAGGAGGGACCAGCAACAACCGAGTCAGGCGGCGAGTTGCTAACGGTCTTCCTCAACAGTGACCCGACTCTAGGAGTCAAGATCGGAGCTGATCTACCACTTGAGGAACAAGAAAAATGTAAATATTTCCTTGCCCAGTACATCCAAGTCTTTGCATGGTCGGACGAGCATCTTCCCGAGATCCCGGGAGACATGGTGACACACAAGCTCAACCTCGACCCGATGGTGAAGCCTGTCCACCAACGCAGGAGAAAGCACGCCCCGGAGAAGCAATCGGTCATCAAAGAGCAAGTCATCAAGGGACAAAAGACTGGCCTCTTTCACCCGATCCTGTACCCTACGTGGCCCGCCAACGTTGTCCTGGTACCGAAGGCTTCGGGGAAGTGGCGAATGTGCGTAGACTTCACCGACCTCAACAAGGCTACCCCGAAGGATTGCTACCCGCTGCCAAGCATCGATGAGTTGGTCGACTCAACCTCTGGCAATGAATTACTCAGCTTCCTGGATGCCTACTCCGGTTACCATCAGATCAGGATGGACCTAGAGGACATCAAGAAGATCACCTTCATCACTGACTTTGGCGTACACTGCTACACCCGAATGCCGTTCGGGTTGAAGAACACTGGAGCAACATATCAGAGACTGATCAATCACATCTTCGAGGGACAGCTCGGTCGGAACGTCGAGGCCTACATTGGTGATATGCTCGTCAAAACGCCGAAGGTCGAAGACCATCTTGCCGACTTAGCTGAGACCTTCGACACCCTCTTGTGGTGCAACTTGAAGCTCAACCCCGCTAAATGTGCCTTCGGAGTTAGATACGGGAAGTTCTTTGGCTTCCTGGTAACTCAGCGTGGGATTGAGGCCAACCCCGACAAGGTTCAGGCCATCCTAAACATGTGGCCACCCACCTGCATCAAGGACGTCCAACTCCTTACGGGGCGCATTGCTGCGCTCAACAGCTTCATGTCCCGGGCGTTCGAATGATGCCTACCCTTCTTCAAATTCTTGAGGGGACCCAAAATGGCATCTGCTATGTTTGCCTGGGACAAGGAATGTCAAAAGGCATTCGCCGAACTCAAGGAATTCTTGGCCTCACCCCCGGTGCTGTCCAAGCCAACCCCGAGCGAAGCTCTACACCTTTACCTCTCGGCGACCCCTTCCACAGTAAGCTTGGTCCTAGTTAGTAACGACGCGGGGGTTTAGAGACCTATTTACTATACTAGCAAGGTGCTTAATGAGGCTGAAAGAAGGTACCCTGAAATCGAGAAACTCGTGCTACCGTTGGTTACCTCAGCCAAGCGCCTCCGACCCTATTTTCAAGGGCACTATATCGGCGTATTGACCGGCGAACCCCTGAAGAAGATTCTCTTTCACCCTGAAGCCTCGGGACGCCTCGTCAAGTGGCCATCATGCTCGGGGCCTACGACATCTCATATCACCCCCGCTCGGCCATCAAAGGATAGGCCCTCGCAGACTTCATCGCCGAAAGTACCATCCCGATCGAGGAGGTACCTCCACCTGCGCACAGGCCCACCTGGGACCTGTTCGTTGATGGGTCCTCCAACTCAACCGGAAGCGGGGATGGTATCCTTCTCGAGTCCCCCGACGGAGTAGAGCTGCGGTACGCCTTAAAATTCAACTTTCAGGCGTCCAACAATGCCTCTGAGTATGAAGCTGTTATCTCGGGGACCAGGATGGCTCGGCGATTGGGGGCCGAGTGAGTCAGGATCCACACCGAGTCCCAATTGGTCGCTAGCCAGGTTAACGGTGGTTACGAAGCTGGGGAAGGACAAATGATCAAGTACCTCCAGGTGGTCAAGAGGATGGCCCGACTTTTCGAGAGCTTTGAGGTAGTTCAGATAGCCAGGGAGGAAAACTGCCGAGCGGACGCCCTCTCTAGCGTGACCTCCTCCCTTGACCCCGAAGGTACTCGGTCGGTCTTCCTTGAAGAGCTCGAGCGACAGAGCATCGAGTCCGAGCTTATGACCGTTGACCCGACACCCCCGAGCGACTGGCGGACCCCCTACATATCCTGGCTCTAAGAATCTCAAGAGCCTCCCGACCCCCGGGAAGCTCGGAAGCTCAAGTACCAAGCTCAGCATTTCGTCATGCTGAATAATGCCTTGTACCGTAGATCTTTCTCCGGTCCCCTCCTCAAGTGCATCAGCACCAGCGAAGCCAATCAAGCGGTTCAAGAAGTACACGAAGGCATCTGCGGCGCGCACCAAGGAGGAAGATCGCTCGCCAGGATCTTGCTTCGGCAAGGTTACTGGTGGCCCACTCTCCAGCGCGACTGCACTACCTACATTCAGAAATGCGACCGATGTCAGCGCTTTGACCATCTGATCCACCAACCCGCCACGGAGCTCATCACCCTTGCCGAGCCATACCCCTTCGCTCAGTGGGGGATAGATATCTTGGGACCATTCCCCACGGTCCAGGCTCAGAAGAAGTACGTCATTGTTGCCATCGACTATTTCACCAAATGGATCGAGATCGAGGCCACCACCAGGATCACCGAATCGATCGTATGGAGTTTCATTTGAAAGTCGATCATTTGTCGTTACAGTGTCCCCCGAGGGATCGTGAGCGATAATGGCTGGCAATTTCATTCTTATTATTTCAGAGATAGATGTGCCGACCTAAACATTCGCAACCACTTCACTTCGGTAGCCCACCCTCAGGCCAACGGACTGGTCGAGAATGTCAACAAAACTATCTTGAAAGGCATCAAAACCAGGCTCGGTAAGGGCAAGGGAAGCTGGCTCGAGGAATTACCGAGCGTACTATGGTCGCATCGAACTACTCCGAGAATGGCTACAGGTGAAACACCTTTCCAGTTGGTGTATGGAACGGAAGCCGTGATTCCATTAGAGGTCGGCAATCCTTCTCTTCGAGTCGTCCACTTCAAACCCGAGGTGAACGAGCAAAAACTACTGGAGAACCTTGACTTAGCAGACGAGATCCGAGAGATTGAAAATAGCCGAGTAATGGAATATCAACGGCGCGTCACTCGATACTACAACTCCAGAGTCTGAGACAGACATTTCCAGCTAGGGGACTTCGTCCTGAGAAAGCCCGAAGACTCTCGACCACTAGAAGCGGCGGGGAAGCTAGCCCCTAACTGGGAAGGCCCCTACCGAGTGGTCGAGACGCTCGGGAAAGGGGTGTATCGATTGTCTACCATGAAAGGTGCACCCATCCCTCGGACATGGAACGCGACAACACTTCGCAAGTTCTACTTTTGAACATCTGGCAAACATGCACATGTAAGCAAAATAGAATAAACGCATTCTTCTCTTTTCATTAAATTCTGGCATACATCAAGAACGCCGTAGCCAATACAATATACAGTTCAGCAAATAATAAATAAATCTTTATATCCACTAGTACTATGACACGAGTAGAATGCTCGGCCAACTCGGTAAGCACTTCTGCGTCCAGCCACTGACTCTGCCTAGTGTGGAAACTGGCTCGGATAAAGGATAGCCGGCCCCGTTAGTTTGAGAAGCTCGGAAGAAAGGTGCTAGAGGGATTGGAAGGACAATAAAAAGAAAGGGGGAAGTCGACCCAAGACAAATGAAGAGGAAGCTTGAGAGAGCTCCCCTTCTAGGCAATGGGATCGATAGAAAGGAGGGAGCTTAAAGAGCTTCCACTCCCCTCAGGGTAGCGTCGGCGGGTCAGGGATAGGAAGGCGACATGCTCTAGCATGTCGAACCCTCTCCCAAACCGACCTCCGACTGTCGATCCCTCTTCCAAACTGGAGTAGCAAGAGCTTCCCTCCTACTGCCGTCCACCTCATCATCTTCTGAAGCACTTTCCATGCTCCGCCGAGATTGACAGCACAACGCTTCGCGGAAAAGGAAGAAGGAGAAATCGTCAGGGATGGCCTTAAGCGATGAAAGGAAGAGGAGACGCCCCTCGGACCTTTTATAGGCCGAAGGGGGAGCTAATCGCCTTAAATGACTCTCCCCTTTAAAGCACCCTAAAGGAGCCTTCCCTGAGACGGTTACCTCATTTCCCAACATCCCCCCCCAGCGGGACGTGCGAAGTGGCAAGTCATTTTGGGCGGCATGGAAAAGCAGAAAGGTGCCAGTGCCATGTCAGTTATCTGACAGATCGGCACGCGTAATATCTGCAGCGAAAATCGGCGCCTTCCCCAACAACTATAGATATGGTAGTCAAATCATGCCAAGAGCGGTAAGGAACAGTCAATTTAGCACTTAATATTGCCGCTATTATACTTTCCAAAAAAGATTTTCTCGCAACTACATAAGGGAAAAGAAAAAGAAAGAAAGAACTTATACATCAGGGCTCGTGCCCATCTGGAAGCATGGTAGACGAGGGCCCCTCAGCACCAGATGATCTGCCACTGGTACTCTAGACGACGACTGACCCACGCACTGACCCCACCTGCGTGGGAACTTTCTTAGTCGTGTGACCTCCCGAGGCTGCTAGAGTTGGTGATCGCTCGGATGAAACCGAGGCTTCCTCACTCCCCTCTTCGCTCGATGTATAATGGGAAAAGTCGGTAGAACACCAGTCCGAGTCATAGCGTTGCCCAGAAGGAAAAATGAGCCCAGACGCTTGGGCCTCAGCCTCTATGATGGCCTGATTGAAGCCCTGGGAGAAGCCCTTCCGAAGGCCCCGATGATAGGTCGACTCATAATAGGAGAAGGCAGTCTTCTGAAGAGCCGCGTGGTAAGCCTATGAGCATTTATGTTGCTCGAGTGCTTCCACCCCAGCTAGCTCCGCCTTCCTTTCAAGATTGGCAATCCTCTATTCTGACTCGGACACCCCCCTCTCTGCTACGGTCCGTGCATCCTGTGGACGTCAAAAAATGATGATGATCATACGACATGCACGTCTCAACACTTGAGAGCGAGTCGAAGACGGAAAGGCCGAATAAACCCCATGCCTCCTCCAAGCAGGACGAATATATACCCGGTGCTCTGCCACCCAACAAAGAAGGCCCTCGGGCAGAAGAGACAGCCCCGATTCCCCAGTCGGCGGTGCCGAAGGCCGAATCAAAAGAAACTTGGGAATTCAAACACATGTTCGGCATGCGCCGGAAATCACTCAAAGTTTCGAATCAGGATTCAGAGGCCCTGAACTAAACACCCCTGAGGCGGTGCGTTACAACTAAAGCAACACGGGAGGACAAGCGTCCGTCCGAATAGCCGCGACTCCGAGACGAAGTCTAAACCGGCGCGGCCTGCACTTAAACCGGCGCGCCCTTGCTTGGGCCTTAAACCGGCGCGCCCCGTCTAGGTTGCAATCCGGCGTGCCTCTCTGTATGTTGTTAATCCGACGCGCACAACACCGCGCCGGTTTAACTCAAATGCCATCACATCCATCCTCTGATACTCTGTTCTCCTGTCAGCTTCAGGCGCAAAGTCGAGAGAGTAGGGCATTCAATGCCTCAAGCCCTGTCTCCACCTCCGTTCGACAGCGCAGCGACGAGGAACGCATCGACGGTGGACGCAACAGAAGATCTCCCGACAAATCTGTGAATGTCCCGTCTTCGGACGAATGCCAGTGTACTCCATGACCCAGCAGAAGCCAGCGCAATGGGTTATCTCCCGATGTCGTTGCAGACGTGGCAGAGGTGCCGGGAATCCTCTCCCCCACTGTCCGTTCTATAAAAGGCATGCTCCATTGGAGAAGCAAAAAAAAAAAAGGCTGGAACCCCCGGGGAGCGATTGATCAGAGGAGGCCACCCGAAGAGAAGGAGAGCTTCGTCCCCCGACGCCAGAAAGGTGAAGAAGAAGGGAGGGTCTGTGAGAGAAGAGAGGTGAGCCCCAGGGATGGGGTAGAGCTTGTGCTCTGTTCCTCTCCCCCCGCATGAGTTTCATGTCCTTCGCCTCCTCTGTGTTCTCCCTTTGCTCCGGGGTAGATCCGCTCTTGTATCTCTTTTTCCCCTTTCCCTTGCGGATGAATAAAAGGAATGATTTTTGGTGAACATGTGTAGTGTTCTACTGCTCTGAGCTCCTACCTTTCTCCCGATTTTCTTATCATCTAGGAACCTCGGAGGCCTGCCTCTCTGTGGCACTGCCTTCAAGGGAACCCATCGAAGGGATGCACACTCATAGCCTTTTATGGCATACATCTGTCCCTGTGGAACTTCCACAAAATCACCAACTGTAAGCTGCGGAAACTCTTGAAGGCTGGTCCTCGAGTCTCCACACACACTTATGGGTTAACGGAGGCCTCACTCCGAGTTTTGAGGTTCACCCCGGAGCAATCCGTTTGGTGTTCCCCATTTTTCTCTAGCAAGCTTCAGTCCGGGGGAGATTCTGCCCAAATTTTGCTAGACGACACATAAGAGTAGAAGAACCAACTAAGCCCCTGAATCAAGCTAAACCTCTGAGTACCTGCATAATAAACCCCTCAAGTAAAACATCCAAATACACGTACTCATTCACCTCAACAAATGATCAGAAGCACTCTATTGATTTAAAGTGTCAATTGAACAAACAATCTATCCATTTGATCAATCTGCAAGTTGAAGAAACAAGAACAGAAGCAAAAAGAATCAAACAGAATGAAATAAAACCCACAGAAGCTATTCCGGCATGCTCTTAATCTGGCGCGGGTTAATCCGGCGCGGTACCCCCCCGCGCCGGTTTAACCCCACACTCAAAACCACTTTCAAAATCTTAGGATGAATAGTGCCCCCCTTTACTATTCACTTTGATAATCTGGGTCACCATTCTTCTTGAGCCTAATCCGGCGCGCCCCCTGTGCATCGACCTAAGCCGGCGCGCCTCCCATGAAGACCCATTAAACTGACGCGCCCCTTGCACCTCCTATTCCGGTGCGCCTTCCCTTGTATCATGCTAAACCGACGCGCCCCTAGTGTCCTCCTAAACCGGCGCGCGCGCGCCCCCTCTGTTCCCTCATACCCATTTAACCGGCGCGCCTTCTTAACACAGAAAAAGGGGATAAATAGCCAATAAAAAAAGAGAAATGTTCAAAACTAAAAGTGAAAAGATCAATCTTAATATAAAAAAATGAAACAAACACTATCACCCTTTCTATAATCAAAATTTTGTTTCGGGGGCTCCGCCACCGGAAACCCCCGCGACCTGACCGGGCAGGTCGATCCGCGTGCGAGGGTGCACGTTGGCGAGTTCAGGCCTCACATTTAACAATCCGCTTCCCCGGACTGTGTTTGAAGAGAAAAGCAATGACGCCCCATGGCACCGGACGTGGATCGCGGGAACCCCGTTATGGCCATAGTCCGAAACCATCTCAGGGCAATAGTTCATCAGTTTGACCCACTTCTTCCGGGATCCGATCCCGCATCCACATTAAACTTGTTGTACCTACGGCAGACATCCGTACGGTTTTATCATCGTCTTCGATGCTTCAAATGCGGGCTCTCGTCCAAACAATGAATGGTCCGCTAGTGACCGACACATATATACCGGGATCTAATCCCGCACTTGCATTAAACTTGCCGTACTCGCGATAGACATCTGCGCGGTTTTCTCACCGTCTTTTGTGCCACAAACACGGACCTTCATCCATACATAAAGTGGCCCATGAGTGGCCGACATAGTCTGAATGTTCACGTCCCGATACGGGTTTCTAGCATAGTTCATCTTTCACTATCCTCCTGTATTATTAGTGTTCTCTTTAGGCCGTAGGGCCCTTATTCCCGGCAATCAATCAAGGGTATTCCCCCGTATGGGAGATGTAAATAACGCCGTGACCTTTACGGAGCGGCGGGTTTCGGTCCCGCCACGAACCACACAATCGTCTGACTAGTCAGATCGAGCGCACCATGGGCTTCCATGAAGCCCGAATAAATCGTCACTTTGTGACTGGCACGCCCTCGCACTAAATAGATGAATTAACCCGATCAATGAACAAACCGATTCTTTCCGAATTTTAGTGCGTCCACAAGTCTGGCACGCCCGGTGGGACTTAAACCACCCTTCATCTCTTCGCCGGGATTCGGGGTCTCATGGCCTCCTAATAAACGATGTTTGTCTCCTTTGATGAATTGCAGGTGTTGCCTTCGCTTGCCCTATGGGGAGAAAAGCCGGACCAGGCGAGAATGTTTGTGGCCTCAGAGATGCTACTCCGAGGCACCTGCAGCTTCCATGAATCATGAAGGCCACCAAAATAGGAGAGAAGAGAAAGAGAGAAGAAGGGAGGAGAAACCAAACCCCCTTCCCGCAAGAAGAAAAGAAGAAAAGAAGAAAAGAAGAAAAGAAGAAAGAAGAAAGAAGAAAGAAACAAAAAGGGAAGAGAAAGAATCGACGAGAGTGGGTTGTACATCCATATCCATCGAGACCCATGCTGAATAAAGATTACCACTGTGGGATTGATGCGGTGGAGAGAACCACTCATCCCCTCCCTGAGGGAGTGAGCGCTCTCCTGCGCACCCGCCTTTGGTCTATTACACAAAAAAAGAAGAGAAGAAAAGAAAGGACAAAAAGAAAAAATTGGCAAACATCGTCGACCAAAAGGACAAGAAGAAGGCCTGCATCCCACCTGACTCTAGGAGGGTCCAAGTCCATGGTGCAATGCCCTGGTCCATTCCACCTTCCTGCTGCCCCTATCTGGCATAAGACGGCCCCTCGAGTGACTGCTCGAAGATCCAACAAGCCACAACTCTAGCTTGACGAACTCCTCCCCGCCGTAGGGATTTCTTTATAGCAATGAGGCCGAGCACGGCCACGAATCTAGAAGAGAGCATTCACCCACCCCGCTATAGGAGTGTAAGACACAAAAAAATACACCCCGACTCAGGGGCATTTGAAGAAGCAACATACCCCGCCACGGGGGCATAGAAGCCTTAAAGAACGCACCCCAGCTTACTGGGATCTAAAGAAGAATTACACTCCACCTTGGGGGCATCAGAAGCAGCAATACACCCCACCTTGGGGGCATCAAAAGCAGCAATACACCCCACCTTAGGTGCACAAGAATCAAACATCCCCCAGTGTGTCGGGGTAGAAAAAGAAGAATCCACCCTGCTCTGGGGCATAAGAAGCAAAAGGTACACCCCACTTAGGGGGCACATGAACAGAATACACCCCGACTCAGGGGCATGTGAGAAGAATCTACCCCGACTTGGGGGGATAAGAAGAAACAGAGTTGCACCCCGGCCCGGTGGCACATGAAGAGAATCCACCCCGACTCGGTGCCACATAAAGCAAAAGTTACACCCCGGCCTTGGGGCATTTGAGGAATAAACTACACCCGCTCCGGGGATATATGAAAAGACACACACCCCGCCTTGAGGGGTAGAAGAAGCAGAATACACTCCGCCCAGGGTACACAAGAAGCAAAGCACACCCCGACTCGGGGGACATATGAGACAAAGAATACACCCCGGTTTAGGGATATTTGAGGGAGAAATATACCCCGATATGGGGGCATATGAAACAAAAATACATCCTGGCTTAGGGGAATACAAAGAGAAATATACCCCACCCTAGGGTAGAAGAAGCAGAAGAATCCACCCCGCATCAGGGGCATTCGAAGAAGAACTACACCCCGCCATGGGGGCGTGAGAAGCAAGGAATGTACCCCGCCACGGGGAGCATAAGAAGCATAAGTTACACCCCGTCTGGGGGCATAGAAGCCATAAAAGATACACCCCGCTCAGGGGCACATGAAGAGAATCCACCCCGACTCGGGGGCACATAAGGCAAAAGTTACACCCCGACTTCGGGGGGCACGTGAAAAGAATCTACCCCAACCTAGGGGCATAAGAAGAAACAGAGTTGCACCCGAGCTCAGGGGTATTCGAGGAAGAAATATACCCCGATATGGGGGCACAGAAGCAAAGAAGCAGAATATACCCCGACCTGGGGGCATAAGAAGCATGAAGTTACACCCCTACTCGGGGGCACGTAAAGAAGAAACCCATCCTGCCTTGGGTGCACAAGAAACGAAGAGCTCTAGGGGCATTTGAAGAAGAAACATACACCCCGCCTGGGGGCATAGAAGCCCTAAAAGAATACACCCCGGCCTGGGGGCACGTGAAGAGAAATATACCCCGCCACGGGGGCATAGAAGCCAAAAGAATACACCCCTGCCTGGGGGCACAAAAACAAAGAGGCCTACCTCCCGACCTAGGGGGCAGATGAAGAAAAGCTACACTCCAACCTGGGGGCACGTTAAAAGAACACACCCCAGTCGGGGGCATCAATGAGAAATGAAGAGCAGAACAAAAAAGTACAGTCATGAAGTGGACGTGGTCTTTGAACCCGCCTCTTCACAATAAAAAGAAGAGCAGAAAAGAAAAGAATAGTCATCAGGCATACGTGGTCTCTCCACTCACCTCCCCGCAAAAAAGAAGAAGAGAAGAAAAGAAAGTAAGCCTTGAGGCAGACATGGTCTTTCACCTTCTACATCCGGCCATCCAACAAATAGACTTCTCATGGGGTTGGTGTCACGACTTTTCATCTAAGCCAACAAAACCTTTCGCTACGGGGCGTTAAACTGACAAAACCTTCCGCCAACGGGGCGTTAAACCGATAAAACCTTTCACCGATAGGGTGTTAAACCGACAAAACCTTTCACCGACGGGGCGTTAAACCGACAAAACCTTCCGCCGACGGGGCGTTAAACCGACAATCCCTTCCACCGACGGGGCGTTAAGCCGACAAGATCTTCCGCCAACGGGGCGCTAAACCGACCAGATATTCAGCCATCGGGGCTTCAATCCGATAGATACTCAGCCATAGGGGCTTCAAGCTGATAGATATCCCACCATCGGCCTCTGAGCCGACAGCTATGCAATTATCGACCTCCGGGTCGACAGCTATTCAATCATCGGCCCCTAAGCCGACTGCTTTCAATCATCGGCCCCCGAGTCGACAGCTACTCAATTATCGGCCTCTAGCCGGCAGCTTCCCCATCATCGGCCTCCGAGCCGACAGCTATCCAATTATCGACTTCTGGGTCGACAACTTTCTAATCATCGACCTCCGAGCCGACATCTACCCCAATCATCGGCTCCTAGCCGACAGCTTCCCAATCGAAAAATAACATTTTCACTTTGGTTCGGGTCCTTCCCCGACCAGAGAATCAAAGAATCAACCTTTCACTTTGGTTCGGGTCCTTCCCCGGCTAGAGAATTAAAGAATAAATCTTCCACTTTGGTTCGGATCCTTTCCCAGCCAGAGAATTAAAGAATCAACCTTTCACTTTGGTGCGGATCATTTCCCGGCCAGAGAATCAAAGAATCAACATTTCACTCTGGCCAGGATCCTTTCCCGGTCAGAGAATCAAAGAATCAACCTTCCACTTTGGTTCGGGTCCTTTCCCGGCCAGAGAATCAAAAATAACCCTTTCACTTTGGTTCGGGTCCTTCCCCGGCCAGAGAATCAAAGAATCAACCTTTTCACTTTGGTTCGGGTCCTTCCCCGGCCAGAGAATCAAAGAATCAACCTTTCACTTTGGTTCGGATCCTTCCCCGGCCAGAGAATTAAAGAATCAACCTTTTCACTTTGGTTCGGGTCCTTCCCCGGCCAGAGAATCAACCTTTCACTTTGGTTCGGATCCTTCCCCGGCCAGAGAATTAAAGAATCAACCTTTTCACTTTGGTTCGGATCCTTCCCCTGCCAGAGAATTAAAGAATCAATCTTTTCACTTTGGTTTGGGTCCTTCCCCGGCTAGAGAATCAAAGAATCAACCTTTCACTTTGGTTCGGGTCCTTCCCTGGCCAAAGAATCAAAGAATCAACCTTTCACTTTGGTTCGGATCCTTCCCCGGCCAGAGAATCGAAGGATCAACCTTTCACTTTGGTTCGGGTCCTTCCCTGCCAGAGAATTAAAGAATCAACCTTCCACTTTGGTTTGGGTCCTTTCCCGACCATAGAATCAAAAATAACTCTTTCACTTTGGTTCGGGTCCTTCCCCGGCCAGAGAATTAAAGAAATCCTTTCACTCTGGTTCGGATCTTTCCCCGACCATAGAACAAAAAGGGACCCCTTTTTTCGGCTCTCGCAGCCCGCTTCCCATACTTTGGCTTCTATAGCATGCTCTCTCAATTTTGGTTCTTGCGGCCCGCTTCCCAATTCTGGCTCTCGTAGCTTACTTCCCTTTGGCCTTCGTAGCCTGCTTCCCAATTCTGGCTCTTGTAGCATGCTTCCCTTTGGCCTTCATGGCATACTTCCCAATTTTGGCTCTCGATGCCTGCTCCTCCAACCTTTGGCCTTTGCAGCCCGCTTCCCAGCATCTCCCGGCTTCTACGGCCTGCTTCCCTAATGCCCCTCGGCTTTTCTGGCCTACTTCCCAGCATCTTTTGGCCCTCATGGCCCGCTCCCCTAATGTCCTTTGGCTTCTATAGCCTGCTTCCCAAATATCCTTTCGGCCCTTTGTGGTCTGCTCCCCTAATACTTTTACTACCACTACACTCATACGTAACGACAATATGTTCTTATATAAAAAAAAAGACAAAAAAGAGACAAAAAAGAGACAAAAAAGTAATTTTTTTTTTGCTTGGCTGCCCTACTTGCATGCTTGCTTATAATATAAAATAAGACACACCTCCTTGGAATTTTCTAGGACCTTGTTTCCTTGCTAAATAATAATGCTACACCGATTCCGGATGCGCGTGCGTCACGGCATATGCTCAAAGGGAACCTAATTATGGTGGGTGCACACATCAAGGGGAAGAGTCATGGCTAAATTGCTAAGCCCAACTCATAAAATAAACCTGAGACAACACTCCCACACTTCACATTTAATGTGTTCGATGGTCTTCAACCATAGGGATTGCCCGACCTTCTTCTTAGCACTCTACGGAGACTTGAATTCCTGCACTCGCGTGAAAGGTAATCGTGAGGAAAAAGCTGCGTACCCCCACTAAAACAAAAGAGAGAAAAAATGAGACAAAAAGAGAGAAACATGAATCTGAGTAGCCGAAAATCCCCATTAAGACACATGAGGAGACTCGCGCGAAATGGTGAAGCGAATTTTAATAAGGATAAAGCCTAGTAGTCGAGAATCCCCATTGAGACACATGAGGAAACTCGCGTCAAACGGTGGAATCCATAATATAATTATAATAAGGACAAAGCCTAGTAGCCGGGAATCCCCATTGAGACACATGAGGAGACTCGCACCGAACGGTGAAATCTGCTACCAAAATAAACATATGGGGGCTATGCGAAGCTACCGAAATCGAAAGCCTGAAACCTATGTGTAGGCGCTAGAGTAACCGTCGAGTGTTACTTAGAATACCTGCATATCCCTATGTTTAGGGCCTTTTGTTCACATGTTTGCTCCTCCACACCACAGAGAATTACCTCGGGTGAAATCCGTGAATTTAAGCTATGCATGCAAGACATGCAATATTCTCTTGACGGGTGCACCACCCCTTAGTCGTGCCTCGTGGCCCGCACCGCGTTTGTGAATTATGGGCGATGTCCCTATCCCATCTCCTATAGAGGGAGCTGCCTTATTTATACTTATGTTATGCCTGCTGACGAATGCATGCATGCTTGAATAAAAAAATAAATAAAAAAAACTCAATTTCGGCTATTACGGCCTGCTTTCCCAGTTCTGGCTCGTACAGCCCAATCTTGGCCCACACGACCTACTTCCTGCCCCTGCGGCTTGCTAATCTCCCAACTTCAGGCTTCCGCAGCCTACTTCCCTGATCTGGGCTCTCGTAGCCTGCTCCCCAATTTCGGCTTGTGTAGCCAACTTCCCGATTGCGACTCTTGTAGTCCGCTTCCCCGATTTTAGCCTTCGTGGCCTACTTCTGCAACATCAACTCCATCCCTCATGGCCCACTTTCTCGGGTTCAGATTTCACAGCCGATACTCCCGGCGCATTGAAGAGCATCAAATCCTTTCACTTTGGTTCAGGCTTGTCGCCCAGCCAGAGAACAAACATACCCCTTTCACTCTGGATCGGACCTTCCGTCCGGCTAGAGAACAAAAAGATCCTTTCACTCTAGATCAGACCTTTCGTCCGGTTAGAGAACAAAAAGATCCTTTCACTTTGGCTCAGACCTGCCGTCCAGTCGGAGAACAAAAAGGTTCTCTCCACTCTAGATCGGACCTTCCGTCCGGCTAGAGAATAAAAAGATCCTTTCACTTTGGCTTGGACCTGTCGTCCAGCCGGAGAGCAAAAAGATTCTCTCCACTCTAGAACGGACCTTCCGTCGGCTAGAGAACAAACAGATCCTTTCACTTTGGCTCGGACCTGCCATCCAGTTGGAGAACAAAAAGATCCTTTCACTCTAGATCGGACCTTCCGTTCGATTAGAGAACAAAAAGATCCTTTCACTTTGCCGTCCAGTCGGAGAACAAAAAAGATTCTCTCCACTCTAGATCGGACCTTCCGTCCGGCTAGAGAATAAAATGATCCTTTCACTTTGGCTCGGACCTGCCGTCCAATCGGAGAACAAAAAAGATTCTCTCCACTCTAGATCGGACCTTTCGTCCGGCTAGAGAATAAAAAGATCCTTTCACTTTGGCTCGGACCTGCAATCCAGCCAGAGAACAAAAAGATCCTCTCCACTCTAGATCGGACCTTCTGTCCGACTATAGAACAAAAAGATCCTTTCACTCTAGATCGGACCTTCCGTCGGCTAGAGAATAAAAAGATTCCTTTCACTTTGGTTCGGGCCTATCGCCCAGCCAGAGAACAAAAAGATTCTCCCCACTCTAGATCGGACCTTCCCTCCGGCTAGAGAACAAAAACATCCTTTCACTTTGGCTCGGACCTGCCGTCCAGCCGCATAACAAAAAGATTCTCTCCACTCTAGATCGGACCTTCTGCCCGGCTAGAGAACAAAAGATTCTCTCCACTCTAGATCGGACCTTCCGTCCAGCTAGAGAACAAAAAGATCCTTTCACTTTGGCTCGGACCTACCGTCCAGCCGGAGAATAAAAAGAATTCTCTCCACTCTGGCTCGGACCTTCCGTCCAGCCAAGGAATTAAAAGACCCTTCATACAGCTGGTACCCCCGGCGCATTAAAGAATGAAACAACCTTTCACCCTGGCCCGAGCGTGCCATTCGGGTAAGGAATCATCCCCTTTTCCTTGCGCTAACACTAGCCCGTGTCAGCAACTTGACCACCTCTCCGTCCCTTCGGGCGATGAATATCCTTTTCGGAATCCATAAACTCTTCTCTCCGTCCCTTTGGGTGATGAATATCCCTTTTGATTTGGACCTCCCGTCCAGGCCATTGAATCAACAAGTTCTTCTCTCCATCCCTCCGGATGGCGAACACCCTTGTCGAATCAACAAACTCTCCTCCCCGCCCCTTTGGGCGACGAATCCCTTTCAATTTGGACCCACCATCCAGACCGTTAAAGGAATAAACCCTCCTCTCTTCCCTCGTGGCTCACTTCCTAATTGTTGGCTCCCACGCCGATAGCTTTCAATTATCGGCCACCGAGCCGACAGCTTTCAATTATCGCCCCTTGCGCTGACAGCTTTCAATTATCGGCCCCCGAGCCGACAGCTTTCAATTATCGGCCCAGGAGCCGACAGCTTTCAATTATCGGCCCCTGAGCCGACAGCTTTCAATTATCGGCCCCGAGCCGACAGCTTTCAATCATCGGCCCTTGAGCCGACAGCTTTCAATTATCGGCCCTTGAGCCGACAGCTTTCAATTATCGGCCCCCGAGCCGACAGCTTTCAATTATCGGCCTCCGAGCCGACAACTTTCAATTATCGACCCTTGAGCCGACAGCTTTCGATTATCGGCCCCTGAGCCGACAGCTTTCAATTATCGGCCTCGAGCCGATAGCTTTCAATTATCGGCCCTTAAGCCGACAACTTTCAATCATCGGCCCCCGAGCTGACAACTATGTCATTATCGGCGTCTAGCCGATAGCTCTCTCACTATCGGCATCCGAGCCGACAACTTTCAGATTTATCGGCGTCCATGCCGACAGCTTCCTAATTATCGGCATCCAGGCCGACGGCTTCAGACTATTGGCATCCGAACCAACAGCTCTTCACTATCGGCATCCATGCAGGTAGCTACCCAAAGTTGTTCAAAAAGGAAGAGAAGAAAAAAAATAAGAAGAGAAGAAGAAAAAGAAGGAAAGAAAAGAAGAAAAAAAAGAAAAAAAAGAAGAAGAGAGGAAAAAAAAGAGAAGAAAAAAGAAGAAAAGAAAGAAAAAAGAAGAGAAGAAAAAAATCACCATCGAAGCCTCCGAGGGATGTCGACTCGTCAAGTCCCGCCAGAGATCAAAATATTTTAGTCCCACCGACGCATAAAACGTGTGGTACTGACCTTTCGTCTGGTTCCATAAATGAAAAATACCATTGCTTTGGCACTAGCCCCGTGTCAATGAATAAACCACGTCGGTCCCCCGACTCCCCGTCGGCATCGATGAACAAGCCTGTGGCCCGGACCTTTCGTCTGGTTCCATGAACAAAAAGACCCTTGCTTTGGCACTAACCCCATGTCAATGAACAAACCACGTCGGTCTCTGACTCCCTATCGGCATCGATGAACAAGCCTGTGGTCCGGACCTTTCGTCTGGTTCCATGAACAAAAAGACCCTTGCTTTGGCACTAACCCCGTGTCAATGAACAAACCACGTCGGTCCCCCGACTCCCCATCAGCATCGATGAACAAGCCTGTGGCCCGGACCTTTCGTCGGGTTCCATGAAAAAAAGACCCTTGCTTTGGCACTAACCCTGTGTCAACGAATAAACCACGTCGGTCTCCGACACCCTGTCGGCGTCGATGAACAAACCTATGGCCCGGACCTTTCGTCTAGTTCCATGAACAAAAAGACCTATGCTTTGACACTAACCCCGTGCCAATGAATAAACCACCCCTATATTACAATTTCCAGTCCCACTGGTGAACCAACCCGTGACTCGGATCTTCCGTCCGAGGGCATGAGCAAAAGACCCCTCTTGCTTCGGCTCTGACCTTTCGTCTGAACCGATGAACAAAAAGAAACCGCCTTTGCTTCGGCTTGGACCCTTCGTCTGAGTCAATGAATAAAGAACTTTCATTAAACGTAGCACGAGTTACCAACCCCCTCGGGATTGGCCACATCTGGGTCATTTCAGGCCTTTCACCGAGGACGACGCATAAACCCTTACTCATTGCTTCGGTATTAACCCCATACCGATGACTAAACCCCCACTCAGGCATCTCGGTCTACATGCGTACGCGGTGAAGCGGTTCCCTCATCCCTTCACTGAAGGAGTGAGCACTTTCCTGCGAATTTGCACCGGACCAGCATTCTGCCAGCCCGGAAGAATAGATATCTTGTCAAAGAACTCTACACTCGTGGGCTGCGCGCACTTATCCCTCATTTGCGCCACCCATGAGTGGGGGGCATTTGTGGACGTCAAAAAATGATCATGATCATACGACATGCACATCTCAGCACTCGAGAGTGAGTTGAAGACGGAAAGGCCGAATAAACCCCATGCCTCCTCCAAGCAGGACGAATATACCCAGTGCTCTGCCACCCAACAAAGAAGCCCCACGGGCAGAAGAGACAGCCCCGGTTCCCCAGTCGGTGGTGCCGAAGGCCGAATCAAAAGAAACTCGGGAATTCAAACACATGTTCGGCATGCGCCAGAAATCACTCAAAGTTTCGAATCGGGATTCAGAGGCCCTGAACAAAACACCCCTGAGGCGATGCGTTACAACTAAAGCAACACGGGAGGACAAGCGTCCGTCCGAATAGCCGTGACTCCGAGATGAAGTCTAAACCGGTGCGGCCTGCACTTAAACCGGTGCGCCCTTGCTTGGGCCTTAAATCGGTGCGCCCCATCTTGGTTGCAATCCGTCGTGCCTCTTTGTATGTTGTTAATCCGACGCGCACAACACCGTGCCGGTTTAACTCAAATGCCATCCCATTCATCCTCCGATACTCTGTTCTCCTGTCAACTTCGGGCGCAGAGTCGAGAGAGTAGGGCATTCAATGCCCCAAGCCCTGTCTCCACCTCCGTTCGACAACGCAGCGGCGAGGCATGCATCGACGGTGGATGCAACAGAAGATCTCCCGAAAATCCGTGAATGTCCCGTCTTCGGACGAATGCGAGTGTACTCCATGACCCAGCAGAAGCCAGCGCAATGGGTTATCTCCCGATGTCGTTGCAGACGTGGCAGAGGTGCCGGGAATCCTCTCCCCCACTGTCCGTTCTATAAAAGGCATGCTCCACTGGAGAAGTAAAAAAAAAAGGCTGGAACCCCCGGGGAGCGATTGATCAGAGGAGGCCACCCGAAGAGAAGGAGAGCTTCGTCCCCCGACGCTAGAAAGGTGAAGAAGAAGGGAGGGTCTGTGAGAGAAGAGAGGTGAGCCCTGGGGAGGGGGTAGAGCATGTGCTCTGTTCCTCTCCCCCCGCATGAGTTTCAAGTCCTTCCCCTCCTCTGTGTTCTCCCTTTGCTCTGGGGTAGATCCCCTCTTGTATCTCTTTTCCCCCTTTCCCTTGCGGATGAATAAAAGGAATGATTTTTGGTGAACATGTGTAGCGTTCTACTGCTCTGAGCTCCTCCCCTTTCTCCCGGTTTTCTTATCATCTAGGAACCTCGGAGGCCTGCCTCTCTGTGGCACTGCCTTCTAGGGAACCCATCGAAGGGATGCACACTCATAGCCTTTTATGGCATACATCCGTCCCTGTGGAACTTCCACAAAATCACCAACTATAAGCTGTGGAAACTCTTGAAGGCGGGTCCTCGAGTCTCCACACTCACTTATGGGTTAACGGAGGCCTCACTCCGAGTTTTGAGGTTCACCCCGGAGCAATCCGTTTGGTGTTCCCCATTTTCCTCTGGCAAGCTTCAGTCCGGGGGAGATGCTGCCCAAATTTTGCCAGACGACACATAAGAACAGACGAACCAACTAAGCCCCTGAATCAATCTAAACCTCTGAGTTCCTGCATAATAAACCCCTCAAGTAAAACATCCAAATACACGTACTCACTCACCTCAACAAATGATCAGAAGCACTCTATTGATTTAAAGTGTCAATTGAACAAACAATCTATCCATTTGATCAATCTGCAGGTTGAAGAAACAAGAACAGAAGCAAAAAGAATCAAACAGAATGAAATAAAACCCACAGAAGCTATTCCGGCGTGCTCTTAATCCGGTGCAGGTTAATCCGGTGCGGTACCCCCCCCCCCCCCCGCGCCGGTTTAACCCCACACTCAAAACCACTTTCAAAATCTTAGGATGAATAGTGCCCCCCTTTACTATTCACTTTGATAATCCGGGTCGCCATTCTTCTTGAGCCTAATCCGAGGCGCCCCCTGTGCATCTACCTAATCCGGCGCGCTACCCATGAAGACCCATTAAACCGGCGCGCCCCTTGCACCTCCTATTCCGGCGCGCCTTCTCTAGTATCATGCTAAACTGGCGTGCCCCTTGCACCTCCTATTCCTGTGCGACTTCTCTAGTATCATGCTAAACCGGCGCGCCCCTAGTGTCCTCCTAAACCGACGCGCGTGCGCCCCCTCTCTTCCCTCATACCCATTTAACTGGCGCGCCTTCTTAACACAGAAAAAGGGGATAAATAGACAATAAAAAAGGAGAAATGTTCAAAGGTAAAAGTGAAAAGATCAATCTTAATATAAAAAAATGAAACAAACACTATCACCCTTTCTATAATCAAAATTTTGTTCCGGGGGCTCTGCCCCCGGAAACCCCCACAAGGGGTGATGCCCCCTTGACCCCCGTGACCTGACCGGGCAGGTCGATCCGCGTGCGAGGGCACACGTTGGCGAGTTCGGGCCTCACATTTAACAATCCGCTTCCCCGGACTGTGTTTGAAGAGAAATGTAATGACGCGCCATGGCACCGGACGTGGATCGCGGGAACCCCGTTATGGCCATAGTCCGAAACCATCTCATGCCAATAGTTCATCAGCTTGAGCCACTTCTTCCGGGATCCGATCCTGCATCCACATTAAACTTGCCGTACCTACGGCAGACATCCGTACGGTTTTATCGTCGTCTTCGATGCTTCAAATGCGGGCTCTCGTCCGAACAATGAATGGTCCGTTAGTGACCGACACATATATACCGGGATCTAATCCCGCACTCGCATTAAACTTGCCGTACTCGCGGCAGACATCTGCGCGGTTTTGTCACCGTCTTTTGTGCCACAAACACGGACCTTCGTCCAAACATAAAGTGGCCCATGAGTGGCTGACATAGTCTGAATGTTCACGTCCCGATACGGGTTTCTAGCATAGTTCATCTTTAACTATCCTCCTGCATTATTAGTGCTCTCTTTAGGCCGTAGGGCCCTTATTCCGAGTAATCAATCAAGGGTATTCCCTCGTATGGGGGATGTAAATAACGCCGTGACCTTTACGGCGCGGCGGGTTTCTGTCCCGACACGAACCACACAATCGTCTGACTAGTCAGATCCAGCGCACCATGGGCTTCCGTGAAGCCCGAATAAATCGTCACTTTGTGATTGGCACGCCCTCACACTAAATAGATGAATTAACCCAATCAACGAACGAACCGATTCTTTCCAAATTTTAATGCGTCCACACATCCTCGGCCCCCCGGACTCGGTCCTCAAGCCTCTCTCACTCGGTCATCCATTGCTTGTCGCGCTCGACCTGAACTCTACGTCCGCTTCCATGAGCTCATTCTTCTGATCGACCATACGACAGGCCTGGGCTAGCTGCTCAGCCAACGACTGACCCTCCGCCTGGCTCGACTGCACCTGTGCCCGGAGCGGGGCCTCCTCCCGACGAAGATCCCCAAGATCGAGGGTCAAATGCTCGACCTTCCGATCAAGCGCACCACGGACCCATGAAAGAGTCTCCCACTCCGACTCCACCCGAGCGTACGCGTCTATCGCCTCGGCCCCCAGCTGGGCCAAGATTAGACCACCCTCCATAATCCGCTCGAAAAGCACAGAGGGGGGACCTTTCCTAAGTTCTCCTCGCATGGCTCCCGAAGCTATGGAGTGGCACCTCTGGTACAGAGGGGCCCGGACGCTGAAAGTACTGGTTGAGGGAGGAGAGACCCCCTCTAGAGCGACCGGGATTGGGGCACCTTCCCCGAGAAACCCCGTCTCGGAGGCCCCACCGGTTAGCTCGGGCTGGGCGGCCTCGCCGCGTACCTCCCCGGCCTCGGTCGGCTGTGACTAAGTCGCTTCGTCCTGCGACCTTCCAGCCTCGACCGGCTCGGACCGGACTCCTTCGTCTAGCGCCCCCTCTGTTCTACTCGGCGCCTCGACATCAACTACAGCCCCTTCACCATCTGCTCCCTCTTGCTCCAGAGAGAGAGAAGGCAACAGAAGAGCCTCATCGGTCGGGCGGATGACCTCCGCCTTTCTCGCCCGTTGCTTCTCAGCATACAAGGCCTGCAATGAAGACCTCAGCAACTTCGCCATGGGATCCTTGCGCTTGACCCCCCGGTGTTCGGAAGCGTCATCCCGGGTGACCCGCTTGCCCTTATCTCGGGCACGGGAGGAACCCTCCGAAGCTTGAAGATCACTCGGAGGTGACATTTCATCCACGTCGATGATCTCCAACTTGGCTGGCGGTGCCTCATCCTCAGCCGCTCGCCTCAGGTCTAAACGAAGGAAAGCAAATTGTGAGAAGGAAGGCACTCACCTGATAAGAAGAGAATAAGCCTCTGAGACCCTTACCTGTCGGCAGTAGTGCTCAAGAAAGGTACTCCTCGATGTTGGACAGAGTCAACAACTTAGCAGTCGACCGGCGATTCTGCAGAAGAATAGAAGCATCCCTCTCCACCTCCGGAGAGACCTCTGTGTGCTACGGAGGATTGTTCGGGTGAAAATTGGGCACCGTCGGGAAATCCCAGACCACACCGACCGTGGATGCACCCACCCAGAAATATTGGGTCTTCCACCCCTTGTGAGAGGAGTCCTTCACGGAAAGGGACACGCAACCCCTTTTTTGCTTCGCCTGGATGAAAAAGAAGCCCTTCCCCACGTGAAGGTTCTCCTTCAGCTCGAAAAAATAATGGAAGAGGTCCAGCGAGGTATTCACCCCGCTTTGGCCGCAGAGGAAAATGAAGGAGAAGATAAGGGTATAAGAGTTGGAGACCAGCTGAAGAGGAGCCAACCGGTAGAATTGAAGCAAATCGGCGACAAAGGAATGGAGGGGTAGGCGGAAGCCACACTTCCAGGCCAAGAGAAAAGAGCATAAGAGGCCAGAATGAGTGGCCAGACTGGACTCGTGAGGTTCAGGCACTAAAAATTGGAACAGCCAGGGCAACCCATACTAATTCTCCAGTCGCTTCACGTCAGCCTCACCTAGCTCACTACGGAGAGGCTCCAATGGTACCAAAAAAGCTCTTGGGGCCTACCCTTCCCCTTGCCCCTCGGCCTCAGGATTCTGGTCCGCCATGGAACAGACAGAAGAACTGGAAGAAGAAGGGGAAAGCTCTGGACCAGGGGACTCCGAGGGAGAAGGAAGATGACGGATCGCCGCCGTGGTAACCTCTTCCAGCTCCGTGAAAGCCGTTGTGATTCTCCACTCCTCCGAACCGCTCTCACAGCGCATGAGCCCCCCTGAAATATAAAGGCAATAGAAGGCAAAACCCTAAACCCCGAAGATCAAGGGACGTAAACAACGTGCAATGCTTATAACCCCTAGCTGAAGCGACGCGACGTTTCGATCTTCCGTAGAGGGGCCTTCTTGCAATAATTTTCAAAATTATCATCATGACGGGCGTATTTTCAGGACAAGCTGCATCATGTGGCCCCTGCCAGAGAGAGATCTCCACCCAACCGGAGCCACAAAAAGTCCAACCCAAATGCTACTCATCCAAGCCTAATTCTGGCTCGGGAGTAGGAGGGGGACAAGTGGAGAGGGGAAATCTAATCGCCCGAATGGAGAGGCCAAACAAGGTCCAACCTGACCCAACGAGGCACAGCTCCTTGAAGTGGTAGCCCCAGGGCCCACTTAATATAAGCCTAATAACTCACTCGATCAAGCACTTCCTAGGCGGCCTTCGGGTTTGGAAGTCCGAGCATCAGTTTGATCGGGAGAACTCCTTCGAAGCCCTGTATTCTCTGCCCAAACCACGCACTCATCGCTCGAGAAGCATCTCCTGGGCTAGTGCCTCATGCTCGGGCCGATTGATGGAAGCTTATCTGTACAGCCGTTACATGTCCCTTAAAAGCTTGGAGCTCAAGGGGATAGGGTAGATCAAGAGTGATACGTGTAGCGGAGAGTTAGATAGAAGGGGGGATGAATAGATCACTCCCCAGTTCGATAAACACAGCCACAAATTCTTAGCCCCTCAAACTATAGTGATAAAGGCCACGTAAACAGACAACGAAGATGATAAGAGGAGAACTGATATCGAGAAAGCAACCACAAATAAGCAAAGTCTCAAGAAGTTGGAGAGCAGCACACAAAAACAACCAAACCGCAAATGAGACAGCGAATTTTTTAGGTGGTTCAATTGCTATCTGCAATCTACATGCACCCCTTACTCAATCGAGTAAGGCTTCCTAGCACTTGAGTCGCACACAGCAGACTCAGTCTGCAACAACCGCTGCCAAACAACTTGTACAGAGGAACAGCCTCCTCAATCTTCTGATCGACTAGAAGAAGAATATCGGAGAACTATCTCCCTTCCTTTGCACACAGCAAAGGGAACCATGTGCAGTTACTCCCAAGTAACTCACACAACCAGAGGATTGAACCTCTCTTCCTCCAAGACAATGGAGGGAACTGGAGAACCTCTCCCTTCCTCCGAACGTGTAGGGTAACAATATGGAATGAAGATGATCAAACAAAAACTTGAAAACACAGCGATCGGTAAACGATAATATTCTCTAGAAACAAAGATAATGTAGCTTCCATAGAAGCAGATCTTCTCATTCACGAACACTACTTCCTCTCAGAAATTTTTCTTTCTCTTCTGCTTCTGCTGGCTCTCTTTCTCCTTCTCCTCTCTTTTCTGTTCTCATTTTTTTTTCTTCTGCTCAGCATTCACTTTTTATAGAGCATCAGAGGACAGGCGTGTGCTTTCCATTATTCCCGCTCAAAGGCCTTACCCCACGTGGCAGAATCCCTGCACACTTCTTTCCATGTGTCACGATCCTGCCACCTCCTCCATACTGGGATCGCGAGTTATTCTTATTCTTCTCGAAGGAGAAAAAATACCTGACAAACAATCAGAAGAAAGCATTTCGGATACTGGTAAGAAGAATGACATTGCTTTGGGCATATTGGTGCTGAATGCACGAACTGGGAGGGATGCACCGTTTATATAAGACATGAAGCAAATGTTGCACCGAATGTGATTAGACATAGCATGCACTGAGTAGAGATATTCAAGTCAACCATTGAATTGACCTACTAAAGTGTTTGACCCCACATGCACAGACTCTGGCATCCACCCGTGCAGCTGATGTGCACAGACATGGATCCAAGAGGCACAAGATGAAGACTTTGTACAGAGTCAAAAGAAAGGATCAAAGTTATGCACGGACTTCTAAAACAACTGTGTAACACAGTAGATGCACCGAGTTGAATATTCGAGAATTGCACCGAATGAAAGAGAAGAAACATACGAACAAAGACGGATGCAAGACAGACCTTGCACCGAGTCTGAAAGGCGAGACGCACAAAGACGCACAAACAAGATATGCACAAACCTAAAAGTGTATGCTGCAAAGAAATACAATGAAATGCACTGAGCCAATTTATGTCTAGACACGAAATGCACCGAGATGGAAATGGGGCTACAGTGTTTGTGAGTGAGACGAAGACTTGCACCGAATTGATAAGGAGAAGTACAAGACACCGCTTGCACCGAGATGAATTTGCACTGAAAAGAAAAGGACAAGATCTAACGGTCCATACCAGACAACGATTGCACCGACTAGAGCTTGCACCGACTTGAGAGATGAGATGCAAGGTCATGATATGCACGAACCATAAAGGTATTGCAACAGACCCCCTTCATGCTTTGAACCAAGAAGATGGTCCGTATAATAAATTGATTTATAGTGTGAGACATCATCAAAACCTTAGGGATGCAACAATCTCCCCCTTTTTGATGATGGCAACACTATGAATCAATCAATATCAAGGTATTAAAAATAATCAGCAAAAAAAAAAAAACAACAGGCCAATCATACAGACAAAACGAACACATCTTTAAAAATCAAAACAAGCGCATGCAGACCAATCAAGCACAACTTCTGAACCTCAGCTCTCCCCTCTCTCCTCCCACAACATTTTCGCAGAAAAAGATTGATCGCAGAAAATGAATGATCTTTCGGATATTGTTTGACCTCATGACCTCTCTCCCCAACATTTTTGCAGAAATGAATGATCTCTCGGATATTGTGAGACCTCATGACCTCTCTCCCCCTTTGACATCATCAAAAGGTAATGAAAGGTGTATGAAATTGCTGGAGACGTGAGGAAGAAGTATAGTGACTTATTAGTGTAGAAAGACCCAATAACACATCTTAAGAGAATAAGTGAGGTGCTAAAGTCAAGTGAAGATTCTTGAACTCTGGTAATCAATAGAGAATTAGTATGAAGGAGAAGTTTATCCACATACATGGTGTATGATGTAGAACAGGGGTGAACAAGCATGGCAAGATTTCTGATTAAAACAACAGTACTTTGTAGACGACAAGAGACAAAATCAGAGAAGGTGTTCTCATAGTATTGAAGACAAGCATTCCAGACCTTTGCACAGAAACAAGGGATTAATATATATTTTTCAATGAGATCAATGAGTAGTTTGGTAAATCACACTTTTGACATTAGGGAGACACCTTGATCAGAGGCCGGAATCCCCAGTTACTCAGTGTGAGTACCTCATTACTTCTTCCTTTTGAAGAACATAGTTAGTAACTGTGGCTTTTTACATGGGGAAACACCTTGATCAGAGGACAGAGTCCCCAGTTACTCACCACCTTGTCACCATTGCTCTGTGATGATCAGAGACATTAAAGTCATTTTGCATGCAGATTTTTCTTTAAAAATGTTGACACCTCATGACATAGGAGTTACTTCACTTCATTGATGAAGCTCCCAGTTTCTCAGTGAACAAGCCATAGACCTTTGTTCATTTAGTTGATCCCTATGATGTGGAGGGGAGATGATTGAAGATAATACCAGAAGGACTGTTTCTTTGTAATGAATCTTGAGATCTAGATTTCAAGTTGTTCTGAACAAATATCAAGACATGCAGGTTTTAGCCTGACCTGAAATCATTGACAATGTAGGAAGATATACTTTGACCACTTAAACCAAATCTCTGATAAACTACTAGAGGAAAGATTCTAGCAGGACTTTAGTAACACAAACTTATAGACTTAAGAGATGAATGAGATTCTACTGACTGAGAGAACTGCACTCATTCAATCATGCGAACCAGCAATGACACACATCCGGTCAGTCTTTTTGAATCAGACAAAATCACTACCTTTCCAGCTCCCCCTTAAACGAAGCACTCAATGAAACTAATCAGAGGATACACAAAGCTCCCCCTCACAATAAGGACAGACATTTCACACAGCATTTTACCAAGATAGATCAATTCAATATCAAAAAAAAAATAGTCAAGATAATTTGAACAAGCCTAGTTCTCTCCTTAATGTGGTGAATTTGTCATTTTCCAGAGGTTTGGTGAAAATGTCAGCAATTTGATTAGCAGTGCCTCCATGAATCAGTTCAAAGTTGTTCTTAGAAACCTCATCTCTTATGAAATGATGCCTGATTTCTATGTGTTTGGTGCGGGAGTGTAGAATAGGATTCTTGGCTAGGTTGATGGCACTGGTATTATCACAGTAAATAGGTGTGCACCCCAGGTCTACTTGATAGTCCTGAAGTTGGTGTTTAATCCAAATGACTTGTGTGCCACAACTCCCTGCAGCTACGTATTCAGCCTCTACAGTGGAGAGGGCCACAGAGTGTTTTTTCTTGGAATCCCAAGATACTAAACACCCACCTAGAAATTCACAATGACCACTAGTGCTCTTTCTATCTAGTTTACACCCAGCATAATCTACATCTGTGTATGTAACTAAATTAAGTGTGTGTGATGCAGGAAACCATAAACCAAGAGTGTGTGTAGTGGACAGGTATCTAAAGATTCTTTTTACTGCAGATAAATGCAATTCAGTGGGTCTAGATTGATACCTTGCACACATTCCTACACTGAATTGAATATCAGGTCTTGAAGCAGTCAAATAAAGAAGAGATCCAATCATACCTCGATAGAGCTTGGCATCTACTTCTTTACCTGTCTCATCTACATCCAATGAGGTGTTGGTACCCATTGGTGTTGTAATGTGCTTCAAGTTGTTCATGCTAAACCTCTTGAGAATTTCCAATGTGTACTTGGTCTGGTTGATGAAGCATCCATCCTCTAACTGTTGTACATGTAAGCCAAGAAAGTACTTTAATTCACCTACCAAGCTCATTTCAAATTCAGCAGACATCAATTTAGAAAATTCATTACATAGTTCAGAGCTAGTTGACCCAAATACAATATCATCCACATATACCTGAACTATGATGAGGTCTTTATTTGAGCTCTTCGAAAAAAGAGTTTGATCTACTTTACCTCTGTGGTAGCCCTTGCTGATCAAAAATTCTGTCAGTCTTTCATACCATGCTCGAGGGGCCTGTTTTAGACCATACAGGGCTTTGTTCAACCTGAAAACTTGGTTAGGTTGAGGAGAAAATTGAAATCCGGGGGGTTGTTCAACAAAAACCTCTTCCTTGATAACACCATTCAAAAAGACACTCTTCACGTCCATTTGCTGGAGTTTTATGTTCTTGGAACATGCAAATGCTAGCAATATTCTTATTGCTTCCATCCTAGCAACAGGTGCATAGGACTCATCGAAATCAACACCAAATTCCTGACAGTAGCCCTTGGCTACTAGTCTGGCTTTATTTCTAGAAATGATTCCATCTTCATTCATTTTATTCTTAAACACCCACTTAGTTCATATGACATTAGTATTTTCAGGTCATGGAACAAGCTCCCAGACATTATTTCTTTTAAATTGACCTAACTCCTTACACATGGCATTAGTCCATGACTGATCACTTAAGGCCTCTTCTATTGATTTGGGTTCAATTTGAGAGACCAGAGCAATTAGGTCATGGTTATGAACATTCCTAAAGTGAGACCTAGTTCTAAGAGGTTCTTCAAGATTGCCTAATATGTTATCTATTGGATGATCTTTAAGATATCTAACAATTATTGAAGATTCACCTGTCTCAGCCGGCTCTACCTGGTTGGGAGCATCTGATGACTCATTTGGCTGAAGCTCCTCTTCTTCTTTGTCTTCTAGGAATTCTCCATTGTGCTCGGAATCCCTGTCAATGTTTTCAATGTTAGTAACACCTTTTGCTTCACCAAAAATAATGTGTGGAGACTCCTCAACTTTCTGATCAGTTATGTTAAAGACCCTATATGCTCTTGACACTTCAGAGTATCCTAAAAATATTCCAGGACAGCTTTTAGCATCAAATTTATCTAAGTCTTTCTTGTCATTATTATGGATAAAGCACTTAGCTCTAAAAATCCTGAAATGAGTCAGATTTGGTTTCTTACCTTTCAACAGCTCATAGGGTGTTTTCTTGTGGATTGGTCTTACCATGGCCCTGTTGATTGTATAAGTTGATGTATTGGCCGCCTCTGCCCAAAATTTCCTTGATAGTTGACTCTAAATCAGCATGGTCCGGGCCATCTCCACAATGGTTCGATTTCTTCTCTGCACAATTCCATTCTGCTCTGGTGTCCTGGGAGAAGAAAACTTGTGTGTTAGTCCCTCTCTTTCACACAGTTCAGAAAACATGGAGTTTTCAAATTCACCTCCATGGTCAGATTGAATTGAACAAATTCTATGTTTTCCTTCTTGTTTGACTTTATTAAAAAATTGTTTGAATTTTTGAAATGCATCATTTTTGTTGGCTAAGAAAAAGATCCATGAAAATCTGGAGTGGTCATCAATGATCACATAATCAAATCTACTTCCATTAAGACTCTGAGGTCTAGTAGGACCAAAAAGGTCCATATGAAGAAGTTCCATTGGTCTAGATGACAATGGCTCAGATCTTAGCTTGAAGGACATTCGGGTCTGTTTGCCTAGAGCACAGGCATCACAGACTTTTGAAGTTGAACTGAACTTGATTTTAGGCAAGCCTTTAACTAAATCATGCTTGATCAATTTATTTAAAGTGGAGAAGCTAGCATGGCCTAAATGTCTATGCCAAACAAAAGCGTCACTTTCAGAATTGGCATATAAGCATAGATTAGAATCAGACTTAACATCTAAGTCTACCAAGTAGACATTATTGGTTCTGTTGGCTACAAATTTAATGCTATCAGAATTTATTTCAAAGATTTTGCATGAATTATTGTCAAACACAACCCTGTGACCCTTATCACATAATTGACTTATGCTAATTAGATTGTGTTGAAGACCTTCCACAAGTAAAACTTTCTCAATGGAGTTAGAGGAAGACTTACCAACAGTGCCGACCCCAATGATCTTACCTTTGTTCTTTCCTCCAAATTTTACCAGACCTCCTACCTTCATTTCTAACTTGCTGAACTTCGATCGGTCTCCTATCATGTGCCTAGAGCAGCCACTGTCGAGATACCATTTGTTGTTCTCAGCTGCTAGGCACACCTACACAAGCACAATCAAGCAAAGTAGTTCGGAACCCAAGATGAGTTGGGTCCAAAGACATCATTCAAATCTTTAAGCAGATGTTTAGGGATCCAGAATTGTCTCAACTTGGTTTTCTCTTGCACCTTAATTTCTGGTCTATAGAAGTTGTGAGTGGAGGTATGTCTAGCTGGTCTGGAGAAATGAAATCTATTCAAGTTATTAGGTTTCTCATCCCTGGGGTATCTCCTGTGAGCTTGTTGATTAACAAACTTTTGAGGATGAGTGTTGTTTCTCCAGTAACTCCTGTCAGAACCCATTCTTTTGTAGTAGTTCCAACTTTTATTCTGATTTATTTCCTTGGTCCAGCTACTACTTATGTTCTGGCGGGTGGGCTTAGTGAAGTTCTTGATAAAATTCACTCCTATTTTAGATGATCGTCCATCATTGTTTGTTAAAATTTCTTTTGGGCATTGAACACTCTGGTTTCTGTTTGAGCTGGATGGAGTGTCCAGCTTTTCTTTTTCCTTTTCTGGGCAGAAGGTGGTAGTCTTAAACTAAATTGGTCTCTTGTTGGATGGATCATAGCCTAAACCCTCCTTGTTGAAGTTAACCCTTGTACCTAGTATAGAATCCAGATTCGATTTTCCTTGAACAATTTTTTCTAAAACTTTTTGTTTGTCCTCCAACTCTCTTTGCATAGACTCACAATTTTTCAAGAGTTCAGAGTTGACTTTCTTAACAGCTTCATACTTCTCTGTGATCACACTATTTTCATTCAGACATTCTCCAAATTTAATCTTGAGTTGGTTGAGCTGTGTGTGAACTTCTTGGTTCTCAAGGGTTTGCTTTTCATTCTCCTTTTCCAGAGAGGTCATTTCTTCTAATTCTTCTTTTAGTTTCTAATTTTCCTTACAGATTTGTGTCTGTTTTTCAACATTGGTATTGAATTTTCTCTTCATAACCCTATGCTCTTTACTAAGTGAATTGAACTTATGTAACAGTTCTGCATAGGCGTCTTCCCAGTCATCGATAGAGAAATTCTCAAAAATATTTGTTACCTCCTCTTCGCTGTTTGCCATCAGGCAAATTCCTTCTTCATCCTCCTTTGAGGAATTATCTTCCGGATCCTCTTCTTCATCGCTCCAGGTGCAGACCATTGCCTGTGGCTTCTTCTTCAGCACTTTTGAGCTCTTCTTCTGAGGGTTGGGACATTTCTTCTGAAGATCAGGGCAGTCCCCTTTCATGTGTTGTTGACACCCGGAAAATGAACAAGGGTGGAAGCATAATTGAAAAGAAGATCTGACCAACAGCGAAAGACTAATGATGAAGCTTATCAACCTTTCACCCGGCTAAAGCCCTTGTCGGCCAAAGCTGATGCCCGGTGCCAATGTCACTCAGACGGCAGCACTGATAAAGCAGCAGTCACTCGACTAATGAGATCTTCCAGCCCTTTAAGAAGAGCTGTACTACTGCTTCGTCCAAGAAGTCACGGACGATATGTCAGGGTAAGTCAGATGTCGGCTTACTGACGGAAGTAATATGAGATAAAGATGAAGCCAGCACCGGCAGATGAAGATGGTAAAGGCTCCTGAGAAGATAGAGCAGAAGAAGAGTCGTCTCCACAGATTATGCACCCAGCTGAGGTCTTCCCAGTCTAAAGCTGATATCCGAGCTCGTCGCCATTTGAGTGACGATATTGATAAGATGATACCCGATTTTGTCACCGTTCAGATGACAATCCTGATAAAACCCCTGTCTACGGACTGATAAAATCCCTGTCTACGGACTGATGAAATCCCTGTCTACGGACTGATGAAACCCCTGTCTACGGACTGATGAAATCCCTGTCTACGGACTGATGAAACCCCCGTCTACGGACTGATGAAATCCCTGTCTATGGATTGATGAAACCCCTATCTACGGACTGATGAAATCCCTGTCTGCGGACTGATAAAACCCTGTCTGCGGACTGACGAAAATTGCAATCACGATTTCGATACAAGATATTTCATAGATGATAGACCCTTTGGGGGTGATGATACACTTAAAGAAACCCCAAGTGGGCCTGTATGAAGGTGGCACCGAAAGCCCGTGTCGAAGCCCAAATACTGGCGCCAAGAGGCCAGATTCGAGCGCGCCGGGAAGCTTATCTCAAGCGCGCCGTGAGGGTACCTGCCGAGAAGAAAAAGGAAAAGGGTTATAAAACCCCCTCCCGTCGAAGAAGAAAGAAGAGGCCAAGAAGAGAGGGCCCAGAGGAGAGAAGAAAGGGGCAAAAGAAAAAAAGGAGCGAACAGATAGCCAGAAAGAAAAGAGATAGGAAAAGAGAGGGAGAGACTCTCCGTCGAAAGAAGAAGCAGAAGAAGGGAAGGAAGAGAGGCTCCAGGTGGGCTGATAGGGGGAGGGAGAGGAGTCAATACTCCACCCTCCCCCATGTTCGATGTTTTTCTTTCTTTTCTATTTCTTATTACTGATTCTCCGTATGGGATAGTCGAAGTCTTGATGTTTGGATTATTCATACGATTCTCTCCCTTTTCCTCCCCTGTATGTTTCTTGGCTTCAGTTATGTAGTCGATGTAAATGAGGGTGAGATGAATAAATGCAATGGCCGTGATGGATTTTAGGCGATACTATCTTCTTTTGTCTCCATATGTATGCATACTGTTTGTATGAATGCCCCATGGGCGAAATGATTCAGGTTTCGGAGTCGGGTCTGTTCTTCGAACAGGAATGAAGGTAGAACCCCCACCCTTGTTCAATGGGTTGCTGGGTTCTATTCTCTTCTCTCTTCCCGCTTCAATAGCATGCCCTCCGTATGTATTTGAGTCTGTTCCTCAAGCCTCTTGTGCTGTCCGGGAACCAGAGACATCAATCTCTTGGTTCCCTGGATTGCCGGCTATAAATGATGCATTTGAACCCGTAGACGAATGTGAACCTGGATCCTCATTCCAGTCGTTGAATGACTAGGGTCTGAGGTCCCAGCATCAAGGGTTCTTTCATCGCAGATCTGCTTCCAGATGATACCGTGCTAGTCTGGGGAATCAGAGACAGCCATCTCTTGACTCCCCCAGACGTCTGGCAGTATACAGATAAAAGTTACTCAGGCCCCCGACGATGGTCTCTCCTCTTCTTGATGATCCGGCCTCTCAGATCCCTTGGCGTCCTTCTAGCAGAGGTGTTCATGAAATCTCCTCATACACCCCTGATTCGGCCTCAATCTGAGCCATAAAACCAAGAAATCCCAGAAACAGAGCATCGTTTTTGAGCTCTGAAACCCTGAAATCCTTCTGCATTTCATCTTCTCGGCGTGCGAGTTTCCCCGCCGAGAACCATAAGGCCGAGAGGCCTTCCCCTCCTTTCAGCTAAACGACAAGCCCTTTTGTGAAAAACCCACAGCCCACAGCCTCCCGGCGCTAGGCTCCCGGCGCGGCCATGAGCGCGCCGGGAAGCCTTGTGCCGAGAGCTCCCTCCATCCACCAAAGACCCCAGGCCGAGAACCCCCCTTGGCCAACCAAATGTCCAGGCCGAGAGCCCCCCTTTGTCCACTAAAAGGCCATGCCGAGAGCCCCTTTGGCCAATCAAAGGACCGCGCCGAGAGCCCTCTTTGTCCACTAAACGGCCATGCCGCGAGAACCCCCCTTGGTCAATCAAAGGCCCCACGCCGAGAAGCCTCTTCCTTCTAGCCAAAGGCCATGCCGAGATCTCCTTCCATGCCAAGAGCCCCCCCTTGGCCAACCAAAAGGGCCATGCTGAGATCCTTTTCCATCCACCAAGGGCCATGCCGAGAGCCCCCCCTTGGCCAACCAAAATGACCACGCTGAGAACCCCCTTCAGCCAACCAGTAAGCCACGCCGAGTCCCCTCTCCTTGGCCCAATGAAACCCAGTCAGGGGACTCTCTCCTCACTGCCATGTCTCAGCTTTCTGATCCCTGTACACATACGTCCTGGGGATGTCCAAAGACCGTCGTGAATGACCTGAGAAGATACAGTAATGGGGAGGATCTCCCTCCCCTACAGTCCTCATTCCCGATCCGGATTCCACCCTTATGAACCCAAAGGGCCATGTCGTTACATGAGTTCCGAAAGGTTTCAAGGGGATATTGACCAATGAAACAGAGGCAAGCGATGTCCCGGGCCCGGTGCCCATCCTTATTCGGTTGTCATCCCGGCATTCCGTGGGTGATGACCTATCTTCTCTTGGCACAATCCAAGTCAAGGAGATATGCTGCCGAAATTCACACATACCTGGCCAGGTCACTGTGATACCACCTCTCAACCCCGTCGGCCCATGGAGTCATGCCTTTGTATGTCCTCCGATGGTCCCCTCGAAGGGGGGATATAAACGTGCTACCGCACCCATATGGGGCGTGCCATGGCATGCCGGTCCCTATTCGGACTCCGGGTCAATCATGCCCGATCCTTTACGGTTCCCACCCTGCCACTGCATGGGTGGTTTCCTATTCCCCACTTGGCATCATCCAAGATGGTGGGAATATGCCGGTGGGTTTCTCCCGTAATTAACAAACCCCTGCTCTGTTCCAATACATTTAACGTCTTGCAAACAGATGAATTTTGTCTCCTTTGAGTATGCGGCTTTACCGCTGTCTTCCTCCTACCTCTAGCGTTTAATCAAGGGTTGTCTTCCTTCCGGAGGACGTAATTAACGTCATAGCGTTCAGGGTATGACGGACTTCTAGTCCAGACACGATCACTCACAATCGACTGACCAAGTCAGATCGAGCGCACAATAAGAATCGTCACCACGGTGACTGGCACGCCAATAAATCCATAAACATAAATAAATAAATAAACAAAAAAATAAACTAAATAAAATAAATGTGTCGAACAAGTCTGGCACGCCCGGTGGGACTGGTCTCCCTTCATCTTTACGCTAAGGTAGGAGGCCCAGCGGGCCCCCCTCAAATTTCTGATTCCGTGTGTTTCCTTGTTTCCAAGAAACTACGATGACAACACAAATCACGTCTGTATGCTTCGACAAGCAACCGGTGGACATGCACGTCCAGGAGGGGTACCTGGTGGTACCACTGGCGTTCGATTCGTTTCCCCCAGCTGTCGGGCTGCCTAACTGCTTGGGCGTTGTCTACACCGACCTTCTACAGGTCGATAACGAGGAGCAAGGCGCTGCTGCAAACGCCCCAGTGGAGGCCGCTGATCGCAAGGATGGCTTACCGAAGAAAACGGCCCCCACGGCCGTCGCCTGCTACGTCCATCATGTCCAGAAAAGGGACATGGTCCCCACTGCTGCCCAGAAGGGGAAGAAAACCAACCGGAGGAACCGGTCTACTGCTGTTGATCGTCGCCTTTCCAATTCGGAAAGACGATAATGATGGGTGCTATTAGGGCGAACCTCGACGGTCGCCCCAGGGGAGTCCGGCCGGACAGAATCGTCCCGACCATCCCAACTGACAACAAGTTCCAGGTTTTGGCCGCTAGGAGGGCCAACTGGGAAGCTGCTGAAAAGAAGCCGCTGGCGCCCAAGCCAGCAAAATACAAACAGGTCTGGCGACCGAAGAGGATCCAAAGCTGGGCCCCAGCTGAAGACAGAGAGAACCTCACTGATATCACTGTTGCCCGCCTTAGAGCAGGGGGCAGAAGGGAGATGAAGAAAGATGAAAGAAATGCTACTGCTGCCTACCCCAGGACCCGGGGGAAGAGAGATGAGATTGAGGGTCAAGAAAGAAATATGATTGCTGTTCGTCCCATGATGAGGGGCGGAAGATATGAGACCAGGGAAAACTTCACCAACACCCATCCCATGGCCAGGGGCAAGAGATGGGAAGAGAAGATCTACAATGCTGCTGCCAACCGCTGCCAAGTTGGCAATATAAGAAGAAGTGAGCCAGTCACTATGGTTACTGCAAGAAGATCAGGAGCCTGTGCCAGACAGGCTGATATCTTCAAATATCCCAGGGCCGGACATCTGAATGCTCGGGTGACAAGACTGGCCTGGCAGCAAAAGGGCCAGGACAGACTGATGCTCCGGCCTGAGCCGCAAAGGCGCGACCCAGAGGAGACTAAGCAGGTAGTCCAAGACTACTTCCACTACCTAGGGAGCTCTGCCCTAGGCCAGCAAAGACTATCCCGTGCCTTGGGCACCAGGGATGATGAAGAAGAAGAAACCTTCCAAGAAATGATGATCGAAGCCTCTTCCTCCAATTCGAATGACTATGAAGAAGGCCTCAGGGCCGGATATAATGAAGAAGACCTGTACGAGGAAGAAGCCAAAGAAAGAATATCGGTCTTTGACCGGCTCAGATGTCCTAGCCAAATAAAAAGAAAGGTCTACAGGCGGAAAGGAAAGATGCAAATCTTCGCCTGCAATATGGCTGGACTGGCCAGGGGGCAAGATATATTACCAACTCAGCCAGATGAATTGCTCAGGCTGGCAACTAGACCTGGTCCTGTCACCAGAAGAGGCCAGGCAGCAAAAGATAAAATGAAAATTGATGATGAAGCCCGCAGGGTTACCACTATGACAGTTAATGTGGTAACAGCGGAAGATGGAGATAACCCCTTCGTTGATGATGCTGAAGGGACTTCTGAAGATATACAAATTCCATCAACCATGGATCCCATGATCCAGATGATGTTCAGAAGATACCAACAGGAGATCAATGCTCTCCGAAGACAGCTCAATGAGAGACAGGAAGCTACATCAGTCTCGAAGCAAGCGGAACCTGCGGGGCAGACATCCAGCTCCACAGAAACAACTATCCTGGCTAATCCTCTCTTAGCTGATAAGGGCAAAGCACCAAGTCAATCTGTTCCACAGCAAACAATAGCTCAGCCCTCTGTGTCTCAGACGCAGCCTACCACGCCCATCTTGCGCGCCACTGTGATGACAACTCCTCACAGCCAGCAACAAGCCCACTTCTTTCCAGAAGATATAGATCCAGCTGTAGCCCACAAGCAGATGATTGAAAGAATTGTGGAAATGAAGCTGTCAGAAAAGACTGGAGATGATACTAGTGCCTATGATGTGTACAAGGTACCGTATCCTCCCCAGTATGCTGCCAAAAGACTGCCTCCAGGCGTCAGCAAGCCGCCAAAGTTTGAGAAATTCAATGGCCAGGGCTCCCCCAGGGAGCATATAGCCTACTATACTACAATCATGGGTGACCTAGCAGTCGATGAAGCCTATCTGCTCAAGTTCTTTGGCTCGTCCCTCACTGGGTTGGCCTTTGAATGGTATTCAAGCTTGTCAGTAGGATCAGTGGTTGATTGGCCCGATATGCAGAGAAAATTCCGCGACAGGTTTCATGTCACGGAGAGGGAAATCACAATAGCAGAACTGTATGCTACCAGGCAAAAATAGGATGAAACTGCACTGGAGTACATCAAAAGATGGAGAAATCTAGCCATGAGATGCAGAAGACCTCCTCATCAGGAGGATGCAGTGCAGATATGCAAGCAGAACCTCAGGAGGGAGGTACTAGAAAAAATGATCGGTGCAGATGTCAAAACATTTGACCGACTGAACAATATAGTGGCGGAGGTCGAGACGTTCTTGTCCAAACGTCCGACCGTCAATGCTCCCGCCATGCCAAAAGGTAAATCCAATGATCGGCGGCCGTCACACTCTGAGGCCAACACCGTCGATTTTAGAACCTTTGAGCAACAAAAAGGGAAGAAAGGGGCAGATGAAGCTCCCCCGATGGCAGATACAACAGAAAGAAGAGACAAAGTCTCTCTGAGGGACAGGATGAGAAGGGCTTACTCTTTTCCCAAGGATAAGACTGCATCATTATTTAACTGGGCATATAAGTTCAATAAGGTAACATTGCCTGAACCGAAGAAGCCCGAAGATACAGAAAAGAAAGATGATCCGTTGTTCTGTCCCTTTCACCGGGTGTTGGGGCATGCAATTGAGGACTGTTATGTCTTCAAAGATATCATGGAAGGAATGGTCAAGAAGGGTGAACTGCAGCTGGGAGATTACCAGGTGAAGCCGCCTCGGCCACATGAGCTTCCGCCCTGGAGGGTGGCCGCCAATATGATCTCAATCTATCAACAGCTGCCTAGGGAAGCCATTGAAGAATGCACCAGGCACACCTGTGAAGCCTGCTTCCTCACCCCGTTGAGAGATCAGGAAGGATGGCAGATGGTACCCACAAAAAATAGAAAGAAGACTCCCGCAGTCAAAACCAACGGAGCAGTTATCCGGGGTGTCACCCCAAGGCCTGAGTCGCCTCCAATAAAGCCAATATGGCCTACAGTTGAGACCGGACCAGTCATCCGGATCCATACTCGCAACCGGAGGAGACAAACTCCCCTCCCTGCACATAAAGAAGAAAGTCCTGCAACCAGGCGTCTGCAGCAATATATTGATCAGCTTGATGAGTATGAGCAGAAAAAGCCGAAACACCTGTTGGTGAAAGACTGTATACTCTGGGAGCAGCTCGAAGAATTGAAAATTGAAGAGCAGCCGGAGGCAGAACAAAGAAAAGATAAGACTGAGTCCTTCTGGGGGCAGGAACTAGCAAAGCCAACTTCCCAGAAAAAGAAGAGACGGCCTAAGGCCAAAAAGGGAAAGAAGGTCACGACAGTACAATGCAATACTCTGTCGGTACTCTTTTCTCTGCCCGGGGAGGATGATGAACAAGAAGCATCAGATGCCCCGCTAGAAGCCAATCATGCTGAGGCCTCTACCTCAGCCCATGCAACACGTTCTGGGAGAAAATGGGGGCGTCCGCCACCAGCTAACCATAATATTATGTTCAGAGGGGAGCAACCCTATCAGATCTCGAAACCAGAGGTGCGCGGTGTCCAGGTTCCTCCCCCTGCCAGCTTGTACCAAGGAAAAGATAAAGCAGAAGGAGCCCCTTCATTCCTGGAGTTCCTGTCCAGCTTAGAAAACGAGCAACTGGCTCACACTGCTCCAGCTAAAAGCAATAAGTGCCAGCAGACGGTAGATAGAAAGCAGAAGGAGCATGAAGAAAATGAAGAAAATAGCCCTCTAGCAAAGCCAGGGGCAGTCATTACAGAAGAAGCCCTCCGGGAGACCGATGAAGAAAATGAAACTGGGACTGGGCAGCAAAGGCCACAGGCACCACATGAACCTCCAAGACCCCGGTGGGCAGAGGAGATGAGGCTGTCTAATGTTCGGGTTGGCAGTCGAATCATGAAAATGTTGAAGAAGCTCCCCACCAGATTCTCCATCTGGGAGATACTCTCTCTGAGTGAAGAGGCCCGCCAAGCAATTGTGGATGCCCTGCAGTCGCCGGCACAATATGAAGCACTCTTAACGGAAGTGAATTCGGGGTCATCAGTCACGTTCACAGAAGATGATATGCTGATCCCAAATGCCAGTCACAACAGACCGTTGTATATGAGGGGCTCCCTGAACTGTCAGTCGCTGAGCAGGATACTGATAGATCCCGGGGCTGCTGTAAATATTCTCCCGTATCGCATCTATCAGAAATACTACTTTGATCTGCAGCTTACCAAGGTCAGAGACATGAAGATTGCTGGGTTCAACCAGAAATGTGAAACACCTCTCGGGGTGGCTGATTTCAACCTCACATTGGGCGACCTCACTACCGTGGTACGATTCTATGTGATCGACTCCAACACCACGTATAAGGCCCTGTTGGGGAGACCGTGGCTGCATGAATATCAGATAGTGCCATCCACGCTACACCAATGCATAAAATACTGCCATGAAGGAAAGGAAGAAAGGGTGTTTGCAGACCTACATCCCTTTGAAGTGTTCGAATGCCATATGCTCGATGCCTCCTACTACACCGAGGTGTCACAAAAAGATGAAAAGAAAGAGGCTGTGATCAGCCAGAAGAAGCCGGCGACGAAGGCAAAAGCTTGGTCTCCACCGCCACCCAGGGGCTATGTTGAAAAGCATGAAGTAGCTCACATCTCTTATGCTGATAATTTTGCTCGGATCACCCCTCCTAGCATCCATCCAGATAGCACTGATCAAGAAATGAAAGAAAGGTGCATACAGGTGAAGGTCCCACGAGGTTTAATCAAACCCGTCGCCAGCCTAGAATACCAAACAGTGCTGCCACTGAAGACTATGGAAATCCCTCGCTTCTGCGAGCCACCTACCATATTCTACACCGGGGAGGCAGTCGAAGAAGATGATCAAGACTGCATGGTCCCTGAAGAAGCCGCAAACCGGATGGTGCCGATTACAGGCCTGGAGTATACTACCCAGCAGGTTTCGCAGATGTTCTCCAAGATGCAAATGCCATCACTACAATCTGCAGCCCAGAAGAAAGCATTCAGGGAGCTATGGGATCCGCCTCGAGATAATAAGGAACTGAGGAAGATCACACAGCATCTGGGATTGGGTTATACCCTTCAAGAATATTATGAAGCCGAGGTGGATGTCATCTCTACCTTCTACCAGCATGGAGACTCCCCTGGGATAGGATATGATCAATATCCCTTTGAGGATGAAGAGATTATGTATCAAACCATAACAGACAATGAAGCCCAAGATGACCAGCCAGAAGCAGGGATGTCTGATAAAACTAAGAGGGGTCGGTGCTGGAAGGACCCGTCCTGCAAGGAGGATCTATTCCAGGCCGAAGCACAATTTGATACGGGAACCCCGGATGAAGACCATATGGCCAAAGAACTGAGAGAATGCCTGGAATTTGAGCGCATTCTGGAAGAAGTCCGGGCTCTACAGAAAGATGACCTTTCAGGGGAGCCTGCAACAGAAAGATCCCTAAGAGCGGAAGATTCCACTTTTGAATTCTCTTCTGAACCAGTCTCGTCCTCGGGGCAGACTGAACAGAATCCGATGGTATCGGCCTTATATGATAAGCCGACATCCGCTGATGAGCAGGATGACGATACAGAAGAACATGAAACTGAAGAGAATTATATCCCGGGAGGCTTTATTGATTTGCAAGAAGCCCCAACCGAAGTTGAGGACGGAGGTCAGGCCACCGTCGATGAGCTGATAGAAGTGAATCTGGGGTCAGCGGATGAGCCAAGGCCGACATTCCTCAGTGCACTGCTAGAACCAGCTGCCAGAGAACAGTACATACAGTTTCTGAAAGAGTTCCGAGACTGCTTTGCATGGACATATGATGAGATGCCGGGACTGAGCTCTGATGTGGCACAGCACCGATTGGCGATAAACCCGGGGGCAAGCCCTGTAAAGCAGCCTTCAAGGAGAATGCATCCCGAACTGATAAATCAGATCAACAAAGAAGTCGACAAGCTGATCAATGTGGGCTTTGTTGAAGAGAACCAATATACTACATGGCTGGCCAATATAGTGCCCGTGAAGAAGAAAAATGGGCAGATCAGAATATGTGTAGATTTCAGGGACCTGAATAAGGCTTGTCCAAAAGATGATTTCCTAGTGCCAATTACTGAAGTAATGATCGATGCAACCATTGGCCATGAAGCCCTGTCATTCATGGATGGGTCCTCCGGATATAACCAGATCTGGATCGCTGAAGAAGACAGAGTGCACACTGCATTCCGCACTCCGAAGGGGATATTCCACTATAAAAGGATGCCGTTCGGCCTCAAGAATGCCGGCGCTACCTATCAAAGAGCTATGACAAAGATCTTTGATGATTTGCTCTTCAAGAAGGTAGAGTGCTACATCGATGACCTGGTGGTAAAAACCAATAGAAAAGAAGACCATTTGCAGGATCTGAGAGTAGTGTTCCAGAGGCTACGCAAATATGAGCTCAAAATGAATCCTATGAAATGTGCCTTCGGCGTGTCCAGTGGAAAATTCCTTGGGTTCATTGTCCGTCATAGGGGCATTGAGATTGACTCATCCAAGATTAAAGCTATCCAGGAGCTCCCTCCACCAAGGAATCTCCACGAGCTGAGATCTCTACAAGGGCGTTTGGCCTACATCCGACGATTCATATCAAATCTGTCGGGGAGATGCCACCCTTTTCACAAGCTCATGATGAAAGATGTGCCGTTCCTCTGGGACGATGGCTGTCAGGAGGCCTTTGAGAAGCTGAAAGAATATCTCAAAACTCCTCCAGTGCTGGGGGCACCTATTAAGGGCAAACCCCTGATACTGTACATTGCAGCCACACACTGTTCCCTGGGGGCAATGCTAGCACAGATAAATGAAGAAGGCAAAGAGCAGGCTCTATACTACCTGAGTAGGAGGCTGATCAGAACAGAAGAAAGCTACAGCTATATAGAAAAGACATGCTTGGCACTAGTCTTTGCCGTTAAAAAGCTCCGGCACTACATGCTGTCACATGAAATCAGATTGATATCTGCAGCAGATCCACTCAAATACATACTGACTCAACCAGTACTGAAAGGCCGATTGGGCAAATGGGCAGTAATTCTGATGGAATTCGATATCACGTATATACCCCAGAGGGCAATAAAAGGACAGGCTGTGGCCGATTTCTTCACAGAACATCCTGTGCCAGAGAATGATATGTTGGGGACTGAGTTACCCGATGATGAGACACTAGAAGCCTGCCAAGCTCAGTCAACTATGTGGCAGCTATTCTTTGATGGAGCATCTAGAACAGAGACGGACTCCGATGGAAAGACCAGAATACGGGCCGGAGCCGGTATTGTGCTGAAATCACCGGAAGGGGAGGTTGTGCATACTGTTGGATTGTGTGTCTTCCCTAAGTATTTTGATGATGAGCAACACTATGTTAATCGTTCTTGTTATTTTTGATCAGATATCTTGCACTTGAGTTATCCATGGTTTTATATGAAATAACTGCTAAGAGGTAACACTTCGTGTGTTCGTTCATGTTCTGTCTTCGTGCTGTTTTTTCCTCAAACATCATGTAGTTCTTGCTTCGCGTTTTCACCTCGTGTCGAGTTAGCCATGTTGTCGTCTGTTTGAGTGTTGTCTTTCACCTCGTGCAGTCTTTGATTACTGTGTTGTTTCCATGTCATCCTTTGTATTCCTGTCTTCGAGTCCTTTCGCTGAGTCTCTAAGTCAGTCTAAGTTCAAGTGTTCGTTTCACTTCGTGATTGTTTTTCTCTTCTCATGACTTCGTGTCGTGTTCCTGAAGCTGCTCTAAAAGTTCTGATGAACTTCGAGTAGTTTTTCTGTAGACCTCGTGTCGATTCCTGCTTAGTAACCACACTTCGTGACGGTTACTATAGTCCACGTCTTCGTGTTGGTTTTATGCACTCCGTGTCATCTTCTTTGTTTCATTCTGTTCTCATCTCACTTCGAGTCGTTTCTTTGCATACTGTCTTCGTGATTGATTGGCACTTCGTCTTGGTTACAACACCTCGTGTTGTACTGTTTGACTTCGTGTCGGTTTCGGTTGCAGTCCATGTTGTTTTCATGTCGTTCTCCTTTATTGCCACCTCGTGTCGTTTTTATTATTAAGTCTTCGTGTCGTTTTACCTCGTGCAGTGTTATCCCGTGTCATTTACTGTTTCGACTTTGTGTCGTTATCAGCCTGTGTTGTTTTCATCTCGTGCTGTTCTCACTATCCTCGTGTTGTTCTCACCGCGTGTCGATTACTGTTTTCACTTAGCATTATTTTTATTTCGTGTCGTTTTTCTGTGTAGTGTGTGTTTGTCACCACTATACTTCGTGTCGTTGCTTTTTACTTCGTGTCTAACTTCACTTCGTGTTGTTTTCACCTCGAGTCGTTTCCTTATATTCTGTCCTCGTGTTGGTCTCTCGCTTTAGTCTTCATGTCGGTTTCTGTCGTTAGCCCGTATTGTCCTCGTGTTGTTTTTGCATTCGTAACCTCGTGTCTCTCTTGCTTATAACCTCACCTCGTGTCATTATCTTCTGTATATCTGATCTGTTACAGAGTATCTCGTGTCGTTCTTATGTCATCTCGAGAAATAGTCACGTCGTGTTGTTGTTACTATACCTCATGCAGTTTTGGTTTTAATAGCCATGCAGCGTATTAATGGACTTAATCTCATTACAGGTCCGAGGAAGAACATTCCACACTCCAGGGCTGCACGTGATCCGAGACAAGAGGAACCAATTTGATAAAGGCACGTGACAGGAAACTTGTGGATCGAGCGTGGGAGGCACACGCGTTTCATGCCCTATCCATCTGCTGTTGATGCTATAAATAGAATCCTTCGTCCTCAGATGAAGGTGATCGAAGAAGAGAGGCATAGAAGAAAACAGGGAAACAGAGAGCCCTTCGATCCAGAAAAAAGAAAAGAAAGAAGAAAGAATAGCAGAGAGAAATAGAAAGAGAGCAGAAGAGTGATCAGAAGAATTGTTCTGACTTGCGGATCAAATCCGAAGTCTATTGCTCTATATTGAGCTACATTGTTTCCATTGTCTGGCATTTGATTTCCTTCGTTCGTATTTTTCATTTCTTGTTCTTATCTTTCTTCAACCGTTATTGTTTGTGTTTCCGATCCTCTGGACTGAGGTCGGGGTCCTCCTGTGAGATCAGGAGTAGGGAGAGTCAATCTCCGGTTTGCAAGCAGCAGGTGAGCTGCTTGTAGGTACCCTCCGGGTTGGGAGGAAGAGGGGTCTTCGACCTCTGGTTCACTAGTAGCAGGGCTGCTACTAGTGGGGTTTCCCTCTTGGTAAAGAGGAAGAGAGACGTGAGTCTCTGGGTTCTAGTGGCTGCTGATCGCTAGAGGTTCCCTCCGGGTAGGAGGAAGAGGAGAGGTTGTTCTCCTGGGAAGCTGTGTATCAGCAGTTGTTTGGCAAGCTGTGTTGCCCAGCCTTTAGTGAAGCCACACTCAGGTTGAGTGTGGGGTGGATGTAGGTCTGAAGGAACGAACCACCTTAAAATCCTCTGAGCCCTTGTGTGATTGATCGTGATAATATTGTGGTATGCCTTCTATTTGCTTGAGCTATTAACTGCACTGCATCTTTTACGATAGTCAGAGCTCGAGGTTAGTTCCGTTTAGCAATATACTCTGCAATAATTTTTTAAATCTACGAAAACAGTGATCTATTCATCCCCTCCCCTTCTAGATCACTTCATATTGTACTTATCAGTTGGTATCAGAGCAGGTCTTTCCCAGAATGTGGTCCAACGGCCAGGGAAACGGATCCAATGGTCCTCGCAGTTTCATAGCTGATGGGCAGTCTATCACCAGCCCCCCTTTCTTTGATGGTAATAATTACTTCTTCTGGAAGAACAGGATGGAAGTCTTTATCAGGGCCCAAAGCAACAAGCTATGGAAAGTCATTACAGATGGTCCATACACCCTTCCACCGAATGAAGATATGTGGACAGAAGATCAGGTCAAACTCTCCGCACTGAATTGGACAGCTCTTAACATCATACAGTGCGCCGTCCATCCGGAAGAATATTCAAGGATCTCAGCGTGCAAGACTGCAAAGAACATGTGGGATGATTTGCAGTTAATTCATGAGGGCACATCTCAGGTGAAGGCTACCAAGATCAACATACTTACAACTCAATATGAGTTATTTAAGATGAAGCCAGAGGAGCCGATCACAGAAATGTATGCCAGATTATCTGTGATCATCAACAGTCTGAAAGGCCTTGGAAAGGATATTCAACAAGAAGACATAGTCAGGAAGATCCTTAGGTCTCTAACTCCCGTCTGGGATACCAAGGTGACTGTAATAGAGGAATCAAGAGATTTATCCATCATGACAGTAACCCAGCTGATTGGTTCTCTCATGACCCATGAAATGAATTTCAAACGAGGAAACGATGGGCATGACAGAAAGGGAAAGAATGTTGCTCTGAAGGTTTCACGACATACTAAGAAGAGCAACAACAGCAGCAGCAGCAGCAGTGATGATAGCAGCGAAGGGTCTGATGGACTCTCAGACCTGGACAAGGACGAGCGAGCTATGCTCACCAGGCAGTTCAGAAAGTTCCTAAGAACAAAAGGAAAATTCTACAGGAGGAAGAAATTTAATGCTGCAATGAAGTCTCCTGAACGAAGATTTGAGAAGAACCGGTCTGCTAAGAAGATCACTTGCTATCATTGTCAGAAATCCGGTCACATGAAAAGTGAATGTCCAGAGCTACAAGCTAAGGCTCCAGGACACCAGAAGAATGTGGTGCACAAGAAGAAGAAGGCCATGCTGTGCACATGGAGCGATGAGGAGGAGGACCCAGAAGCCACTTCGTCCAGTGAAAATGAAGAGAAGACCTGCCTCATGGCCGACCATGAGAAAGAGGTAACAAATTTATTTGAGAATTTTACTTTGGATGATTGGGAGGACGCCTATGGCGACCTGTTAAGTAAATATAATTGTTTAAACAAGGAGCACAGAATGCTTAGACGTAAGTTTCATTCTCTGTCTGAAGAACACTCTTCTATTGTCACTGATAGCATGAAAACCAAGGAGATGGCCATTGAGCTAGACCAGGTTAAAGGTGAGATTGAGAGGTTGAGAATGGAAAGAGAGGAGAGTCTAGCTAGAATAGATGAGCTGAAGTGTAAAGCTGAAGAGTCTAAAGGAGAGATTAGACTGATGGCTGAAAAATATGAGGCAGTTAGAACAGTTAATCAGGAACTCCAGGACCAATGCAATGAATTTCAGAAGGAGATTGAGGACAAAGAAAAAGTGCTTGAAAAGTTTACAGAGGGGAGAAACAACCTGAATGTCCTTCTGGGGTCGAGGGTAAACTTCAATAGGGAGGGATTAGGATACAATCCTACTAGTAAAAAACCCTTTGAATTTAAGACTATCACGTTCTGCCCCGCCAAAGGCAAAGAGAAACTGGAAACACCATCCAGTTCCAAATCTGTCTCTACAATGAAGTCTTCGACCAGTAAATTCATTCACTCCACTGGTCAGCAGTCTAAGTCAGGAAATCCTGAGACAAGCACTGCTCATGTACAGCAGGCGTGGAACAAAGGTCCTCACAGGACCAGTCCTATAGAGGCCACAAAAAGAGCGAAAAGTTTTGTTAAGAAAACTCATCATGCTAATTATCAAGTAGAGCATGGCAACGATCACCAGTTTCAGCACAAATTTTATTGGAGTAAAAATGCTTACATGAATTATGCTCAACACACACGCACATCTTCTAAGAGGCCAACCAACAATGTCTTTGTTCAGAAACAGCATAGTTCAAATAGGAATAAGCTTATTCAACACCCACCAAGAAATAACAAAAGGGAAGAATCAACCCACATAAATCCACTGAAGAGAACTATAAAACAAATGTGGATTCCCAAGTGCTTTCTGCATAATCTGAAAACTGGTTTTGGACCCAATTTGAATTGGGTCCCACATTACTCTGTCTGAATTTTTGCAGGTCAGCCTGGCAGCTGAGCATAACAAGTGGTATCTTGACAGCGGCTGTAGCAGGCACATGACAGGAGACCGGTCCAAATTCAGCAAACTAAAAATGAAGTCTGGGGGCTTGGTCAAATTCGGAGGAAATAACAGAGGAAGAATAATTGGAATTGGCACGGTTGGTAAGTCCTCCACTAACTCCATTGAAGATGTGTATCTTGTAGAAGGACTTCAGCACAACTTGGTAAGTATAAGTCAACTTTGTGACAAAGGACACAAGGTACTCTTTGACCACAACTCGTGCACTGTTTTTGAGCTGAATTCTGACAACATCATGTTCAAAGGTCATAGAGTAAATAATGTGTACATCGTTGATCTAGATGATAATTCTGAAACAAACTTGTGTCTGTCTGCTAATTCTGAACAGGTTGCTTTTGACTGGCATAGGCGTCTAGGCCACGCTAGTGTGTCTACTTTGAATAAACTGTCTAATTATAACCTAGTCAGAGGTTTGCCCAAAATAAAATTCCAGTTAGGGTCCAAGCTCTGTGATGCTTGTGCTCAAGGTAAACAGACTCGTGCAGTTTTTAAGTTGAGAACTGAGGGTCTCTCATCTAAACCACTACAGCACTTGCACATGGATCTCTTTGGTCCTACTCGAATACAAAGCCTGTCAGGTAAGAGATATGGTCTAGTCATAGTTGATGACTTCACTAGATTTTCTTGGTTGTTCTGTTTAGCAAATAAAAATGATGCTTTTGCTCACTTTGAAGAACTTTTTAATAAAATCAAACTGCAAGGTGAACATAATATCATTACAATTCAGTCTGACCATGGAGGAGAGTTTGAAAACTCTTCGTTCTCTGAATTTTGCTCAAGAGAGGGAGTGACTCACAGATTTTCTTCTCCCAGGACACCGGAGCAGAATGGAATTGTTGAGAGAAGAAACAGGTCAATAATTGAAATGGCCAGGACTATGCTAATTGAGAGTGGACTTCCAAGGAGATTTTGGGCAGAAGCTGCAAATACAGCATGCTACATTTTAAATCGAGCCTTGGTAAGACCTACTCATAAGAAAACTCCTTATGAACTCCTCAAGGGTAAGCTGCCAAACATTTCTTACTTTAAAATCTTTGGTTCCAAATGCTTCATCCACAATAATGGTAAGAATGGTTTGGATAAGTTTGAAGCAAGAAGCTCTCCTGGAATTTTTCTCGGATATTCAGAAACCTCTAGGGCTTACAGAGTCTTCAATAAAGATGAGCAAACTGTTGAAGAAACACCTCATGTGGTGTTTGATGAGAATGTTCTATCTGACAAAAGGACAAATGATGACAGGGAGTCACCTGATGAGGGAGATTTCTTGGAGAAAATTGAAGAAGGAGAGATGCAGCAAACTGCTCAACCAGAAAACTTACAACAAGAAGGAGCAACTGAGGTAGGTGAACCCTCAGGTGAGGTAATATTTCACAAAGATCATCCTAGTGAAAATGTCATAGGTAATTTGCATGATCCCACTAGGACAAGGTCTCACTTTAGAACTGTCCAAGAACAGGACTTAGCTGCTTTGACATCTCAGGTAGAACCCAAGACTGTGGAAGAGGCTTTAAAGCATGATTCTTGGGTATCCTCCATGGGTGAGGAATTAAATCAATTTGAGAAAAATAATGTATGGAAACTAGTTCCTAGACCTGAAAACACTCATGTCATTGGCACTAAATGGGTTTTCAAAAATAAGATTGATGAAAATGGTGCTATCTCTAGAAACAAAGCAAGACTTGTAGCTCAAGGCTACAGTCAGGAATTTGGTGTGGATTTTGATGAATCCTATGCACCAGTAGCTAGGATGGAAGCTATAAGAATTCTGTTTGCATTTGCATGCTCTAGAAAAATTCGGCTACAGCAAATGGATGTCAAAAGCGCATTCTTAAATGGGTTATTGAAGGAAGAGGTATATGTTGAACAACCTCCTGGGTTTAATTTCTCTGTTCAGCCTAACATGGTTTTTAGGTTGAATAAAGCCCTCTATGGATTGAAGCAGGCTCCTCGAGCCTGGTATGAGAGACTTTCTGAGTTCCTTGTGAGCAAGGGCTACACTCGAGGTAAGGTTGACCAAACCCTCTTCACCAAAAGTCTCGGAAAGGAGTTAATTGTGGTCCAGGTATATGTTGATGATATCATTTTCGGATCTAACAACTCAAAATTATGTAAAGACTTTTCTGAGTCTATGTCCCAAGAATTTGAAATGAGTCTAGTTGGCGAACTAAAATATTTTCTTGGGCTGCAGGTCAAACAAATGGAGGATGGTTGTTTCATAAATCAAACCAAGTATACTCTGGAGATGCTGAAAAGGTTTGGAATGACCAACCTCAAGACAATCTCAACACCCATGAGTACCAGCTCCTCACTGGATTCAGACGAAAAAGGTAAAGAGGTGGATGCTAAACTATATAGAGGTATGATCGGTTCACTCCTCTACTTAACTGCATCCAGGCCCTGACATTCAATTTAGTGTAGGGATGTGTGCCAGATACCAGGCTAGACCTACTGAATTGCATCTGGCAGCTGTAAAGAGAATCTTTAGATACTTATCTGCCACTCATGATCTAGGTCTCTGGTATCCTGCATCATGTAACTTAGATCTCATTGCATACACTGATGCAGATTATGCAGGATGTAAATTGGACAGGAAGAGCACTAGTGGTCACTGCGAATTTCTAGGAGGGTGCTTAGTCTCTTGGGGATCCAAGAAGCAACACTCTGTGGCTCTCTCTACTGCTGAAGCTGAATATGTGGCAGCAGGGAGCTGTGGCACACAGGTTATATGGATAAAACACCAGCTTCTGGATTACTCGGTTGAGCTAGGTTGTACTTCTATCTTTTGTGACAATACTAGTGCAATAAACATTGCAAAGAATCCTGTACTTCATTCTCGAACTAAACACATTGAAATCAGGCATCATTTTATTCGAGATGAAGTAGCAAGGAAGACTTTTGAGTTGATCCATGTTGGCACTAACTCACAAATTGCAGATATCTTTACTAAGCCACTGGATACTGAAAAATTTAGCACTATGCGCAGAGAACTAGGTATTTACAGAATTTCATGATTGAAAATTTGATTTCTGAATACCATGTCCTGTGTTATTATGCTTATCATATTCATCATGGTGTTCTTTTTGAAGTGCATTGAGGGTTGTCTTGGCTAAGTCTGTGTTGGGGTCAAGGTCTCAGGGGGAGATGATTTATAATAGGTGTCTTGATCTTTGACCTAATTTGAACATACTCCGAACGACATTTTGCTGACATCATAAGAGAATCAGGTTGATTAGGTGTATAAAAGAAAATGTTGGATGCTTTACTCTTTAAGGCTGTTCATCTAATTTCTTGTTGGAATTTCAGCTGTTAGTCCCACTGAGATCAAAATCTGAATTCAAGATTAATCTTCATACACTGTAACTGTCTTCTGATCTAGTCAGTACAGCATACCTACTTAGTCAATGGTGAGTCCAAAATGAGGTATTTTGTGCTTTAGTCTGAATCACCTTGGATCTGGTGTATTGTTCTCAAACGGACTCAAGCTTCATTAACAAGGTTTTAAGAGCTGGTAAATAAAAACAAAATTCATAAAAGGGTTATCAACTTTGTTAACTGCTCATTGAGAAACTGGGATTTTCATCAATGAAGTGAAAGCTTCCCATGTCATGAGATGGCAGTAATCATCTGGTCTTAATAGTTGTCTTGATCATACAGAGCTATGGTACATATCTGGTTAGTAACTGGGGTGTCTGGCCTCAGATAAAGGTGTCACCTTAATGTCAACACCAGCTAGAATACTATCTCTGTCTCTTATCAGAAGGGGTAATGTGGTCCTGCCACCGAGTAACTGGGGATTCTTGCCTCTAAACAAGGTGTCTCCCTAATGTCAAAGGTGTACTTGACAGACTTACCTCTGATCTTGACCATCTTTAAAGATCCTGCTCACTTGAAGTATAGCTTTTGATTTGTTTGTTCTCAATACCACAGGTCTTTGTCTTCTGGCTGTCTTACATAATACTCTCTCAGTAAAGACTTATTTTGATCAAACTGGTATCTTGTACCTCACTTGCTTAGAATCTGGTTCTGTGTATGGAGCAAATCCTTATTCACAGTTTTTGCACAGTCTGACTAACTGTTCCTAAAAAATCCTCACATAAAATTAATGGCTTTCTTAATTGACTAAACATCTCAATAGTCTCCATTTATCTGCCTTACTCTGTCCTGTTTTCTCTCTATAGTCAGCAATTTTCCCTTCTCTGTATCTTCAGATTTGACCCTAGTTTTGATGATGTCAAAGGGGGAGAGAATTGAGTTGAGGGGGAGTCAAGTCTGAGGTAAACTGTTGCTGTGTTCAGGGGGAGTGAGGGGGAGTGTTCAGGTTTCATCAAGGGAAGTAAGGAAGCAAGTATGCTTTCAGTTGTCTGCATTAAATATCCTGAATTGATCTCTTTTGAACTTATCTCTCATACTTAATATAGTGTTGCCATCATCAAAAAGGGGGAGATTGTTGGATTGTGTGTCTTCCCTAAGTATTTTGATGATGAGCAACACTATGTTAATTGTTCTTGTTATTTTTGATCAGATATCTTGCACTTGAGTTATCCATGGTTTTATATGAAATAACTGCTAAGAGGTAACACTTCGTGTGTTCGTTCATGTTCTGTCTTCGTGCTGTTTTTCCTCAAACATCATGTAGTTCTTGCTTCGCGTTTTCACCTCGTGTCGAGTTAGCCATGTTGTCGTCTGTTTGAGTGTTGTCTTTCACCTCGTGCAGTCTTTGATTACTGTGTTGTTTCCATGTCATCCTTTGTATTCCTGTCTTCGAGTCCTTTCGCTGAGTCTCTAAGTCAGTCTAAGTTCAAGTGTTCGTTTCACTTCGTGATTGTTTTTCTCTTCTCATGACTTCGTGTCGTGTTCCTGAAGCTGCTCTAAAAGTTCTGATGAACTTCGAGTAGTTTTTCTGTAGACCTCGTGTCGATTCCTGCTTAGTAACCACACTTCGTGACGGTTACTATAGTCCACGTCTTCGTGTTGGTTTTATGCACTCCGTGTCGTCTTCTTTGTTTCATTCTGTTCTCATCTCACTTCGAGTCGTTTCTTTGCATACTGTCTTCGTGATTGATTGGCACTTCGTCTTGGTTACAACACCTCGTGTTGTACTGTTTGACTTCGTGTCGGTTTCGGTTGCAGTCCATGTTGTTTTCATGTCGTTCTCCTTTATTGCCACCTCGTGTCGTTTTTATTATTAAGTCTTCGTGTCGTTTTACCTCGTGCAGTGTTATCCCGTGTCATTTACTGTTTCGACTTTGTGTCGTTATCAGCCTGTGTTGTTTTCATCTCGTGCTGTTCTCACTATCCTCGTGTTGTTCTCACCGCGTGTCGATTACTGTTTTCACTTAGCATTATTTTTATTTCGTGTCGTTTTTCTGTGTAGTGTGTGTTTGTCACCACTATACTTCGTGTCGTTGCTTTTTACTTCGTGTCTAACTTCACTTCGTGTTGTTTTCACCTCGAGTCGTTTCCTTATATTCTGTCCTCGTGTTGGTCTCTCGCTTTAGTCTTCATGTCGGTTTCTGTCGTTAGCCCGTATTGTCCTCGTGTTGTTTTTGCATTCGTAACCTCGTGTCTCTCTTGCTTATAACCTCACCTCGTGTCATTATCTTCTGTATATCTGATCTGTTACAGAGTATCTCGTGTCGTTCTTATGTCATCTCGAGAAATAGTCACGTCGTGTTGTTGTTACTATACCTCATGCAGTTTTGGTTTTAATAGCCATGCAGCGTATTAATGGACTTAATCTCATTACAGGTCCGAGGAAGAACATTCCACACTCCAGGGCTGCACGTGATCCGAGACAAGAGGAACCAATTTGATAAAGGCACGTGACAGGAAACTTCTGGATCGAGCGTGGGAGGCACACGCGTTTCATGCCCTATCCATCTGCTGTTGATGCTATAAATAGAATCCTTCGTCCTCAGATGAAGGTGATCGAAGAAGAGAGGCATAGAAGAAAACAGGGAAACAGAGAGCCCTTCGATCCAGGAAAAAAGAAAAGAAAGAAGAAAGAATAGCAGAGAGAAATAGAAAGAGAGCAGAAGAGTGATCAGAAGAATTGTTCTGACTTGCGGATCAAATCCGAAGTCTATTGCTCTATATTGAGCTACATTGTTTCCATTGTCTGGCATTTGATTTCCTTCGTTCGTATTTTTCATTTCTTGTTCTTATCTTTCTTCAACCGTTATTGTTTGTGTTTCCGATCCTCTGGACTGAGGTCGGGGTCCTCCTGTGAGATCAGGAGTAGGGAGAGTCAATCTCCGGTTTGCAAGCAGCAGGTGAGCTGCTTGTAGGTACCCTCCGGGTTGGGAGGAAGAGGGGTCTTCGACCTCTGGTTCACTAGTAGCAGGGCTGCTACTAGTGGGGTTTCCCTCTTGGTAAAGAGGAAGAGAGACGTGAGTCTCTGGGTTCTAGTGACTGCTGATCGCTAGAGGTTCCCTCCGGGTAGGAGGAAGAGGAGAGGTTGTTCTCCTGGGAAGCTGTGTATCAGCAGTTGTTTGGCAAGCTGTGTTGCCCAGCCTTTAGTGAAGCCACACTCAGGTTGAGTGTGGGGTGGATGTAGGTCTGAAGGACCGAACCACCTTAAAATCCTCTGAGCCCTTGTGTGATTGATCGTGATAATATTGTGGTATGCCTTCTATTTGCTTGAGCTATTAACTGCACTGCATCTTTTACGATAGTCAGAGCTCGAGGTTAGCTCCGTTTAGCAATATACTCTGCAATAATTTTTTAAATCTACGAAAACAGTGATCTATTCATCCCCTCCCCTTCTAGATCACTTCATATTGTACTTATCAGTTGGTATCAGAGCAGGTTTTTCCCAGAATGTGGTCCAACGGCCAGGGAAACGGATCCAATGGTCCTCGCAGTTTCATAGCTGATGGGCAGTCTATCACCCGCCCCCCTTTCTTTGATGGTAATAATTACTTCTTCTGGAAGAACAGGATGGAAGTCTTTATCAGGGCCCAAAGCAACAAGCTATGGAAAGTCATTACAGATGGTCCATACACCCTTCCACCGAATGAAGATATGTGGACAGAAGATCAGGTCAAACTCTCCGCACTGAATTGGACAGCTCTTAACATCATACAGTGCGCCGTCCATCCGGAAGAATATTCAAGGATCTCAGCGTGCAAGACTGCAAAGAACATGTGGGATGATTTGCAGTTAATTCATGAGGGCACATCTCAGGTGAAGGCTACCAAGATCAACATACTTACAACTCAATATGAGTTATTTAAGATGAAGCCAGAGGAGCCGATCACAGAAATGTATGCCAGATTATCTGTGATCATCAACAGTCTGAAAGGCCTTGGAAAGGATATTCAACAAGAAGACATAGTCAGGAAGATCCTTAGGTCTCTAACTCCCGTCTGGGATACCAAGGTGACTGTAATAGAGGAATCAAGAGATTTATCCATCATGACAGTAACCCAGCTGATTGGTTCTCTCATGACCCATGAAATGAATTTCACACGAGGAAACGATGGGCATGACAGAAAGGGAAAGAATGTTGCTCTGAAGGTTTCACGACATACTAAGAAGAGCAACAACAGCAGCAGCAGCAGCAGTGATGATAGCAGCGAAGGGTCTGATGGACTCTCAGACCTGGACAAGGACGAGCGAGCTATGCTCACCAGGCAGTTCAGAAAGTTCCTAAGAACAAAAGGAAAATTCTACAGGAGGAAGAAATTTAATGCTGCAATGAAGTCTCCTGAACGAAGATTTGAGAAGAACCGGTCTGCTAAGAAGATCACTTGCTATCATTGTCAGAAATCCGGTCACATGAAAAGTGAATGTCCAGAGCTACAAGCTAAGGCTCCAGGACACCAGAAGAATGTGGTGCACAAGAAGAAGAAGGCCATGCTGTGCACATGGAGCGATGAGGAGGAGGACCCAGAAGCCACTTCGTCCAGTGAAAATGAAGAGAAGACCTGCCTCATGGCCGACCATGAGAAAGAGGTAACAAATTTATTTGAGAATTTTACTTTGGATGATTGGGAGGACGCCTATGGCGACCTGTTAAGTAAATATAATTGTTTAAACAAGGAGCACAGAATGCTTAGACGTAAGTTTCATTCTCTGTCTGAAGAACACTCTTCTATTGTCACTGATAGCATGAAAACCAAGGAGATGGCCATTGAGCTAGACCAGGTTAAAGGTGAGATTGAGAGGTTGAGAATGGAAAGAGAGAGAGTCTAGCTAGAATAGATGAGCTGAAGTGTAAAGCTGAAGAGTCTAAAGGAGAGATTAGACTGATGGCTGAAAAATATGAGGCAGTTAGAACAGTTAATCAGGAACTCCAGGACCAATGCAATGAATTTCAGAAGGAGATTGAGGACAAAGAAAAAGTGCTTGAAAAGTTTACAGAGGGGAGAAACAACCTGAATGTCCTTCTGGGGTCGAGGGTAAACTTCAATAGGGAGGGATTAGGATACAATCCTACTAGTAAAAAACCCTTTGAATTTAAGACTATCACGTTCTGCCCCGCCAAAGGCAAAGAGAAACTGGAAACACCATCCAGTTCCAAATCTGTCTCTACAATGAAGTCTTCGACCAGTAAATTCATTCACTCCACTGGTCAGCAGTCTAAGTCAGGAAATCCTGAGACAAGCACTGCTCATGTACAGCAGGCGTGGAACAAAGGTCCTCACAGGACCAGTCCTATAGAGGCCACAAAAAGAGCGAAAAGTTTTGTTAAGAAAACTCATCATGCTAATTATCAAGTAGAGCATGGCAACGATCACCAGTTTCAGCACAAATTTTATTGGAGTAAAAATGCTTACATGAATTATGCTCAACACACACGCACATCTTCTAAGAGGCCAACCAACAATGTCTTTGTTCAGAAACAGCATAGTTCAAATAGGAATAAGCTTATTCAACACCCACCAAGAAATAACAAAAGGGAAGAATCAACCCACATAAATCCACTGAAGAGAACTATAAAACAAATGTGGATTCCCAAGTGCTTTCTGCATAATCAGAAAACTGGTTTTGGACCCAATTTGAATTGGGTCCCACATTACTCTGTCTGAATTTTTGCAGGTCAGCCTGGCAGCTGAGCATAACAAGTGGTATCTTGACAGCGGCTGTAGCAGGCACATGACAGGAGACCGGTCCAAATTCAGCAAACTAAAAATGAAGTCTGGGGGCTTGGTCAAATTCGGAGGAAATAACAGAGGAAGAATAATTGGAATTGGCACGGTTGGTAAGTCCTCCACTAACTCCATTGAAGATGTGTATCTTGTAGAAGGACTTCAGCACAACTTGGTAAGTATAAGTCAACTTTGTGACAAAGGACACAAGGTACTCTTTGACCACAACTCGTGCACTGTTTTTGAGCTGAATTCTGATAACATCATGTTCAAAGGTCATAGAGTAAATAATGTGTACATCGTTGATCTTGATGATAATTCTGAAACAAACTTGTGTCTGTCTGCTAATTCTGAACAGGTTGCTTTTGACTGGCATAGGCGTCTAGGCCACGCTAGTGTGTCTACTTTGAATAAACTGTCTAATTATAACCTAGTCAGAGGTTTGCCCAAAATAAAATTCCAGTTAGGGTCCAAGCTCTGTGATGCTTGTGCTCAAGGTAAACAGACTCGTGCAGTTTTTAAGTTGAGAACTGAGGGTCTCTCATCTAAACCACTACAGCACTTGCACATGGATCTCTTTGGTCCTACTCGAATACAAAGCCTGTCAGGTAAGAGATATGGTCTAGTCATAGTTGATGACTTCACTAGATTTTCCTGGTTGTTCTGTTTAGCAAATAAAAATGATGCTTTTGTTCACTTTGAAGAACTTTTTAATAAAATCAAACTGCAAGGTGAACATAATATCATTACAATTCAGTCTGACCATGGAGGAGAGTTTGAAAACTCTTCGTTCTCTGAATTTTGCTCAAGAGAGGGAGTGACTCACAGATTTTCTTCTCCCAGGACACCGGAGCAGAATGGAATTGTTGAGAGAAGAAACAGGTCAATAATTGAAATGGCCAGGACTATGCTAATTGAGAGTGGACTTCCAAGGAGATTTTGGGCAGAAGCTGCAAATACAGCATGCTACATTTTAAATCGAGCCTTGGTAAGACCTACTCATAAGAAAACTCCTTATGAACTCCTCAAGGGTAAGCTGCCAAACATTTCTTACTTTAAAATCTTTGGTTCCAAATGCTTCATCCACAATAATGGTAAGAATGGTTTGGATAAGTTTGAAGCAAGAAGCTCTCCTGGAATTTTTCTCGGATATTCAGAAACCTCTAGGGCTTACAGAGTCTTCAATAAAGATGAGCAAACTGTTGAAGAAACACCTCATGTGGTGTTTGATGAGAATGTTCTATCTGACAAAAGGACAAATGATGACAGGGAGTCACCTGATGAGGGAGATTTCTTGGAGAAAATTGAAGTAGGAGAGATGCAGCAAACTGCTCAACCAGAAAACTTACAACAAGAAGGAGCAACTGAGGTAGGTGAACCCTCAGGTGAGGTAATATTTCACAAAGATCATCCTAGTGAAAATGTCATAGGTAATTTGCATGATCCCACTAGGACAAGGTCTCACTTTAGAACTGTCCAAGAACAGGACTTAGCTGCTTTGACATCTCAGGTAGAACCCAAGACTGTGGAAGAGGCTTTAAAGCATGATTCTTGGGTATCCTCCATGGGTGAGGAATTAAATCAATTTGAGAAAAATAATGTATGGAAACTAGTTCCTAGACCTGAAAACACTCATGTCATTGGCACTAAATGGGTTTTCAAAAATAAGATTGATGAAAATGGTGCTATCTCTAGAAACAAAGCAAGACTTGTAGCTCAAGGCTACAGTCAGGAATTTGGTGTGGATTTTGATGAATCCTATGCACCAGTAGCTAGGATGGAAGCTATAAGAATTCTGTTTGCATTTGCATGCTCTAGAAACATTCGGCTACAGCAAATGGATGTCAAAAGCGCATTCTTAAATGGGTTATTGAAGGAAGAGGTATATGTTGAACAACCTCCTGGGTTTAATTTCTCTGTACAGAAGGCTGCTAGAAGGCATGCTAGAAGGCTAGAAGGCTGCCCCGAAGAAAATGAAGTCGCCACGATCAGTACAGAACAGGCATCCGATTGGAGACAGCACCTGCTACAATGGTTTTTACACCAACAGCTGCCGCAGAAAAGAGAAGAAAAGATGAAACTCCTGCGAACCAGCATTTTTTTGAATTCAGGAATGGGACTCTGTTCTGAATAATGGCAGATGCACGCAAGAAGATTCTGCTCCGCTGCTTGTCCACTGAGGAAGCTTGGCAAGCGATGAAAGAAGTACATGCTGGGACAGCAGGTGCCCACCAGGCTGGCCCCAAGATGAAGATAGAAATCAAGAAGCTGGGCTACTATTGGCCCACTATGTTTGAAGACTGCTGCACATTTGCAAAGTCATGCCAGAAGTGTCAGGAGCATGCTGTTGTGCCTAGAAGGCCACCTACGATTTTGCACCCTACAGTCCCTAGCTGGCCGTTTGCACAATGGGGAACTGATGTAGTCGGTCCACTACCGACTTCCTCGGCCGGGCATAAGTATATACTGGCCATAACAGATTACTTCTCCCGATGGGCAGAGGCTATAGCACTAAGAGAAGTCACTGGTGAGTTGGTCGCTAGATTCATCAAGCAAAACATCATCTTCCGGTTTGGGATCCCCAGCCGAATAATATCTGACAATGGGAGTCATTTCAGAAATCAGAAAGTCTATCGGCTTGCCGAGAAATATAAGATCGAATGGAGGACTTCCACTCCTTACAATCCACAGGCAAATGGATTGGCAGAAGCTTTCAATAAGACTTTGTGCACCCTGCTGGCCAAAGTCGTCAGTGCCAATAAGAAGGATTGGGAAGAAAAGATGTATGAAGCTCTGTGGGCGTATCGCACCGTCTTCAAAACACCTACAGGGTGCTCACCATACTCCTTGGTATACGGCTCAGAGGCAGTAGTCCCACTAGAGCTGGAAGTCCCGTCACTCAGAGTGACAGTCCAATACGACCTAGCCCATGGCGAACAAACCAATGCAGAAAGAAGATTAGAAGAATTGGCTGAATTGGAAGGGAAGCACCTCCAAGCTCAGAAGAATATCCAAATGTATCAGGTTCGCATGGCCACTGCATTTAACAAACTCGTAAAAGGATGAGAATTTAAGAAAGGTGACCTCGTCATGGTCAAGAAAAAAGAAGTCATGGCGTCCAACCCGAAGGGAAAGCTAAATCCCAATTGGGAAGGTCCATATGTGATACAAAGGGTCTACGAAGGAGGGGCCTACATAGTTGTTAATCATCGAGGGGAGATCCAATTCTCACCACTCAACGATAAACACCTAAAGTTGTATCATGCTGCACAGCTGATATTCCCCGAGTAATCGGGCAAGAGATACCTTTTTCTTGGTCCAGCGACACTACGCCCTAGCCGAGATACCCTTTCCTTGGCCTAGCGGCACTCCGCCCTAGCCGAGATACCCTTTCCTTGGCTTAGCGGCACTCCGCCCTAGTCAAGATACCCTTTCCTTGGCCTAGCGGCACTCCGCCCTAGCCGAGATACCCTTTCTTTGGCCTAGCGGCACTCCGCCCTAGTCAAGATACCTTTTCCTTGGCCTAGCGGCACTCCGCCCTAGCCGGGATACCTTTTTCTTGGTTTAGCGGCACTCCGCCCTAGCCGAGCTACCCTTCCTTGGTCTAGTGGCACTCCGCCCTAGCCGAGCTACCCTTCCTTGGTCTAGTGGCATTCCGCCCTAGCCGAGATACCCTTTCCCTGGCCTAGCGGCACTCCGCCCTAGTCAAGATACCTTTTCCTTGGCCTAATGGCACTCCGCCCTAGCCAAGATATCCTTTCCTTGGTATAGTGACACTCCGTCCTAACCAGGCTACCACTTATCGTGATCTTGTGTCGTCACGATCTGACACCCTCTAAACAGGAAGGGGGGGGATAGAAGAAAATAAAAAAATATATATAAAAAATGGGGTTAAAAATAGAGATACCCCGCCAGTCTTGTTCGGACATTCTGAACAAGGGCGAAAATGGCTAAAACCCAGCTGTGGTGAAAACCCGAAAGGGCACTGCAGGCAAAATCGGGTACCCCGCCATGCGAAAACCCGAAAGGGCGCACGGGCAAAAGCAAGAGGGGGATGGCTCCGGTGAAAACCTGAAAGGGCACTTGGGTCGGTAATGTGGTAACCACGAAGAAACCCTCATATCTCTTTACGTCCCGCCGTGATAAAATCCATCCAGTTTAGACCTTACGTCTACCCTGATGAAATTTATGAAATCCTTGCATTGGTATAAACCCAATACCAATGATGAAACCCGTTGCCGATCGATTGGCGCATTGCCCGATCAGCGATGAAACCTGTCCAGTTTAGACCTTACGTCTATCCTGATCAAACCTATAAAAATCCTTGCATTGGTATAAACCCAATACCAATGATGAAACTCGTTGCCGATCGATTGGCGCACTACCCGATCAGCGATGAAACCTGTCCAGTTTAGACCTTACATCTATCCTGATCAAACCTATAAAAATCCTTGCATTGGTATAAACCCAATATCAATGATGAAACCCGCTGCTGATTGATTGGCACACTGCCCGATCAGCGATGAAACCTGTCCGGTTTAGACCTTACGTCTATCCTGATCAAACCTATAAAAATCCTTGCATTGGTATAAACCCAATACCGATGATGAAATCCGTTGCTGATTGATTGGCGCATTGCCCGATCAGCGATGAAACCTGTCCAGTTTAGACCTTACGTCTATCTTGATGAGACCTATGAAACCCTTGCATTGATGTTAGCACCCACATCAATGATGACATATGCACAAACTGCGCCCATCAGTTATAGAATCAAAGTTTCAATAAAAAAAAAAAGAGAAGAGAAAGGGAGAAGAAAAGAAGAGACAAAATGGGGTTAAAAATAGAGATACCCCGCCAGTCTTGTTCAGGCATTCTGAACGAGGGCAAAAATGGCTAAAACCCAGCTGTGGTGAAAACCCGAAAGGGCACTGCAGGCAAAATTGGGTACCCTGCCACGTGAAAATCCGAAAGGACGTGTGGGCAAAAGCAAGAGGGGGCTGGCTCTGGTGAAAACCCGAAAGGGCACTTGGGTCAGTAATATGGTAATTCAAAAAGTTCCGTGCCAACCGGCACGATACCTTCATCTGCCTTCATTGGTAAAACCTTCCGTCGGTCATATGGCTCCATGCCCCACCGATGATAAAGCCTTTCTGGGACAGACCTTACGTTTGCCCTGATAAAATCCACATACCCCCATTCGCATGTCCCACCAACAATGAAACCCATCACTGTTCTGATGAAACCTATACATTCTTGGCAAAGTCCCACCTGCGATAAACCCTACTCAGTTTAGACCTTTCGTCTATTCTGAGGAAACTTATGAATCCTTTTCGCATCGATATAAATCCAATATCGATGATGAAATCAACTGTTGATCGATTGACACCTCGCCCGATCAATGATGAAACCCTACTCAGTTTAGACCTTTCGTCTATTCTGAGGAAACTTATAAATCCTTTTCGCATCGATATAAATCCAATATCGATGATGAAATCAGCTGTTGATCGATTGGCACCTCGCCCGATCAATGATGAAACCCTACTCAGTTTAGACCTTTCATCTATTCTGAGGAAACTTATAAATCCTTTTTGCATCGATATAATCCAATATCGATGATGAAATCAGCTGTTGATCGATTGGCACCTCGCCCGATCAATGATGAAACCCTACTCAGTTTAGACCTTTCGTCTATTTTAAGGAAACTTATAAATCCTTTTTGCATCGATATAAACCCAATATCGATGATGAAATCAACTGTTGATCGATTGGCACCTCGTCCGATCAATGATGAAACCCTACTCAGCTTAGACCTCTCGTCTATCCTGAGGAAACTTATAAATCCTTTTTGCATCGATATAAATCCAATATCGATGATGAAATCAACTGTTGATCGATTGGCACCTCGCCCGATCAATGATGAAACCCTACTCAGTGTAGACCTTTCGTCTATTCTGGGGAAACTTATGAACTCTTCTTGCATCGATATAAACCCAATATCGATGATGAAACCAGCTGTTGATCGACTGGCATTTCGCCCGATGAATGATAAAACCCTTTTCGGTTCAGACCCTACGTCTGTCTTGATGAAAACCACATATCCTGTAATCGTCCCACCTGCTATAACCTCTACCCAGTCTAGACTTTCCGTCTATTCTGATAAGGCCCTTTCTTTCACATTCCTGCAAATTGTCTCCCTCACAGCACATATTGCCAAGAGGGACGTTTGCCGCTACCAACAGAATCCGGTTTAAGCACCTCTTCAGATGCCGTCACGCGGTGGAGCGAGTTCCCCATCCTTTCTCTGAAGGGGTGGACGCTCTCCTGCCAGATACGAGCCATTCGCATGAGGGGTTGCTAAAACCACTACCCCACTTCCCTGAAGTGATAAAACCACATGGAAAAGAAGGCGGATACACATAAAGCAAAATTTTTCTTTTCATTAAGAAGTGAGTACATAAAGGGCCCCGAGAGGACATTGTATCACAAAAGAGCACCAAAAAAAAGAGAGAAGAAGAAAAGAAAAAGAAAATGATTCATGGCTGCCGGAAGATATCCTCGAATGCCAGAAGACCCACAGAAGGGGCGGCTCCTAGTTCATGAAGCTGAGCCTCCTCTTCCTGCAGTCGAACAGACTGGTCTCGAAAGGATGCCACCTGCCCCTCTAATAAAGCTGCTTCTTCCTCGAGCTGCGGTCGAGAAGTTGTTAGCTGTGGCAGCTCAGCTCGGAGATCAGACAGTTCAGCTTCTAGGATAGTTATCCGGTCGCGCACGAAATGCTCCCGCTCCGCCAAAGACTGCATTTGACGTTGTCGCTCTTGAAGGATAGAGTTCATCTTTGCCAGCTCGGACTTGCACTCCATTCTTTACAACTTCAAGGCTGCCAATCTGTCCGACATGATGTGTGTCAAGAAATCCCGGCGATGAACAAATTTTAACAACAAAAGAACCCGCTGGGCCCATATTTCTGTGGGACATCCCATCGCCTGTAAGCCCGCGGTGAAGCGCCCGGCTATCTCCTTCAACTGTGAATAAGTTAGTCCAGGTTGGGACTCCACCAGTTGACGTAGCATGCCCAGATGTTGCCAGACAAAACTTTCAGGGGAAGTGAAGCCAGGCGAAGGAAGAGGAGCTACTTCAAAAGTTACTTCACTGTCTATATCCGCCCATAGGGTGATATCCGGCTGCGAAGAAGAAGACGACAGGTCTGCCGAAGCCACCAACTGAGCTCTGCCCGTAACCTCTGACGTGGCCGAGAGATCTTCCACCTCCATCTCCTCGGAGGCGGCCGTCGGAACACTCCCGGATGCAACTTCAGGCATCTCCTCCTCAGAGTCTGAAAATACGGAAGCAGATTCCGTGGCCGTTATAGGCGATACTCCCAATTCTGCAACAGATACCTCTCCTTCTTCCATTTCGGTGCCCATCCCCTGCAATGTCAAGGCTGCGGGGGCCACGGTCTGAAGAGGCAAAGGTTCGCTCTCCATGACTGATACTATGGGAACTGTTGATTCTGGAGCGATGGTCATCACTGCAGCTGGTATAAAGGCAGAACCCCTGGCTGGGTCCATTTCAGCTCTGAAATCCAAAGCCTTGATGAGAGCCGGGCCTTCCCCTGCATTCCGCAGGTCCAATGATGCTAAGTCTGTGGAGGACTGCACCCTCACGGGCACAGGGCGAATTATCTCAAGAACGGCTGCCGAAGCAGGAACAATAGCCAGGGTGCCAGATAAAGTGGAGTAGATAAAGATGGGGAAAAGGAAACCATAAAGGGAAAAGACTCACTTCTAAAGTGATGCCAATATCCTCAAAAGACTACAGGGAAGAAGAAAGCCCCGCTGATGAGACCACAAAAGGAGGAGTTATATCTGCCTCGGTATCCAGAGCGGCGAACTCTTCTGGTAATTCTTCTCCAGAAAATGGCACCAGCAGCTTGGGGGGTGTAAATGATAAAACAATGGCGGTACATACGGATGGGGCCTCTGGTTTGGAGGCACCCTCCGTGTCGCTCCCGCTGAGATCTGTTTCTTCTCCACCTGCCTCAGAAGCGGCCGCAGAGCTACCGGAGGAGATTTCCACTCTGTGCATGGGCGGGGCCATCAATTCTAACATCTGCTTGGAGGAAGACCGGGTAACTATGTGCCTTCCGGGAGCGGGGCCCCATTTCGCCTGGGTCTTGTGACCCTCCCGCGGCTGAGTAATGTCGCCAGCCGCTCCTGTAATCTCAGTCTCCTCCCCGGCCATCACTATAAAGAAAAGCCTGTGAGAGGGACGATGAAAAGTAGCTGAAATGAACAGAAAAAGATGAAAAGGGCATGCTTACCCTCCGCCTCACTAGTCGGCGTGGGAGAGGGCAACCTGGTCCCCACCTTGGAGGGCGCCGCGACTGGCTCTTGGGCTGTGCAAGAAGGAGTGGTCAGATTTAAACACTCCTCTGAAACCCAGCAAGATAGAATGAAGAATGCAATGGCAGAATATTGATGTTACCCTGAACTGATGCCTGAGCGGCCTCCCTCTGAGTTTCGAACTCATCAAATGAGGGAATGTCAGGGAGAGGGGTCCCGGTGTCCATCGCTACCGAAGCCGATTGTTGAGCCTGAGCTTTCTTGGCCTTCCTGGCCTTCCCAACTGTAGCCTTGACTGCAGAAGCCTTCCTCTTCTTGCCAAGAGGCAGGGGAGTAGTGGTCGGTGCTGCAGCAGGAACTTCAAAGTAAGTGGGCTTCTCGGCCTGCGCAATAATCTTCCTGTAGAGCCCCTGCCGCTTTATGTCGGGCCGGTCTGTTAAGAACGGCAGAAAGAGGATGGGATCAATAGATGTAAAATTCAGATGCTAAACAGAAAACACTGCAGTCAGAAAGGAAAAGATTATACCTGCTGGTCCATCATAAAATACAGAGAGCGGCCAGTACAGATAAGCCACTTCTTTGGAGCGGGAAGCAGCCTCCTTGATAAGCCAGCAAACATCACCGAATATCTGGCATTTCTCCACTAAAGCTGCCAGGTCATTATGGCCATGAAAATCAAGGCAGCGAAACAAGTCAAGATGGTCCATGCCCCAGCCATCGACATAATGAAATGATATAAACATCGGCTTGTTCAAAATGCCAGCTATCGGGCTTTCTGCAGATAATCCATGCAAACTCAGCAGAATGAACAGCCAGAACGTTTGCTTATAGTACGTCTGAGTTCTATCTTCCCGGCGTACAAACGTCCTATACGGATGAAATTTATCAACTGGACCCCTCCAATGAGCTACTGTCGGGAGCGGCTCTTCAACAGGAAATGGATACTGTTGTGCCTCTAAGCGATCATCTCCTATATGGCACAGATGTTTCAGGGTCTTTACGAAACTGTCTTCGTTAATAGCGGCAAAGACAGGAGCGGGCGGCTCAGAATTCTTTTCCTTCAGAGCTCGACGCTGGGCCAGATAGTTCTCTGCCTCCCTCGGGTTCTGCGAATAAAGCTTCCTCAGATGGGCCTCGGGGATTTCAAACACCGGCCCAGGCTGCTATTTCAGGAAAGAGCGCTCTGCTACATCCCAGAAAGCACCCCTGCCATCCCTGAAAAAGCACGGTGGGCACCCTGAAGATTGCGTCGTCCTGACGATGATAGAAATCCCACCACAACCGGCCGTCGCCGACAATGGTGGACCCGTGCTTGGCCCTGCTATCCAGGGGAAATTGAGCAACTGATGTAGGGATGTGCTGGTCATAACCAAAGTTCCGCCCAAATCGGAACGGATAGTATGGCTCCAACAGAAGCAGGCCACCCTTTCTGTAAACCAAAACACTAGGCCGAATTGCCATGGCCCATCTCACCAGCTCCGGTTCCAGGATTGGCCGATCAGTGTTGACCCCTGAGACAGGGTGGATATATGTCTCTATCTCCTCCAGCTTACACTCTCTTTGAGGATCAATCAAAGGAGCTGAACCTGCGGCCAAGCTCCAGAAATGTATGCTGCCAGGGGCGTCCACTGGTACTTTTATCAGTCGGCCCCTTATTTTAAATAGCTGATCATAAAAGGGACCAGGCTCAGCGCTGGCAAATTCAACCATCCTGGGTGACACTGTATCCGCCTGCAAGGTTCTCGGAGCTAATTCAGGGAATATACTGCAGACCCAGGCATTGAAGAAATGAAAAGGACCCACGGTCCTCAAAGAACGGGGAGTCCGATGCTTGTACAGGTCCCCCAAAGATTTATAGATCAAACACAGGGCCACTGGGCAGAGCGACAGCTTCATCCCCCAGGCCATCTGACAAGCTGGATATATGGCCTCTGGCCGAATGACTGTCTCGTCCCCTTGTGGAAGAGCAAAAGTACACAGCCAGAATGTGAAATAAGCTGCACAGTGTGTGATGGGATCTACCCCTGCCGGGTTGGGACCACCTTTGCCCGCATGGCGCAATGAAGATGGCAGTGCCGATTTATAGCGGGGAGCTCTTATCTGCTTGCTCGCAACAAGACCCATGGAGGGGAAATCTGCATATTTCAGGGGACCGTCGAAGAAGTACTGGAGCCACTGCCCGATCCGGACCCTCAGTTTGCTACCTTTCTCTCAGGGATGATAGCCTTTGGAGGATCCTCTACTATATGCCAGACAGATGGAGCGATAGACCTTCATCAGATATCGGTAAGAGAAGCCAAGGTAATACTTGCCTTCCCCATCAGAGCTGTCTTTCTCGGAGTCTGCCAAGCAGACTTCTTCATACGGTTCACCGTCAATAGGCAGACCGGAGAGCCGTGATAAACTCCAGAGGTCTAGGGATGTCTCACCCTCTGCTGTATAAAAAGTGTTGAACAAAGGACAGAACACTTCAATCATCCCACAGCATAACCCCCTGGAGATGGGATATCGGAATCTGGAAGCAAAAACACTGTGGTATACTCCCGCTCTGATCAGCAGAGGGGCATATTCCGTCAGAACAAACTCGGTAAATTCTACTGCCCCTACTCGGAATAGATGGGAGTCAGTGATCTTGCAGTCTCCGAACCAACCAGCCGACAAATGGTACTTGAACTGAATGGCCGAACAATTTAGCACGAAGGGCTCTTCGCGATATCCCCACTTTATAGGTGCCAAGAACATACCATAGCCGGGCTTCTCCCTATGAACTCGGCCGCCAGCATTGTCCCACCGAGCAGGTGTAAATTCCGGTGCCCGGGTCAGCATCTTCTTCTCCGGTTCTAGCTCCGATATTCCAAGGACTGCATCCCAGTCCCGCTTCTCCCCAGGAAGATATATGGCCTTGCTGTGATACACTGATTTCTTCAGGCTATCTCGCTCGGCAAGGATGGCAGCTTCAACTACGCGAGCTATCCGATAATCTCGCAAGCCACCCACTGTGAAGGTCCGAATGAACGGCATCAAGTGGCGATCCTTCGGGAAGTCTGGCCGGTAGTTATTATCCCGCCTGAAGCATGTCTCGGTCGCCATGGAGTATACCCGGGCCGTCGACACTGTGTCAGTTTCAGAATCAGACGATTCGTCAACTGAAGCTATTCTATCATATCCATAATCCAAGCTGTGCACGTTCAACCAATTTACTGTGGCCCGAGATATGTCTGGCTGGGCCGATGAACTAGCTCCAACAGCTCCGGAAGATGCAGCAGCAGAGCCAGAAGCCATTGCTATATCTGTAAACAAAAGAAGAAATGTGGATTAAAAGTCAGTCTTATAAGGATTGCAACATGAGATTCTATAAAAAATTTCGGCAGCATCTCCCCTTATTCGGGATCTACCCAGAAGAATAGGGAGTCACCAACCAAGAGGGGGTGATCCCGGAAGCAAAGGGATTAAATCTCCAAAAGACGTCGTACCCGGGACGAAGAACTCGCGGCCACCGCCGAGAGGATGAAGACGGCTCGCGCCGAAGAGAAGAAATGGAGAGAAAAAAACTGAAGAAAGAGAAAAAAAGATGAAGAATGAGGGAAAACAAGCCTCGGCGCCCTAAATAGGGGCCCGAGCGACCAGGGTCTCGGCGCGGTGAAACGCGCGCCGAGAACCTCCAGGCCGAGAGGGCTCCCGACGGCCAAAAGGCGCGCCGAGAAGAACCCTAGGCCGAGGCCCTCTGCAGCCAGGTCGCGCCGAGAAGACCCCAGGTCGAGAACACTCCAGGCCGAGACCCCCTGCGCCAGGGCACGTCGAGAAGGTCCAGGCCGAGAGCTCAGCCAACCAGGCCGCGCCGAGAGACCCCCCGCGCCGAGAAGCTTCGCGCCGGGAGGTCCTGCAGGCCGAAAAGCCTCAAATGCTGAAAATAATGACAGAAAATATGAAGAGGAGAAACATCGGTGTGCAGAATACTGTTACAGCGAGATGATCAGGTCTGAGAACTGAATTGAAGACAAATTGAGGAAGATACCCTCGAATGGTGAAAGACACCTACAACCCCCGTGGCGCTTATTCTGCGCTTACGCCGCCCGTAGGTGGGGGGCATTTGTTGACACCCGGAAAATGAACAAGGGTGGAAGCATAATTGAAAAGAAGATCTGACCAACAGCGAAAGACTAATGATGAAGCTTATCAACCTTTCACCCGGCTAAAGCCCTTGTCGGCGAAAGCTGATGCCCGGTGCCAATGTCACTCAGACGGCAGCACTGATAAAGCAGCAGTCACTCGACTAATGAGATCTTCCAGCCCTTTAAGAAGAGCTGTACTACTGCTTCGTCCAAGAAGTCACGGACGATATGTCAGGGTAAGTCAGATGTCGGCTTACTGACGGAAGTAATATGAGATAAAGATGAAGCCAGCACTGGCAGATGAAGATGGTAAAGGCTCCTGAGAAGATAGAGCAGAAGAAGAGTCGTCTCCACAGATTATGCACCCAGCTGAGGTCTTCCCAGACTAAGCTGATATCCGAGCTCGTCGCCATTTGAGTGACGATATTGATAAGATGATACCCGGTTTTGTCACCGTTCAGATGACAATCCTGATAAAACCCCTATCTACGGACTGATAAAATCCCTGTCTACGGACTGATAAAACCCCTGTCTACGGACTGATGAAACCCCTGTCTACGGACTGATGAAATCCCTGTCTACGGACTGATGAAACCCCTGTCTACGGACTGATGAAATCCCTGTCTACGGATTGATGAAACCCCTGTCTACGGACTGATGAAATCCCTGTCTGCGGACTGATAAAACCCTGTCTGCGGACAGACGAAAATTGCAATCACGATTTCGATACAAGATATTTCATAGATGATAGACCCTTTGGGGGTGATGATACACTTAAAGAAACCCCAAGTGGGCCTGTATGAAGGTGGCGCCGAAAGCCCGTGTCGAAGCCCAAATACTGGCGCCAAGAGGCCAGATTCGAGCGCGCCGGGAAGCTTATCTCAAGCGCGCCGTGAAGGTGCCTGCCGAGAAGAAAAAGGAAAAGGGTTATAAAACCCCCTCCCGTCGAAGAAGAAAGAAGAGGCCAAGAAGAGAGGGCCCAGAGGAGAGAAGAAAGGGGCAAAAGAAAAAAAGGAGCGAACAGATAGCCAGAAAGAAAAGAGATAGGAAAAGAGAGGGAGAGACTCTCCGTCGAAAGAAGAAGCAGAAGAAGGGAAGGAAGAGAGGCTCCAGGTGGGCTGATAGGGGGAGGGAGAGGAGTCAATACTCCACCCTCCCCCATGTTCGATGTTTTTCTTTCTTTTCTGTTTCTTATTACTGATTCTCCGTATGGGATAGTCGAAGTCTTGATGTTTGGATTATTCATACGATTCTCTCCCTTTTCCTCCCCTGTATGTTTCTTGGCTTCAGTTATGTAGTCGATGTAAATGAGGGTGAGATGAATAAATGCAATGGCCGTGATGGATTTTAGGCGATACTATCTTCTTTTGTCTCCATATGTATGCATACTGTTTGTATGAATGCCCCATGGGCGAAATGATTCAGGTTTCGGAGTCGGGTCTGTTCTTCGAACAGGAATGAAGGTAGAACCCCCACCCTTGTTCAATGGGTTGCTGGGTTCTATTCTCTTCTCTCTTCCCGCTTCAATAGCATGCCCTCCGTATGTATTTGAGTATGTTCCTCAAGCCTCTTGTGCTGTCCGGGAACCAGAGACATCAATCTCTTGGTTCCCTGGATTGCCGGCTATAAATGATGCATTTGAACCCGTAGACGAATGTGAACCTGGATCCTCATTCCAGTCGTTGAATGACTAGGGTCTGAGGTCCCAGCATCAAGGGTTCTTTCATCGCAGATCTGCTTCCAGATGATACCGTGCTAGTCTGGGGAATCAGAGACAGCCATCTCTTGACTCCCCCAGACGTCTGGCAGTATACAGATAAAAGCTACTCAGGCCCCCGACGATGGTCTCTCCTCTTCTTGATGATCCGGCCTCTCAGATCCCTTGGCGTCCTTCTAGCAGAGGTGTTCATGAAATCTCCTCATACACCCCTGATTCGGCCTCAATCTGAGCCATAAAACCCAGAAATCCCAGAAACAGAGCATTGTTTTTGAGCTCTGAAACCCTGAAATCCTTCTGCATTTCATCTTCTCGGCGTGCGAGTTTCCCCGCCGAGAACCGTAAGGCCGAGAGGCCTTCCCCTCCTTTCAGCTAAACGACAAGCCCTTTTGTGAAAAACCCACAGCCCACAGCCTCCCGGCGCTAGGCTCCCGGCGCGGCCATGAGCGCGCCGGGAAGCCTTGTGCCGAGAGCTCCCTCCATCCACCAAAGACCCCAGGCCGAGAACCCCCCTTGGCCAACCAAATGTCCAGGCCGAGAGCCCCCCTTTGTCCACTAAAAGGCCATGCCGAGAGCCCCTTTGGCCAATCAAAGGACCGCGCCGAGAGCCCTCTTTGTCCACTAAACGGCCATGCCGAGAACCCCCCTTGGTCAATCAAAGGCCCCACGCCGAGAAGCCTCTTCCTTCTAGCCAAAGGCCATGCCGAGATCTCCTTCCATGCCGAGAGCCCCCCCTTGGCCAGCCAAAAGGGCCATGCCGAGAGCCCCCCCTTGGCCAACCAAAATGACCACGCCGAGAACCCCCTTCGGCCAACCAGTAAGCCACGCCGAGTCCCCTCTCCTTGGCCCAATGAAACCCAGTCAGGGGACTCTCTCCTCACTGCCATGTCTCAGCTTTCTGATCCCTGTACACATACGTCCCGGGGATGTCCAAAGACCGTCGTGAATGACCTGAGAAGATACAGTAATGGGGAGCATCTCCCTCCCCTACAGTCCTCATTCCCGATCCGGATTCCACCCTTATGAACCTAAAGGGCCATGTCGTTACATGAGTTCCGAAAGGTTTCAAGGGGATACTGACCGATGAAACAGAGGCAAGCGATGTCCCGGGCCCGGTGCCCATCCTTATTCGGTTGTCATCCCGGCATTCCGTGGGTGATGACCTATCTTCTCTTGGCACAATCCAAGTCAAGGAGATATGCTGCCGAAATTCACACATACCTGGCCAGGTCACTGTGATACCACCTCTCAACCCCGTCGGCCCACGGAGTCATGCCTTTGTATGTCCTCCGATGATCCCCTCGAAGGGGGGATATAAACGTGCTACCGCACCCATATGGGGCGTGCCATGGCATGCCGGTCCCTATTCGGACTCCGGGTCAATCATGCCCGATCCTTTACGGTTCCCACCCTGCCACTGCATGGGTGGTTTCCTATTCCCCACTTGGCATCATCCAAGATGGTGGGAATATGCCGGCGGGTTTCTCCCGTAATTAACAAACCCCTGCTCTGTTCCAATACATTTAACGTCTTGCAAACAGATGAATTTTGTCTCCTTTGAGTATGCGGCTTTACCGCTGTCTTCCTCCTACCTCTAGCGTTTAATCAAGGGTTGTCTTCCTTCCGGAGGACGTAATTAACGTCATAGCGTTCAGGGTATGACGGACTTCTAGTCCAGACACGATCACTCACAATCGACTGACCAAGTCAGATCGAGCGCACAATAAGAATCGTCACCACGGTGACTGGCACGCCAATAAATCCATAAACATAAATAAATAAATAAACAAAAAAATAAACTAAATAAAATAAATGTGTCGAACATGTGTCTGGGTTTCTTGCAATGAAAACATGTAATTCTCTTAGTACTCCTATCTTTGTCATTACTGGAATCGAAGCACTTACCAGAAGGGTATGACTTCTTCCTCCTGGAGGTCTTTCCCTTAGACCTTAAGAATTTTCTGAATTGGCGAGTAAGCATTGCTTGCTCCTCTTGGTCGAAATCTGACAATCCATCAGACTCGCAACTACTACTCCCACTACTGCTACTTCCCTTGCTGCGGGACGCCCTGAGGGTAATATTCTTGTTCTTTCTGTCGCTTCCCTCACCATTCCTTTTAATGTTCATCTCATAGGTCATAAGGGATCCTATGAGTTCGGTGACAGTCGTAGTCGTCAGATCCCTTGACTCTTCTATCACAGTGGCTTTTGTATGCCATGAAGGGGTTAGAGATCTAAGTATCTTCCTGACAACGTCTCCCTCAGCCATCTCTTTTCCAAGCCCCTTAAGATTATTCATGATCAGAGACAATCTCGCATACATCTCAGTTATGGTCTCCTCTGATTTCATTTTAAACATCTCATATTCAGAGGTGAGGAGATTTACCTTTGTTGCTTTCACTTGAGCTGTACCTTTGTAGATTAATTCCAGCTCGTCCCACATTTTCTTGGCCGTCCTACATGCTGAGATGCGAGTTTATTCGTCTGGGTCTACATCACACTGGATGATGTTCAGGGCTGTCCAGTTGAGCGATGATTGCTTGACTTGATCATCTGTCCATGCATCCTCGTTCGGTGGTAGCTCGTATGGCCCTGTGGTGATCACCCTCCACAACTTGTGGCTTTGCGCCTTGATGAATACCTCCATCCTATTTTTTCAGAATAGATAATTGTTACCATCAAAGAAAGGAGGACGATTGATAGATTGTCCCTCAGCCATAAAGCTTCGAGGACCATTAGGGTTAGCCTGACCATTGGCCCACATGGTGAAAAACCCGCTCTGATACCAAATGATATGCGCAGCGGAGAGTGAGATAGAAGGGGGGATGAATAGATCACTCCCCAGTTCGATAAACACAGCCACAAATTCTTAGCCCCTCAAACTATAGTGATAAAGGCCACGTAAACAGACAACGAAGATGATAAGAGGAGAACTGATATCAAGAAAACAACCACAAATAAGCAAAGTCTCAAGAAGTTGGAGAGCAGCACACGAAAACAACCAAACCATAAATGAGACAGCGAATTTTTTAGGTGGTTCAATTGCTATCTGCAATCTACGTCCACCCCTTACTCAATCGAGCAAGGCTTCCTTGCACTTGAGTCGCACACAGCAGACTCAGTCTGCAACAACTGCTGCCAAACAGCTTATACAGAGGAACAGCCTCCTCAATCTTCTGATCGACCAGAAAATGAATACCAGAGAACTATCTCCCTTTCTTTGCACGCAGCAAAGGGAACCATGTGCAGTTACTCCCAAGTAACTCATACAACCAGAGGATTGAACCTCTCTTCCTCCAAGACAATGGAGGGAACTGGAGAACCTCTCCCTTCCTCTGAACAGTGTAGGGTAACAATATGGAATGAAGATGATCAAACAAAAACTTGAAAACACAGCGATCGGTAAACGATAATATTCTCTAGAAACAAAGATAATGTAGCTTCCATAGAAGCAGATCTTCTCATTCATGAACACTTCTCCCTCTCAGAAATTTTTCTTTCTCTTCTGCTTCTGCTGGCTCTCTTTCTCCTTCTCCTCTCTTTTCTGTTCTCATTTTTTTTCTTCTGCTTAGCATTTACTTTTTATAGAGCATCAGAGGACGGGCGTGTGCTTTCCATTATTCCCGCTCAAAGGCCTTACCCCACATGGCAGAATCCCTGCACACTTCTTTCCATGTGTCACGATCCTGCCACCTCCTCCATACTGGGATCGCGGGCCATTCTTATTCTTCTCGAAGGAGAAAAAATACCTGACAAACAATCAGAAGAAAGCATTTTGGATACTGGTAAGAAGAATGACATTGCTCTGGGCATATTGGTGCTGAATGCACGAACTGGGAGGGATGCATCGTTTATATAAGACATGAATCAAATGTTGCACCGAATGTGATTAGACATAGCATGCACTGAGTAGAGATATTCAAGTCAAAATTGACCTACTAAAGTGTTTGACCCCACATGCACAGACTCTAGCGTCCACCCGTGCAGTTGATGTGCACAAACATGGATCCAAGAGGCACAAGATGAAGACTTTGTATAGAGTCAAAAGAAAGGATCAAAGTTATGCACGGACTTCTAAAATAACTGTGTAACACAGTAGATGCACCGAGTTGAATATTCAAGAATTGCACCGAATGAAAGAGAAGAAACATACGAACAAAGACGGATGCAAGATAGACCTTGCACCGAGTCTGAAAGGCGAGACGCACAAAGACGCACAAACAAGATATGCATAAACCTAAAAGTGTATGCTGCAAAGAAATACAATGAAATGCACAGAGCCAATTTATGTCTAGACACGAAATGCACCGAGATGGAAACGAGGCTACAGTGTTTGTGAGTGAGACGAAGACTTGCACCGAATTGATAAGGAGAAGTACAAGACACCGCTTGCACCGAGACGAATTTGCACTGAAAAGAAAAGGACAAGATCTAACGGTCCATACCAGACAACGATTGCACCGACTAGAGCTTGCACCGACTTGAGAGATGAGATGCAAGGTCATGATATGCACGGACCATAAAGGTATTGCAACAGACCCCCTTCATGCTTTGAACCAAGAAGATGGTCAGTATAATAAATTGATTTATAGTGTGAGACATCATCAAAACCTTAGGGATGCAACAAAGAGTTCGCATGCTATAAAAGAGCATGCAAGAAGGACGTAACCCCCCCGAAACTCCTTAGCTTACAGGGATCATTCACTCAACGAGGCACTATTTAAACTAGAAGAGCCCTCCTGTGAGAAGGTAAGCTAAAAAATCCTGAGCAGGAACCACTTCACCTCTTGGTGGAGAGGGATATCGCACCCTCATCTTCCTCCTAACTTCTACCTTCGCACCAGTGCTCTACTATATTTGCTGACTTAAGCATCAGAGGGTCTTCCTAGAGAATTCATCCCTGGGCACCTCTGACTTGTTTCCCTTCTTGCAGTTCACACTTCAAGCATACGTGGTCATCTTCTTCCCCGCTCAGGAGTAGCGCGAGATCACCCCTCTTCAATGCCTTTTAGTATAACTTTGATGGCATTCTCGACTAGCCCGTTGGCCTGGGGGTGGGCCACTGAAGTGAAGTGGTTGCGAATGTGTAGGTCGGCACATCTGCTCTTAAAATAGTGTGAGTCAAATTGCCGACCATTATCACTCACAATCACCCAGGGGACGCCGAAGCGACAGATAATCGATTTCCAAACAAAGCTCCATATGACCGACTCAGTAATCCTGGTGGTGGCTTCAGCTTCTAGCCACTTGGTGAAATAATCAATGGCAACGATGATAAACTTTCTCTTGGCCCGGGCCGTTGGGAATGGCCCGAGGATGTCAATTCCCCATCGAGCGAAGGGGTATGGCTTGGTGAGGGTAACAAGCTCTGAGGCGGGCCGATGGACCAAGTGATCGAAACGTTGGCATCGATCGCATTTCTGAACGTAGGTCATGCAATCGCGTTGAGAGTGGGCCACCAGTAACCCTGCCGCAGTAAGATCCTGGCGAGCGATCTTCTTCCCTGGTGTGTGCCACAGATGCCTTCATGAACTTCCTGGATCGCACGGTTGGCCTCTTCAATACCGAGGCACTTGAGGAGAGGGCCGAAGAAAAACCTCTGGTACAGGATTTCATCCAAAATGACAAAGCGCCGAGCCTGATGCTTCATTCTCCATGCTTCGTGATGGTCAGGGGGCTCTTGGGAATCTCGAAGCCAAGATATATACGAGGTTCGCCAGTCGCTGGGTAATACTCGATCAAGTGTCATGAGCTCCGCCTCTATGCTGGGTCGCTCTAGCTTTTCGAGGAAGACCGATCGATTGCCTTCTGCGTGGGTAGAGGAAGCCAGCCAAGAGAGGGCGTCTACCTGGGAGTTTTCCTCTCGACTTTTCCAGATAACCTGAAAACTCTCGAATAAGAGGGCTATTCCTCTTACCAGCAGAAGGTATTTGATCATTAGTGCTTCCCGAGCCTCGTAATCGTTGTTGATCTAGCTGGTGACCAGCTGGGAGTCGGTGTTTATCTTGACCCGTTCAGCCCCCAGTCGACGTGCCATCCTTGCTCCTGAGATAAGAGCTTCGTACTCGGAGATGTTGTTGGACGTCGGGAAGTTGAACTTCAAGGCGTACTGTAGTTCTGCGCCTTCTGGGGATCGGAGGATGACACCTGTGCCACTGCCGGTCGAGTTGGAGGATCCGTCAACAAAGAGATCCCAGGTTGGCCCAGGAATCGACTGATGGGCTTCTTCGGTCGGGATAGTGCTTTCTGCGATGAAGTCTGCGAGCGCCTGTCCCTTGATGGCGGAGCGGGGATGATAAGAGATGTCATAAGCCCCGAGCATTATAGCCCACTTGACGAGGTGACCTGAAGCTTTAGGGTGGGCCAAGGTCTTTTTAAGAGGCTCGCTGGTTAGCACGATGATGGAGTGTCCTTGGAAGTAGGGCCGGAGACGCTTGGTCGAGGTGATCAACGCTAGTATGACTTTCTCAGCTGTGGGATATCATCGCTCATCCTCATTAAGAACCTTGCTGGTGTAGTAAACCGGTCTCTGTACTCCTGCATCGTCCCGAACTAGGACCGAGCTCACCGTGGAGGGGGTCGACGAAAGGTAGAGGTATAGTGCTTCTCCCGGGATTGGCTTCGACAATACCGGGGGTGAGGTCAAAAACTCCTTCAGTTCCGTAAAAGCCTTCTGGCATTCCTCGTCCCAGGCGAACGTGGCAGATGCCAGTTTGGGCCCTCTTAATAACTTGAAGAAGGGTAGGCATCGTTCGGCCGCTCAAGACATGAATCGGTTGAGTGCAGCGATCCGTCCAGTCAGGCACTGGATGTCCTTGACGCAAGTGGGCAGCTGCATGTTTAGGATGGCTTGTACTTTGTCGAGGTTGGCATCAATCTCGCGTTGAGTCACTAAGAAACCCAGGAAGTTCTCGGACCAGACCCCGAAGGCGCACTTAGCTAGGTTGAGCTTCATATGGTACCTCAAGAGAGTGTCGAAGGTTTCTACTAGGTCGGTGGAGTGATCCTCGACCTTTGGTGTCTTGACAAGCATATCATCAATGTAGGCCTCGACGTTCTGACCAAGTTGTCCTTCGAAGATGTGGTTGATCAGCCTTTGATATGTCGCTCTGGCGTTCTTCAGTCTGAAGGGCATATGAGTGTAGCAGTATACGCCGAAGTCGATGATGAAGGCTGTCTTTTCAATGTCTTTAGGATCTATCCGAATCTGATGATAATAGGAATAGGCATCTAGAAAACTAAGCAATTCATTGTCGGAGGTTGAGTCGACTAGTTGGTCGATGCTCGGCAGCGGGTAGCAGTCTTTCAGGGTGACTTTGTTGAGGTCGGTGAAGTCACGCACATTCGCCATTTGCCTGAAGCTTTGGGTACCAGAATGACATTAGCGAGCCATGTCGGATAAAGGACCAGGCGGAATAGGCTGATTTTCTTTCCCTTCTTTATCTGCTCTTTAATGATCGCCTATTTTTTCGAGGCGTGCTTTCTTCTACGTTGTTGAACGGGTTTCACCGATGGGTCGAGGTTGAGCTTGTGTACCACCGTCTCCCCATGTATTCCGGGAAGATGCTCATAAGACCATGCAAAAACCTGAATATACTCCGAAAGGAATTCCTTATATTGCCTCTGTATATCAGAGGGTAAGTCAGCTCCTATTTTTTACTCCGAGGGCCGGGTCATCGTTGAGGAAGACAGTCAACAGCTCGCCACCAAGCTCGAACATTGTTGGCTCCTCTTCGACTCCCTTGGTTTTTTTATTCATTCCCCCTGGCCTTACAGCTTCAACCGAGATAATATAGCACCTCCGAGCAATTGCCTGGTTACCTCGGACCTCCCCGATACATCATTTAGTGGGGAACTTCATCTTTTGGTGATAGGTGGAGGGCACTGCCTTTGTCCGACTAAGGATTCCTCTACCGAAAATGACATTATAGGCCGCCATCCCCTTAATCACAATGAAGTCAACCATGATGGTTGTTGTGCCCCTGTGGTTTTGATGATGGTTTTAATGGTGGTTTTGATGTTTGGCCTTTGTAGTGAGCTATTCACTGTGAGTCATCTTGTGTGAGTCAAATCGCTAGTATTCACTTTCTGATCATAATGCAGTTCTTCATTAGTTCTAATATAGCATTGCATAATTGATTATGTTCAGTCATGTTATACATTGGTCTTCAGGCGTCCCAAGTATGCATATTGTTTCAGGTTCTCCAAGTCTATACAATGAAGTCTGATCATTGCATTTGCATTCACAATGTCTTCACATTTGAAGTCTGTACATCGGACTGCTTCTTTTGAAGTCTATACATTGTGGCCTTGAAACTTCAAGTATATACACCTTCAGTTGAACGCAAAGTGTATACGTTGCAGCGTTAACTCATTGGGCTGCAGCGTCAACTCAGCAAGTATGCACATCGCATTCAGACTTTCACGTCTATACACTCCATCTTCATAGGTTTCAAGTCTGTTCAGCATGCCTTGGTATTCACAGCCTTTAAAGTCTGTACATTGGTTCAGACTCCTCAAAGTCTGTACAGCGTGAAGTCTAAACATTATTTTCAGGGCTTATCTTCGTGTCATTTTGTTCCATTGTGTGCAGAACATTGCAGCACCTCGTGTTGCTTTCTGTGCCACCTCGTGTCGTTTCTTCAGTATTTAGTTGCTCATCTCGAGTCATCCTTTTTATTTTTGCTCTTGTGTTTTCGTGTCATTTACTGTAGTTACTCGAGTCATTTTCCTGCTTTCTTTGTTTTATCACGTGTTGTTGTAGCCGTTCCTGTCTTCTGTCCTCGTGTTGTCTTTCCTAGACCCCGTGTCTTTCTTGCTTTGTGACCACACTTTGTGTCAGTTTCTGCTTTCGTCTTCGAGTTGGTTTCAGTCCATGTGGTTTTCGTGTGGTCCTCGTCTTCGAGTCGTTCGTACGATTCGAGCAACTTAGTACTCGAGTTGTTTTCGTGTGTATTCAAGTCTTTTTAGTAAAGTGTCATTTCACCTCGTGCCGTTCTCTTTGCTGTTTGTTATGTCGTGTTGTTTTTGTATTCGTGTCTTCGTGTTATTCTTGTGTCTATCTCCTCGTGTTGTTTGTTTCTATCTTCGTCTAGGTTCCCTCTGATCGCGTGTTTGTCTACCGTTTCGCTCCGTGAGACTTCCTTCTCACCTCGTGCTGCTCTCATGAGACCTCGTGTCGTTCTCTTTGTAGTGTTTGTTTTGTCACCACTGTATCTCGTGTCGTTCTCAGTATAGTGCACCTCTTGTTGTTCCTACATACCTCGTGCAGTTTCAGCTTGAGTGTCAACCGACTCATTTCAGGTAGATATATATATAGCGAACCCTGAGTATTAATGGTTTTTATCTCCTTGCAGGTCCAAGGAAGATTATTCCCCAATAACTGGGCTGCACGTGATCCAATACTAGAGGAACAAATTCGATAAGGGCACGTGACAGGAAGGTTCTGGATCGAGCGTGGGAGGCACACGCACTTTGTACCCTATCCATCTGCTGCTGCTATATATTGAAGCCTTCGTCCACAGATGAAGGTCGATCGAAAGGTGAGAAAGAAAAAAGGCAGAAGTGCAGAGAGTTCGATCTAGCAAAAAGAAGAGAAGAAAACAGAGAGGTGAGGAAAAACTGAAGAAGAGGAAGAAGAGAGAATAGCAGAAAGAGTGTGAGAGAGAGAGAGAGAGAGCTCGAAGCTGAGAGTTCAGAAAGAAGAAGAAGAAGATAGATTCTGGTTTCAGGATCAAATCCGAACTAGTTTGCTCTATTGTGAGCTATACTCCGTGTTTCATCGTTCCAGCATTCAGTATGCTGTATCTTTTTCGTTTCGTGTTTTTGACCTTTCTTTACTGTCCTTGTTTTGTTTCCGATCCTCTGGACTGAGGTCGGGTTCCTCCTGTGGTCTCAGGAGAAGGGAGACTAGTCTCCGGTTCTAGGCTTGTAGGTTGCAAGTCCAGGGGTCCCTCCGGTTAGGAGGAAGAGAGGCTCTGCCTCTGGTGGGTTGCTGGTAGCAGAGTGCTACTGGCTGGTTCACTGGTAGTGGGGGTGCTACCAGTGGGGTTCCGTCTTGGTATAGAGGAAGAGAGACGCGAGTCTCTGGTTTCTAGTGACCGTGGGTTGCTAGAGGTTCCCTCCAGGTAGGAGGAAGAGGGGAGTTTGTTCCCCTGGGTAAGATGTGTATCAGCTTCTGTTGGCAAGCTGTGTTGCCCAGCTGTTAGTGAAGCCACACTTGGTTTGAGTGTGGGGTGGATGTAGGTCTGGAGGACCGAACCACCGAAAAATCTCTTGAGCAGTGGTTTGCATTGTGAGTGTGCTTCCGCTAGATGCTTGAATAGGCGTGTCTCATGTGTTTGCTCATTGGTTTAATTGAATTTGGTTTATTCTGAGATTGCGTCCAGCACTTGAGTTTTTATTTGGGCATTAATTGTAGAAGGATACATTCACCCCCCTCTGTATCCGGGCATTGCACCCTAACAATTGGTATCAGAGCGGGTGTCTGCCTAGAAGGTCCAGCGACCTGCAGATCCGATCTTGTAGTCTTCGATGCTTATCTATTTTTAGTGCATCAATACTCTTGTTGCCTCGAATCTACTTGCTATTTGTTCCCATGGCTAATCCACCAATTTTTAGTGGTACACACTTCAGTGCATGGCTTGCTAATCTAAAGAGTTATGCTAAATCTATTAATCCAGACCTGTGGAAAGTAATTTCACACAGTTCTCATGAACTACCAAAGAAAAAGTCCAAATGGACTGACAGGCATCCCTCCTTGCATGAAGAGAATCAGAAAGCTTTTAATCTGATGAAAGAAGCTATTGATAGAGCCTTATGGTCTTGTCTTCATGATTGCAGTTCTGCTAAAGATATTCTGAACATGCTGAAGCGAATTCAGAAGACAAAGAAGGACAGCTGCATGATGGCTGATAGAAATAATCAAGGCAGCATTCAAGATGAAGATGACGAGGTAAATCCTTTTGAAAATTATATTGTAGATGATTGGGAAAATGCATATGCTGAATTGCTAGAATCACATGAGAGCTTAAGAAGTCAATATAAAAAGTTGAAAAAGAATACTGGGTTAGAAAGGTCTAGATCCCCATGTGAAAATTGCTCCAGTATCAAGCAACTTCATGATACCTGTCTATCTGATATTCGTAGGTATAAAAATCAGAACGAAAACTTGATGAAGGAATGTGAATGTGTAAAATCTGATCTAAATAAGCTGAAATCTGAAGATAATTCTCTTAGAAAGTTCTCCAAAGAAAATGAAGAAAGTTTAGAGAAACTGAAAAAAGAGAACATTCTGATGATTGAGAAAATTGAAGCCATAAAATTTGTGAATGTGGAATTACAGAAAGATATTGAAGAGAAGGAAAAAGATTTGAAGAAATTTATGGCTGGAAGAAAACTTGAAACTAACTCAGAAGATCATATTTTAATAAATGAGTTAATTCAGAATGACAAGCTTAAGGAAGAAAATGAGAAGTTAAAAATGCTGAACTCCACCATGTCTGAGAGGCTTCAGCTTTAGAAAACGAAAAATCTGTTTACTTTGAAGAATCTGAAAAAATGAAAAATCTGGAACAAGAAGTTGAGGATTGCAAAATTGCAAACAAAGTGCTAAGCGAATATGTAAATTGCAATGAACAAGAAATTGCCAGTTATGAAATACACATCGTTTCTCTGGAAAATGAAATTGAAGATTTGAATAAATCCCTGTCAAAATTTGTGAAAGGACAAGAAAATCTGGACATGTTGTTAGGTGTTAAGATCAGTACTCAAAAGGAAGGGCTAGGCTACAACGATATAAATAAAAAGGCTTTCAAAAATAAGCTAATGACATCTTTTATCAAAGCATCAGATGTTGCCACCACCTCAGAAAATAAACAACCAAATGTTCAGAAGAATCAGAAACAAACAAAAGTTATTGATAAGGTCAGTCATGTGAAGAAAGGATTGGATCACACTGAAAATGTTCATGCTGTAAAACACACTGATATACCGAGACATGCACATAAGAGGGAAATCATGAAATGTCATTACTGTCACAAGATAGGCCATTTGATGCATGAGTGTGAATTAAAAGAACTGGATGATTTAAATGCTGAAATGATGGATGCTGAGAAATATCATGATAGAAATCCTGCTGCTCATTCAAAGAAAAGTGAATGCTCGCATTGTGGTAGATTAGGCCACACCTTTGTTCAATGTTGGTTTGCTAATGGAAAGAAAAAACCACTCTCACATCATGCTAAATCTTATGCTAACCAACATGCTCTTAATATCAACAAAACTGCTTCTCTAAACCAGCATGTCAAATGTTTTAATTGTAACAAGCTTGGGCACAAGGCCACTGGATGTTGGGCAAGCTTTTTTAGAAGAGAGTCTCCTTTCTGCTCCCATTGTGGGAAGCATGGCCATGAAGTCAAGGACTGCTGGCATGTCCATGGTAGGAATAGAAATTTCAAAGAATTTGGTAGGAACAAACATGTTCTTAAAAGAATTCCTATTTGCTCAAATTGCAGAAAACCAGGCCACCACGTTGCTGCTTGCTGGGTGGCTGGTCATGAAAGAAAAAAAATTCATAATTATAACAGAAACCCTCATGCTCACTCTTATAATGCTCAAGTTCATGCTAGTGTACATAAGAGGAACATGAAACCTGCTAGTTCATGCCACTATTGTGGGCTGTCTGGGCATTCAATGCATAACTGTTTTATCATGAACTCTGACGACTATTTGGCACAGAAAAGGATGCAAGCAGTCCCAAAAGGGGCCAATTACTATGCAAGACCCAAGACCACTTGGGTACCTGCTAGTGGAAAATAGGAAGGTGTCTGACAAGTGTGCCTTGGATGGAATAAAGGGGTAATAAACCAGGGCACATAAAATGACCCCATGCCTGAACGCTTCAGGTAAATCTACTGCTGCCTTCCTAATCTGAATTCAATTCTTAATCCATCAGACTGATGATTGTTGTTGAACATATAAACTGCCTGTTTTAGACTAGACATGATTATCATGATTAGAACAATCTTACTTGTCTGGCATGCCCTTTGATCATCATGTTTGACCATTATGGTATATCAAATAGTAAGCTATCAAGGCAGGGAAAATCTGTCTGGAGGTGCTTACTATGTGTGAAGTGGTCCTTCAGACCAAGTGCTCCGCCTAGTACCATAGGTCATTCTACTGAACAGGGCAGCCTGAATGTGCATGAATCACAAATTCATTTGTTTAGTTTTCATGGCAAACACTACATGCTCTCAGGGGAAGCTTCATGCTCATAGTCAGGGGGAGGCATGCTATTTTTGTGTCAATTTACTGACTCGTGCTCATTGCATTACATTCCACTTATTTGAAAAACCATAAGTTTGCTTCAACGTATTGCATTTCAACTGATAGCATGCATGTCATTCAATAAATAATTAATATTTCCAAGAGTTGTGTGTGAGATGTCCTTGTGTGGGCTGAAAAGGAGCTTGTCAGGCATCTGGTATCTGAAGAACCTTTGTCTGCCAATGTGGTTAATTGGTGCTGAGTTCAGTCATCTCATGAGGTTGCAACTTATTGCTCAAGAGCACTCTCTGGTTACTAGATTGAATTTCCTTAGGAAGATTTTATTTGTGAGCTCCTTGGTCTTTACTCTCTAGAGTTATCTCTCACTTGCTGCTTTGCTGTATGGAGTGCTTCTCATCTCATCTCATCTCTCTCCATTTTGTTTGTCACCTTCTTATCCTTGTCTTATCCCCTTTGGTTCAGGAATTCTCTTGAAGGAAAATTCCTTCTTATAGCTTTGTCACTCTTATCAGATTTGATCAGAATAACTTAAACCACCCAAAATCTATTGTAACAAGTTATACCTGTTAATAAAGAACTTTAATGTATGGGGGTTATATTTTGTCCTTTAATCCTTCCAAGGTATTCCTCAATGGTTGGTCAACACATTGTAAAAATTTCTGTTAAATGGAAAAGCCTTGCTGAGGATTTCGTTTTAACTGAAACTTATGTGAAGAGGGCTGTGAGATAAAAAAAATTGTGTTAAGTAAGGGTTCTGTCTTGTGTCTAAGATCTTGAGAGGTGCTACCAGGGAATACGCCATACCTTGTGGCAGAGCAATGGCAATTGTAGAGAAATAGATATTCTAGATCAAAGAAGTCTAGAGGTTCTGTCATGATACAATTAGCTATCTCTATTTTTTATGGAAAAGTTGAAATAAAAAAAAAGGGGGAAGAATAGTCAACAAAAAATTCATTGGTTTTCATTGGCATAAAGGTAGCCTGTCCTGAGTAACCAGGGATTCTGGTGTCTTATAAACATGTCTCCTTGTGTAAAAAGGGACAATTCTACCTAGTGCTCAACAAATTGGTTGACTCTGTATGCCCTCTCTTGTCCTTTAAATGAAGTAATGAACCGTGCTTAACTATCTATTTGGTATTTCTTTGCCTGACAAACATAAGGAGTATTTTAATCGTAGCCTTCTCTAGGCTAAGTACCTTTAACAGCTAGTTTTGTGATCATGTTGATTTAACGTCTTGAGGTAACTGACCAAGGTATTCAGAAGAATATAATATATCCATATATTGAAGAGCGTACTTTAACGGTCAATGGCTGTGTTACATATTGAATAAGGGCAGTCTGGGTAATTCCTGAAAAAGTTCGATAAGAGTATAAAGTGACCCACCAAAACCCTTCATGTCCCTCAGGTTTCATCCAAAAACCCTCGTGTGCCCTTGCCACTTCGTGTTCCTCCTCATTCTGCTTCGTCTCGTGTGCTTCTTCAAACCCTTCTCTCCCGCTCATTCTTCTTCACTAAAATCTCATCTCCACCACAGAGTTCTCCTCCGTTCTTGGCTCTAGCTTCATTTCCAGCAGCAGCCAGCAAGAAAGAGTTGATACTCTGAGAGTTACGGCAAATGGATCAGCCAGAATCCGTCGCTCCTGTGGAAAGGAAGAGGAAGGGAAAAGAAATAGATGAGGAGCCTTCGTCCAAGCAGCAAAGATGTCTTGAACCAGAAACAGCTGCGAAAATGTCTTCAGCACAAGGTACTAGGCCCTCTCAGTCTACCGTGTTTTTAGAGAGTGGGAAAATCATTCCTCCGAGGATAGTAGATTTCAGCGATGAATCCTTGTTTTTGAAGTTTCCAGCACTTTTGGAGATTCTTGAGTTTCAGGAATGGAGGAAATTCCTAGAAAACCAGCGTGTCTATTATCCTAGCCTGGTAATGGAATTTTACAATAATTTGTCTTTGAGCCGAGATAAGTCTGCTTTGATCTCGTCTGTTGAAGGGGTTGAGATGACAGTAACATGTGACTCTCTCCACAAAGCTCTTAGTATTCTAGAAAAAGGGGAAGTGGAGAGAGGATATAGATATAGTCTGCATGAAGCCTTTTCGGTCATTACTGGTAAACCCAGTAACCTTCATGACAAGGGGCAATTGAAGCTGAAAGCTTACCAAACCTCGTAATTTCCCCCTCTTCACAAGCTTCTTCAAAACATCATTGCTTCAATAGTCACCCCACAGACTGGAGCTAGAGGAAGAATCACAGACACACAGAGGTTCCTATTGTTCTGTCTGATTCAGAATGTAAAGATCTGTTTGCTTGAAATTATTTTTAATGTCATGAAGGGGTGTATTGGATCCAAAAGACATCTGCCCTACGCCGCCCATTTGACAGACATCTTCAAGTATTCAAAGATTCCCTTGGATGGAGAGGCCATGTCAGAAGTTAGGGCTCGAAACATTTTTAACATGAATTTTGTTTCAGTATTTTTGGGGTTGGAGGGCTCTTCTCTCTTGGGGCAGGTTAAGGCCCAGAAAGTTAAGGAATCACAAGCTCAGGGGGAGCTTCTGGAACACCCTCAAGATTCCGCCCAAACAGTTTTAGCATCAACTTCTGAGGTTGCTCTACAGGAAACACCATCTGAACAACCACAGTCTACTATGTCTGCTGCACCCACTGAAGTATCTTTTTCTTTTCAGAGGCTTGTTGAGATTGCATCTGAAGAAGTCAGGATGTCTGAAAACAGCATTCAGACTGATCTAGATACAAAAATTGATGGTCTGTTTGATTCTTTTGGGAAGACATCAGAAGAAGTGAGGGTGCCCGTGGAACAGCCTGCTCAAGAGCAAGAAAGTAATGATCAAGAACTTGCTGATTTTGTTAATGTCATTCTAAGAGAAGCTGTGGAGAAAAGCTTGGAAGAGGCTGACAACGTGGTTACATATGAAATTCTAGAACAGGCACCTGTTGAAAGTCCTGCAGATCATGATATCATGGAAGAAATAGTGGATGAGTGTCAGGAGAAAGTTCTTGTCATAGACCTAGAAACAGAATCATCAAGTGAAGAAGAGGCACCTGAAAATGTAGTTCCTGACAAAGACATCCAAGCTGAAGATGAAGATCAGGCTCCAGCAGTAGACAACCAAACGCCAGTGCAAGAAGAAACAGATGAGAGAACTGCACCTGGCTGTGAATCTTTTGGTACACCTCTAGGTCAACCTCGACTTCTATCTGCTAGGGCGCCAAATATTGAAGAACTTCTTATAAATTTGACTCAGCAAATGCAAAGACAAGATAAGAAAATGGATGATCTGCTCAAGTATGTCACTCTCAACATCAATCAAGTTCATTCCAGGCTACTGAAGCTTGAAATTTCTCTCCTAACTGAATGGAAAAGGTTTCTATTAAACAAGAAAGCTTCAGATGAGGCCAACAGGTCCTTGATGACAGGCTTGCAGGAGGCATGTTCAAAGATCGCAATAGCACTTCGTGAATTACAAGATGCTCAAATTTCCTCCTTTAAGTCATCTGCCAGCATTATAAATCACTGTTTTGAGATCAGGACATCCTTAGAAGTTTTGAAGGGGTCATTTAGTGCCCTAGGTCCTGATGTCCAGAAGATCTATGATAAATTGATCGCTTTCGTAACAGAAATGACAACTCTGACTGACAGATATGAAACTGTTAATATTCGCCAAGAAGACATCATTTCTGAAGTGGCAAATGTCAGAAGCGCTGTGGTGTATTGGCTAGCTGAATTGTCCAATGACCTGAAGGAATTTCAATCTACCTTGGGTTCAGCCCCTGGTCAGGCTTCCTCTAGCAGAACTCCACCTCAAGAATATACCTCTGCTGCTCCTAGGAGGAGACCACCACAAGGCAGGCCACGTGGCCCTTCCAGCAGACATACCAGATATTTTAATCCTTAAAAAGACAGTGATCTGTATCTTGTTGCCCATTTTGAGGCTCTCTCACACACTCTTGGATTTGTTAATTACATCTCATATCATTTGCATTTCTGCCTCCTTTTGTTTCTTTCTTTTTGATGTTGCCAAAGGGGAAGAATTGTGACCTTGCATTTTGAAATCTCCACGTGCATATGCATTCTTATCCTCCCATGATTCATCTTGGCTATATCAAAGGGGGAGATTGGTTTTCAATTATAGCATGCTGGTTGCTTTAATTTCTCAAACTATTTTCTTTTTGATGAAGTCAAAGGGGGAGAATAGTTTGAGTCATCAGATGACTCACTGTGTAGTGTTGCCATCATCTCAAATGACTCACTGTGTAGTGTTGCCATCATCAAAAAGGGGGAGATTGTTGTGCCCCTGTGATTTTGATGATGGTTTTAATGGTGGTTTTGATGTTTGGCCTTTGTAGTGAGCTATTCACTGTGAGTCATCTTGTGTGAGTCAAATCGCTAGTATTCACTTTCTGATCATAATGCAGTTCTTCATTAGTTCTAATATAGCATTGCATAATTGATTATGTTCAGTCATGTTATACATTGGTCTTCAGGCGTCCCAAGTATGCATATTGTTTCAGGTTCTCCAAGTCTATACAATGAAGTCTGATCATTGCATTTGCATTCACAATGTCTTCACATTTGAAGTCTGTACATCGGACTGCTTCTTTTGAAGTCTATACATTGTGGCCTTGAAACTTCAAGTATATACACCTTCAGTTGAACACAAAGTGTATACGTTGCAGCGTTAACTCATTGGGCTGCAGCGTCAACTCAGCAAGTATGCACATCGCATTCAGACTTTCAAGTCTATACACTCCATCTTCATAGGTTTCAAGTCTGTTCAGCATGCCTTGGTATTCACAGCCTTTAAAGTCTGTACATTGGTTCAGACTCCTCAAAGTCTGTACAGCGTGAAGTCTAAACATTATTTTCAGGGCTTGTCTTCGTGTCATTTTGTTCCATTGCGTGCAGAACATTGCAGCACCTCGTGTTGCTTTCTGTGCCACCTCGTGTCGTTTCTTCAGTATTTAGTTGCTCATCTCGAGTCATCCTTTTTATTTTTGCTCTTGTGTTTTCGTGTCATTTACTGTAGTTACTCGAGTCATTTTCCTACTTTCTTTGTTTTATCACGTGTCGTTGTAGCCGTTCCTGTCTTCTGTCCTCGTGTTGTCTTTCCTAGACCCCGTGTCTTTCTTGCTTTGTGACCACACTTCGTGTCAGTTTCTGTTTTCATCTTCGAGTTGGTTTCAGTCCATGTTGTTTCGTGTCATTTTCGTCTTCGAGTTGGTTTCAGTCCATGTTGTTTTCGTGTCGTCCTCGTCTTCAAGTTGTTCGTACGATTCGAGCAACTTAGTACTCGAGTTGTTTTCGTGTGTATTCAAGTCTTTTTAGTAAAGTGTCATTTCACCTCGTGCCGTTCTCTTTGCTGTTTGTTATGTCGTGTTGTTTTTGTATTCGTGTCTTCGTGTTATTCTTGTGTTTATGTCCTCGTGTTGTTTGTTTCTATCTTCGTCCAGGTTCTCTCTGATCGCGTGTTTGTCTACCGTTTCACTCCGTGAGACTTCCTTCTCACCTCGTGCTGCTCTCATGAGACCTCGTGTCGTTCTCTTTGTAGTGTTTGTTTTGTCACCACTGTATCTCGTGTCGTTCTCAGTATAGTGCACCTCTTGTTGTTCCTACATACCTCGTGCAGTTTCAGCTTGAGTGTCAACCGACTCATTTTAGGTAGATATATATATAGTGAACCCTGAGTATTAATGGTTTTTATCTCCTTGCAGGTCCGAGGAAGATTATTCCCCAATAACTGGGCTGCATGTGATCCAATACTAGAGGAACAAATTCGATAAGGGCACGTGGCAGGAAGGTTCTGGATCGAGCGTGGGAGGCACACGCACTTTGTACCCTATCCATCTGCTGCTGCTATATATTGAAGCCTTCGCCCACAGATGAAGGTCGATTGAAAGGTGAGAAAGAAAAAAGGCAGAAGTGCAGAGAGTTCGATCCAGCAAAAAGAAGAGAAGAAAACAGAGAGGTGAGGAAAAACTGAAGAAGAGGAAGAAGAGAGAATAGCAGAAAGAGTGAGAGAGAGAGAGAGAGCTCGAAGCTGAGAGTTCAGAAAGAAGAAGAAGATAGATTCTGGTTTCAGGATCAAATCCGAACCAGTTTGCTCTATTGTGAGCTATACTCCGTGTTTCATCGTTCCAGCATTCAGTCTGCTGTATCTTTTTCGTTTCGTGTTTTTGACCTTTCTTTACTGTCCTTGTTTTGTTTCCGATCCTCTAGACTGAGGTCGGGTTCCTCCTGTGGTCTCAGGAGAAGGGAGACTAGTCTCCAGTTCTGGGCTTGTAGGTTGCAAGTCCAGGGGTCCCTCTGGTTAGGAGGAAGAGAGGCTCTGCCTCTAGTGGGTTGCTGGTAGCAGAGTGCTACTGGCTGGTTCACTGGTAGTGGGGGTGCTACTAGTGGGGTTCCCTCTTGGTATAGAGGAAGAGAGACGCGAGTCTCTGGTTTCTAGTGACCGTGGGTTGCTAGAGGTTCCCTCCAGGTAGGAGGAAGAGGGAGTTTGTTCCCCTGGGTAAGTTGTGTATCAGTTTCTATTGGCAAGCTGTGTTGCCCAGCTCTTAGTGAAGCCACACTTGGTTTGAGTGTGGGGTGGATGTAGGTCTGGAGGACCGAACCACCTAAAAATCTCTTGAGCAGTGGTTTGCATTGTGAGTGTGCTTCTGCTAGATGCTTGAATAGGCGTGTCTCATGTGTTTGCTCATTGGTTTAATTGAATTTGGTTTATTCTGAGATTGCGTCCAGCACTTGAGTTTTTATTTGGTCATTAATTGTAGAAGGATACATTAACCCCCCTCTGTATCCGGGCATTGCACCCTAACAATGGTAACGGTCTTGGGAGGGGTGCCGATGGTAACTGGTAGGCTCAGGGTTCCCTCAGGATTGGTTGCCTGGCCATTGAACCTGCAAAGGGGGGTTCGAATAGGGCGGAGCTTGGAGGGGTTTTCACCCATCTTGAGAAAACATTCGTACGAAAGTACGTCGGGAGTGCTACCATTGTCAACCAATATTCTATCTGCATTACAATGGTTTATGGTAGTCGATATTACAAGCGCGTCATCGTGTGGGTGGATAACCCTTCCAGATCTTGGTCAAAAAATACCACGGCCTGCTGCCCACCCGTCGGCGGGGTCTTGGGGGGCTCAGAAGCCCGGCTCGCCCGCTCTGCGTGACGCTTCCTTCCTCGGCTACTATCTCCTCCTGATGTCATGCCGCCGGAGATGACATTAATGTGGACCCCGCAGGGCTGATTGTCAATTTCCTCCGGAATGCCATGATCCTTCTTCTGGTGCTCGGACACGTATCGAGATAAGTCTCCCTGGTGTACAAGACGCTCGATCTCATCCTTGAGTTGGTGACAATCGCTGGTACGGTGTACGTGGTCATTGTGGAACTAACAATGCTCTTGCTGCTGCCTCTACCACTCGCCCGTGCCTCTTCCCCTCCTCCTGCTTCTCCAGCCCTCCTCTTCTGCCCTCTACACCCCCTCCGCTTGTCGCCCCCTTCACCCTGCCTTCCTTGCTCCCCTCCCCCCTCCTGCCCTCCAGCCTCTCCTTTTTCCTCGTCTGGCTCCCCCCTCGCGCTACCTTCCTCCTCCCCAACCCCCCTCCCCCGCCCTAGCCCCCCCCCCCTCGACGGCGTTCCTCCTCCTCCGGCTCTCACTTTCCCTTCTGGTTCTACCCCTCCTGCTCCTCCACCATCGCCTGCCTCTTGGCCCTGGCTTCCCTTCCCCCTGTCTGTCCCCCTGCTCTCTCCTCTCCCCCCCCCTCCTGTTGCTCCTCCCTTTGGCCTCCCCCCGGCTTCTCTTCCCACCCTCGGACTCCCTCTCTTGGCCCCCTCCCCCCCGTCTGCCCTGGAGCTGCCCTCCTCTTCCCCAGCCTCCTCTCCCTCCCTCTGCCCCTGTCCCCCCTTGTGTTCCTCCTGCTCCTCTGTTGCTGCCCCCTTGGTCCATCTCCCCCTCCCCCCGTTTGTCCCTCCTGCCCTCCTGCCTTCCCCCCTGTCCTCTTTCCCGGTGCCTTCCCCTTGGTCCTGCCTGTCTTTGCCCTTGCCTCCCCTCTCCTCCCTTCGTTCTCCCTTTGGTTGCCCTTGCCTCTGCTCGGCCCTCCTGCCTCCCTTGACCCTATCTTACCTCCTTCTCCCTTCGTCTCTCTTCTCCCATCTGCCCCTTGGCTCTGTCTTCCCCTCCCCCTCTTGCTTCCCTGTCTTCCCCTCCCCCCCGCTTGCCTCTGGTTGGTGTCCCCTTCCTGGTGGTGCTGCCTCTCGGCCTGCGGACGGGTCCTTCGGCTTCGGGTGAGGAGTCACTCGTGGGCCTCATGCCTGTTGCTGCTGCCCAGCACCCTGCGACCCTCCTCGCTTGCCTGCCTCTCTGGTGGGCTCTTCGTCGCTGCTCCGACGTGGTCCCCCACCACCCTCGTGTCCAACCCCCGTTCGAGCTCTCGCATGCTGATGCGCACACGTCTACAGGATGCCAAGCACCCTACTGCCCTTCCTCGTCTGCCCGCCGCCGATGGTGGGCTCATCAGCTCTGCTCCGGCGTGGTCCCCCTACCACCCTCGTGTCATGCCGCCGCTCGAGGGCTCGCATGCTGTTGATTACTCATCTTCTGGGTGGGTGGCCCATCTTGCTCCGGCGTCCCTGCTGTGGGCCAGGCAGCTACCTCCTCCGTTCGTGTCTCTTCGCCTGCCGTGGGTGGAACCTCGCCCTCCCTATCTGCATCGCCTTCGTCTGCGGGAGCTCTCCTCCTACTGGTGTGGCTGTTTTAGACGAGGGGCCTTCTCCTCCGGCTGGTGTTTTTGGTGTGGCCCTGCCAGCGCGCCTCCGCCTGCCGCCTAGCTTTGCTGTCTCAGGCGACCCGCTCTACGCTGCCATGCACCGGCGTCCCTGTTCGGCATTCTACTTCAGTGTTACCTTGGGCTTCGTTCCAATTCCTCCACTATTAGGCTTTATTGGGCCTTGCCCACTTGTTGTACTTCACGCTCCTCCTTTCCTTAGCAGGATGCCCCCCCTCCCCCTCGACCTCAGTTGTCCCATGTATCCCCAACATCTCTCCTTTCCCTGTTTGCTTACTATCTATAAAATTTTCTTGTAAGGTGATCGGGGTCGAGTATCTCCCCTTGTCCCTTGCAAGTATGACCTTAGTTAAAAAAAAATGTTTGCGACGGTTGCGACGTTTGGCCTTCATAGGCTCGGGTTGGTGGAGAATACCCGAGTCCTTGATGTCTTCATATATCTCATAGACGGGGGCAGTCAGAGCGGTGTACCACTCATACTTCCGGGGGGTTCCCTTCGGTCCCCATCTTTGTTCCTCCACTTTCCCGGGCCTGAGCCTTGCTCGGATGGTCACTTCTTGTCCCCTTCCTTTCCTGAGCCCGATTGGATGCGGCAAGCGTTGAGGACTTCCTTGCATTCCGCGTGGCGCAGGGCCTGGGTTATTAGATCAGCGAGGGAGGTAGGAGGATGGAGGACCAACTCCCTTCGGGGGTTCTCGTCGCTGGTGCCTCCGGTCAGCACGGTGATGGCTGAGGCGACGTCTAGGCGTGGGATGCGTAGGGCTTCCGATTTGAACCGGCTGATGTAAGCCTTGAGTTTTTCCCCAGGTGCCTATTTTAGCGCCAACAATCCCGCTACTGACCTTGGAGGACCGTTGTCGGCGAAGCTTTCCTTAAATACTCGCCCGAACTGGCGAAAGTCGCGGATGCTATCGGGGGTGAGAGCTCTGAACCAGGCTTGGGCGCCCTGAACTAAAGTGGTCACGAACGCTTGGCATTTGACAGCATCAGAGACCCCGTTCAGCGTCATCAGGGCGTCGAAACTGTCGTAGTGGTCGGCGGGATCTCCCTGGCCATCGTACGATTTGAAGGTCGGCAACGAGATTTTGGAGGAAATCTCAACCTTCAAGATGTGATTGGAGAACGGGGATTGCTCCTCGTCCTCCTCGGTGGAGGTTTTCTGCAAGGCACGGAGGGCGCGCTCTTGCTCTGCGAAACGTTGCTTGAAGTCTCACAGTTGGAGGGACAACTCCGGTTGTCGCTGGACCGAGGGACTGTGGGGGCGCCCTGGAGGGCTGCCACGTCTCCCTTTAGGGGTGTCATTTTTTGGGAAAGGTTGACGCGTCACGGTCCTTTCTCTCCTCGGGGTGGAGGAGGCTTCATGCTCAGGCGGGGGGACGTGAGAGGGTCCTCCTGACCTGTTACATATAAGCCGTCATCCTCGAAGAGTGAAGTGGCCTCCGGCGGTTTGTTGCGAAGATTCTCCACGAGGGGGGCTTTCCCGGGGGGGTCGTGACTTCTCTTCCCTGGCTACTTGGGTCCTCATTAATTCTACGAGTATGTCCAATTTTGCATTGAGGGTTTGGAGAGTGTCAGGATTCCCACTAGGGGGTAGTCCCCCGTGGGTTGGAGGAGGCAGCTCGCCGGTGAGGTCGTTGGAGGGGTGAGCCTATACGCGGGGGTCAGGCACAGACTCCTCTCCCTCGCCTTCCACGGCCTTTCCCTTATCGCCGGTGGTCCTTCTACCAGAACTTCCTCTCACCATGATGGCTCTTTGTCTGCTTCCCACAGACGGCGCCAGATGAAGAGGGGTGATCTCGCGCTTGCCCTGAGGTAGAGGATCTCTGGTTGCGATCACCACGCTTGAGTAACTGCAAGGAAGGAAGCAGGTCAAGGGTGCCCAGGGGAGGAGTCCCTGGGGATAACCCTCCGATGCCTAAGTCAGCAAATTTTGTAGAGCACAAATGGAGAGAAGGTGGCAGAAGAGGAAAGGGGCACGAGATGTCTCTTCATCAAAACGTGTGGTGGCTCTTGCTTAGGATTATGCCTTACCTCTCCGGAGGGTCTCCATGGGATTTATATTATAGTCCGGTGTGCATTTGAGTCCCATGAGTTGAGGGGATTACGGGGAGGTTACATCCTTATAGCGGGATCTTTATAACCCGAGGACTCTTGCTCTCCCTTATCCTTTGGAGTTCCCCGTCTCCGCCGGGCACGCAACGGACACTTAGATAAGCTTCCAACGATCGGCCCAAACCTGAACTCTCGCTTGAGATATTATCCCGAGCGATAAGCACATAGCTCGGGCAGGTTGTTCCGGGCCCCCATAGGGGTCTTCCCGACTGATCCGTTGCTCGGGCTTCCGGACCCTAGGGCTGCCTAGGAACTGCTGTTCCGAGTGACTATTGGGCTTAAAGTAAGTGGGCCTCGACAGAGGCTGTCACTTCATAGAGCTGGGCCTGGTTGAATCATATTTGACCTAGTTGGGCAGTGCTCATGGGCGGTATATTTTCCCCCTCTCCACCAGCGTTGTTGAGAGCTAGAGTCCCCGTCCATCCAGGAAGAGCTTCGACAATGCCCCCCTCCAATGCTCCTCGAGAGGGTAATGGAGGGCGGCTTGTTCATGGCCCAGTTAGGGGCAGAGATCGCCGGTCACCAGATGAAGATTGAGAGCAGCAAGATGGCTCAGGCCAAAGGTCGCACCGAGTCCAATCGGAAGGTCGAGCAGCTGTCCTCCGAGCTTGGGGTCCTCCAGAGGGAGGTGGTCTCGATCCGGGAGCAGGATCGAGAGCATCAGGAGGGTGTGCGGTCACTGTCCGAGCAATTATCCCAGGCTCACCGTACTGCCGAGCTAAAAACTTGAATCCTACAAGAGGAGCCCAAGACCCATGTATCGAGCTTGAGGCAATGGGAGGCCGAGCGAGTTGAGCTAAGGAACTGTCTCCTGGAAGCTGATCGAGCGAGGAAGGCGGCCGAGGTAGTACAGGTCAAGGCGAACGAGGTCGAAGCCAAAATGATGCTGGCTAAGATCGAGGTGAAGTTGGCCGATGTCGAGGTGAAGTTGGTTGAGCTCGTGGGCCATCGAGCGATATCTGAGCTCAGAGGAGTACCTTGAAGCCTCGAAGAAGAGTGCCTTCGCTTACCACGAGCTATGCTATCACCGGTGGCTACGGAAGGGTTTCGCCCGGGGCTTCAATCGGGCCGTCAGGGAGGCTTAACAATAGGTTCTCGATGAGCTCATCTTTCTTCCCCGTCAGCGATATGACTCGGATGAAGGAGGATTGACTCCTCCCTACTCTACGACGTCCAGGGGCGAGGATGGCAGCGAGGACAGTTCCGCTCTTCAGTTTGAGGGCTCTCTAAGCCAGGCTACCTCGGGAGAGCACGCGGTTGAGATAGTTCCCACATAGGTGGGGTCAATACCTGAGCCGGCCGTCATCGAGGGACCCAAGGATGAGTCGCACGTGACCGTAGGAGCGGGACCGAGTGCCTCGGGCCTTCCGACTACCAGGCTTTTGGAACGATCGTAGACCTCCCCTTCTTCTCCCATCTCGATCGATTAGGCTATATTTTCTTTATTGGCCTTTCCTCTTTTTGTATGGGGGCCTTTTTAGAAACTTAATCACGTACTTTCTTTTTCTTGGAATAAATGGCAGTAAGTTTCAGAGCGTACTCGAATGCTTCTTGCTGTGTTTGACTGAGTTTGATATCTGCAATCGTCAGTGAATCAAGTATCTTATCCGATTCTTCCGCGAAAAAATCTGGTCATACGTTGATCGGCTGATTAAAGGGTGCTTATGTGGTCCTTTTCCGTCTTATTGGGTCCCGTAGTGCAAGAATACGGATCTAGAGGGGGGGTGAATAGATCCTTCTACTAAAAACTATGTCCAATTTAAAACACAAACTAGCACACATCGGAATTAACAAGATTGATAAGATTGATGAATTTAATCTAAACAGATTTAAACTTAATGCACTCAATCTCACCGAGCTCACACGATTGCATAAACAGATAAGATAGTGAATCACACAATCACAAAGATCAAACCACAAGACACGGGAATTTTTAAGGTGGTTCGGGATCACGACGGGCTCCCTACGTCCACCCTCACCAAACCGGTGAGGCTTCACTACACGCTACAAAATGTAGCAACTGTTAGGGTGCTAGGCCCGGATACAGAGGGGGGTGAATGTATCCTTCTACGAAAAATACCCAAAATAAAAACTCAGATGCTAGACACAATCACAGAATGAAACAAATTCAATTAAACTTATGAGTAAACACATGGAGCGCGCCTATCCAAGCATCTAGCAGAAGCAAGCACACAAAGTAAACCATAGCTCAAAGGATTTTTAGGTGGTTCGGTCCTCCAGACCTACATCCACCCCTCACTCCCAACCGGAGTGAGGCTTCACTAGCAAATGCTAGAACCAAGCAGACTCAGTCTGCAAACAGTTGCTGCCACATAGCTTGACCAGGGGAACAACCTCCCCTCTTCCTCCCAACTGGAGGGACACCCCAAGTGACTCCCAGCCACTTGGAAACCAGAGACCGAAGTCTTTCTTCCTCCAGACTAGGAGGGAACCCACTAGTGACTCCCAGTCACCAGCAACCAGAGGTCGCAGACCTCTCTTCCTCCAACCGGAGGGACCCCTGGACTTGCAAGCCACAAGCCCAGAACTGGAGACAAGTCTCCCTTCTCCTGAATCCACAGGAGGAACCCGATCCCCAGCAGGGCAATCGGAAGAACAAGAATAACCAAAGGAAAAAGGAAAAAATAAGAAAGGAAAAATACACAGCGATCAGAAAGCTGTAAAGAAGGATAACACAGATGTGGCTCGCATGGAGCTGACTGGCCTGGATTTGATCCACGGTCCAGTAGACAGATCTTCAGGTAAGCTTATCCTCCTCTTCTCTTCTCTCTCGCTCACTCTCTTTCTCTTCTCTGCTCTCTTCTTTTTACTCTCACTGTCTTTCTCTTTTCTTTCAATTCTTACGAGCTCTCTCTTTCTCTTTATTTTTCTTCTGCTGCTCTCACTCTCTTTCTTTCCTTTACTCTTTTCTTCTTCTCTTCTACTGGATCGAACTCTCAGCACTTCTGCTCTTCTGCTATTGCCCTCAAGGGTTCGATCAGTCTTCATCTGTTGGATGAAGGCTTCCTTTTATAAGCAGCAGCAGCATCTAGGGCGTGAGCTTCCCACACCTTCCATCCAGAAGATTTCTCCTCGGATCACGTGCTCAGCACCCACCTCGGATCACTTGTCAGGTGCCAGCTTCGGGTCACGTGCCCATTCATCAGTACGCTCAGCAACTGGAGTTGAGGTGGCGTCAACACACTTGCTCCAAAGGGTTGACGCAGCCTTCAAAGACATTCGACCAGCAAAACTGAAGTCTGCTGCGTTGACTCCATCAGCCTGCTGCGTTGACGCATCGGTGATCCAGTGATCAAGTCTTCAGTAGATGGGCGTGCTGCGTCGACGCTCTCAATCAATGGCGTTAACGCAGTGAGGCATTCCAGTAAGCCATTAGCTTCGTCTCTTTAGCTGCTGCGTCGACGCTGCTCAATTGTGGCGTTGACGTAGTGGAATAGCCTGTGAAGGTCTCTGCTTCTTTAACTGCTACGTCGACGCTGCTTGCTTGTGGCGTTGACGCTGTGGAAGATATCATGAAGGCTTCGTCAACTGATGCGTGGACGCTTTAAGCTCCCAGCGTCGACCCTATTCCCTTCAGCAACAAGAATGAAGTCATAAGATTTAAGTATGTACATTGCAGTGTATATACTTCGTTGTATAGACTTGTGAAGGCGAATGCAACGTACAGACTTGCCCAATGTGTTGACTTCAACAAAGGAGGCAACTGCCGTATAGACTTTAAATCCTAAAGGCAGTGTATAGACATTGAAGAACAACAACCAATGTATGGACTTTACAATGCAAACAATAATGTATAGACTTCATGTAAAAGCCCAATGTATAGACATTGAATTCGAAGACCAATGTGCAGACTTCAAGTTTAACTGTGGATGTACAGACTTTAGGTGTGAAGACCATTGTGTAGACTTTGGAGAACAGCGGCCAATGTATAGACTTGATGGAGCGAAGCCAATGTACAGACTTAATGTGTAGCAGAAGCCTTGAGCGTAGGAATAGGCTGGAGTGTATAGACTTCAGGCTTCAGAACCGAATGTACAGACTTCGCCTAAGAAACGTAGGGAAAGACCCCAGTGTATAGACTTTGCCTTGAACGAAAGTAAGTGATGAGTGTATAGACTTTCACGATGTGTAGACTTGGAAACGTGAAAGCTACAGTGAAGGAGTGTACACACTTGACCAATTCAAAGGCAAATCGAGTGTACAGACTCTAAGTCCAAACCCAACGGCTGTACAGACTTAGAATGTGAAGTCTAATGTACAGACTTCATTAATCAAAGCATGAATGAGACGTTGTACACACTTAGCCTAGGACAATGTATAGACTCAATCAAATGAAGAGCTTCCAGTGTATGGACTTGAGTTAAGTGCATTGGCTGTACAGACTTCAATTAGAAGATGCCCGGTGTACAGACTTGAAGAAGAGATGCCAATGTACAGACTTAATGATATGAACACTAAGGCATGCTGTACAGACTTACTCGATCAAGCTGATGTACAGACTTTGATACCCAGACAGTCAGTGTTCTGATGGGTCAACGCATCAGCAAGGGTGGGTCGACCCACTATTGTTCATACTAACTAAGCAGAGTGTAGCAATGAATGCTTTATGCATCAGTTAACATGACTGAACATCAAACATGTTAAACTAAACTGAGCAGCAAGATGACTGAACATTTGATAGACTGAGTTATGATTAGAAAATAACTGAATAACAGCATGATGACTCACACAGCAAGATGACTCACAGTGATTAACTCACATCAAAAATCAATCATCAAAACCATCATCAAAACCACAGGGGCACAATAATCTCCCCCTTTTTGATGATGGCAACACTTTCAACACATTGAGTCATTCTGATGATGTGAGGCATTCTGATAACTCAAAATATTCTCCCCCTTTGACTTCATCAAAAAGAAAATAGTTTGAGAAATTAATGCAGTATAAAAATTCAGTCAATTTCTCCCCCTTGCAAGAACATAGTTCTCCCCCTTTGGCAAACAATCTCCCCCTTTAGTATAGTCAGGATGAACCATGGGAAGGGGTGAATGCAGATGCCGATACCAGAATGCAAGATCTTCCCCTTTAAGAGTTTCTATGCAGCATGATGCATATGATATGGAAGCTCCCCCTCAATAAGTGGAATCTTATGAGATAGATGAGAAGGAGACCACAGGGGCAAACAAGGAGAAGTTCAGGTCAATGAACCAAGGACATGAGCAGAAGAGTTTCAATTAACAGATTTTTTAAGGATGCTCCAAACCCAAGAAGTTCAGCCAGATTTTCAAAGAGATATCAATCTCATAAATCCAAAACATAAGTTTTCAAAGTCTTCCATTATAAGGGCTTATGAATGAGCTTTATTGAACAGCATGGTTTACACATGATGTATGCAGAGTTTATCAATAAAATTCTGTATTGATATCTAAAACCATGTTTTAATAAAAATGAACCAAGCCCTCATATTTATCTTGATTATCCTCCCTTTGTCTTACACAATCAAATTTATTGACTTCTTTCATAATTACATGCACTAGTATTGAGATTAAGCAATTATGAAGTCATATTATTTTATCTAGGGTTGTAGCAATTTGATTTTGGCATCAATATTCAGATATTGAGATATGTTCAACAATTTTTCATGCTACAAATTTTACGAGCAGTCTTGTTCAGTGCACACCTTGTAACTAGAGGATATACCTTGATTAGAGGCCAATATCCCTAAGTACTTAGTGTGACTAACTATCATGCTATATATGAACAGAGATAGCATTTACACATCATGACACACTCCAAATCATTTCTTGATGAGTGAGTTATATTTCTCAGTGTGCATGCCATTGCTCTGCCTGAATTTCAATGAATTCTTAATCAGAGTTAACTATGGTACCTCATGACACAGTCCTTTGGACATGTGTTTCTCAGTGACCAAGGTCATTGCTCTGACAGATATTACCCTTTAGACTTTTCAGAAAAATTCATTTGCTTCAAGTCAATAATAATTTCATGTACTTAATCAGTTGAAGTCATGTATTCAAGAGTGCAGATTTCAGAAGTTTTCACAAGACTCAACATGAAACAGATGGTTAAGGTTTATTAAACATGCTTCAGATATTTTAAAGAGATTCTAAAGTCAACCCTTGAGTACATTAAACTTAAACCACCTGAGTTATTTTAGATATTCATAAAAACGTATAATAGAAGATTTATAGTTCAAAAGTTTTCAGATTTATGATCGAGATAGCCCATTGAAATCTTCATGAAAGACTGATAGAAATCTGAAGCCAAATGATACCAATTGATAGGAGAGATTTTGAAGCTCAATGTTTTCAAAAATATGTTCAAGGTCTGTCAACAAAATCAATAAGGAAGGATATGCAATGAATTCTCACATGAGTATGCATTTGACAACCTATATGCAATGCATTGACTCCCCCTGACAACATGCATTTAGACAATCTTTTTGGCATTTTCAATCTAAGGAGATACAATGCACTTAACTTCATGTATGCAGGGGCATGAAGCAAAATATTCACATGAGGATGCAGACATTCTCTGATATGCAAATTTGACCCTTGGTACTTGGCGGAGAACTTGGCCTAAAAGACCATCTCACACATAGTAAGAACCCCCAAACAAATTTCCTCTGCCCTTTAGTAGCTTTCCATTTATATATGTAGACACGCCAAAATTGACGCTATGTTGATCAAATCTCATGTCACTATGATGACGCCCCAAAGAGAACTTCAATATATTCATAATATGAAGTTTTTCTATCTTTTTGTGTGTGGTTTTGATTTGTTCTTGCATTTTGTGATTCACGACTTGAAGAGGGGCGTGTTTTAAATAGCGACCTTATCTAGGGCGTTTTCTCAAGAAAGGACGACTAAGTGTTAGGGCGTCAATTCCTGGTATTATCCGGTTTCAAAATAAATTCAAAATTAATTTAAATTATTGATTAACGTCCTTCCTCAGGGCGTGTTTTCAATTAACGCCTTCATCATAGGCATGTTCTCTTAATTTTCATATAAAGTAAGTTTTATTGCCAAAATTAAATCCAAGAAGTGACGCCCTTGATGGAGGTCGTGTTTTGAATAACGTCTTTATGAAGGTCGTCAATTTGGGATTTCAGGCCTTTCGCAAGGTCATGTTTTCCGTTTCGTGTCCTGCTTTAACTCCTCTTTCCCGAAGAGTTCCCTGCCTCCGTTGGTCTCCTTGCTCGAATTGGAGCTAGAGTCCTGCCTTCTTTGGTCATTGCCTATCCTTATCTTCCTAAATTTGAGCTTATCTTCGAATGGAATCCTATAAAAGGATGCTCTGGTCGATCGAGGCAGAGGTTCAAGAGGTTGAAGAGTTCACAGGTTAAGAGGTTAGACGGGTCAGAGAATTCCAAATCAAATAGAGGTTTACAGTTTACAGGTTACAGAGCTCTGTCTTCCTCCTGTGCGATTGTTTGAAGGGGCTCTGCTTCCTCCGCATCTAGCCGGCCGCGTCCACCTTGTTTCCCTTTACTGTCGTCAGGGACAGCAGGGTTTTCTTTTAATTTTTTTCTGTGTTGCTTCGTCTTCATCAACCGATCACCACTGGGTTCGTCCTTTTTTTTTTTTTTTGCGTTTGCATTAGTTCCATCATCATCATTGTCTCTTCTTCTTTTACGTTTGCATTAGCTTCATCACATATCTCTTCTTTTCCCTAATTCCTCTTTAGGGGTTTTAAAAAAAACCAAAAAATAAGGTGCGCATGTTTTTGTCCTTTTTTTATCTTCATGTCATCTTTGGATTGATACTACGTGCACTTGGCTGATCTCCTTCTTGTTTATTTTGTCTTATTTTTGCAAGGATAATCAATAAGGAAAAACCCCCTTCATCGGCCGACCGATTGAAGGCGGAGGAAGGAATTCACAATCTATCCCGCGTTCTATTTTTCACCAGGTATTCGCGATCTTCATTATTTGTTATTGAGGTAACCCCTCTGGCGATCACCCTCCTCCATAGCACCACGTGCTTATTTGCTTCTTTATCTTCATATCATCATCTCCACATATATATATTTTTTCTCTTATTTAAAACTCCCCATGTTCATGTGTGGATTTATCACGATCTACAAATTGGCGATCACGGTGGGACTTCCACTGTTTTTCTATTGATTATCCCTTTCCCTTTGGCACCCACGTGTGCCCTTTCCCCATCGGCACCCACGTGTGCCCTTTCCCCTTAGGCACCCACGTGTGCCCTTTCCCCATCGGCACCCACGTGTGCCCTTTCCCCTTACGCACCCACGTGTGCCCTTTCCCTTTGGTACCTACGGTACCCCTCCTTTGTGCCCCACGGGCACCCTCCCTTGTGCACCCTGCACACTCCCCGGGATCAGCCAGTTTGTGATTGCATATTTCCTGAATTCACGCCTCAGCCAGAGGCACCTTTTCTGTTAGCGCCTTCATCCAGGGCGTTTTATTACTGTGTTACGTCTTCTGTCAAGACGTCTTTCATCATTTTACTGCTTTTATCACGCTGCCTGTGAATTCACGCCCTGCCCCAGGGCGTTCTTTTATTGCATAGCGCCTCACCTCAAGGCGCTTTTTCAGATTTGACGCCCTCTCTCAGAGGCGTCCTTTTCAGATTTCACGCCTCAATCAGAGGCGTTTCTTTGTTTCTCGCTGCCGGCTCATAGCCTCACGTAGTGATTCACGACAATGACACTGTCGTTGCTTTGATTGATAGCGACCTGCCCTAGGTCGTCTCTTTACTGCGTTTTACAGAAGCCTACTTCCTGTTGCTGTCTGTGATAGTTTGTTTGGTTATTACATTGCTTGCCTATATTGCTGTGATCTTATCATCTTATTTTGCATATTGTGGCATTTGGTTGAGAGACCTCCTCTCTCTACACTAGGACTCCACACACCTCTCATGGAATCGGGACGACCCTCCATTGAGCATTCCGTCTCTTTGGACCGGAAATCCCTTTTCCAAGACCTCCGTAAGTCCCCGCACTCGTGGATTCCCTCACGGACGCCGGGCTGGTTGTACCCTTGAAGTACCCGGAGTATAGAGAACCTATCGTTAGTGAGGAGAGAGAAAGAATCTAGTTGACCCGGAGGTTACACTTGGATCAACTAGGTTTCACATTGCAAACAGAAGTGAACTATTCAACAATTTAATCCACTCTAATCTCAAGCATAACACTAAAACCTTGCGTTCATCTCAACTTGGTTGCATAAACTTGTTTGGGTTGATTTGACTCGTTTGGATTGAGTGGTTGTTTGTTTGATAGGGCCTTTATAAAGCTGTCTCTCCTCTTAAACATGAAACTCCGTTCAGGTAAGATCGTCAACATGGCAGGCTACGGGTATTCTTATGATGATGAGGATGAGAATGTTTTTGGTCAATATGAGACCCCCCTCCAGGATTCCATCTATTATGAGGGAAATTACCCTCCTCCTTAGTCCCATCATCCTCAAATCCATGTGGTTGATACCACTCCTCAAGAGGGTGTGCCCTCTTCTCAAACTTTACCCTCCAACACCTCAGGGAATTCTCCTCCATCCCTCAATGTCACAGATTTAATTAATGCTTTATCTCAGTTAGATGATTCCCAGCGGTAGGCTATTCAGGCGCTTTGAAAGGGAAGTCTGTTCCCTCTTCATCCTCCAATCCCCCTCTGGCCGAGAGTGGCCATCAGCTCACTAATGACCAGGCGGTCTTGCATAAACCTCCTTCCCGTCCACCAACGCCCGGTGCGGCCATGCCGGCCCAATAGGCGAATCATTCTGCGGTTAGGCACCAATTTCTCCAACCTCCCCGAATTTTACGGACGCCTATACCGCATTCTTTTATTCAAAATCCGGCCCCAGTCGAGTCCGACACTAATGTTCTATTGCTTCAGAAGTTGGCCAGCATGGAGGAGCAACTAAAGAAGGTCACCACGGCTAAGAATGCCCCGGAAATTTCACTCCCTACATTGCCCGTCTTCCACTTACCACCATCTGAAATGCCGAACTTCCGACGATATAATGGGACTGGTAATCCTTTTATTCATCTAAAGGATTTTATGTACGAGACCTCCTTCTGGCAAGACAATAAGGCCTCTTTGGCCTATTTATTCAGGAGATCTCTAGAGGGGCCAGCCCTTGAATGGTTTTATTCACTGGATTCCGCTGATGCCGGTGACTTCGATGTTGTTCAAAGGAAGTTCTTGCAAAAATACAGAGACCGGGTCGGACCATCCCTTTCGCTCACAGATCTGGTCGCGGAAAAGATGAAGCCCGAGGAGGACTTCATAATGTTCGCTGATAGATGGCGGACTATGGCCGAAAAGTTGAAAGATACACTGTCTGAACCGGAACAAGTCAAGATGATTATCTCCAATGCCACTCCTCAGTTCCGGCACATACTGGCCATGAACCGGTTAACCACCATGGAGGAGCTCTATGAAAGGGCTCGCTATATTCAGACACAGATGAAGGACTCGCCCATTATGGGCATGTTTGAGCCGAAGCCACGGCTATTCAAGAAAGCCACCAATGTCAACAACAGCGGGCCCACGACTGGGGGCACCATTGCAAATGAGCAGGTTGGTGTAGTTGGCCACCCACACCACCAAGCTAACCCACGATCGAACCCACTTCCACAACAAAACCCCCATTTCAACTCCCCTCCACAACGCCAATTCGCACCCCAACATTCCTTTGCATCACCGCAAAACCAAGCGCACCGCGCTAACCCTCCAACCCCGCAACAGTACCACCAGGTACCACCCCCTGCCAACTATGGCCAACAACAACAACGGAGACCACCACTTGGCCCCAAAAAGGACCACTATCCTCCATTACCAGAAAGTCTCCCGGATATTTTCAACGCTTTAATGGCCGCCAATTTGCTCATATTACCAAGGGAAAGAACAGCGTGGCCCGCTAATGTTGACACATCCCGTTACTGCGCTTTCCATCGCGCACCTGGTCACAACCTTGATCGTTGCTTCCACTTCAGAGATTACATTTATGATCTAAATGACCAGAGTGACATCAATTGGGATGATATGAGACAATTCATCGCCACCATGAAAGAAAAAAGGGCTCCTCGGCAGCAACAAGCTCAGCAGCCACAGCAACCAGCTCCACAGCAGCAGCAACAAGCTCCAGCACCTCAGCACGATATGGGCATCGTCCACAACCCACTGCCGGAGCACCCGCCGAATCAGCACGTGAACCCTGTCACGTCTCTCTACGAAGTGGAGAGAGGGCAGGGATGGCACGAAGAGAACGCCTCTGTCGGGGCATTTAACCACAATCAAAACCAACCTCCGCGCCTCTTGCGCACCCCTACTCCTTCTCCTACCCCTCAATCGGGCCGATCCCTTCTGCGCACCGTTAACCCACCTACCTCCGCCTATTCTCCGACCTTGCCGGTCTGCCCCCTTCTTACACGTATACCATCTCCACAGCCTACGCCACCACAAAACCCATCCACCACCAACCCTTCACCATTGCCATCTAGGCCACTCCTTACCCGCCCATCACCAACACCCACTGCACCCGCCATCACTACTCCTTTGCCGGCAAGGATCCCTCCACCCTCAGTACCACCACCTTTTGTGCCTCGGTCTCTTCTTATTCCACCCCCCACCAATTCCCCCCGCATTCGGGTATCCCCTTCTACTCCTACGCCTCCTACAGGGGCATCTCCATTGAATTCTTCATCAACACCCCCTGTGGGGGCTCCTTCTTCAAACACCCCTCCACCACTTCTTAACGCCAACACACCTTCTTCTTCTTCCAGTACTCCTCCCATTCTTGCCCCGACAGAGGCGCTACAAGGCGTGGCACCGCTCCGCAGTGGACAGATTTTCCACCGTATTTTTACACAAAGAGAGCTAGAGCCCGTGCAGGGGCCGCAAGAGCAAGAACAAGAGCAAGGGTCCGTGCCCGGCACCGAATATGATTTGTTAAAGCGTTTGGACCAGACTCCAGCAAGAATTTCAATCCTGGAGTTGATCAAACGGTCCACCACTCATCAGCTAGCATTGAAAGAGTATCTGCAGAAAGTGATGGTCAATGAGGACATTCCAGTTGAGCAGATAGTCACGGTTTTGACGCCCGCTAGCAGCCAGCCGGCGATTACTTTTCATGAACATGAGTTGGCACCACTCCCAGCAAGAAAATATGCTCTGTGCATCACAGTTGATATCAACAAGGTGGCTGTCAAGCAATGTCTGGTGGACACTGGGGCATCCATCAATGTCTTGCCACCTAGCACTCTGAAATTGTGTGGTATTCCAGAGAGCCAAATTCGGCCGTCCACCATCACAGTCACTGCATATGATAACACGAAGAAGCCTCCTCTAGGCATGATTACTTTAAAGGTGAGTTTGGGTCCTGCCGCCATTACAGCAGATTTCCACATTCTGGATATGGATCCGACATTTAATGGCATTTTGGGACGCCCCTACATTCAACAGCTCGATGCGGTGCCCTCGACAAATCACCAATGCCTTAAATTTCCACACAAGGGCCGCATTATTAAAGTCACCAGTATGCCAATCTTGCCAGAAGAGGATATTCACGTAGCTTCATCAGTTCCTTCTATATGGCCTGCCAATAAGCCACTATTATCTGTGCTGGACGTCCCTTGTCCACAGCCAACGCCATCCGAAACTGTCACAACAGTTGCTATGACACCCCTGCCTTCCAAGGGGAAAAAGAAGAAAAATATGATAAATACCTCCGGCTGGAACATTTTAATGAAAATGGGGTATCAAAGTGGCAAAGGCATGGGTATCAAACTCCAAGGTAGGACTAGGCCCGTTAAACCTCAGAAGCTGATGGCACGAGGCGGCCTAGGTTATAAAGGGCCATGCAAAAATGAAGATGAACCATGGGCATTTATGACATCCACTCTGAAGACAGATCGCCAGCCGCTTACTTGGACACTGAAGACACATTTTGTCACAGGTGGCTTTCAAAATAATGAGCAAACTACCATAATTACTTCCATATTAGACTGTCAAGATGTTCATGCTAGACAGTTTGCTCATCATATTGCCCCGCTGGCTACATATAAAGCTCTGGAGTCTTTAAGGCCTAACAAGAGGAGGAAGATGGATGATCTAGAATGTGACTGGTATAGGTGGTTTGACATGAATGATATCACTATTTCCTTGAGCCACCTTTTCATGCCGACTGATCTGGAATGGCCGCCATTAATACACCAATTGATTGAAATGCCAGCTGCAATTACAGACAAGAGGCAGCTGCTAAGTGACTACACTGATACTGGAGAGCCGGATGTTCCGTTTGAAGAAGGTTTTACTGTGGACAGGCTGTGGGCCGGCCTCTTTTCTCTCACTTCCATGCATCCATTTGTGCTTACTTCTCTATATTCCCATTGGTTTGGTCACGTCCCAAGACCACCTCCGATTATAATCAATTTGTCTCCAGATTCATTCCAAGTTGCTCTCACAATCCCTCCCTCGCTCCTCGAGCGATTTTCTGAACTCTCCATCACGCCCCCGCGCGGGCCGTCACTGATTAAATCTTTCTCCGATCTTGCAATTTCCACTCCTCCCGCTATTCTCCCCACACATTGCTTTCTTCTTGAAAAAGAAAAGAAAAATAAAGAAAAAGATAAAAACGAAAAAAAAATGTCAAATTTCCAACTTTCCAATCCTCCATCTCCGTTGAGGAGACTTCTTATCTCTTTCCCGAGTGTGTCCCGACCCAGGGGCCGCTCCTTCAAGATTCATTGCTAGATCTTTTCTCCCCCTCTGGTGAGGGGCCCTCATCTGTATCACCTCCTGTATCTGCTTTTTCACTTCCTCCTCTTCCTCCTTCTGATCAAGCTAATTGCTCCTCCTCTTCTTCTGCTAACACTAAGATTCAAGGGGTAGATTCACATAAGAAGTCCAAGGGTAAGCAGATTCCCCATAGATTTTTAGAGAGTTAGCCATTAAATGTCAGGCTTGCTTAGCCATCCCCGAATTTGTGGAGGACCCGATCATCCTGCCAGAGTTAGAATATGAGGATGCTATTGTCTCTTATGAGGGTTTGGGTGTCTATGAAATCATGAATGATGAAGACCCTATTGAAGAGGGGGACGAAAGTTATGAGGAATATGAGGACGAGGCTGATGCTTTTGCTAGTGGCATAAGACGATTTGACGAACCATCAGCCTCCGTAGAAGAGCCTACCAAAGAAATTAATCTGGGTACCGAGGAAGACCCTAGGATTGTCCTCATAAGCAAGAATTTACCGCCCTCCGAAGAGGAGGCGCTCATTTTGGTTCTTCAAGAATACAAGGACACGTTTGCATGGAGTTATGAAGATATGCCTGGTTTAGACCCTGCACTCGTTGAACATCGCCTTACACTTAAGCTCGGGTCGGTCCCGGTCAAGCAACAGTTGAGGCGTTTCCACCCTAATATGGCCTTAAAGATGAAAGAAGAGGTCGACAAGCTCCATAAGGCTAGATTTGTTAGAGTGGTCCTCTACCCCAATTGGGTGGCTAACATCGTCCCGGTTATGAAGAAAGATGGAAAAGTTCAGATTTGTATAGACTTCCGGGACCTCAACCGTGCGTGTCCTAAAGATGACTTCCCCCTCCCTCATATTGATGTTTTGATTGATAACACGGCAGGATTTGAGACTCTCTCTTTCATGATGGCTTTTCAGGTTACAATCAAATTCGTCTGGCTGAGGAAGATCAAGAGAAGACATCATTCACTACACCATGGGGTACTTATTGTTATGTGGTCATGCCTTTTGGACTTAAGAATGCTGGAGCCACCTATCAGAGGGCTATGATGGCGATTTTTCATGACATGATTCATATCTATATCGAGGTGTATGTGGATGACCTGGTTGTGAAATCAAGGACAAGGATTGAACATCCTGGGGTTCTAGCTAAAGTCTTGCAAAGAACACGAGAGTATCAGTTGAAGATGAACCCCAAGAAGTGCGTATTTGGCGTCTCTTCAGGAAAATTGCTTGGATTTATTGTCAGCAAGAGGGGAATTGAAGTTGATCCCAACAAGGCAAAGGCTATTAGAGATATGCCTCCTCCCATGAATTTGAAGGAAGTTCGAGGATTAATCGGGAGGTTGCAATTCATTCGCCACTTCGTCTCCCAGCATTCAGCAAAGATGTAGGTCGTTTTACGAGCTTACTAAGCCGGGAGTCAAGTTTAATTGGGATGACAAGTGTCAGGCAGCCTTTGACGGGTTGAAGGATTATTTGGCCAATCCTCCTGTCCTGAGGCCGCCGATTCTAGGCAAACCACTTATTCTCTATGTTTCTATCCTGGATGACTCTGTAGGTGCTGTCTTAGCTCAAGTGGACGAAGAAGGTAAGGAGAGGGCAGCATACTATTTGTCTAAACTTCTTAACCCCTGTGAACAGAGGTATTCAGCCATGGAGAAAACTTACGCTGCTTTAGTCTGGGTAGTTCAGAAGTTAAAGCATTATTTCCTAGCTCACGAGGTTCACCTCATTGCTCGCATGAATCCGATTAAATTCCTCCTTGAAAAATATGTCCTCACTGATCGATTGGCACGCTGGCAAAGCTTCCTCTCTCAATTTGATATCACTTACATTCAACAGAAAGCTATCAAAGGCTACGCCATTGCTGAACACCTTGCTCACCACCCTCTCCCCCGTTTTGATCCTGTCAATTCGGAGTTTCCAGATGAAGAACTAATGTCCATTAATCAACCTCACGATCCTATGTGGACATTACATTTTGATGGAGCTCTAAATTCCCAAGGAAGAGGGATCGGCATGGTTCTTTTAACACCAGAAGGGGTCACCATCCATTTGCTGCTCGGCTCACTTTCTCCGCCACCAATAATATAGCTGAGTATGAAGCTCTTTTGGCCGGTCTTCAAACCGCTCATCGATATGGTGTCACCCATTTGAGGATTGTGGGTGATAGTCAGCTCATTCTGCGCCAAGTGTTGGTCAAGTGCCGCACTATCAATCCCAAGCTCAAACCCTACCAGGAACTCGCTTCAGCTTATGTCAAGCTCTTCACCAAATTGATCTTCGTCCATGTTCCTCGCAGCCAGAACATCTTAGCCGACGCCCTTGCCTCTTTGGCCTCTGCTCTAGTCTTCCCCCCTGAGCGTGATTTTCATGTTCCTCTAATTCATCAGCGCGACACGCCAGCTATTAAGGATCGCGCATTCCTCGATATTAGAGATAAGGTGCTTGAAAAGGTTAAGCAGAGGGAATCTCTTAAAGGCAAAGAGGTCATGCTTTTAGACTGGGAAGAAGAATTGGCTGACGAAGAGAAGCCTTGGTATTATGAGATTGCCAGTTATTGCAATGATCAGTCCTATCCCGAGGAAGCCACCGCAGAAGAAAAGAAAGCAATTAGAAGGGTGGCTCAGCGTTATGTTTTGATTGGAGGTGTGCTCTATAGGAGAGGGCTCACCGGTGTCTTATTAAGATGCCTCGACGATGATGAATCATGGAAAGTTGTGGAAGAGGCGCATTCTGGAGTGTGTGGTGGTCATGTGAATAGCCAGATACTAGCTAAGAAGATTCTTAGGCTAGGTTTCTATTGGCCAACTCTAGAAGAGGATTGTTCCATCTATGTTCGAAGGTGTGTTAAGTGTCAACTGCACGCCGACAAGATTCATTCTCCTGCTTCTTCACTCCATCCTACATCCTCCCCATGGCCTTTCTCCATGTGGGCTTTTGATATCATTGGACCTCTTGGTGATTCAAATCTCCTGACCAAGCAAAAATCGTTCATCTCACGGCAACGGAGTACTTCACCAAGTGGGCAGAAGCAGAAGCTTACGTGGAGATCAAAGCGTCAACCGTCTGTAAATTTATAATGAAGAACATCATCACAAGGTTCGGCATCCCAAGTGTTGGAGTTAGATGGAAGGCTCTATCACCACAGGATGTGGATCTAGAGGGGGGGTGAATAGATCAACTGGCTATTTAAAAATTATGCCTAGAATCAAATGCAGAATTAGAAGAACAGTAGACGAACACAACCAATGCACTGAAAGAAACACACAAGAGGCACAAGGCTTTTAGGTGGTTCGGTCAATCCGACCTACGTCCACCCCACATTCAACTCGAATGTGGATTACTGCTGATACACAGCTTCAAACCGCTGGGCTTTACAGCTTGCCAACAACGGCTGGGGCTTACAGCTTATCCCGACCAGAGGAACACCCTCTGCAACAGCTGAGCATCACAGCTTGCTCTGCTGGGCACTACAGCTTTAGCCGACCAGAGGAACGCCTCTGCAACCCGCTGCCTCACAGCTTGAAACCGCTGACTAACAGCTTGATCAAACAAGAGTTTTCAAAAGAAAATAACAAAGACTGAAAAGCAAACGAAACATACAATCGAATGGAAGAAAGCCAAAAATGACTGTAGCTCAAGGTTAAGCAATATCAGCTCTGGTAACTGGACCAAGAGACTGATTCACAAACTCTCACGATAACTCTCTCAACTCATCTCTCTTCTTCTTCTTCTCTCCTTTTCTTCTTCTCTGCTTTTCTTCCTCTCACAGTGGATCTCGGTGGCTGCTTGTTTCAGACTGGATGTATATACTTCGCCAACTTCGATCAGCCTCTACAAAAGATGAAGACTGATATTTATAACAGCAGCAGCTGGATAAGGGCGCGTGGCTTCCACGTTTTCCCGCCCAAGGAATTCTCCAGATTCGAGATGCTTCCATCCACGTGGCAGCATCTGGTCACCTTGTCCTCCTGGGATCACGAGCCATGTCAGCAATCTCAGTAGAGAATCCCTGTCAGACAGAGTATCGGATGATCAGGTTAAAGAACAACTCTGTATAGACTTTATATAAGTGAAAGCTATGTACAGACTTGCTGTATGAAAATGCAATGAGTAGACTTCACAAATGAAGATGTAATGTACATACTTGCAATGTGAAGGAGTTGATTGTGTAGACTTCACGATGTGAAGACTTATCAACAAATGACTGTACAGACTTGACCAAAAGCCTGAGACACTAACGAAGACACTGGACTGACACCAACTCAAAGATGAAAGACAAAACTGACACGAAGTGTAGTTACAAAACAAGAAGGACACGAGGTTTTAGGAAAAATAACACGAAGACAGAAATAGCAAAGAAGACTCAGACGCAGAGACAATACGAAGTGAAACGAGAACGACACGAGGTGCAGAAGTGACAGAAACACACACTACACAGAGAACAACACGAAGACAAAACAGAAACCAACACGAAGTGTGGTTTCAACATACGAAAGACACGAGGTCTAGGAAGAACAACACGAAGACATAAAACGGAAACGACACGAAGTAAGTGAGAACAGCACGAGGTGAAACGACACGGGCTGACCACGACACGAAGACAAATAACAGAAACCGTCACGAGTTGAAAACAACACGAAGACGAAAACAGAAATCGACACGAGTTGAAAATGACACGAAGACGAAAACAGAAATCGACACGAGTTGAAAACAACACGAAGATGAGAACAGAAATTGACACGGAGTGTGGTCAAGGCGAGAAGGACACGAAGTCTAAAGAGAAAAATAGCACGAAGACACAAATACTAAAACAACACAAAGACGTTGAATGCAACAGTGCAATGTCTAGACTTGAAAATTAAAGCAAACGACTGTACAGACTTGAAGATGTGAATCCAATGTACAGACTTTGAAGAACAGTCTGATGTACAGACTTCACGCGTTGACGCTGTACACACTTCCAATGAAGTGCGTTGACGCTGTGCACACTTAACTAATTCAGTGTATAGACTTGTGACAGTGAGAATTGCATACAGCAGTGAACTAAATGCAAAGAACACATAGTCAATCTGATAGAATAATTTCATCAAAACATAAACAATGTTGCCAATTCATCAAAACAATGTGTTGCCATATGAAGTAGAGTTACATGTTGTGAGCGACGTCACGCGGTTCGGGGAAGAGCGGAGAAGACGCGGAGCGCGCGGGCTCCTTTTTTTTTGGGTGTTTGTTTGCTGCAACACAGAAATAAGAGAAGAGAGAGAAGGGGCCACCACGGGAGATTGCTCCGGCGGGGCGAGCGGGACAAGTGGGATATAGCAAGATATGGGGGTTAAACGGCCATAGCGGGAAGTGACTCGCCGCGGCCTCGGGGGGACGGGAATGGTGCAGAAATTAAATAGCAAGAATTGAAACGGCCATTGGGGAAGTGACTCGCCGCGGCCTCGAGAATATGAGCAGATAATAAGATGACAGAATATAAAGAGAATACAAAGAGCGGGAATTTAAACGGCCATTGGGGAAGTGACTCGCCGCGGCCTCGAGAATATAAACAGATAAGAATATAACGTATGTGAATTTAAACGGCCATTGGGGAAGTGACTCGCCGTGGCCTCGAGAATATGAGCAGAATATAACAGAATATAAAGAGAATATAAGAACGGAAATTTAAACGGCCATTAGGGAAGTGACTCGCCGCGGCCTCGAAAATAAGATGTGATCGCCACGGGCCGAAAGACCCCAAAATAAGAAAGTGATCGCGCCTACCTCAAGAGCGGGAGATGGCGGGTTGCTTCTTCCTCTCCCTCCGGCCGGCCGACGGAGAGGGCTTTCCTCGGCTACTCTCGTAAAATAACGACAAACAAATGACAAGTGGATTAGAAAGATGGAGGTGTAGTATTCAAATCCTTGCGATAAAAATAATGAAATGATGGCAAGACACACACCTGGTTGGTGTTATCTTTTAAACCCCTCTCGGACTCGAGTAGGAGGAAAATGAGATGATGGATGTAGGAGGTGTATAAGAAAAGGCACCCTTATGAAGGGGGATAGGGGATGCAAGATGATGAATGCAAAAGAACTACGAAGAAAAGGAAAGAATTGGCTTATTGGATGTGCCGATGGTGAAATCCGGCAGAGCTCCGGCAGCGTGGGGACGACGTGGAAGCGCGGTGGATGAAGACGACCTTCCTCTCGCGAGCGTGAGCACCCGAGAAGCCGACAGAACCTCCACCTACAAAAGAACCCACAGGTTAGAAAATGACTCCGTAGCCTCTGGGCTCCGGCAGCCTATCGGATCACTTCGAAGCTCTCCCAGAACTGAGGGGGTGGGCCTCTATTTATAGGGCTCCGGAGGGTGGAGGCGTCCAGGACCCTGGACACCTCCATCATGGCAGAATTAATATTTTATTCTATTTTTATATATTTTTTTGGAATACTTTTGTGGAGGCGTCCAGGGTCCCGGACGCCTCAAACAAGTCCACCGAAAACTGACGACGGTCGCACGCGGTTTGGCACAACGCGTGGTTTTATGAGCGGCGGCTCGTGATTCAGAAATGGGCGCGTCCAGCTGACTGGACGTCTTAAAAATTGGATTTTTTCACACACGACAAACCGTCGTTCGGTGGCCCGCGCCCGTGAGAGAGTTGATGGAGGCGTCCAGGGGCCTGGACGCCTCCAAAAATATGTTATTTTTATTTTGATTTTGTCTTTTATGCCAAGGCTGGCATTTTAATTTTTTATATTTGTTTTCTATGGAGGCGTCCAGGGTCCTGGACGCCTCCATTAATATATATATTTTTATTTATTTATGTGTTTTTATACCAACTGGCATTTTACACACATTTTTTTTATTTTTGTTTTTATGGAGGCGTCCAGGAGCCTGGACGCCTCCATTAAAATATATATATTTTTATATTTTTTATTTGGTTTTGGGCCCCGAGAAAAGAATAAAAGAAAAGAAAAGAATGGGGGCGTCCAGGGGCCTGGACGCCCCCATTAAGACCCACCCGGGTCCTAGTCAGCGGCCGCCCGGCAGACATCCTTCTTGGTTCCGAAACCTCCTGACGCGTTCGACTGGTGTTGATGCTGTCCGAATGTCGTGACGGGACGATTCCGAATGCCGAAAAAGGCACAAGAAGGCCCAAGAAAAGGAAGCACTCGAGTGATTCAAAATGCGTAAGCCGTTGCGGGGCGTTGTATAGTAATATGAGACTTTCTCAAGAGACGTCAAGAATGGCGTGTCTACACATGTCAACACCAACAACACATAGGAGTCACAACAATCTCCCCCTTTTTTGATGATGGCAACCCCCTATTATGTAGAGTAGCAACATCCTGTCATACAGATGCATTTTTGATGAAAGACATGATTTGTTATTCAGATTGTTATGCAGATGCATGTAGATGCTATGAATGACATGCTGCATCACAACAATAAAAATTCTCCTCCTGAATCAGAATTCAGACAATATTCTCCCCCTTTGCCATCAACAAATAGGAGGGAAAGTGAAGAGAAGAGAAAGAAAGGTCAGCTGACTGGCATTCTTGGCAAGTAGTTCAGAAATTAAGCAACTAAAGCACAGAACCTTCAGTCATATGAACTGAGAAACGGCTTAGAAATTGAATTTCTGGTTTAAAAGTTATAAATATGAAAGTTCATGCACTACATTCATTGGATAAGGTTGATGTTCATGATAAAACAATAAACCAGAGTCATATGGACATGAGAGATTCAGTTTCAAAATATCTTACTTTAATAGACTTAGTAAAATGTGTTAAGAGAAGCCAGGGCATGTATTGAAATTAAACAATTGACATCCATGAAATTTCTTTTAAGGAATAGCATTTTCAATATTGTTTCATTTAGGGCATTCAGGTACCAAAAGTCTTTTTGCGTAAGGGTATATGTTTATCAGACGCCAATACCCCTAGATACTCAACATGATGGACCATCTTGCCTATGATCAAATTCAATAGAATTGATTGGCACCTTTTTTGTGTGAGGGTACACGTTTATCAGACGCCAGTTACCCCCAGGTACTCAGTGAAAACAACCTACTGTTTTGATCATTTTATTCAGAGATAGCTGATACACCTCATGACATGAGTGGTGTCCACTTCTTTGATGGATCACTCAGTTTCTCAGTGATTTACCAGTCATTGCTCTGTCAATGCTATTTCTCAATTGATTTTCAATGTTTTTCAATATCTTTCGTAGCTGCCCTTTATTTGTTTCAGAATGACTTGTTTAAGGATAATAGAAATACTTAGCTTCTCTAACATGATTTCAGATGAGTTTTCAGATTTCAGATATAATCAGCTTTGTCTGACATGAAATAAGATAAGGGTTGAGAGCTTTATCAATTTTCAGCATCCTTATTTACTGATTGTAGTCTTTCAACTCTGAAGATTATAAATTTTAAACCATTAAGTCAGTCTTTAAGCAATTAAGGTTCTTATGAAAGAAGAAATCTATTTTCTATTGCTTAATATTAGAACTGACTCAAAGATTGCCATATTGTCAGACTCAACCATTCAGAGTCAAGGATTGAATAGACGCAGCAATTCACCTCGAAATTCTGACAAGACTCCCCCTGACTATATGCATGCGATTTTGCAAAAGATGACAAATCAGATGATTTTTGAAGTTCATGCTTAATCAGACTATCTTATCGTGCAGTATGACCCATGCAGAAATATAGACATATCATGCATCTAGACATATGTATGCAATGATGATCATTAGTGCAATAAAGGATATGAGAGTCATGCATTATCACAAGTCTGTTGCACAATGTTTATTCAATCTATCAACAGCAAGTCCAAATCAGAAATTTACTCAAAGCAGCTCAAAAGTTTTATTCAAGTCAACAGAGAGTTCATTCATTATGCTGAAATTTACACAAGCCAAGTTCTCTTCTAAAAAATTTAAAATTTTCATTTCCAAGTGGCTTAGTAAAGATATCAGCAACTTGTTTGTCTGTTTCAATGAAGTCCAGTTCAATTTCCTTTTTGTTCACAACATCTCTTAGAAAGTGATGTTTTATTTCTATGTGCTTAGTCCTAGAATGATGAACAGGATTTTTAGCAAGGCATATGGCACTAGTATTATCACATAGAATTGGAATACATTCTAATTTTATCTGATAATCATCTAGTTGGTGCTTAATCCAAAGTACTTGAGCGGCACAATTACCTGCTGCAACATATTCAGCTTCAGCTGTAGACAAGGCTACAGTGTGTTGCTTCTTAGATGCCCAAGATACTAGACAGCCACCAAGGAATTGACAGTAGCCACTAGTGCTTTTTCTATCTACTCGACACCCAGCATAATCAGCATCAGTGTAGGCTAGAAGCTCTAACTCACACCTAGCAGGATACCATAATCCTAGCTCCTGGGTGCCTAGCAGATATCTAAAAATCCTTTTCACAGCTTTAAAATGATTTTCCTTAGGACTGGCCTGAAACCTAGCACATAATCCTACAGCGAATTGAATATCAGGCCTAGATGCTGTTAAGTAGAGAAGGGATCCGATCATACCTCTGTATAATTTCTGGTCAAATGGGTTACCTTTAGTGTCTTCATCCAAGCTTGTAGAAGTACCCATTGGAGAAGCTATCTCTTTAAGGTTATCCATCTTGTATTTCTTGAGTAGATCCCTTGTGTACTTGGACTGAGTAATAAACATTCCTTCCTTTGTTTGTGTGACCTGCAGTCCAAGAAATAATTTGAGCTCACCCATTGAGCTCATTTCAAACTCATTAGTCATTGTTTCAGAAAATTCCTCACACAATTTGGGGTTAGTTGACCCAAAAATGATATCATCCACATAAATCTGTACAATAAGAATTTCAGAGTGACTCACCTTTGTAAACAAGGTCTAATCAACTACTCCTCTAGTGAAATTTTGATCAGTGAGGAACTTGCTCAACCTGTCGTACCAAGCTCTGGGAGCTTGCTTAAGACCATAGAGAGCTTTATTTAATTTGTAAACATGATTAGGGAAATCTAGACATTCAAATCCAGGGGGCTGTCTAACATAGACATCCTCATTAATTTCCCCATTCAAGAATGTAGATTTTACATCCATCTGCTGGAGGATTATACCTAGGGAACATGCATAAGCTAATAAAATTCTAACAGCTTCTAATCTGGCTACAGGGGCAAATGACTCTTCAAAGTCAATACCAAACTCCTGGTTGTACCCCTGAGCAACAAGTCTGACTTTATTTTTAACAATATTCCCTAATTCATCAGATTTATTCCTGAAGACCCACCTAGTCCCTATGACTGTTCCATGATCAGGAGGTGGGACCAAGTTCCACACCTTGTTCCTGTCGAACTGATTAAGCTCCTCATGCATGGCATTAATACAATGCATATCTTTGAGGGCACAGTCAATGGACTTGGGTTCAATTTGAGAGACAAGAGCATATGCATTTAGTTCATGTTGAATTCTAAGGAGACCTCTAGTCCTAGGGGGGTCATGCAGATTTCCAATTATATTATCTACACGATGATCTTTAAGATATCTAATGTTAACAATTGAATTGTCATGTGTTTGATTTACCTCCCCCTGAACTGTAGACTCCTCTTCATTAAGTTCTGTATGTCCTTCTTCATCCTCTGAATTGTCTTCAGGATCTCCTTCCTTCAGAAGTCCACCATTGTCTTCATTCCTGCATTGACCAACGTTAGAATTTACCGAGGATTCATCAAAAATTATGTGTGGAGATTCTTCAACAGTTTTAGAGTTCAGATTGTACACTCTATATGCTCGTGTGTTTTCAGAGTAACCAAGAAAGATTCCTGGTTCACCTTTAGGTTCAAATTTATCAAGGTCTCTTTTATCATTTATATGAATAAAACATTTGCAGCCAAAAACCTTGAAATGAGCAATAGAAGGTTTCTTACCCTTTAAGATCTCATATGGTGTTTGCTAGGTAGAAGGTCTTACCATAACTCTATTAATTACATAACAGGCAGTGTTTACTGCTTCAGCCCAAAATTTCCTTGGTAGACCACCTTCAGTAAGAAGTGTACGACCCATCTCCACTAGGGTTCTGTTCCTTCTCTCCACAACCCCATTCTGCTCAGGTGTCCTTGGTGAGGAGTACCTATGGTTGATTCCATTTGACCTGCAGAGTTCATCAAACTGTGAGTTTTCAAACTCACCTCCATGATCAGTCAAAATATTTTTAATTTTCTGATTTATTTTAACATAGAACTCCTGAAATTCTGAGAAAGCATCACTCTTATTAGATAAGAAATAAACCCAAGTATACCTAGAAAAATCATCTACCATGACAAACCCATACCTCCTTCCTGATAAGCTGACAGATCTGGTTGGCCCAAAGAGATCCATGTGTATCAGCTCATAGGGTTTGGAAGACAGATTTTCAGTTCTAGACTTAAATGACTTTCTAGTTATCTTTGATTGAGTGCATGCATCACAGATTTTATTTTCTTTCTTGAAGGAAACTTCAGGAAGTCCTCTAACCATGCTATGCTTGTTTAGTTTATGCAAAATGGTATAACTAGCATGACCTAACCTACGATGCCATAAAAATGCTAAATCTTCTCTATTGGCAGTAAGACATAGGTTAGAATGCTGAATATCATCTAGATCTATCATGTATGTGTTATTTATTCTTTTTCCAGAGAATTTTATAATTTCTGAATCAGGTTCAAAAACCTTGCAGCATTGAGAGTCAAATAAAACCTTATGACCCTTATCACACAACTGGCTGATACTAAGTAAATTGTAAGCTAACCCTTCAACCAGCAAAACATCATCAATGCAGCAGGTAGAACACTTACCTACCTTACCTGATCCAATGATCCTACCCTTTGTGTTGCTTCCAAAGGTGACAAGGCCTCCTAGCTTTTCAGTTAGCATGCAAAACTTGGCCTTATCTCCTGTCATATGCCTGGAGCAGCCACTGTCCAAGTACCACAAGTTGCTCTTGGCTGCCAGGCATACCTGCATACACAATTAGGGCAAAGAGTTTGGAACCCAAGTCTGATTGGGCTCCAATGCAGATGAAGTGCAAGTAAAGAAAGAAAGCATGGTTTTGGGAATCCACATTTGTTTGAAGTAGTTCTGTTCAGTGGATTTTCCAGATTTCTTTTTGTTTTGCTTTTTCTTGTTGACTTTCTTCTTATATGCACCAACAGAATTATTCACAGAATTTTTGTTATTGTGCCAATGCTTCGGCCAAGTTGTATTCATAAAGTTTTGGCCATGGTAGTTCCTGGGCTGGCTGTGGAAATGTTGGTAATTTCTAGGCATCCGACTACCATACCCATTTTCCCAATTTCTGACATAGGGTCTGTAAAAGTGTGTAGGTTGATGAACATACCCTGTATACATCCCTTGAGTTCTAGTCCCCCCACGCCCATTAGGATAAATTGGCTGTGTGGGGTAGTAGAACTGAACTCTAGGTGGATTGAATTGGTTGGGCTGACTTCTGAAAATATTTTGTCTTCCCTGCACCCTTGACCCTGCTGACCTATTCATAGGTTTTGGTTGGGTCCTTTTCTGTGATGATGGTGGTGAAGACCTTTTGACATTGACATAGGGTTTGTTTACCTGAACAGGCTGACCCCTAACCTTGGATTGAGCACTAGAGCTAGGTTTGGAAGTCCCAATTCTACTAGGCTCACCTACTTTCTGTTTGCCCTTCTCCTCTGCATTTAGCCTTTTCAGATTCAAATTTTTCTTTACAGCATTATTAGAATTCATGTTGATCAGAGGTCCTTTCTCATTTTGTGCAACAAAGGAAATAGTTTTCATTCCAAAGCTTTTGGTTGCACTAGAGTTGAATCCTAGGCCCTCTCTTCTGAAGTTTACCTTTGACCCCAATAATGCATCTAAATTTTCAGATCCTTGGGTCATTTTCTCAATTGTTTTTAGCTTATCCTCATTATCTTTCTGAACTTCATCAATAGATTTTTTCAACTCATTATTCACATTGAGGACAGCTTCATATTTTTCAGAAACAATTTTTATCTCATTTTCATAATTCTGAATTTTCAGTTTCCATGCATCAATTTCATTATCTAATCTCACATTTTCTTCCTTAGACATTTTCAGTTCTTTATTGATTTCTTCAAATTCAGAACATGTGAGTTTCAGATTACTGTTCTCAGTTTCTAAGCAGGTAATTTTATCAGACAATGAAGTATCATTTTGCATGATTTTAATTTTTCTTCGTAGATGCCTGTTTTCTTTTCTGACCTCATCTACTCTATCAGCAAGTTCATCATAAGCAACCATCCAATCAGTAATAGTAAAATTTTCATAGCGAGAGGATACCTCATCAGATTCTTCCTCTCTATCTTCTGAGCTGGTTGCCATGAGGCAGATTGGCTTCTCAGCTTCAACTTCGCTGTCCGAAGTGACGCTCAAGGATCCCTCGTCCTCATCACTCCAGGTACTCACCATAGCTTTCCCTTTTGTGTTCTTCCTCTTGGACTTGTCCTTGAGGTTCTGATTTGTCGGACATTCAGCTTTAAAGTGACCCGCCTTCCTGCATTGATAGCAAACATTAGTTTCAACTTTCTTTACAGGGTTTGATTTGTACCTTGTGTCTCGGCGGCCACTGTTGGGATTTCTTCGAATGAATCTTCTTCCTTCCTTCTTGAGAAATCTCCGGAATTCCCTAGTAATCATGGCAATATCAGCATTTGCCACTTCTTCTTCAGACAAGCTCTCTTCTGTTGATGATCCGTTGGGGCTGGATCGACTGGATCTGCTAGCACCAGCCTTCAGAGCTATAGGCTTCCTCTTTCTGTCAGCCTCCTTTATCTTTGGCATATTCATCTCATAAGCCATTAGAGATCCGATCAGCTCATCTGCCTTAGTATTATGCAGATCTCTTGACTCTTCCATTACTGTGGCCTTGGTGTGCCAAATTGGAGTCAAAGATCGCAATATCTTCCTGACTACTTCATACTCAGAATATTTTTTCCCGAAGCCTCTGAGACCATTTGTGATAATAGTCAGCCGAGCATACATTTCCTTGATGGTCTCATTAGGCTTCATCTTGAAGGCTTCGTATTCTGAAACCAGTAGATTGGTCTTAGTCTCTCTGACTTGTGAAGTCCCCTCATAGATGACTTCAAGTGCATCCCACATTTCCTTCGCTGAGGAGCAGGCAGATATTCGTGAGAACTCGGTGGGATGCAGAGAGCACTGGATTGCATTGATTGCACTCCAGTTGAGCGTGGACCTTCTGATTTCTTCCTTGGTCCATACGTCTTCATTTGGAGACAGCTCGAAAGGTCCCTTGCTAACTACCTTCCAAATTTCATAATCTTTAGCCCTCAAAAATACCTACATACGATGCTTCCAGTATGCGTAGTTGATTCCATCGAAGTACGGGGGCTTGGATGTAGATTGCCCTTCAGCTATCATCCCTCTTCCGTCCATCTGTACTTATCCTCTTCGGGCGGTAAGTCCCTGTAGAAGAGTCTAGCTCTGATACCAATTGTTGGAGTTAGATGGAAGGCTCTATCACCACAGGATGTGGATCTAGAGGGGGGGTGAATAGATCAACTAGCTATTTAAAAATTATGCCTAGAATCAAATGCGGAATTAGAAGAACAGTAGACGAACACAACCAATGCACTGAAAGAAACACACAAGAGGCACAAGGCTTTTAGGTGGTTCGGTCAATCTGACCTACGTCCACCCCACATTCAACTCGAATGTGGATTACTACTGATACACAGCTTCAAACCGCTGGGCTTTACAGCTTGCCAACAACGGTTGGGGCTTACAGCTTATCCCGACCAGAGGAACACCCTCTGCAACAGCTGAGCATCACAGCTTGCTCTGCTGGGCACTACAGCTTTAGCCGACCAGAGGAACGCCTCTGCAACCCGCTGCCTCACAGCTTGAAACCGCTGACTAACAGCTTGATCGAACAAGAGTTTTCAAAAGAAAATAACAAAGACTGAAAAGCAAACGAAACATACAATCGAATGGAAGAAAGCCAAAAATGACTGTAGCTCAAGGTTGAGCAATATCAGCTCTGGTAACTGGACCAAGAGACTGATTCACAAACTCTCACGATAACTCTCTCAACTCATCTCTCTTCTTCTTCTTCTCTCCTTTTCTTCTTCTCTGCTTTTCTTCCTCTCACAGTGGATCTCGGTGGCTGCTTGTTTCAGACTGGATGTATATACTTCGCCAACTTCGATCAGCCTCTATAGAAGATGAAGACTGATATTTATAACAGCAGCAGCTGGATAAGGGCGCGTGGCTTCCACGTTTTCCCGCCCAAGGAATTCTCCAGATTCGAGATGCTTCCATCCACGTGGCAGCATCTGGTCACCTTGTCCTCCTGGGATCACGAGCCATGTCAGCAATCTCAGTAGAGAATCCCTGTCAGACAGAGTATCGAATGATCAGGTTAAAGAACAACTCTGTATAGACTTTATATAAGTGAAAGCTATGTACAGACTTGCTGTATGAAAATGCAATGAGTAGACTTCACCAATGAAGATGTAATGTACATACTTGCAATGTGAAGGAGTTGATTGTGTAGACTTCACGATGTGAAGACTTATCAACAAATGACTGTACAGACTTGACCAAAAGCCTGAGACACTAACGAAGACACTGGACTGACACCAACTCGAAGATGAAAGACAAAACTGACACGAAGTGTAGTTACGAAACAAGAAGGACACGAGGTTTTAGGAAAAACAACACGAAGATAGAAATAGCAAAGAAGACTCAGACGCAGAGACAGCACGAAGTGAAACGAGAACGACACGAGGTGCAGAAGTGACAGAAACACACACTACACAGAGAACAACACGAAGACAAAACAGAAACCAGCACGAAGTGTGGTCTCAACATACGAAAGACACGAGGTCTAGGAAGAACAACACGAAGACATAAAATGGAAACGACACGAAGTAAGTGAGAATAGCACGAGGTGAAACGACACGGGCTGACCACGACACGAAGACAAATAACAGAAATCGTCACGAGTTGAAAACAACACGAAGACGAAAATAGAAATCGACACGAGTTGAAAATGACACGAAGACGAAAATAGAAATCGACACGAGTTGAAAACAACATGAAGATGAGAACAGAAATTGACACGGAGTGTGGTCAAGGCGAGAAGGACACGAAGTCTAAAGAGAAAAACAGCACGAAGACACAAATACTAAAACAACACGAAGACGTTGGATGCAACAGTGCAATGTCTAGACTTGAAAATCAAAGCAAACGGCTGTACAGACTTGAAGATGTGAAGCCAATGTACAGACTTTGAAGAACAGTCTGATGTACAGACTTCACGCTTTGACGCTGTACACACTTCCAATGAAGTGCGTTGACGCTGTGCACACTTAACCAATTCAGTGTATAGACTTGTGACAGTGAGAATTGCATACAGCAGTGAACTAAATGCAAAGAACACATAGTCAATCTGATAGAACAATTTCATCAAAACATAAACAGTGTTGCCAATTCATCAAAACAATGTGTTGCCATATGAAGTAGAGTTACATGTCAACACCAACAACACATAGGAGTCACAACACCAAGCACCATCGTCACCGACAATGGGCCTCAATTTATCTCTCAAGAAATCAAGGATCTCTACAACAGGTATAACATTGCATTGCATCATTCTTCTCCCTATTATCCGCAGGGCAATGACCAAGCAGAGGCAACTAACAAAACTCTGATAAAAATTGTCAAAAAGTCGTGTGAGGCTAATAAATTTTCGGACTGGCCAGACAAGCTAGTTGAAGCTCTCTGGGCCTATCGAACTTCCATTCGTACCCCCACTGGGCAAACCCCTTTCGCCCTTACTTATGGAATGGAGGTGGTAGTCCCTTGTAAGATTCTCATTCCCTCTCTACGAGTACAATTGGATAAGGAATTTTCTATTGATGAACGTCGTGATTCACTCCTCGCCCAATTGGAACTCCTAGATGAGAAGCGTCTGGTCGCCGCTGAGCATGCGCGCATTTATCAAAACAGGCTCTCGCGTTTTTATCAAAAGAAGGTAATTGAGAGAAAATTCAAAATCAGTGAGATGGTAATTAAGAGGATTTTCATAAAATCGGGTGGCCCTCGCTCAAAACTCCAACCCAATTAGGAAGGACCGTTTGTTATAAAAGATGTTTTTCCAGGCAATGCTTATAAATTGATTAATGCTGAAGGAGAAGAGTTAACTCACCCTTGGAATGGTTTGTATCTTAAGAAATACTACCCTTGATTCAAAATCCAAACAAAATGAAAATTGTTTCAAAAATCCAAAACAAAGTGGAATATTTCTAAAAACCAAAAAAAATATAGAAATTCCAAAAAGCAAACAAAAAAAATAGAAGAGATCAAAATTGGTGCCATGGCACACGAAGGATCAAGGTCCGAAAGGTTAAAATTCAGAATTCATTCATCAGTCTTACCAATTTAAAAGGGGGTTGATTCCTGCACACACTACACGCATCATTCTTGAGCTCAAGCAGTGCAAAATCCGATGGAAAGTCAAAACCTGACTAAAAGTGAAAGACAATACCCGTTCTTTTCTTCTTCGGCCCATAAGGGAGGAGGGGAGACCTCGGGGTAGACACGCCAAGCCTATCCGCCGTCCTAGTAGGTGGAAGTCAGGGCCCAAAAGGGAGCAAATGCCATAAAAGTCCAAGTACAATTAGGTTTATTTTCATCAATGCAAATCAATTCCAAAGTGAAAGTCAAGTTATGAAAAGAAAAGCATGTCAAGAGGGCAAAGTCCCCGCAAGGAAAACCTTGGGCGTATGCGTGCAATATAAATGGGCAAAAGGCAACAAATTTCCCTACGCCAAAGACCGAACCCCAACAGGCATAGGGTAGGGGAGGTAACTTTGCCTTATGGGCTTCCCTTATATTTTCTTCCATCCTTTCTATGTGGTAAGTCACGAACTGGCAGGATGGTCAAGACGGACTAAAGAAATTACACTATGCGAAATCTCGAATACAAGCCAACTATGATCACGTCAATCCCCTTTTAATTACTCAAGAAAGGTTAATGAATTTTAGATGGTGACCGTGTAAGACCTGTGGTCTTGATAGCCTTGACAACGTTTTGCAGAATAACTCAATTAACGCCTTCGGCTAAGGCGCCTTTGATAGAATTAACGTCCTCGATTAGGTCATCTTTGTCAGAATAACGTCTCTTATCAGGTCGTTTCTTTTTCAAAAATCAAATTCCTTTTCAAATTCACGCCGTCTTCTAGGGCGTCTTTATGCGAACCACGACCTACTCTAAGGTGCGTTTTTCAAGAAAAATAACAAAAAAAATATATATGAGTGAAAAAAAAGAAAAAAAAATCTATTTCTTCACAATGTATGCCTGCATTCTCTTGCGTGGGCATCTTTTATTTATGGTTTGCATATGCGTGCTTGCATGATGCATCTCCCCGTTATCAGTCATTTTATTTACCTTATTTGATTAAAGGCTTGGCCCCTTGACCCGCTATCCAGGTCAAAAGTAAAGGCACCCCTTGCTTATTGAGCAAAGGGCCAAGTCGAACAGATGAATTAACCTGTTTATTCAAGTGTGAACAGCAGCTGCAGAAACATGGCACAGTAAAGCGAACACGAAGAACGTGGAAAGAGGAAAGTACACAAACACAAGGCCACAACCACATAAAGTGCTCAGGTAACAAAGAAATCTCAATCTCATATATATATACATCATGAATATCTAAGTACAGGTGTGAGGGTGGAGGAGTACAAGTAAATCCCTCAGCTCTCGCCTCCACCCTCCTCTCTCCTACTCTCAACCTCCTCCTCGCCGTCCCGAGCTGGCGCTGGTGGAGGAGGCATGGGCCCCCGTGAAGAAGCAGGAACCCGAGCGTGTCCCCCTGCCTCGCTCCTCTCCCGGAGGGAAGAGCCCACCACGAAGGTGGAGCTGGTGAAGGAGTACCTCCGCAGCCCGTGCTCGCTCACGTCCTCGCTAGAGACGCTCCTCCGACACTCGTAGCCGCTCCTGAGAAAGGATCAACTGGGTCCTCGAATCTGCCAGCTCTCGCTCACGTGCTGCCACCTGCTCCTGGTACCGGGCACGCTCCGCCTGGTACTCCTCCCGCTCACGAGCACGCTCCTCGCGCTCCCGGGCTCGCTCTCGTCTCTCCAGCTCAAGAGCCACCCGTAGCTCGGCCACATCCTGAGGAAGCTCCTCTTGTCGCCTCAGGGACCTCTCAAGCTCTGAGATCCGTTGATCACGGATCGCCAGCTCGGTACGTACCGCCTGAAGCTGAGTCGTCTGCAAACAGGTAAGCAAATCATCAATTCCACAATTAATGCAATGATTCAATTCAAGCAATATATGATTGAACCACTCACCTGTGCGCTCGTCGCGCGGAAGCCCTCGTCTACGCAGGTAAGAGCGGCTCGAAGCTCCTCAGTCTGTAAAATGAATTTCATCAATGCACAATTATATAATCAATATTTGAAGGGACTTGTGTTTTGGAATTTACCCGTGAAGCGAGGTCACGCTCTGCTGTCTCAGCTCGTGCCACCGCTCCCGCTAGCTGCTCTGCCAGTGCAGTCACCTCTGCACTGGGCCCTCTCGAGCTGGAGGCCTCACCTGGGTCTCTCCTCACTGCTCCCTGCTGGGCACGCTGCATTCATTAAGATCGTAAGTGGCTAATCATCAATAATTCAACAAAAATATATACATTTGCATATAGAAATAATTTAAACACTCACCAGGGTCTCTAGGTCTGCCCGTGTGGCGGCTAGCTGGTCCTCCAGGCTGTGTAGGTGGGCCTGGGCATCTATCGCTGCTATGTCCCGCGCATCCTGCATCCATTGCATGTTAGTCACATGATAGTCACATAAGCATTTGCATTTAATTTAGAAACCGTTGCATTTATACATACCCCTAAGACCCTCATCTGGGGTCGACCGGCGTAAACCTCCCAGTTGCGCCGAAGGTACTCGGAGCTGTCAGTCGCGCGAGAGGTGACTCTGGTCCCGCCACGCTGCCAGTCGGCGTACTGCTCCTCGAACCGTACCCTCCAGTCGGTCGCCTTCGTACGACCGCGCGTCTTCTTCCTAATGCCCCGCGGCTCGCCTACCTCTACCTACTCCTGGTGGAGGCCCAGCGTCCTCATCACCAACCTAAGCCGTAACGGTTCGATCTCGCTCAAGCAGTGAACCCAAAGCTCACGCTCAAAGCGAGGACGGCCCGCTACGACCCACGGCTGGCCCTCGTCTTTCATCCCCTCATAAGGTCTCCACTGCACATGCATTCATAAACATACATGTCATCATTTCATCATCATCATAATAAATTCAAAATAAAGATGCATAACATTCATACATACCAGCGAGGGAGGGAAGTCGCGGAACTCTCTCCGTAAAACCCATAACTCGTAGCCGAGTGGGGCGCCGAAGACGATCGGCACCCAGCGTCGTGCTAGAGGGAAAGCTCCCTCACCTCCAGGCCGTGGGTCAACGCGCCCCATCGGCATGTAGAGATGGCTCCAAACCTGCATCCATGGATTGCATTAGGAAGGCATTCACATGCATAGCAAAAATAAAAGAAAAGAAAAGAAGAAAAATGCATACCTGAAGAAAAGGTGAGAAGCCACTGACGGTCATCTCTCGCCCTGTCCCCGTGGACAGGTCGGCCATCATATGCGCCAGCAGAGCCGCTCCCCAGGCGTAGCTGCCAACTGCCTCTAGGTCCTCGAGTATTCCTAGAAATCGGCAGTTGATGATGTCGCCCTTTGTCCCGAGCAATAGCCTCCCGAGCAGCAGTAGTAGGAACCTCCTCAAGTCTCGGTCTGCTCTCTCCCTGTCAGCTGGGTCCTGGCAATAGACTGCCCTAGCCCCGTCTATCAACCTCTGCGAGAACTGCTCGAGGGTCTCCCCTGACCTGTGCCTAGCATTCCCTAAACCCATCACTGTAGTAAGGTCGGTGCGGAAGATCGTCCTACACTCGCTAGGCATCTCATAAACCATCTCCAATCCTAGCAACCTCTCGGCGAACTCGGTGTAGTCTGGGTAGGTGATCCCACTCACAGCCTCTCCATCTACCCTCAACCCCGTAATCCTAGCCACGTCCTCCAGGGTAGGAATCATGTGTCCCCAAGGCATCAGGAATGCCCGGCTAGACCTATCCCATCTCTCTCGTAGAACCTGGATAAGTGGTAGGTCTGGTCTAACTGGCTCTATGGATAGGAAGGCCCCAAACCCCATCGCGTCTACCCTCTCTCTCTGGAACTCGGGGAGGCCGTAGTACGCTGCCCGGACCATGACCCATGAGATGCGTGTCCTCATCAACCCCTGCATGCATAAAATAAGAATTTTTGGCTTAATTGTTTTGATTATTCTTGCTTATTTCATTTTGATTGCCCCAGGGTGAAAATTTGATGTTATTAGAATTAACGACCATCCTCAGGTCGTGGTTTGTTAAATTAGCGCCCCTGAGGAGGGCGTGGTTCTAAATGTGCTTTGAATTTGTGACCTGTCCTAGGTCGCTGTTCATCTAAGAAACGCCTCTGTGTTGGGCGTGGTTCTATGGTTAATTTCTGAATTCCTAAAAAATATTTCAAGTCACGCCCTTGGGTGGGGCGTTTTCCAAAAATGGGTCCGTTATTTAATCAGGAATTAATGAATGGATGACCTTTGGTTTGGTCGTCTGTTGTTGAATTAACGCCCCGATGGGGGGCGTTGTTTTCAAGTTTTTCAGAAAATAAAATAAAAATAATGGCCTGCGAAACAAATTCATGGAAAAATGTTTGAGATAATGGAATTAATGGAAATTAACAGCATAATATGAATTTAAATGGGTGACGTGCTTTAGGGCGTGTTCTCATGGGGTTATTTATTTTTCAGGAAAATAATTTAATTAACACCCTTGGGTTGGGCGTGTCTTTTTAAAAAGTGACGCCCCTAAGGGCGCCTTCTTTCTGGGTTGCAGGGTTTATACCCCGAGGGCTATGGAAATTGCATAAAAATGAAATTAAAATAAAAAAATGGAAATTGGGTTGGGGGCCTACCTTCTTATGCTTCGGTTCCTGGGGTCGTGGACGTGGCTGCCGTGGCCGTCGGAGTTGGCCGACACGGGGAGGGGGCGCCGCCGCGGGCGGTGGTTCATCACCACCTCTTTCTCCTTCTTCTTCTCCGCCGTGTTCTTCACCCACTTCTTCTCCTTCTTCTTCTTCTTCACCGCCAGCATCGTCTTCACCCTCCTCATCTTCTTCTCCCACGGCATCGTCGCCGTGTTCATCCTCGCCGCCGGCCACCGCCACTAGGATCTCTTCGGCCGCCACGGGAGGGGCTTCCTCCATGGCGTGTTCCTCTTCACCCACATTAACGACCTCGGGGGCGTTGACCCGCTGCCTCTTCAAGCCTCCTCCGGCCATCGTCTAGGGCTAGAGCTTGGGTGAGAGTGAGAGAGAGGGAGAGAAAGAGAAAAAGAGAGCTTCGGTTAGGGTTTTGCAGAAGAGGGGGAAATTGAACGAAGCAGGAGGAAGAAGAAAGGGAAAAAAAGGCCCTTTTTAGCATTCGAAAATAAGCGACGCCCTGAGGAGGGGCATGTTTTGTTCAAGTCGCGACTGTAAAAGTGGGCGTTTTTACAAGGTAGACGACGTATCTTGAGGCGTCAATTTTATTTGCATGGGGAATGATAACCGTCGTCAGACGTATTCAATGGGCGTTGATTGATGTGATTGAAGCAATTATTATGATGTTGATTAACGCCTGAGCTTGGGGCGTTACCTTGTTGAAACGTGGCTTTGCTAAGGGCGTTACTTTTGGAATTTCAACGAATACTTTTGGGGAATTTGACTCAATTAACGCTCTGTTCTAAGTCATTTTTTTTAGTTAACGCCTATTGGTGAAGGCATCAAATGTGTGAACTGGAATGCTGAAAGCGACATTGTCTGAGGCATCCTTTTGATAAATCACGGCCTTGCTAGAGGCGTTATTTGCAACAGAATCACAGAACGTTGGAACATTCAATCAGAAAAAACAGTAAGATGGCTCAGTAAGGAAATAACATGGTTTATTTGAAAGAAAGATTACAATGCTTAATGAGCCACCTTGGGCCTCAATTTTCTCAGAGCTATTACATATGTCTTCCACTGTTCCCTGTCTTCTTCTAAGCTCTCCACAGGTTGATAAGTCTTGCAGATTTTCCACAGAGCTTGAATAGTTGTGCACTCTTCTCCATCCTCATTGCCGCCTAAATCTCATGTCTTGATTGGAGGAAGATGAGAGGGATCTTCGAGGATTTGCCGTGGAAGCCCGAGTTGAGGGAGGCACCAGTGTGAATTATATAGTACGAAGTCTGAAGCACCTATGAGACGAAGGTCCGTACCGGGGGAAATCTTGCACGAAGATCTTGAGTCTTGAGTATTCCCGGCGCGCAAGTGAAGAGATTCTTTGGCATTATCTTGAGGTGCTCTCTCATTCCACTCTCTTTTTGATTTGAGGAATTCGGTTCATCACTCTACTGCTTATTCCAAGTGAACCGGTCATATAAGAGAGTGGGCTTTTTGAAAAGATTCTCGAGGGTTGTTGGGCCTCACCACATGGATCGAACTTGAAGTGGAAATCTACCCAACTAGAGAGTGCTAGCATGCATCTGTAGATGGCCCTTCCCATCGCCGCTGAGGTGAGCCCGCTATAGAGATAGGCTAGAATAGCCGGTCCAACTCTATCTCCTTCCCATAAGCTCACTATGGCGCTTAATTGGGCCTCTTCTAGAAAGTCCTCTGTGGATGGGAATAAGATCGCTCCTGCTAAGCACACCACGACAGCTTTTGCTACCCGCTCTATCTCCTCATCTTCTTTGGCTTGGTCTGCTCTCTTGTACACCCATGAAGCGAGCTTTAGAAGGTTGATGCCTTTGGTAGCTTTGATTTGGTTCACTAAGTTTGGGCTAGGAATTAAGCTTGTTAACAGTTCTTGGGAAGAGATTGGTTTTGGCATGATGGCCATCTTTTCTTCATCTCCTTGCTTCATTCTCTTCAAACCCAAGATGATCTCCAATTCCTCTAATAAGATAGTGGCTTCAAAAGTTGAAAAGAGAAAGGTATGAGTGGAAGGGTGCCATATTTCAAGTAGAGCTCCTATGGCTGCCCAATCTAAATGGATTTGGTCATGATGTTTGGCATGGGTGACTAGGCCCAAAAGGTGCCATCTTGCAAGATAAATTCTCATGTCTGAAGAAAGCTTGGAAAGGATAAGGGGGAGCCACTTGTTTTTGGTAAATCTCCTAGCTCCTGGCACCAATGGATAGTCCTGTGGAAAACAATGAACAGAAAAGAATGCATGGACAGAAGAGAAAGTGAGCATGCAGGAACAGCAGAACAGTTGAAAACGTCTTTTGGTTCGGGGAAGTTAAGTAAGAGAAGAACATAAGATATATTACTTGGTTCATGGAGATCCTGCTGCTTATATGCCCATTGATATCGGTTAACCTGGGAGTGGAGGACTTGGACCTCTTAATCGCCCTCTCCATCTTCGGTTTCTAGGAAGAGGTTCTGACGGTTGCAGTGCCTGCAGAAGAACAGACGGAAGAAGAAGCAGTAGAACAGAGGTAGAAGGATTGCTTTGATTGATTGGAATTGCCTTCCCTTTATAGAGGTCTGGGAGACCTTAAGGCTGTTCGGAGTTAGAGGTTGAGGGCTATTAGGACTGGGTTTGGCTTTTGATTTGGAAACGGAAGCTTGAGGTTAATTAACGCCTTCTGTTAGGGCGTCAATTCTTGAATTGACGACCTTGCATAGGTCGTGATTTGTGTAACGCCCTTTAGTGGGTCGCTTCCTTCTTGAACTATCGATGCTGTTCACGCCTTGATAAAGGGCATGTTTCTCATTTTGGCACCCTCATAATAAGGCGCCTTTCATGATTTTGACGCCGTGACATCTAGGCGTGTTTTTGTGAGTGTATGAATTTGGTTATCTGGTTCTCTGAATGTGATCTGATGAACTTAAGTGCTTTTATTTTATTGAAATTGTTTTAATTAAGCACTTATGATCATTTTTTGGAAATTGAGGATTATTTTTAATCATGTGAGGACTAATGAGTTTCAAGTGCAGCAGAGTGCAGGTTTCGAGACGCTAGGGTTGCTCGTGGAAGTAACATCGCGCTCATCATCTTGTATTTCTTTTCTGTAAGCATTTTTACTATATGGTATCTACGCTATTATAGTATATCAAGGACCTTGTGGTTCTGATGAACCTGGAATTTGAGTTCCCCTTCATCAAAAATAGTGATAATTCCAGGAGAATCTTGATCGCACGGATAGGCCGTTGAGTCATTAAAGGTCTGGGACGATGGTTCCACTTTCTGAGTTGATGCGCAGACAAACGGACTTCGGCTTAGTATCAGCTCAGAAACTTGGATTCTTGACCAAATCTGGATGGCTTAGTAATATTATCCTTGATTATTTTCTATATTCTTAGTTTGTTTTAATCTTTTTTTTTAGCCCAGCATGCATCATGTAGAACTTTGAGTTTTCGTGCTGGAAATCTTCATATTATGGTTGTAATGAAGGTCACTCGCTCTTGATTGAGTTGACATGAGATATTCCATTCCAAATCAAGTACTTTATTCTATCTGAAGCCGCTCAGGCTGATTACTTGAAAAATGTCCCTTTGTTGGATCTCCATCTCAATTCTCTTTATTTTTCTGCAAATCTACCTTGGTTGTAGCACGTCCACATTGGCTGGTAACCGCTCTCCAATGGTCTTTCCCTGTCGTGCCCGCGCGCACACCTTTTACCTTACATTTTTTTCTTAGTTTAAATCTCCTTTATCCAACAAATCGATGTTTCCTTGGACTCACTCGGAGTTGTTTCGCTTTGAATCTTGGAAAGATTTCCAATGCTTAGTGTCTGAGGCGTGTCACATCACACCTTGGCGTCTCCTTATCAGTTCACTCCACTTCATTCCGCTTGTTGCACTTTTCACCTTCATTTCGTCTCACTCCCTTGCAAAGCAGACGCCAAGGCGGGGCAGCTGTAGACACGCCAAAATTGACACTATGTTGATCAAATCTCATGTCACTATGATGATGCCCCAAAGAGAACTTCAATATATTCATAATATGAAGTTTTTCTATCTTTTTGTGTGTGGTTTTGATTTGTTCTTGCATTTTGTGATTCGCGACCTGAAGAGGGGCGTGTTTTAAATAGCGACCTTATCTAGGGCATTTTCTCAAGAAAGGACGACTAAGTGTCAGGGCGTCAATTCCTGGTATTATCCGGTTTCAAAATAAATTCAAAATTAATTTAAATTATTGATTAACGTCCTTCCTCAGGGCGTGTTTTCAATTAACGCCTTCATCATAGGCGTGTTCTCTTAATTTTCATATAAAGTAAGTTTTATTGCCAAAATTAAATCCAAGAAGTGACGCCCTTGATGGAGGTCGTGTTTTGAATAACGTCTTTATGAAGGTCATCAATTTGGGATTTGACGCCTTTCGCAAGGTCATGTTTTCCGTTTCGTGTCCTGCTTTAACTCCTCTTTCCCGAAGAGTTCCCTGCCTCCGTTGGTCTCCTTGCTCGAATTAGAGCTAGAGTCCTGCCTTCTTTGATCATTGCCTATCCTTATCTTCCTAAATTTGAGCTTATCTTCGATTGGAATCCTATAAAAGGATGCTCTGGTCGATCGAGACAGAGGTTCAAGAGGTTGAAGAGTTCACAGGTTAAGAGGTTAGACGGGTCAGAGAATTCCAAATCAAACAGAGGTTTACAGTTTACAGGTTACAGAGCTCCGTCTTCCTCCTGTGCGATTGTTTGAAGGGGCTCTGCTTCCTCTGCTTCCTCCGCATCTAGCCGGCCGCGTCCACCTTGTTTCCCTTTACTGTCGTCAGGGACAGCAGGGTTTTCTTTTATTTTTTTCTGTGTTGCTTCGTCTTCATCAACCGATCACCACTGGGTTCGTCCTTTTTTTTTGCGTTTGCATTAGTTCCATCATCATCATTGTCTCTTCTTCTTTTACGTTTGCATTAGCTTCATCACATATCTCTTCTTTTCCCTAATTCCTCTTTAGGGGTTTTTAAAAAAACCAAAAAATAAGGTGCGCATGTTTTTGTCCTTTTTTTATCTTCATGTCATCTTTGGATTGATACTACGTGCACTTGGCTGATCTCCTTCTTGTTTATTTTGTCTTATTTTTGCAAGGATAATCAATAAGGAAAACCCCCCTTCATCGGTCGGCTGATTGAAGACGAGGAAGGAATTCACAATCTATCCCGCGTTCTATTTTTCACCAGGTATTCGCGATCTTCTTTATTTGTTATTGAGGTAACCCCTCTGGCGATCACCCTCCTCCATAGCACCACGTGCTTATTTGCTTCTTTATCTTCATATCATCATCTCCACATATATATATTTTTTCTCTTATTTAAAACTCCCCATGTTCATGTGTGGATTTATCACGATCTACAATATACCAAGTGGTCATGCATGACAATGCAATACAAACAGTCCTATATGCATCAGATTTTCAATGATTGTATGTCATGTGCATGTTTATGCCATTCTCATATATGCACACAGCTCACAGTACAAATAAGAAAGCCCACAAAAATCAATGCAATAGTCAAACCAATTAAAATAAAACATGTATGCATGAAGCTATGACTTCTCAGCTCAACCATAATTTTCATTTGAACAGATTTGAGAAATTTACCTGAATGGGGTTTTATCAACTTGGGTGCCTTGGTTTATTTCCCACTTTTTATGGGCAGGTACCCAAACAGTCTTGGGTCCTGCATGGTTAATAGTGACACCTTTGGTAGGTGTTCTAACCTTTTAGCATTTAGGTCATCAGATCTTATCAGATGGCATATATTCATTGAATGACCTAATATACAACAATAATAGCAAGAGGCAGCAGATTTCAGATTTGTTTTATGCACATTCTGATTAGCATGAGTTCTATGTGCATTTGCATGAAATTTTCTGTTAACAGAATTAAGATTCTGTTTACCAACATAAGCCAGCCAACAGTCAGCAGCTCTATGGCCTAGCTTCCCACATTCAAAACATGCAAGTGTTTTCCTTTCAAAAATAAATTCATTTCTATCAGAAATATTTCTATTGACAGGGAATTTACCAGATTTATTGTTAAACTTCCTTCCCTGAGCATGCCAACATTGGGCTGCAATGTGGCCCGATTTGCCACAGTGACAACAGTAAATTTTCTCATTCAGATGATCATGACTTCTCGCATGAGATCTCTTAGCTTCCTTGTCATCTTGTTTCATTGAGTTACATTCATGCATAACATGACCAATTTTATGACAATAGAAGCAATGAATTCTTTTCTTTTGAACAAAAGAAGGTTTCTTAACATGAAGCTTCCTACCATGTATTTTATCAACATTCAGATCATCCTTGTTGAGCACAAGACAATTGTACATGAAGTGACCAAATTTCCCACAGTAGAAGCAATTAACATACTTAGCATGAGATTTCTTGTCACCTTAAACTTCCTCAGTATGTTGATTGTTCTTTTTATTTATTTTCTGTTTTGTTTTCTTATTTTCTTGGTCAGCAACTTGTTTAGGCGATGAGGTGGAGGTGCTAGCTATGTTTGAGCTACACACGAAGGTTGTATGAAGTTTATTCCTCATTCCCTGCTTAACTTGAGAACTACTGCCCTTCTTCATGCAATTATATGTGGATATAACATTCTGCTTCTCTTGATTAGCAGAATCAGACAGAGACTTATTCAAATTTAAAATTTCATTCCTAAGAGAAGAGATGAGTAGTTCAGAGTTTGTTAGATCTTCTTCACAGGTGAGAATTTGTTTCTTCATGGTGTCATACAGATTTTTAACAATTTCTAGTTCCTGTTTCAATTCATTCTCAAATTAAATTTCCTTATCAGCAGATTTTTCTTTTTCAAATGACAACCATTTTTCAGAAAAGACAGTATTAAGAACTATTAGCCTTTTATTTTGATCTTTTAGATGAGAATTTTCTTCAATCAACTTGTTTTCAAATTCTTCTTTCAATTTCAATTTAGATTTTAGATTTTCATTTTCAGCCTTTAGACTTATGATTTCAGCATTTTTCTCTTTTCTTAATTTTCTCTTTTCTGACTTAATTCTTTTATATTTTTCCAGTAGATGCTCATGCATGGCAACTAAATCATCATGACTAATATCCTCGGTCTCAGAGTTTACCTGGGATGAGGACTCATCTGATTGATCACTCCTTCTTGCCATGAGACATTCTTCTTCCTTTCCATTGTGGATGCGAAGCAATTCATCCAATATTTCCTTTGCCGAGCTACAACCTGAGAAAGAGGAAAAATCATCAGAACCGATTGCAGCCTTCATTAAATTTAGAGCTCTCACATTATCATCATTTTTCAACTTATGAACATGAGTCCACTTGGACTTATCCTTAGGAAGTTCATGTGGACTGTGAGAGATAACCTTCCACAATTGTGGATTAATAGAGTTAACATGCTTGTGCATACGATATAGCCAGAATTTAATATTTGAACCACTGAATAGTGGAGGATGAGCCATGAGAGCACAACAGATTAATGCAACAGGAATATTGACGCACTAAAAACAAATTAGCACCGAAAACCAGAGATCGAATCTGCAGGTCGCTAGACCTTGTATGCAGACACCGCTCTGATACCAACTGTTAGGGTGCTAGGCCCAGATACAGAGGGCGGTGAATGTATCCTTCTACGAAAAATACCCAAAATAAAACTCAGATGCTAGACGCAATCACAGAATGAAACAAATTCAATTAAACTTATGAGCAAACACATGGAGCGCGCCTATCCAAGCATCTAGCGGAAGCAAGCACACAAAGCAAACCATAGCTCAAAGGATTTTTAGGTGGTTCGGTCCTCCAGACCTACATCCACCCCTCACTCCCAACCGGAGTGAGGCTTCACTAGCAAATGCTAGAACCAAGCAGACTCAGTCTGTGAACAGTTGCTGCCACACAGCTTGACCAGGGGAACAACCTCCCCTCTTCCTCCAACTGGAGGGACACCCCAAGTGACTCCCAGCCACTTGGAAACCAGAGACCGAAGTCTCTCTTCCTCCAGACTAGGAGGGAACCCGCTAGTGACTCCCAGTCACCAGCAACCAGAGGTCGCAGACCTCTCTTCCTCCAACCGGAGGGACCCCTGGACTTGCAAGCCACAAGCCCAGAATCGGAGACAAGTCTCCCTTCTCCTGAATCCACAGTGTTGCATCCCTATGGTTTTGATGATGTCTCACACTATAAATCAATCTTCTATCTCTAGATTTATGCTGGTTCATCATGTAAGTGAGTATAGTTCATATGCTGTTTCATTATTTCATCTATCTACACTGTTTGGTTAGTATGGACAGTAGTGGGTCGACCCACCCTTGCTGATGCGTCGACCCATCAGAACATTGATTGTCTGGGTACCAAAGTCTATACACCAGCTTGATCGATTAAGTCTATACATTGAACTATTCTTCAAAGTCTGTACAGTGGCTTCGAATCGACAAGTCTGTACATCGGCTTCATTCACTCAAGTCCATACATCCATAGTGAATCATCAAGTCCATACATCCATAGTGAATCATCAAGTCCATACATCCACAGTGATACTTCCATGTCTGTACAATGCTGAAGTCTTCACAAGTCTGTACACTGCTTGAGCCTCACCAAGTATGTACATCGCTTCAAGCGATTCAAGTCTATACAGTCAGCCTTCACGATTCAGAGTCTGTACATCGGTCCTTCAGCGTCTCATGCATCGTCTCACTCTCGCAATGTTCATACACTGGCTCAAGCTTGTCGAAGTCTAGATATCGCCGTTGGGCATCAAAGTCTGAACACTGGCCTCATGCTTCAAGTCTATACATTGGGTTATCCGACCACAACTCTATACATTCAGTTGTTATAACTTGAGTCTTCAGTGCTCACAGCACACTCGTTCCAAGTCTGTACACTGGTTAGGCTTCGCGAAGTCTACACAGTGGCTGAGCAATGTAAAGTCTACACATTGGTAAGGCTAGTTCATGCATTGTTCATCACATGTCTATACACTGCCATTCATGTGCTTTTTCATTAAGTCTATACACTCTCTCACGTTGTACACACTTACTCAGTTGCTGTTTCTGAAGTATATACACTCGTGTTAATAGCCTGAACTAACTAAGTATATACATTCCTTCTGTCACTGTCTGCAGGCGATTCAGGCTGATGATTGGGCACGTGATCCGAGGTTGGCACCTAGCACTTGATCCAAGAAACCAGGAACATGACACGTGGATGGCATCCCAGTCAGGATGCTGCCATGTGGTCGAAATTCAAATGATCTGGCAAAAAGTTCTTGGGCGGGAACCTGGAAGCCACACGCCTAATATCTGCTATAAATATGAAGCTTCATCCTTCAGTAGAAGTGTGATCGTGAAAAGAAAAAGCAGAAGCCATTTGTGTGAGACTGCACGATCCAGAAAGGAAAAAGAGCAGAGAGTTCCATATTGTCCAGATCCAAGAGGAGTATGTTCGAGAGAGAGAGAGCAGTGTCTGTGGTTTAATGAATTGCTTCCTTTGAAGCTACATTTGTATTGGTTTCAGAATCGACTGCTTCTTCGTTGGTCTTTGTTTCTATTTTGTTTTCTTTTCATTTTGTTCATTCTTCTGATTCGAATTGGTTCCCCTCCGGTGTGTGGAGGAAGGGAGTGTTACTCCGATTTCCCTCTGGGTTGCAGAGGAAGAGAGATCGGTGATCTCTGGTGTTGCTAGTGACAGGTTGTCATTAGCAGGTTCCCTCCGGTGTGTGGAGGAAGGGAGAGGTGTCTCCGGTTCTGTTCTAGCTGGTAGCTGGAACAGGTTTCAAGCTCTGTGGGTAGCAGAGCTTGGTTGAGGGATTTGTTTCCCTTGGTTGTTCAAGCTGTGTGGCAGCATGTTGTTCGCAGACTGAGTCTGCAGTGTTCTAGCATTGTCTAGTGGAATCCTCATTCCAGTTGGAGTGAGGGGTGGATGTAGATTGCGGACTGCAATCGAACCACCTAAAAACCGAGTGCCTCCTTTGTGGTTTGCTGTTATTATCTGCGCTCTCCATCTGCTTGTCTCTTTGCTTCCATGTGATCAGTTCTTCATTCTCATTTACTTATATTGTCTTGCTTGGTGACTGCGTTTGCATTTCTCTGTGTGCGGGTTCAGGAGGGGCGTAAGCAGTAGAATTAATTTTCCGCCTAAGTTTTTACAAATTGGGAGTGATCTATTCATCCCCCCCTTCTATATCACTCTTGCTGCGCTAACACACAGGATGAACCCGATCCCCAGCAGGGCAATCAGAAGAACAAGAATAACCAAATGAAAAAGGGAAAAATAAGAAAGGAAAAATACACAGCGATCAGAAAGCTGTAAAGAAGGATAACACAGATGTGGCTCGCATGGAGCTGACTGGCCTAGATTTGATCCACGGTCCAGTAGACAGATCTTCAGGTAAGCTTATCCTCTTCTTCTCTTCTCTCTCGCTCACTCTCTTTCTCTTCTCTGCTCTCTTCTTTTTACTCTCACTGTCTTTCTCTTTTCTTTCAATTCTTACGAGCTCTCTCTTTCTCTTTTTTTTTCTTCTGCTGCTCTCACTCTCTTTCTTTCCTTTACTCTTTTCTTCTTCTCTTCTACTGGATCGAACTCTCAGCACTTCTGCTTATCTGCTATTGCCCTCAAGGCTTCGATCAGTCTTCATCTGTTGGATGAAGGCTTCCTTTTATAAGCAGCAGCAGCAGCTAGGGCGTGAGCTTCCCACGCCTTCCGTCCAGAAGATTCCTCCTCGGATCACGTGCTCAGCACCCACCTCGGATCACTTGTCAGGTGCCAGCTTCGGGTCACGTGCCCATTAATCAGTACGCTCAGCAACTGGAGTTGAGGTGGCGTCAACACACTTGCTCCAAAGGGTTGACGCAGCCTTCAAAGACATTCGACCAGCAAAACTTAAGTCTGCTGCGTTGACTCCATCAGCCTGCTGCGTTGACGCATGGGTGATCCAGTGATCAAGTCTTCAGTAGATGGGTGTGCTGCGTCGACGCTCTCAATCAATGGCGTTAACGCAGTGAGGCATTCCAGTAAGCCATTAGCTTCGTCTCTTTAGCTGCTGCGTCGACGCTGCTCAATTGTGGCGTTGACGCAGTGGAATAGCCTGTGAAGGTCTCTGCTTCTTTAACTGCTGCGTCGACGCTGCTTGCTTGTGGCGTTGACGCAGTGGAAGATATCGTGAAGGCTTCGTCAACTGATGCGTGGACGCTTTAAGCTCCCAGCGTCGACCCTGTTCCCTTCAGCAACAAGAATGAAGTCATAAGATTTAAGTATGTACATTACAGTGTATATACATCGTTATATAGACTTGTAAAGGTGAATGCAACGTACAGACTTGCCCAATGTGTTGACTTCAACAAAGGAGGCAACGACTGTATAGACTTTAAATCCTAAAGGCAGTGTATAGACATTGAAGAACAACAACCAATGTATGGACTTTCCAATGCAAACAACAATGTATAGACTTCATGTAAAAGCCCAATGTATAGACATTGAATTAGAAGACCAATTGTGAGCGACGTTACGTGGTTCGGGGAGCGAAGAAGACGCGGAGCGCGCGGGCTCCTCTTTTGTTTGCTGCAACATAGAGATAAGAGAAAAGAGAAGGGGCCACCACGGGAGATTGCTCCGGCGGGGCGAGCGGGACAAATGTAATATAGCAAGATATGGGGGTTAAACGGCCATAGCAGGAAGTGACTCGCCGCGGCCTCGAGAACAAGATGTGATCGCCAGGGGCCAAAAGACCCCAAAATAAAGAAAGTGATCGCGCCTACCTCGAAAGCGGGAGATGGCGGGTTGCTTCTTCCTCCCCCTTCGGCGGGCTGACGGAGAGGGCTTTCCTTGGGTATCCTTGCAAAACAATGACAAACAAGTAACGAGTGGATTAGAAAGATGAAGGTGTAGTATTCAAATCCTTGCGATAAAAATAACGAAATGATGGCAACACACACACCTGGTTGGTGTTGTCTTTTAAACCCCTCTCAGATACGAGTAGGAGGAAATGTGATGATGGATGCAAGAAGTATATAAGAAGAGGCGCCCTTATAAAGGGGGATAGAGGATGCAAGATGATGAATGTAAAAGAACTATGAAGAAAAGGAAAGGATTGGCTTATTGGATGTGTCGATGGCAAAATCCGGCGGAGCTCCGGCAGCGTAGGGATGACATGGAAGCGCGGTGGATGAAGACGACCTTCCTCTCGCGAGCGTGGGCACCCGAGAAGCCGGCAGAACCTCCACCTACAAAAGACCCCACGGGTTAGAAATGACTCTGGCAGCCTCTGGGCTCCGGCAGCCTATCGGATCTCTTAGAAGCTCCCCCAGAACTGAGGGGGTGGACTTCTATTTATAGGGCTCCGGAGGGTGGAGGCATCCAGGACCCTGGACACCTCCATCAGGGCCGAACTAATATTTTAATCTATTTTTTTTCATTTTTTTTGAATATTTTCTTCGGGGCGTCCAGGGTCCCGGACGCCTCTATAACATCCACCGAACTCCACCGAAAGACGCACGCGATTTGGCACAACGCGTGGTTTTGGAGCGGCGACCCGTGATTCAGAAATGGGCGCGTCCAGCTGGCTGGACGTCTCCATAATTTGGATTTTTTCACACACGACAAACCGTCGTTCGATGGGCGGCGCCCGTGAGGGAGTTGATGGAGGCGTCCAGGGGCCTGGACGCCTCCATAAATATATATATTTTTTGTTTTGTTTTTATGCCAAGGCTGGCATTTTGTATTTTTTATATTTATTTTCATGGAGGCGTCCAGGGGCCTGGACGCCTCCATTAATTTTTATATTTTTTATGTATTTTTTGGGTTATTAAATAAATTCAAGTAATGGAGGCGTCCAGGAGCCTGGACGCCTACATGAAGACCCCCCGGGTCCCTTAAAAAAGGCTTCGGCAGCCGCCCGCCAGACCATCTTCCTGGTTCTGGAACCTTCCGGTGCGTCCGATTGGTGTTGATGCCGTCCGAATGCCGCAACGAGACGGTTCCGGATGCCGAAAAGGGTAGAAGAATACCCAAGAAAAGGAAGCACTCAAGTGATTCAAAATGCGTAAGCCGTCACGGGGCGTCGTATAGTAATATGAGACTTTCTTAGGAGATGTCAGGAATGGCGTGTCTACAGCTGCCCCGCCTTGGCGTCTGCTTTGCAAGGGAGCGACACGTAGTGGAATGGTTTCGAAGTGGAGTGAAATGAAGTGGGAGCGGACTGATAAGTTGATGCCAAGGTGTGATGAGACACACTTTTGACGTTACTGTTTGGAATCTTTCCTGAAGTTTCAATGAGGCGACCTTGAAGAAGATCTTTCAAATATTGACGATTGCCTGGACGGAGATCAAATAAGGGAGGGTGAGATGTGTGCTCAGGCACGAAAAATAAAGGAGGCCAACTTCTCAGTGTGGAAGTACCTGGGTCATAAACCCGCAGGTTTCACCTTTGGTGAGCGGTTACCAGCCGATGTGGAAGTGCTGCGGCCAAGGTGGGTCAATCAAGGTAAAAAGTAAAGAAATATCTGAGAGTCTGTCCAAACAAGGGTCTCCTTTGGAAGAGCAACGTAGGGCCGTTTCAAGGAAACTCAGTATTTCATTCGGAGTGGAATATCTCATATTTGTAAGAATTGAAGCACAGCGGCTTTCGCAATCGAATCACTTGAATGATCTTCCGCAATAAATCAAAGTCCTATATGAATGCATGCTGGGTTAAAATTAAAATTTAAAATAAACTAAAATAGAAAATAGCCAAGGATAATATTGTCAACTTGTTAAGAACGGGTCAGGATACCGATCCGGTGAGCCGATACTGGGCTGGGGCCCATTTATCCACGCACCAATTCACCAAATGGCACCGTCGTCCCCATGCTACCACAAGTTAACGGCCTATCCGTACAACCCAAATTCTTCTGGGATCATCACTGTTTTTGTTGAAGGGGAACTCAAATCCCAGATTCGTTCGGGCCGCAAGGTCCTTGACATGTTCTAGTAGCGTAGGTATCATATACTATGATGCATGACATGGTGGGACCAACCATTGAAAGGTGGGACAGGAGATAGGACAAAGACTTCCGTTAGTAGAACCTGCATAGGCCAGCATGGATCAATAACATTAGAAAGTAACAGAATCATAACAGAATCGCACCACAATGGAAAGGAGATCTAGCCAAAATCCTGACACTGACCGCTGATGTGACATGTTCCATCCTGTAGCGCCCTACCCTTCCTATAAGAACTCCCCTTAGGCTAGTTCATTCAAAAGCATCAAGGTGGGTTTTGGAAGCTCGGGAGAGGAAAGAGAGGAGAATCTAGAGATTTCAGGATGGAAGGAGAGTCTTCCCGCGTTATGAAGAGGAGCAGGCCTAGTAGCGAGATCAGGCGACTCTCCGACCTCGAGGGTCATCTGAGTGGGACGATCATGTCGCATATGGTAAGCTGATTCTTTTCAAATGTCTCCACGTGAACCTTCTTCTTACTTCCTTCATTTCTTCTTCTTTCTTTTCTCTTCCAGCCATATCCACTCTTCTCAGGCCCGAGGAAGTTTTCCAAATTGCCATGGCTTTCAAAGCTAACTTCCAACATCTCCATCGGCATGAGGGCCATACTCTCGAAGTGGCATCTGCAGGGGCTCCTTATTCACGCCAAACACTACGAGAAGATTCGTATGGACTAGGCGGCTATGGGCGCACTGGTGGAGATCTGGCATCCCCAGACCCACACTTTTATCTTCTGGACCTTCGAGGTGACCATCCTCCTCGAGGAGGTGGAACTGCTGCTCGGATTGAAGAAATTCAGGAGTAACGGGAAGGTGAAGGCTATGCGGATGCTGACATGGGGGACTTCCGAAAGCGTCCTTGGAAGCTTCATGCCGCCCGACGCAGCCCGAAAGGTTCGTACTCAAAAGGGAATTGATTTGCAAAAGCTCGCGGAATGGGTCATGGAGGCCCTGAGAGGGTTACCAGATGATGACTATTTGGAGGGAATCATGAAAGGGTTCACCATTTGTCTGGCGGGTGCTCTCTTGTTTCCTTATACCGACAACATGGTGGAGGAAGACCAACTAAGTGCTATCTGCGGGATCTGGCGTGGAAAGAGGGTGGGACTCGCTGTCCTTGCCTACCTGTATAGTGGCCTTACTGCCTCGAGCATGGGTAAGCCTCCTTTTGGTTGCGCACTTGTCCTGAGTTGCTGGCTGGATTTGCATTTCAAGTTTGATCACCGTGAGGGAATGCCAACCGCTTCGAAGCTCTTCCAACAAAGCCCTCATCATCACATAGCCGACGTGTTAGGCTTCGGTGGTACTGTAGTGAACCGCGTTCCGTGGCTGAAGAAACGTGAAGACTAGCGGTCTCACTTCCGCACCGTGACACAAAGCTTCTTCACTTGCGCACCGGCATGTTTGCTTTCGCTTGATCTCCTCATGAAACCTTCTCCCGAAGTTGATCTTCAACTGATCGGCGCGACCGAGTTCGTCCTTTATAATGCGCATCGGTGCTGCCTCCAGATTGGCATCCCACGCCATTCGTTCCCGCTACCGACTGGCATCGTTCCTTTGAAGAAGAGGGAGTTGGGCACTGAAGCGAACGCGAAGGAAGCGAAGGCCGTCAAAGCACCCTGGAAGACAAGTGTTGCGGGAAAGGCCATAGCGCATGTGGGGGAAGAATGCGAGCTGTGGAGGGCTTATGTAACTGAACTGGGGAAGTTAAGGCCTAAGGCGCCTAAACCCCTGATGTAGCTCATTCTGCTTGTCTGATGGAATAAAATCAGGCATTTGGAAGTTTTGGACCCTTGTCCCCTTAATTATTATTTTTTTGGTGATTTTTCTTTTTCTTTGTGTTTTTATTTTGTGCTTTTGTTTGGATTATATACATACTATTGTCTTATTTCTCTTTTATTATTTTTTTGAATTTTTTATTATGCAGGCGTCCAGGGGCCTGGACGCCCCTACGTTTTTATTTTTCGTTTTGAAATTTTTATTATTTTTTTTGGGAGCGTCCGGGGTCCTGGACGCCCCTAATTTTTTTATTTTTTATTTTTTTTAGTTTTGTTTTGGGGGCATCCAGGCGCCTGGACGCCCCTAAGTTTTTTTGAATTTTGAAAAAATAAAAATAAAAAACGTGGGGGCGTCCAGGCGCCTGGACGCCCCAAATAAGGTGGATTCTATATATATGGGGGGCCTCCCCCCCTTGCTCATTTACTGTTCATTCATACGACCCAGTCAAACCAGACGACCCATTCTTAGTCCCAATGGAGCATGGAGGCCCGAGCCAGGGTGGAGAGAAGCGGAAACGACAGGCTCGTCGTCCGAGGAGGCTGAGGGATGATGCCGAGGAGGCTGCAGCGGCGGAGGAGATTACCGTGGAGGAGGAGGCTCCTCCTTTGGCCGTAGAGGCTGCAGTAGATGCTGGCGACGCGGGAGAGGACGATCACGACCCGGTAAACCCTTCGGAACTTCAATCTGTTGGTTTAATAGGCTGGATAGGCGGACGAGAGGCCGTGTGGTGAGGGCCGGTGAGTGAGGGAAGGAGGCGTCCAGGGGCCTGGACGCCTCCACATTTTATTTTTTTCTTTTTATTTATTTATTTATTCACGTAAATAATAAAATAGGATTAAAAATAAGGAGGTGTCCAGGACTTAGGACGCCTCCATGATAATATATATATATATATTTTATTTATTTTTGTTTTTGTTTTTGGGTTTTTCTAAAAATAAAATAAAGAAAATAAAGAAGAGGCGTCCAAGGGGTTGGACGCCTCTAATAAAAACATAAATATTTTTTTAAAAATAAAATAAAAAATAAAATAAATAAGTAGCATATACAGTGTTATTGTTTATTACTATCCATGCTGCTGATGTGTTGCCCTGTTGGTTTTATGGTGTGCAGGGCATGATGAAGGGCCGGATCAGCTGGTCTCTAGTGGTGGCAGCGTACCGTAGGCTGCCAGACTTCCAGAGGGCGCGTGTGGATGCCATGGGCTTTGGAGCCTTCCTCAGGATCGAGCCCTTCGGCTCGACCTTCCTCTTATCCAGGCATTGAGGGAGCGGTGGCATGCGCCGAGTCGGGCGTTTCTGATGCCCTGGGGGCACATGGTGCTGACACTAGAGGACGTAGCTCGGATCACCGGGCTACGAGTTGACGGAGAGGCGGTCAGCGGGGTCACCTACCCCGACTACCGAGAGAGTGCCCTGGACCTGCTGTGGTTAGAGATGAGCGTGACCGACAGAGACAGCATGGTAGTCGGCCGAGTGGAGATTATGGAGGTGCTCGGATTCGTCGACCCGCGCCAGCGGGTTAGCGAGATTGGAGCAGAGTTTCTGGCACGACTGGAGGGAGATGCCCGTGCAGCTTTTACCCAGGACCCGAGCGAGCGGGAGCTGGTGGATCTAGACCTCCGGAGGTTTCTTTTCTTCTTCCTGGGCCGCCTTCTGCTGGGGACGAAGGGGGATGGCATCCACTGCCGCTTCCTCAGGATCCTGGCGAACCTTGACAGAGTGGGGCACTACGCGTGGGGAGCGGCTCTGCTTGCCCATTTGATTGCTGATCTCTCCCAGACTTCAGAGAGGGAGACGACAGTCAGCGGCTTCGCACCTTTTCTCCAGGTACACAATTTATTTATGCATTTTACCGTAGTTAAATATGCAATCACTCGTGCTAATGATGTATGATGGATGCAGGTGTGGAGTTATTACTACTTCCAGATGGGGAGGGCCAGGCAGGGGAACAGGAGAGCCGTTCCTCTAGCGCGACAGTGGAGGCCGGTCGTGGTAGCGGCACCACATAGCTACCAGCTGGCGTCACTTCATCGGGAGCTGAGCGAGTATCCCGAGGCCATGGTATGATGCGTATGATTTTTTGTGTTTTTATGCATGTGACTGAATGGTAACTAACATGATGTATGTATGGTGATGCAGGTGGTGTGGAGACCCTACCTGGGCTTGGGCGACGCTGTCCAACCTTGGGTTGTAGTGGGTCTTCCTCATTTCGGACGAGACGTGTGGGTCCATTGCCTGAACGAGATCGAGCCGCTTCAGCTGGGGCTGGTTATGAGGACGTTGGGGCTAGCCCAGGAGTGGGTTGATGTAGATGAGCCGGCCCGCATCGGGCGGAAGACCAAGGGGAAGGTGAAGATTGTGGACTGGCGTACGCGCTTCCTGGCACAGTACCAGGACTGGCAGCAGCGCGGGGTCCCAGTGGTGTGCCATGTACAGGACAGTACTGATTACCTGAGATGGTACCGGGCTACGTACGGGGACCGCCTCTTCCTTGGTGGTATGGCAGGGGTAAGTGAAATGAAAATGCTTCACCCTTCTATATGTATATGCTTGTGGCACTAACTTATGTGCAATGTAGGATGCTCGTGACAACATGATTACTGACCTGCGGGCCCAGCAGGCAGACGCCAGGCGGCAGTTGGTGGCCATCCGACAGGAGTTGGAGATCCTGGTGAGTTTATGCGATGTATTTTTTGTGACCTGGATTTCGATGCTTAGCCTCTGACTGTCGTTTGCCCCATGTTTCAGCGGGCCCACCAGGCAGCAGCAGCCGGGACGGCTGGTGGAGTGGGTTCCAGTTCGTGGGGCCCTCCCCCGGAGATCTCTGCCCTTCAAGAGCAGCTGGCGTGCGCGGTGGCTCGGGCTGAGGAGGCCGAGCGTGATCACGAGGCTCGAGTGAGTGCTTGCTTGGCCCTGACCCTCTTCTAGCTGCTTTCCTTCCATCACTGCTCTCTCACGGTGCATGCGTGCTTCGATAGGTGGCCGAGATTCGGGAGGCCCTGGCCCGTGCTATTCGTGCCGAGTAGGAGCGCGATGCTCGGGTGGCGGAGCGTGACGCCCGGATTGTGGAGCTGGAGGAGGAGCGGCGACGGGAGGCTGAGGAGCTCCCTCATGACGTGTTGGATCTACGGATTGCCCTCGAGCTGTCGAGGAGAGAGGCGATGAGAGAGAGAGGAGAGGGAGAGGGATAGGGAGATCCTAGAGAGAGAGAGAGGGATAGGGAGATCCTAGAGAGAGAGAGGGAGAGGGATAGGGAGATCATGGAGAAAGAGAGGGAGTACAGGAGGGCAGAGCGACATGGAGATTGGGACGAGAGGAGGGCCTTGGAGGCCCAGGTGAGGGAGCTCCGACTGAGTCTTGGCACGGCGGAGAGGAGACTTCGGGAGAGTGAGGAGCGGTATCAGAGGGCGAAGGAGCGCGGGGCGCGACTTCGTTAGTCTGGTTCCTTTTCCGTGGGTAGCTTTCTAGTTTCTTCGGCCGAGGAGCGTCGCCGCACCTTGGAGGCTGGCATGGTGCCCCCTGGGGAGGCGAGCATGGCTTCTCAGGGTTCACAGAGGTCACAGAAGCCCCCTAGGGATCCCCGTCAGAGGAGGGAGGAGAGAGATGACCAGGAGGGTAGTGGTGAGAGTTAGAGAGTTACTTGTACGCTCCACCCTCCTTACTGCATTATGTACTTTCAACTATTATATGAAATGAAAATGGCTTTCTTGTGTTGTGTGTACCTTTCCTCTCTCACTTTTCTTTCTTTGCACTTGTCCTTCGAAGCACGCTCCACGAGACCTTACCCTGAGCAGCGGGGAACTACGCTTTGCACGGGGGGATTCTGTTTCCTTTCTCCTTTTTTTTTGGGCGCGTCCAGGAGCGAGGACGCGTCTTAATTCTCGAATTCAAATTTAAAGCGACGGGTGGCCTTTCTTCTCCCGTGCCTTACCTGCAAACGAGCCCGCCATCTGCCGAAACTTGCTCGCCCGTCTTTGTCTTCTTCCCCTCAATCGATGGAGTTCGGCGGTCTGGACCACGGCGAAGGTGGAGAGGGATGCGGGCCCCCTCGCCTGAGGAGGGACGCGCCAGAGCATGGAACGACGTCCATGGAGGAGGAAGGGCCGCTTCGGGCCCCCGAGGGACCCGAGGGGCCCGATGTCGCGGAGGGAGGTGAACACGGTCTGGTAGGTCCTCCGATCTCTTCTTCTTTGATCCATTTTGAGTTTTGAAGCGAGCCGCGCGAGGGGGGAAAGGGTTTGGTGAGTGTTGCACTCAAATGATGGACGCGTCCTAGACAGGGGACGCGTTCTTTGTTATGATGCGAGGCCCTTCTTTCTTGGTGCAGGACATGGCGAGGACCCTGGGCCTGACCGATGAGTGGGCGAGTGCAGACGAGCCGAGCCGCGTCAGGAAGGAGAGCCACGGCAAGGCGAAGCTCGAGGATTGGCGCATACGTCTCCCTGGACAGCAAGGGAGCGTATTGGTGCAGGACAGTGCCGACTTCCTGCGGTAGCAGTGAGAGAGTTATGCGGGACTTCCCCAAGCCGGGGATACGCGCGACGTCAACGGCTCGTGTGCCCAATTAGCCGAGGTCAGGCGGCAGCTGGCCGCCACTCAACAGGAACTGTCGCTCCTGGTAAGCTAAGTGCTACATTTTCTATTTTTAAATGTGGAGCTTAGCTGACGGCTGTTGTTTGTTCATTCCAGCGTGCCCAGCAGACAGCGATGGTGGGAGTGGCTGGCGACGCATCTTCCAGTTCCTCGGCCCCTTTTCTTGAGATTGCCTCCCTTCGGGAGCAACTTGCTGGTGCGGTGGCTCGGGCTGCCCGGGCGGAAGAGGAGCGTGATGCCTGGGTGGCGACTGTAGCAGAGCTGCGACATCGCGGTGAGGAGAGACCTTCTCCAGACATCCTGGAGTTAAGGGTTCTTCTGCAGATGACGAGGAGAGAGGCAGAGAGAGAGAGGGTCGAGAGAAGGGCCGAGCGTCAACGGGATCAGACCGAGAGGAGGGCCTTGGAGGCCCAAGTGAGGGAGCTCCAGCTGGGCCTTCAGGCCGTCATGCAGAGGCTAGGAGAGATGGAGACGTGCTACGAGAGAGCGCGAGAGTTCGGGGAGTGACTGCGCCAGTCTGGTTGCTTTGCCGCTAGTGGCTTCTTCGCCATGCCAGGGGAGGAGCAGCGAGTCATTACTATGGAGCCGGCACCACGAGGCAAGGCGGGTGCTATTGCACGGAGATCCAGGAGGCTTCTGAGGGACCCTCACCTTAGGGGAGAGGAGAGGGACATCTAGAGGGATGAGCACGAAGATAATGGCACGAGTTGGCGAGCCAGTGGACCCGCCTCATCTCTATGATTGTAGTGTTTATGATAGCTTATGTAGAATTATGAATGGAGTGATTTGATTTTCTGCTGCTTGTTTGTTCTCTTGTGCGTTCCTTCTTCCCGACACTTCTTCTCCTTTGCACTGTTCCCATGTGATGGGTCTGCCGAGACTCCACCCCAAGCGGAGAATCGCGTCTTGTTGTGACCATTTTCCACGGGAATCTGCCGTCGAAGTAAATAATGACGGCCCTAGTCCCTTTTCCTGGATGTTGTGTCAAATTTTGCGGACGTCCTCCAAAACATGATAGGGTATCCCTAGACAACATAGGGGGCTAGTCGTCATATTCTTCGTCCAATCAATCACCCTGTGTGAGCGGTGAAGTGACACACGTGACCGTATGGTAGGTGCCTCATCGCGAGGGCTATCATTAAAGGTGATGGAGGTAATCTTGGCATGCACTTCTTCCATTTCTATAAATTCTTGCCCCTTTTACCCTCCCAGGTATATCGAGAGCTAACTCGCGGAGCACAAGTTCTCACGGGAGAGGAGGAGTTCAAAATTCTGAGAGTTGGATGGAGGGTGAATCTTCCCACTCCTTGAAGAGAAGCAGGTCCAGTGGTAGTAGTTCCAGGAGGCTTTCGGACCTCGAAGGGCATCTCAGTGAAAGGGCCCAATCACAACTCGTAAGCTGAGCTTTCCTACCGTTTTCTCATTCTTTCTTCCTTCCTCTTGACAACACCCTTCTCCATTTCTTATGCACGCACAGAGTGTGATGAAATCACACATTTCATGGGAGTTAGCAGTGGCCGCATACATGGGTCTCCCGGATTTTCAGAAGGCCAGGCTAGACGTGATGGGATTTGGCACCTTTCTTCGGATTGAGCCGATCCAGCTCGACCTGGTCCTGATCCAAGCCTTGTGTGAGACATGGGACCCAGTGAGCTGGGCATTCTTGATGCCTTGGGGGCACATGGTGCCCATCCTGGAAGATGTGGTCTGAATTACGAGCCTCAAGGTGGATGGCGAGGCAGTGACCGGAGTCACTTACGCGGACTACCGAGAAGGTGCCCAAAAGTTACTGGGTTTGGACCTAGATGGTCGAAAAAATAGGTCGATAGCTAGGGCGTCCCTCATGGATGCATTGGGGCTCACCGACACTCGTCGGCGGGATGATGAATCCCCAGAAGAGTTCATGGAAAGAATGGAAATAGGATGCCATGCCGTGTACTGCACAGATTTTGGCAACTGGGAAAGATGCAACATAGATTTGAGGAGATTTCTCCTCTTCCTTTTGGGGAGATTGGTACTGAGCTCGAAGGGGGACGGTATCCAATGTCGCTTCCTAGAGCTGCTATCAGACTTTGAAAGAGTAGGATACTATGCCTGGGGAGCTGCCATGCTGGCGCACTTGTTTGCAGGTCTGTTCCAAGAAGCGGACCGTGAGATGGCTGCGAGTGGTTTCACACCATTCATCTAGGTATTTTTGGTTTTGCTTGTTTTGTACTTTTTTATGTTTTTGCAAGGTACTGATGACCTGCGTCGAGCAGCTATGGAGCTATTATTACCTCCCCATGGGGAGAGCTCGGCATTGGCGACCCGCGATGGTGCCGCTAGCCAGGCGGTGGAAACCCATCATGAGTGCGGCACCCCTAACCTACCAACTGATGGTGCTAAGGCGGGAGCTACAGGAGTTCCCTGCAGCGATGGTAAACTGGAGACCCTACTCAGACATGGTCGATGCCGACCAGTCATGGGTTCTAGCAAGTCTGCCCGGTTCAGACGGGAATTGTGGATGCACTGCCTGAATGAAATCGAGCCGCTTCGACTACGATTGGTTATGAGGACTTTAGGACTGGCTCAGGAATGAGTGGATACGGCTGCGCCACCTCGTGTCGGGAGAAAGACGTGAGGATCGGCGACCTGCATTGACTGGCGCGTGCGGTTCCCTGAACAGTATGAAGACTGGCAACGGGGTGGCACGATTGTAGAATCATATGCGCGGGATAGCGAGGACTATTTGCGTCTATATAGGACAAAGTACGCAGAGCGGGTCCAACCCCGGGGACTTGTGGAGGTAGGTTTCCCCTTTTTCTCTTTTCTTCTTTCTCCCTTTTTAGTTTTCTGGTGGAAATGCTGACTCGTATGGTTGCAAGATATTCGTGATATCATGATAGGGAATTTACGAACTCGCTTGGCAGAGATGGAGCAATGGTTGGGCGATGCCCGCGGAGCTATGAGCGCCTTGGTAGGTGTACTATGCGTTCCTAATTAGAACCACAGATTCCAGATGTTGGCTGCTAATTCACGCGGTCGTAGCATGCTCAGATTGGCGCGGCTTCCCCAACGATGGGAGTAGGTGGTGCCTCTTCCAGCTTGTGGATTCCCACCTCAGAACTTGACTTGCTTCATGAGCAACTTGCTCACGCCACGCAGCGTGTTGCGGAGGCAGAAGGGATGCTCTCTATACAGGTAAAAGTTTCAGTGTTGAGTTCTCTTTGTTTACGCCTTATCGCGTATCTGAGATGGTACACTCGGCAGGAAAAAGAGACGGAAGAAGCGCTTGCCCAAGCTACGCAGAGGGAGGCTAGGATAGCAGAACTTGAGAGAGAACTACGGCGTCATCCTGATGACGACTCCTCTAGGGATGCCGTGGAACTGAGGATCACTCTCCAGTTGGAGAGGGAAGACCGCGAGAGAGAACGTGCAGAGAGAGAAAGAGACGCAGAGAGAGAAAGAGCCAACAGATTGACTGAAAGGGAGGAATGAAGGGCCATGGAGGTCCAACTATTCGAACTCCGAATCAGCCTTGGTCTTGCTGAACAGTGGCTGAGAGATGGTGAGGAGCGCTACCGAAGAGCACGAGAGCGTGGCTTTCGTGTTGGTAGCTTCTCTACTGCTTCCGTGGATCAATGCCGGGGTGTGGGAATAGAAAGGGGAGTACAGAGCGGTAGGAGTACCGCTTTTCGTAGTTGGGTAGCACCTTTGAGAGCGTTTTGCCCGGAGAGTAGTGGGACGAGTAATGCAGAGAGAGAGGGCGGAACTTGATGTAATTTTTTTTAGTTTTTTGGAATAAAATACAAGATTTGGTCTATTTGGTTTTCACCTTTGCTTCTGTTGCCTGAATCCCCACACACATCACTAAAACCAATAAATCAGAATTTCTGTTCTGACTTGGCCCCTTGCTCAATAAGCAAATGGTCACATTGACTGTCCTTGATAACTGGTCAAGGGGCCAAGCCTTTATTAATAAAGGCAAGATAAAGATATGATGATGAATGCGGCACACAAACACACGGATGCAAGCGAAATTTAGAAGTGGGATGCTGCATGCAAATGCAGTCATAGGAAATGTGTTTTTTTTCTGTCATTTTTATTTTTCTTGCATTTTTTTGTTGTTTTATTTTTATATCATTTTTTTTATTTTGCATATATATACATTTTTCTCTTTTTCCTTTTTTTTGGTGTTTTTATTATTTCAATTTTTTGTTGCTAACGCCTGGCAAGCACCCAAATGGCACCTAACCTACGTGAGAACAGGGGTTTCTTACTAACCTCCTAGGTATCCTAAGTACACATCTAGGTTGATTTGGGCCTCTAGACCCCTCGAATGATGATCCCGCCGGCTAAGACTTACCCTGATGACAATACCGTCATGCCATGCTTAGGCTCCCAATCGCTTCCGACCACAGAGATTCACCCAAAAGGTGTTTGAGGTAAGAGATTTGCCCGACCCGGGTCTATTTCCTCACAACTCTAGATGGTATATGATGGAACACCCTGGAACCCTAACGACCAACCGTGCGACGCTGACCCAGAATCAGACGTCGTCGCACCCATAGGTGACGCGCTTGCATTGGCCTAAGCCCAAGGTTAAGCAAGAAGACATCAAGGTGGTAAACAGGGGTCTTGATCAGCCAGAAACACGGAGACTCCTTCGCAGTGATAGCTTTTGCTTTTCAAACTAGGCAACCAAACGTGTATATTAAAATAAGGTCGCAGACCCTGGGTAGTTTTCACCCTTCAGAAACTCCATTGAGCCTTCATCTTTAGAGGAAGAAGGAAGAGCGTGGGGGATAAACCTCCTGAGAGGATCAACAAAACCGTTAACCCGGCGAGTGAATAAGGGCCCATTAACTCTTTCCTTTCGAACAACTTCGGACCAAGTCTCGAGCATTTACATTCCATAGCCCCCCCCTTTTTGTAGATTCAAACTTTTGCTTTGAGGGGTTCCATTTATCGCATCAGGCACGGTCACGACTAGGCTCTGGATTTTGATTTTGTATTTCTTTTTGTAAGGGAGATATAGTCGTTTGACGTTTGTATTTCTGAGCCACCCTTCGTATGGCTTTCTTGTCCTCTGTGGTGGCCCCTTCAGGATAAGACTGATCTTGGCAATATTTGACGATTTCATAGAACCATGGTTTCTCTTCATCAGCCAGTTCTTCTTTGGCCTCTGCCAACATGATTTCCCTCTTCTCAAGGATATCTTCTTGCAGGATCTTCCTTGCTATCCTGTCTTTGATATTTACGTAGGAAGCATCATCGATTGCAGGGGCGTGAAGTTTGTAGATGGAAATGGACTCAAACCATCTTCCTAGAGGGAACCTTATGGATGATGCCAATGAGGCGAGGGCATCGGCGAGAATATTCTGATGACGAGGGACATGAACAAAGATTAGTTTGGTGAACAGTTTGGCAAAGGCAGTAGTGAGTTCTTGGTATGGCTTGAGTTTGGGATCGCGAGTGCGATATTTAGTGAGCACCTGGCGAAGGATGAGTTGACTATCACCTACGACTCGCAACTCAGTGATACGAAAAGAATGGGTGAGTTCTAGGCCAGCTAGAAGAGCTTCATATTCGGCTATATTGTTGGTAACTAGAAATTTCAGCTGGTATGCCAATGGGAATGTGAGGCCTTCAAGCGACAGGAGGGCGACACCAATTCCTCTCCCTTGAGAATTCAGAGCTCCTTCAAAATATAGCATCCACATTGGCTCATCTGATTGGTTGACGGACATTAGTTCCTCATCTGGAAACTCTGATTGGACGGGATCGAACTTGGGAAGAGGATGGTGAGCGAGATGCTCGGCTATGGCATAGCCTTTAATCGCCTTTTGCTGGATGTAGGTGATGTCGAACTGAGAGAGAAAACTTTGCCATCGTGCTAGCCTATCCGTAAGGACGGATTTCTCCAGAAGGAATTTGATAAGATTCATTCGAGCAATCAAGTGGACCTCATGAGCCAAGAAGTAGTGCTTCAATTTCTGCACTACCCAAACGAGGGCAGCACAAGTTTTCTCCATGACGGTGTACTTCTGCTCACAGGGATTGAGAAGTTTGGACAAGTAATAGGTTGCCCGTTCCTTGCCTTCTTTATCAGCTTGTGCGAGGACGGCTCCCACGGAGTCATCCAAGACTGAGACGTAAAGGATCAGAGGTTTTTCTGGTTTAGGTGGAATGAGAACGGGTGGACTAGCCAGATACTCCTGGCTTAGTCAACTCGTAGAGAGGTCTACACCTTTGTGAATGTTGGGACACAAACCGACGAATAAACTGCAACCTCCCGATTAAACCTCGGACTTCCCTCAAATTCTTGGGAGGCGGCATATCCCTGATGGCCTTAGCTTTGTCGGGATCTATCTCGATCCCTCTTTTACTCACGATGAACCCCAGTAATTTACCCGATGACACACCAAACACACACTTTTTCGTGTTCATTTTCAATTGGAACTCCCTTGACCTCTGTAAGACCTTAGCCAAAACTTCTGGATGTTCCATCCTGGTGCTTGATTTCACCAATAAGTCATCCACATACACTTCCAGATATATGTGCATCATGTCATGAAATATGGCCATCATCGCTCTTTTGTAAGTAGCTCCAGCATTCTTTAATCCGAACGGCATGACCACGTAACAATATGTTCCCCAAGAGGTAGTGAATGACGTCTTTTCCTGATCCTCTTCTGCCAAACGAATTTGATTGTATCCTGAAAATCCATCCATGAATGAGAGGGTTTCGTAGCCTGCCGTGTTATCAATCAACACATCAATGTGAGGTAAGGGAAAATCATCTTTTGGACACGCGCGGTTAAGGTCTCGGAAGTCGATACAAATCCTGACTTCCCCATCTTTTTTCTTGACCGGGACAATGTTCGCCACCCATTGAGGATAAAGAACGACTCTAATGAACCTGGCTTTGTGGAGCTTATCGACCTCTTCTTTCATTTTCAAAGCCATATGGGGGTGGAAACGCCTTAACCTTTTTTTTACCGAGACGGACCCTGGTTTTAGGGTTAAACGGTGTTCGACCAAGGTTGAATCTAGACCCGGCATATCCTCGTAGCTCCATGCAAACGTGTCCTTATATTCTTGAGAACCTCAATTAATGCCACTTCTTCAGAGGGTGGTAGGCTGTCACTTATGAGGATGATCCTAGGGTCTTCTTCAGTTCCCAAGTTGACTTCTTTGGTGGATTCTTCTACGGCGGTTGACGGCTCGTCGAATCTCCTCATTCCACTAGCATATGCGCCTGCCACATCCTCATATTCTCACCCTCATCTTCAGTGGGGCATTCTTCATCCGTGATCTCGTAGACTCCATACCCTTTATCAAATGCACAGTCGCCCTCATATTCTATTTCCGGTAGCTGGATGGGATTTTCTAATAACTGGGGGATGGCAAGAAGGGCTTGACACCTGGCGGCCAAATCCAGAAGGAATCGACGAGGGATCTGCCTACCCTTGGATTTCTTCCTAGGTACTACCCTTGGCCTATCATTCCTAGATTGACTGACAATATTTATAGAAGAAGAGGAAGACGAAGAGGATGGTGTAGAACGTACAAGAGAAGACCCCTCAGAGGAGGGGTAGAAAAGGTCGCTCATCGGACCATGGACGGGTGGTCCGCAGGGCGGTACGCACCCGTGGGAGATGTAGGAGGTTTCCTCAACGAAGATGTGTTGTTGGGGAGTTTGAAAATTGACGTTTTTTTTTCGTTTTCATTTTTAATGACAAAGCAGTGAAAAGAGATTGGAGGAGAGAGAAAAGTGGTTATGGCTAGAGGATTGTGAGGCTCATAGAGAAGATCATGGTTGAAGACCTGGCGCGGGTTGAAAAGCCCGCGTAGGTATGTAAGCAAAGAAGGGGACCTGGGAAGATCATCAGACAACTGTCTGGCCCTGGAAGAAAATATCCGAGTGGATGGAGAAGATGGCGGCTAATGAGCCGTCGACGGTAATGTTGAGGACGGATAAAGATCCATCGATGATAGGGTCCTTCTGGCGAGGACGAAGATAGTTTGGAACCTTGGCAAGAGTGGTAATATTCTCTGGTATTCCGGAGATCAATGGCGGTCCTTCAAGCTACGGAGACGAGAACATCCTTTCCAGTGCGACGGAAATGTCCCGTATGTCGAACCATTTATTCCACTCGCATTCCGGATCTTTGATCTTGCCTCTTTTGGTGATCCTCGGACATTTTTCAGCCAAATATACAGCATGTGATCCCCCATATGCTTCTCGTGGGTGATCTCCCATCTGAACAACGGGCCCTCTGTTGAAGTGGTTTGATAGAGTCTATGTGAGGGGCTTCCAATCCGCCTTGAACGGTCCTTTGAAGCGTAGGCCAAACCTGCGGTTCGGCCTAATTTCCTTTGGCGGTTTGAGCCTACCCTGTAACTGTGCGCCCAGACCTTTACCCTGTTGGTAGCCGATGTTCCTCATAATCTCCCACCCTTTGGAGTGAAAAGGGAGACATGATGTTGCGGTTGCCCTGACCGGCTCCTTTGGTGCTAGTGGAACGTGAGATGAATCACGTACGTCCAGTAGTGACAATATGACCCGATGAGACGGCCAAACAGAGGGTAGAGAGGTGTTGATAGCATCCACTGTATGAAGGATAGGTGTACTGACCACTTTAATAATCCTCCCATTGTAAGGAAACTTCATGCACTGATGATTGGTGGAAGGCACAGCGTCCATGGCTTCGATGTAAGGGCGACCCAGTATAGCCTTGAATGTGGGGTCCATGTCGAGGACATGGAATTCCGTGGGAATTAACATGGGGCCTAGTTCTGCCTTCAGAATAATCATCCCCTGCGGCGGCCTTTTGCTATTGTCATAAGCCGTGACTGTGATCAAGGAAGGTCTTATTTGTTCCTCGTTGACCCCACACAACTGAAGGGTGTCCATGGAGATCACATTTATGGATGCACCCGTGTCCACAAGACACGGGTTTATGGATACCCCATTAATTTTTATTGAAATGCACAATGCATATTTCCGAGCTTCCTTGGGAGCGAGCTCGTAGTTGTGGAACATGATGGCCGGTTGTGTGTCTGTTGGGGTCAGGACGGTCAAAATCTTCTCCACGGGGAGGTCTTCATTAACCATGACTTTTTGAAGATATACCATCAAGGCCGCTTGGTGGGATGTGGATCTTTGAAGTAGCTCCAGGATGGAGATCCAAGCAGGCGTCTTGTCCAAGTGTTTCAATAGATCATACTGTGTTCCAGGGATAGCTCTTTCTGATTGTTCTCCATCATCCTTCTCTGGCTGAGATTGCTCAGGATTCTGACTGTTGTGGGGGAAAACCCTGTGGAAAATCCTTCCACTCCGGAGCACCATTGCCTGCGGCTTTTGTACCTTTGTGGGGGTAGCACTGGGTTTTAACAGGGATTTGAGGGGTAGTGGTGGAGGAATGGTTGATGAAGCAGGGGTGATGACGGGAGCAGGGATTCTGATGAGGGGTTTGTTAGGTGGAGGCATGGTGGAGGTAGAGGGGATATCGCGCGGATTATGAAGGATAAGGGGTCTGGAAGGTGGAGGTGGAGACGAAGTAGAAGTGGGTAGAGCTTGAAGCGGGCAATGATTTTGAGGTGGGTGATGGGTAATGAGTTGTTTTGAAGGCATTAGTGGTGATATGGTGGAGAAAGACGGGGTTATGTATGGTTGACGGATGATAAGGGGTTTAGAAGGCGTAGGGGTAAATGTGGTAGAGGTGGATGGTAAAGTGGGGGAGTGGGAGAAGATGAGAGGGTGTGAAGGCGTAGTGGAGAGTGTCGGTTGATAGGAGATCGGGGTGCGGATGAGAGGGCGTAATGGTAGTAGAAATGGTGAAGGCGATACTGACGCGGGTTGATGAGAGAGAGGTGCTACCCGGGCAAAGTGAGGGGGTTGCATGACGATAGGATTGGCGGTAGAAATAATGGAGGTACTTTCGGATGCCACACCTGCTCTCTCCCGACTTCCGGGAAGGAGAGATGGGGTTAACCTGATGATTGGGCTGTTGGTGCTCCGGTAATGGATTCTGGATTATGCCCATGTTAGGCTGTTGTTGTGGGGCCTACTGAGGCTGTTGTTGTTGTTGTGGTTGCTGCTGCTACTGTTGTTGTAACTGTTGCTGTTGTAACTGCTGCTGTGGCCTATGAGGAGGTCTCCTAGCCTTGAGAGCGGCGACGTATCGTCTCATTTCATCCCAATCTATTTGATGTTCATCATTCATATCATGGATGTAATCTTTGAAATGGAAGCAGTAATCTACTGTGTGTCCTGGCTGCCTGTGGTAGACACAGTATTTGGAGGTATCAACATTCGGGGGCCACACGGGCCTTTCTCTGGGTAGGGTGAGTTGGTTTGATGCCATGAGGGCATTAAAAATGTCTGCTAAGGTTTCTGGCAATGGTGGATAGTAGGCTCTCTTGGGACCGACCGGCCTCCTTTGTTGCTGTTGGGGGCCATAGTTCCCCGGGGGTGGAACTTGGTTGTACTGAAGCGATGGTTGTTGTTGCTGAGGTTGTGGTTGTTGTTGCTGGGGTTGACGTAATGGAGGCATATTATCCTGGGGTGGATTATTTTGGGGTGGAGGACGAAGAGGGAAAAGACCTGGTTGGAGGGGAAGTCGGGGCATTTGTGGAGGCCTTGGGTTGACTGCATAGTTGGCATTGTTGACCGCACCCACTTGCTCATTTGTCACGACCCCTTCTGTGGCTCCGCCCGGGACACCAGCGCCTGTCTTTCTGATCACTTTGGGCTTCGGCGACTCAAACATGTTCATAATGGGGGAGTCTTTTAACTGGGTTTGGATGTACCGGGCCCTTTTATAGAGTTCCTCCATTGTAGTAAGTTTATTCATGGCCAGGACGTGTCTGAACTGTGGGGTTGCATTAGACACAATCATCTTCACTTGTTCGGGCGGAGAGGGTATCCCTTATTCTTTCCGCCAGAGACCTCCATCTATCAGCATAGCAGACAAAATCCTCATCGGGCTTCATCTTTTCGGCCACTAAGTCTGTAATGGAGAGTGAGGGACCGACCCTATCCCTATATTTCTGCAAGAACCTTCTCTGGACTATTTCAAAATTCTCGGCCTCGCGGGGCTCCAAAGAATAGAACCACTCAAGCGTGGGACCATCCAATGATCTCCGAAAGAGGTATGCTAGGGACCTCTGATCGTTTTGCCAATAGGAGGACTCATACATGAAATCCTTGAGGTGAATGAAGGGGTTGCCGGTACCATTATATCTGCGGTATGTGGGCATTTCGGAGGGAGGAAGATGAATGACGGGAAGGATTGGCAAAGCAACCTCCGGGGTGGCTTTCACGTCCACCATTCTTCTCAGATTTTGAAACTGCTCGTCCATGCGATTGAACCTATTGAGGAGCGATTGGGCGAGCTCCTCTGGAGGTGAAGGTGGCACTTGCCACTGGGGGAGAAACTGTCTCCCGGAGACTTGAGGGGGGAACCCCGAATGAGAGGGACCTGCCGGACCGCCGACAGTCGGCCCCGGCTGAAGCGGTATGTGGGGAACGACGGGAGTTTGAGATTGTGACGTGAACTGGAATGAGGGTGGTTGTTGGCTCGCTTGTCCTTGAAGCGAGGGAGACTGGATGGCTTGCGCTAATGAAGGAGATGGAATGGCCTGCACGGACTCTTGGAGAGGTGCGATGGCCGGAGTTGATTCCTGGGGCGTGGGGGAAACAGATTTCCCCTTCAGAATGGCCTGGAAGGCCCAGAGCTGTTCAGAGGTAAGCTCCGTGTTGGCGAGGACGCCCAGTAAGGAAGAGATATCCTGTGGTGGGGATGTGTCCCCGACAATAACCTGCACCTCATGCGAGGGCTCATGAGAAGGACCCGAGTCCATAGCATAGACTCGCGGGTCGGCTGACAAACCACGACTAGGGTGGTTCTCCTCAAAAGACTCGTGAGCCATGCTCACAGTTTTCCCAGAATGTAAAAACATACACTAGCAAGCAGGTAGCAGAGATTATCAAACAAGTGGATGCCTTTACGCCTTTTTTTGTGTTTTGATTTTGATGATTTTTTTTATGTTTTTAGCGAGATCCGAAGTTCACACAAAATAGGGACCCTAGTTTATTTTTGTTTCACCGCCGTGTCAGCTAGGGTCTCTCGTCTCACCACGAATGGGATGACTAACTCCGGGGAACTTCAATGGTACAACCAGCCCAGTGAACGAAGAGGAGATTCTTCGATGTCGGGGACTTACGGAGGTCCCAGTGGAGGAGATTCTAGTCCGTTGAGAGGAATTCTCAAACGAAGAGTCCTTCCTTCACCGGGAAAGGGTGATCCTTAGAAAAAATAAAAAAGGATATAAAAGAGGGATGGATGTATGCAATGGAATGCTGACAGAGATATAGAGTAAGAAAACAACAGAAATAACAAACATATAATAAACACCCAACCAATCACAACTGACAATGCTGCCGTGAGCACAACGGGGGCGCGCGAGGGCGCCAAGGTGGAGAGGCACGGACGGTGCCGAACTTGAAAGGGTAGCCAAAAGGAAGCAGTAGTGGTCCCACCGTGATCGCCAATCTGTGAGCGACGTCACGCGGTTCGGGGAGCGAAGAAGACGCGGAGCGCGCGGGCTCCTCTTTTGTTTGCTGCAACACAGAGATAAGAGATAAGAGAAGGGGCCACCACGGGAGATTGCTCCGGCGGGACGAGCGGGACAAATGTAATATAGCAAGATATGGGGGTTAAACGGCCATAGCGGGAAGTGACTCGCCGCGGCCTCGAGAACAAGATGTGATCGCCAGGGGTCAAAAGACCCCAAAATAAGAAAGTGATCGCGCCTACCTCAAGAGCGGGAGATGGCGGGTTGCTTCTTCCTCCCCCTTTGGCCGGCCGACGGAGAGGGCTTTCCTTGGGTATCCTTGTAAAACAACGACAAATAAGTAACGAGTGGATTAGAAAGATGAAGGTGTAGTATTCAAATCCTTGCGATAAAAATAACGAAATGATGGCAAGACACACACCTGGTTGGTGTTGTCTTTTAAACCCCTCTCGGATACGAGTAGGAGGAAATGCGATGATGGATGCAAGAAGTATATAAGAAGAGGCGCCCTTATGAAGGGGGATAGAGGATGCGAGATGATGAATGTAAAAGAACTACGAAGAAAAGGAAAGGATTGGCTTATTGGATGTGCCGATGGGGAAATCCGGCGGAGCTCCGGCTGCGTAGGGACGACGTGGAAGCGCGGTGGATGAAGACGACCTTCCTCTCGCGAGCGTGGGTACCCGAAAAGCCGGCAGAACCTCCACCTACAAAAGACCCCACGGGTTAGAAATGACTCCGGCAGCCTCTGGGCTCTGGCAGCCTATCGGATCTCTTAGAAGCTCCCCCAGAACTGAGGGGGTGGGCTTCTATTTATAGGGCTCCGGAGGGTGGAGGCGTCCAGGACCCTAGACACCTCCATCAGGGCCGAACTAACATTTTAATCTATTTTTATTCATTTTTTTTGAATATTTTCTTCGGGGCGTCCAGGGTCCCGGACGCCTCTATAACATCCACCGAACTCCATCGAAAGACGCACGCGGTTTGGCACAACGCGTGGTTTTGGAGCGGCGACCCGTGATTCAGAAATGGGCGCGTCCAGCTGGCTGGACGTCTCCATAATTTGGATTTTTTCACACACGACAAACCGGCGTTCCGTGGGCGGCGCCCGTGAGGGAGTTGATGGAGGCGTCCAGGGGCCTGGACGCCTCCATAAATATATTATTTTTATTTTTTGCTTTTTTTATGCCAAAGCTGGCATTTTGTATTTTTTATATTTATTTTCATGGAGGCGTCCAGGGGCCTGGACGCCTCCATTAATTTTTATATTTTTTATGTATTTTTTGTGTTATTAAATAAATTCAAGTAATGGAGGCGTCCAGGAGCCTGGATGCCTCCATGAAGACCCCCTGGGTCCCCTAAAAAAGGCTTCGGCGGCCGCCCGCCAGACCATCTTCCTGGTTCTGGAACCTTCCGATGCGTCGATTGGTGTTGATGCCGTCCGAATGCCGCAACGAGACGGTTCCGGATGCCGAAAAAGGCAGAAGAATACCCAAGAAAAGGAAGCACTCAAGTGATTCAAAATGCGTAAGCCGTCGCGGGGCGTCGTATAGTAATATGAGACTTTCTCAGGAGATGTCAGGAATGGCGTGTCTACACCAATGTGCAGACTTCAAGTTTAACTATGGATGTACAGACTTCAGGTGTGAAGACCATTGTGCAGACTTTGGAGAACAGCGGCCAATGTATAGACTTGATGGAGCGAAGCCAATGTGCAGACTTAATGTGTAGCTGAAGCCTTGAGCGTAGGAATAGGCTGGAGTGTATAGACTTCAGGCTTCAGAACCGAATGTACAGACTTCGCCTAAGAAACGTAGGGAAAGACCCCAGTGTATAGACTTTGCCTTGAACGAAGGTAAGTGATGAGTGTATAGACTTTCACGATGTGTAGACTTGGAAACGTGAAAGGTACAGTGAAGGAGTGTACACACTTGACCAATTCAAAGGCAAATCGAGTGTACAGACTCTAAGTCCAAACCCAACGGCTGTACAGACTTAGAATGTGAAGACTGATGTACAGACTTCATTAATCAAAGCATGAATGAGACGTTGTACACACTTAGCCTAGGACAATGTATAGACTCAATCAAATGACGAGCTTCCAGTGTATGGACTTGAGTTAAGTGCATTGGCTGTACAGACTTCAATTAGAAGATGCCCGATGTACAGACTTGAAGAAGAGATGCCAATGTACAGACTTAATGATATGAACACTAAGGCATGCTGTACAGACTTACTCGGTCAAGCTGATGTACAGACTTTGATACCCAGACAGTCAGTGTTCTGATGGGTCGACGCATCAGCAACGGTGGGTCGACCCACTACTGTTCATACTAACTAAGCAGAGTGTAGCAATGAATGCTTTATGCATCAGTTAACATGACTGAACATCAAACATGTTAAACTAAACTCAGCAGCAAGATGACTGAACATTTGATAGACTGAGTTATGATCAAAAAATAACTGAATAACAACATGATGACTCACACAGCAAGATGACTCACAGTGATTAACTCACATCAAAAACCAATCATCAAAACCATCATCAAAACCACAGGGGCACAACAGCAACACGGGGACGAACCCCAACACCACACACGCTGCTTTCGCAGCAAACCACACACGAGGGCTTACCTCAAATTGCTACCACAGCAGCACACACACGCACACACAACGTTGGGGAACACACCCCACACTAAATACCTCACACGGAGACAACTCTGTCCACACACACGTAGGACAATGCCTACACAATCACACGGGAGAAAACTCCCAACCACACACGCGGATATACTCCGCACAAATCGACACACATATGACAACACACACACTCGGAGACCCCTTTCTCCGAACACCCACACAAAGTATTCTTGTATATGAAATGATGACAAATATATGCTATGAACTCCCAAAACAAATTCTATAGATGGAGACTAGAAAGATGCATTAAGTATAAGGCTCCCCCTTCTTCAACAAAATATGTTTCTCCTTGGCTCTTTGACGGATGATCATTATCTTGACATCATCTTCTTCTTCTCCTCGAGACGCTCCTCTTTTCCTTCTTTCACTAGCTCCAGATCATCACGGTGGTAGATCATATCCTCCTTGCAATAGCTTCACTTCGTGTTTCCCTTTTTCTTCACCTATATGAAAGAACACATGAGCATTAGGATTGTTGTATCATAAAAAACACAGCTCATATATATATGCAAGAGAGAGTGAACAAAGAACATGTAAAACAAGTTCAAGGAGATGATGTTTATAGCAAATATCTAAAACAGAACTAAGAGCAACTGGAGAACTAAAAGCAAATGGATTTTTCAGTGGATAGAGCTCCCCCTTTTTATTTCATAGAATAGGCTTAATCTTTTCTGCAGGATGAAGAACGTTCTTGAAGGAAGATGAATGATTCTTTGCAAAAATGAAGTTGTAACTTGATTTCCCACGTATCTTCCAGTAGAGGATCGATTAGAGACTTGAATCCACCTTCTTCCCTTCACATACAAGCTCAGAACAACATGGAAGAAGCCCTTGGAGCAGCTGCTACGTCCCTGCACTCACAAGAGTTAGAACAAGAGAAGAATCCTTCAAATCTCACCTCTTTTATTAGGTTTTCGACCCAAGGAGATTGGTTTATGCTTTTACAATGGTCAAGGGACAGCTTAGAGACCAGATCCATGAATTAGGGAGAGATATAGAGTAGTTGGAATGGACTTGTTGGACTTTTGAAGCAAGGACATGAAAGTCACATTTCACGACGCCGTACTGGTGTCGACACCTGGTGCCCAGGCATTCACAGAAAGCCAAAAATTGAGTGCTGGTCACAGGGTGTCGAGGTGTCGACACCTGGTGTTCTGGCCTGCTGCCAGAACCTGGTTCAGGTAGGTGTCGACACCTGGTGTCGACACCTCTTGGGCTAACTACTGAATCAGAAGTTCAGGATGTAGGTGTCGACTCCAGGTGTCGACACCTGGTGTCGACACTTGCACTTACAAAAAGCCCAAAGACCCTTTTAGCTAAAAATGAAAGCTCCAACTTCACCGTGAGTTTTGGGATGATGAAAGAAGGTTGTGAGGAGTTCTTCCAACCTGCAAAACGTAAAAAGAAAATTAGTTTTGCTTCAATGTTAATCTTACAAACCAACCCATTTCATTTCACCTTCTTTTGTAGAACCATGATGACTTGTGAACTCATAACCATGTGGAATTGTATCCAAGTTGTTTCCATTACCATTCAAGAAGAAAAATGATGAGATATCTTACATGTCAAACATATATTAGTATTTACCTCATCGATTTACCTGAATTCACCATTGATCATTAATTCCTTGTTTATTTTTTGAATAGACCATACAAGGAGTCATGGAGTTCCAAATATCATTCATCATTGCATGATAGAGTAAATTTGGAATCTAAAGAGTAAGGAACTAAGCCACTCAAAAACCCCATGAAAGATATGTATGAAGGCTCAAAAACCCCATGAAAGATATGTATGAAGGCACTTGAGAATCCATTTTCTCAACTCAAGATTAGAGGAGTATCACCATGGATTCCAATATAAAATCTTTCTCATTGAATACAAAGCAATCTCACATGAAGATATGAATAACCATTCACGCACAAGGCCAAGCAACAAAGTCATTTTGTAGTCATCAAAATCACATACACAACAATCTCCCCATTTTGATGATGACAAAATATTATGTTATAATGCTCTCTCCCCCTTTGACATAATCAGAAATGGGGAGCATGACAGGGAATCTAGAATGGCAAGAACCTATGCACACGGGGATTATGAAGAGAACCAATATGCACAATATGCATGAACTGTGGACAAGGTGCATAACTGTAAAATGCAAATGTGGACAATGTGGACATGCAGAATGCACGTTGACAAAACGATATGCAAATGCTCTCAAGTTGCAGCAATTGGAAATGGTGTATGGCATGACAATAATGAGCAAGCAAACAAGCACTCAAACACCCATAGAAAGGTATTGACTTATGCAAGACCTGATGACTTAAGCAGATAAGATCACATGTAAAGCTCCCCCTTTGACATTGACACATTAGATGATTGGCTTTGATTTTCAAATTTTTAGATTTTTAGTTTTTTTGTGAAATGCATGAAACATGATGTATGAAAATGATGAGACATGAAATGCATACAATGTAATCAAGTAGATATTTATATATACATGCAGCATAACTCCCCCATTTTATTTAGAGTGAAGAGATAGGTGTACGAAAAGTGCAAGTGAGTCATTAAGATCCGAGTGCTCATGATTACACCGAGAGGATTGTGCAGATAAATAGGAGAAAACGTACAGCAGGTCATGCAATTAATCAAATTTTCAGAATACATATCAAATCAAATTACCATGTGTAAGTGAGTAACATGAGTATGAATTTTAGCCATATGGATAACCAGATTTTCAATTAAACACAATAGTAATGGCACAGACTGCATTTCAATCTAGAGAACAGCGTATTGGAGGCTTCGCTCTGCCTCAATCAAATTAATCAGTAGAAATTTTCATACTGACAATCTGAATTTTTCTAAGAAGGATCAGGTTCAAATGATTCCTTTTTACGCGAGGAGACACATGGAGCTCATGCCAGAATCTCTGGTTACTCAGAATACTGAACCTTGTCACATCATTTGAACAGAGTTACTTTAGTCAGCACTTTTCAGAAATGAACCACATCACGTCTCAGGTGACATGTGCCCAATTTAATCAGTGAAACAAAGCATTGCTCTGCCTTTCATTTCAACCATTTTTTTATGTGGAGGCAGGCAGCTTTTTCCTCAACTGTCTCTTATCATCCATGCAGCAAGTTGAATTACTTTGGAGTGTTGAAATGAAACTCTTATATCCTTATGAATAACAATCAATTTCACATTATAGTGCATGAAGTGTGCGAATTTGATTTAACATGTATGGAGCAAATTTAACTCAACACAAGATAGTGCAGCTCCTCCTTTGTAAATGCAAGAAACATAAAATGCTCCCCCTGAGAGTTTGACATGAAGCACACTTGTTAAGACTCAGATGCAATATTATTTAGCAATGGAGTGTTTGGTCTTAGAAGTTTCAAAGGAAGGGGTTTTAGCATATATTTGTTGGGTTCGGTGCAAGTATTCAGAGGGGGGGGTGAATGAATATGGCCTATAAAAACTTTCACCCAATATAAAATTTCGCTCAAAATAGAACTATGATGCTAACTAGACAGATTTACCAAATCTGAAAGCTAATCAACTATTCTGTTCGACCAGTTAGCGAACACATGGAGCGCCCCTATGCATTCATCTAGCGGAAGCACAAATGAACAAATCAAACCACAGTCAAACATATAGTGTGTGCAGCAAATAGATGAACACTTATAGAACATCAAACCAAAGCGCCCCTAAGCAAGCATCTAGCGGAAGCAATAAAATAGATGAAGAAATCAAACCACTGCACAAGGGTTTTTAGGTGGTTCGGTCCAGCAGACCTACATCCACCCCACACTCAAACCCGAGTGTGGATTACTGTTGCGCAACACAGCTTGCGTCCGCTGGGCAATACAGCTAAGCCTACAACCGCTGGGCCTCACAGCTTGCCGTCCAGTGGAATCCTCCACTGCCTACTGGGGATTACAGCTTACCCGTCTAGTGGAAACCTCTACTGCCCGCTGAGCAACACAGCTTGCTGTCCAGAGGAGTCCTCCTCTGCAACGCTGGCTAACAGCTTGAAGGAAAGTATAAAAAGGAAACAAAAGACAAGATGAACAACAATCGGAAAGCTATAAACATAAAGCATAATATGGCTCTCAAAGAGCTGACTGGCCTAGATTTGATCCACTGTCCAATGAAGACTGATCTTCAAACAACCTCTCTCACACTCTTCTTCTCACGATCTCACTCTCTCTTTCTCTTTTACTTCTTTCTTCTTCTGCTCACGATCACTTTCTTTCTTTTTCTTTCTCTCTGCCTCTCTTCTTCTTCTTCTCTTCTTTTTCTTCTTCTTCTTCTGTCTTGATCGAAGGCTCTCTGGTGTATAGACTTTGATGCTCTTCTTTTGTCGATCGATCAACCTCCATCTGATGATGAAAGCTTCATTATATACTGTAGCAATTAGGGCGAGCGTGTGCCTTCCACATCTCTCGCCAAAGCACCTCAGTCCACGTGTCAGCATTTCAGCACAGTGCATCCACATGTCACGATCAGGGAACCTCATCCTCTTTGGATCACGTGCCTTCCATTTGCCTCTTCGAAGGGTGCCTGTCACACAGATAAGAACTTTATCAGGTTAAGTGTAAACATAGCAGTGTATAGACTTCGTTGTACAAACTTGTGAAGTTGAATGCAAGACAAGGCTGTACAGACTTGATGAATAATGCAAGTTAGACGAATGTATAGACTTGCATTCATTAAGTAAATGGATGTACAGACTTTGTTCATGACGCATGCAAGCAACCCAATGTACAGACTTGATCAAGGCACAGGCGTTTGAGTGTATAGACTTCAAAGTGAAAGACGGTAAAGCCAACAGTGTATAGACTTCAAGAGAAACGACGGTAAAGCTACCGATGTATAGACTTGAAGGGAAACAAAGGTGAAGCTTCCAATGTACAGACTTGGAAGAACACTGTTGGATGTACAGACTTGGTTGAACACTATTGAATATGTAGACTTGATCAAGAGTCCAATGTGCAGACATGCCACCGACCAATGTATAGACTTGGTGGTCGTGAGACGGTGGCCAAGACACTGTACGGACGGATGTATAGACTTCACCTAAACACTGTCCGATGTACAGGCTTTAGTCTGAAGCGTTGTATGGACATGCAAGAGACGCACAAAGAGACACTGAAGTCTGTATAGACTTTAGAGATCAAGACGCTAAGGAAGACGGACAATGTACAGACTTGCTGTAACATTCTGATGTATAGACTTCATGAAACTCTAGACACTGAATGCTGTACAGACTTAGCCCATGCAATGAGACGCTAAATGAGACGGTGAATGAGACGTTGGACTCTGTACAGACTTTGCCCAATGCCTGAGATGCTAACAAAGACGGACGATGTTCAGACTTGCTGAAAGACCGATGTACAGACTTTGCCCAAATGCATGTTCAGACTTGCTGAAAGACCGATGTACAGACTTTGCCCAAATGCATGAGATGCTAACTAAGACGCTGGACTCACTGTTCAGACTTGGCCAACAATGTACAGACTTACTCGAGTGAGACGATGATCAAGACGATGCAGCTATAGTGATGTACAGACTTGGCATGAGACGCAAATTGAGACGATGCACAATGTATAGACATTAATGTGATGCACAAGTGCACAGTCCAATGTATGGACTTATGAAGTTCAACTGGTGAGTGTACAGACTTCACCAATGAAACGCTCACTATACAGACTTGCTGGCTGCAACGTGAGATGTTGTATAGACTTCGTCTTCCAGCGTATAGACTTGATGAATGCATACGTCACAAGACCGACAGACTTAGCCTGTATAGACTTAGCATGAAGCACGCATGCGATGTACAGACTTCAAGTCATGCAGTGCACTGTACACACTTCAGCTAGGCAAGCTTCAGTGAATGTATGGACTTTATGCAGCTCTGTACACACTTTAGCCAATGTAATGCACTGTGAATGTATGGACTTTACGAAATGCATGCTACGCAATGTACACACTTGGTGACTTCGCATGTTGTGCAATGTGCAACCAGTGTATGGACTTGTCGTGCCTACACAGGGCGTTGTACACACTTGCTGCCTGATGCTCATGTGCAGACTTTGATGCCCAACATCGATGTATAGACTTTGAGAGCGTATAGACTTCTAAATGAGATGGTGGCTGAGACAATGGACTTATAGAGTTGACGCTGCAGACTTGAGAATGCTCTCACAGTGTTGACGCTGCAGACTTAAGAATGCTCTCACAGCGTTGACGCTGCAGACTTGAGAATGCTCTTACAGCGTTGACGCTGCACGAGACACAAGACAGACAGACAGTGTATAGACTTGTACTCTGGGGGTGTCGACCCATCTGAGAAAGGGGTCGACCCACTCCTGTTCAGACTATGTAGAGACATGCAGAGACATGATATTTGACAGAATGCAATGCATATATATAAAGAACAAATGCCATCAATGCTAAACATCATCATTCATGTTGCTATCATATGCAGAATGCTCAAGGATAAGAATGCACAGAAATGCACTTACTTTGTTGCAATCATCAAAACACAATATCATTTATGCACTCACTGTGTTGCTGTCATCAAAATAAAATATAGCATTGCTACCATCAAAATAACATAGCACATGCTTGTGCCTAAGGGGCACAACATTCTCCCCCTTTTTGATGATGGCAACACAATGCGACAGTGAGTCACACATAAAATTTTCTCCCCCTTTGACATGATCAAAAAGAAAAAAATAGTAAAAATATTAGTGCAAAGTGCATTATGCATGCAAATTCCTCTAGAACATTCTCCCCCTAACTGTAAGACTCTCCCTGAACTGGTTTTCCCCCTAAATAATTGCTCCCCCTTTGAGAAGGTATATGAACAGATAAGTAAAGGTAGAGAAGGTAGGAGGGTCACTAGACAATAGCTGAATCAAAGGTTCAGAAAGGAAGCATGATTATAAACAACTGTTAAAGTATAAGAATCAGCAACATACAACTTTCAAAATTCAGGTTTAACAGTGATAAATCTAGAGTAAAACACCTGACCCCTGAAAAAGAGTTTATAGACTCCATTTATAGCAATGAATCTAGGGCACATGGTATTAATAGATAAGTCTGAAATAATACCCTTTTGTGATTAAACAAGGAAATTCAAGAAAGGCAACTTGAATATGTATTAATAAAAATAATTTTCACTCATTGACTTTTGATTTCAAAGGGTTACAGCAGTTTGTTTTTCATTTTTCAATTTTTTCTGAAACTGAACTAAGTGAATAGACCAGTGGTATTTATGCTGTTGACATTAGGTGTACACCTTGATCAGAGGCAGGTACCCCCAGTTACTAGGCATAAACTACTAAACCTATTTCAGATCAAGACCCACAAGGAATAGTCTTCACCTTTGACATTAAGGGTACACCTTGATTAGAGGCCAGTACCCTCAGTTACTTGGTGAAGACTCCCCCTATAGATTTGACCCTATGAACAGAGATATTCTGAAGCACCTCATGACATGTGAGTTCTCCTGCTTCTTTGGAGGAGTTCACAGTTTCTCAGTGCAATCAGCCATTGCTTTGTCACTATGTTCAGCTCTTTTACATTTATGATCTTATTTACTGCTGCCCTTATTTCTTTTAGAGTGATTGTTTAAAAAAATCATTACATACTCTTATTCACCTGTTCTAGACATATCCAGTTCAACACATTTAGGCATTTCAAAAAACTTTTTCTATTTTAGCCATGAGACAAAGATTAAGAGCTATAAAATTTTTCTTTTATCTCAAATTCTGAAGTGCAGACACTTAAGTCTCCAATTTATAAAGGTTAAACCTTTAGTTCCTTTCAATTTGTAAGAGCGATTCTTATAAGTGAACAATTGCATTAATCACAGCTCAATATACTAAACCAGAAACAATTGCTATTGTTCAGTGAAAAAGATGGGGAAAAGATAGCAATTGGCAATATGGTCCAATGGCATCTGATGTCAAAAGATATGAATCAATTGAATGGGGACAATGAGGAGTAAATAGGATTCAAGAATTAACTAAACTCACAGCTCCCCCTAACACCATGATGCAAGGATTATGCTATGCACTAGGCTGTTCTACATGCAGACTATGCACCAAGGATACATGAGGCAAGTATGCAATCAATTCAGGTTTATGCATCCAAGTCATGAACATTTTTATCCTTTTTCAGATTTTTTCAAAATATGATGCAGTGCACTATTCTACATGAAGACTAGACCCATGGTACTAGGCGGAGAATCTGGTCTCAAAGACCATCTCACACATGGTAGGAACCTCCGGGTAGATTTCCCTACCTTTTAGTAACTTACCATTTGATATACCAGGGTTAACAAGGACAATGCAACATAAAGCAGTCCTACATGCATTGAACAGCATCATTGACAATCATGCAAATGATGTATGCAGACATAAGACACATGCAATGGCTGTGTGCATTAAAAGAACTATTCACAATCAACAAGTTATGCATTTAACAACAAGCATGCAATGCATTGACACAACGTCTATATATGCATTAACTGTATATGCTAAAACCATTCAACTTCAGTTCAGCAATTGGCAAGAGAAGAGCATCAGATATATGCAGAGTAAAACTCAGTAGCTGAGTCTGGAATGCAGACTGATCAGCTAGACAAGAGAAGATCATACATCAACAAGCAAATCAACATGAAATTCTCATTTTTCATACTCACAAATTCAGATAATGAATTTAAACAAAGTTCAGAACTAACCTGAAGGATTGAATCCTGGGGTTTTCATTCTTGAGTGCCTTGGTTAACCCCTTTCATTTCCAAGGCACACCTGCAAGATAAGATCAAGTTGATCCTGCAGGAACCCAAGAAGTCTTGGGTCCTGAATTAACCCTCACAGGTGTTCTGAATGGTTTCTTAACAGAACTATCATCATAGCCCATCAACTTATGGCTGGACAAGGAATAACCAAATTGACCAGACTTACCATGATAACGAACAGAATTTAAGTTCCTTTTATGCATCTTATTGTAAGCATTAAGTTCATGTGCATGAACATTAAAATTTCGGTTATATGCATGGGCATGAGATTGGTGTAAGTGAACATGATTGGTTCTGTTATTCACATGGAAATTTTTCTTTTCATAACCAGCCAGCCAACAGTTATCAGCTCTGTGGCCTGGCTTTCCATAGTTGAAGCATGTAGAGTTTTTCTTTTTATCAATTGAATTATTTCTAACAAAATTATAGAAAGTAGGGAATTTTACAAATTTAGAATTTAACCTATTTCCCTGAGCATGCCAGCAATTTTCAACCATGTGGCCCAATTTGCCACAATGAGAACATTGAGTGTTCTTTTCATGAGATGCATGATTTTTGACATGGAACAGTTTATCATGCATTTTAACAGCAGATAGATCATCTAATTTCATTTGTCTACAATCATGCATGAGATGCCCAATTTTATGACAGTAAAAACATTGAGGCCTTTTGGTTTGAGCAGAAGAAGGTTTCTTCACAGTAGGCTTCCTAGCATGAATTCTATCATACTTCATATCATCCTTTCTCATGACAAAACAAACATCCATCCCATTGCCAGATTCACCACAGTAATAGCATTTAACATTTTTGACACCAGATTTGTTGGCCTAACTTTCTTAGCATGCTGATTATTATCATTCTTTTTCAAAACTTTTCTTTTCTCCTTCGTTTTCTTATTTTCATGATTAGCATGCACACTTAAAGAAAAAGCTGAAGTGCTAGCTAACTCAGAGCTACGCACAAAAGTTGTGTGCTGTCTTTTTCTCACTTCCTGTTTATTGCCTTCATGAGAGACTTTCTTCTTAGTGACATCCTTTGCATTTTCTTTGTTCTTAAATGACTCAGATAGAGAATTGTTCAATTCAGTGATTTCATTTTTGAGAGAGGAAATGAGTATTTCAGAATCTGTGATATTTTCATTAAGTAAGACATTAATGGCTTTGTAGCTATCAATCTCTTCTATTAATGTACTCACTCTCTCACATTCATTTTCACCTGAACTCTTCCCTTTTTCCAGCATTAAAAGTCTCTCAGACATAGCAAAATTAAGTAGCTTCAGTTCTTCACTCTCCTTTCTAGTTTGTTCATTCTGAACTAGTTCATTAGTTAAGATTTGATCATTTCCTAACGAGTTCAGCTTATTTTCTAGTTCAGAAATCTTGTCTGTGAGTTCCTGATTTTTATTTTCAAAAATAGAGATTTGTTCCTTACTCACATTCAGATTAGCTAAGCACATATCATGAGATGTTTTCAGTTCTTGACATTTTTCACAATGAGCATCCGAATTAGTCTGATCACATTTCTTTTTCAACTTTCTATTTTCAGATCTCAAATATTTACATCTCTCAGAAAGTTCATTGTACATATCCCATAATTCATCAATTGAAATCTCTTCGGATTAAGATTCACAATTTACCTGGGATGAGGAATCTTCATTATCCTGGTTGGCCATCAAACAGTTATCATTCTGTTGGTTATGCGCAGAGATAACTTTGTCATATATCTTTTTTCCAGAATTGCACCTGAGAGCAAAAGAATATACATCAGTATTAACAGCAGCTCTTAAGATATTAAGAATTATGACATTATCACGGTTCTTAAAGGTGTCCTCACTAGACCACTTGGTCTGATCTTTGGGTAATCGATATGGGCCTTTAGATAGCAAACTCCATAGTTTGTGATCAATGGAATCTACGTACACAGCTAGGCCTCCTAGCCAACTTTCAAAGTTAGAACCATCATAAATCGGAGGTCGAGCCATTAGAACAGATGGCAAACAATTTTAGCGAAGTAAAACAAATGACACGAAATGCACTGAAACCAGATAATCAAAATAAAGCACAAGTCAATGAAGCAAAACACGATTTCAAGAGACCCACTCTGAAATGCACCAAACACTAGCAGGATCCTCTGCAGATTGTTAGATCTGATAGATCAGAGACCCGCTCTAATACCAAGTGTTGGGTTCGGTGCAAGTATTCAGAGGGGGGGGGGGGTGAATGAATATGGCCTATAAAAACTTTCACCAAATATAAAATTTTGCTCAAAATAGAACTATGATGCTAACTAGACAGATTTACCAAATTTGAAAGCTAATCAACTATTCTGTTCGACCAGTTAGCGAACACATGGAGCGCCCCTATGCATTCATCTAGCGGAAGCACAAATGAACAAATCAAACCACAGTCAAACATATAGTGCGTGCAGCAAATAGATGAACACTTATAGAACATCAAACCAAAGCGCCCCTAAGCAAGCATCTAGCGGAAGCAATAAAACAGATGAAGAAATCAAACCACTGCATAAGGGTTTTTAGTTGGTTCGGTCCAGCAGACCTACATCCACCCCACACTCAAACCCGAGTGTGGATTACTGCTGCGCAACACAGCTTGCGTCCGCTGGGCAATACAGCTTAGCCTACAACTGTTGGGCCTCACAGCTTGCCGTCCAGTGGAATCCTCCACTGCCTACTGGGGATTACAGCTTACCCGTCTAGTGGAAACCTCTACTGCCTGTTGAGCAACACAGCTTGCTGTCCAGAGGAGTCCTCCTCTGCAACGCTGGCTAACAGCTTGAAGGAAAGTATAAAAAGGAAACAAAAGACAAGATGAACAGCAATCGGAAAGCTGTAAACATAAAGCATAATATGGCTCTCAAAGAGCTGACTGGCCTGGATTTGATCCACGGTCCAGTGAAGACTGATCTTCAAACAACCTCTCTCACACTCTTCTTCTCACGATCTCACTCTCTCTCTCTCTTTTACTTCTTTCTTCTTCTGCTCACGATCGCTTTCTTTCTTTTTCTTTATCTCTGCCTCTCTTCTTCTTCTTCTCTTCTTTTTCTTCTTCTTCTTCTGTCTGGATCGAAGGCTCTCTGGTGTATAGACTTTGCTGCTCTTCTTTTGTCGATCGATCAACCTCCATCTGAAGATGAAGGCTTCAATATATACTGCAGCAATTAGGGCAAGCGTGTGCCTTCCACATCTCTCGCCAAAGGACCTCAGTCCACGTGTCAGCATTTCAGCACAGTGCATCCACGTGTCACAATTAGGGAACCTCGTCCTCCTTGGATCACGTGCCTTCCATTTGCCTCTTCGAAGGGTGCCTGTCAGACAGATAAGAACTTTATCAGGTTAAGTGTAAACATAGCAGTGTATAGACTTCGTTGTACACACTTGTGAAGTTGAATGCAAGCCAAGGCTATACAGACTTGATGAATAATGCAAGTTAGACGAATGTATAGACTTACATTCATTAAGTAAATGGATGTACAGACTTTGTTCATGACGCATGCAAGCAACCCAATGTACAGACTTGATCAAGGCACAGACGTTTGAGTGTATAGACTTCAAAGTGAAAGACGGTAAAGCCAACAGTGTATAGACTTCAAGAGAAACGTCGGTAAAGCTACCGATGTATAGACTTGAAGGGAAACAAAGGTGAAGCTTCCAATGTACAGACTTGGAAGAACACTGTTGGATGTACAGACTTGGTTGAACACTATTGAATGTGTAGACTTGATCAAGAGTCCAATGTGCAGACATGCCACCGACCAATGTATAGACTTGGTGGTCGTGAGACGGTGGCCAAGACACTGTACGGATGGATGTATAGACTTCGCCTAAACACTGTCCGATGTACAGGCTTTAGTCTGAAGCGTTGTATGGACTTGCAAGAGACGCACAAAGAGACACTGAAGTCTATATAGACTTTAGAGATCAAGACGCTAAGGAAGACGGACAATGTACAGACTTGCTGTAACATTCTGATGTACAGACTTCATGAAACTCTAGACACTGAATGATGTACAGACTTAGCCCATGCAATGAGACGCTAAATGAGACGGTGAATGAGACGCTGGACTCTGTACAGACTTTGCCCAATGCCTGAGACGCTAACAAAGACGGACGATGTTCAGACTTGCTGAAAGATCGATGTACAGACTTTGCCCAAATGCATGTTCAAACTTGCTGAAAGACCGATGTACAGACTTTGCCCAAATGCATGAGACGCTAACTAAGACGCTGGACTCACTGTTTAGACTTGGCCAACGATGTACAGACTTACTCGAGTGAGACGATGACCAAGACGATGCAGCTACAGTGATGTACAGACTTGGCATGAGACGCAAATTGAGATGATGCACAATGTATAGACATTAATGTGATGCACAAGTGCACAGTCCAATGTATGGACTTATGAAGTTCAACTGGTGAGTGTACAGACTTCACCAATGAAACGCTCGCTGTACAGACTTGCTGGCTGCAACGTGAGACGCTGTATAGACTTCGTCTTCCAGCGTATAGACTTGATGAATGCATAAGTCACAAGATCGACAGACTTAGCCTGTATAGACTTAGCATGAAGCACGCATGCGATGTACAGACTTCAAGTCATGCAGTGCACTGTACACACTTCAGCTAAGCAAGCTTCAGTGAATGTATGGACTTTATGCAGCTCTGTACACACTTTAGCCAATGCAATGCACTGTGAATGTATGGACTTTACGAAATGCATGCTACGCAATGTACACACTTGGTGACTTCATATGTTGTGCAATGTGCAACCAGTGTATGGACTTGTCGTGCCTACACAGGGCGTTGTACACACTTGCTGCCTGATGCTCATGTGCAGACTTTGATGCCCAACATCGATTTATAGACTTTGAGAGCGTATAGACTTCTAAATGAGACGGTGGCTGAGACAATGGACTTATAGAGTTGACGCTGCAGACTTGAGAATGCTCTCACAGCGTTGACGCTGCAGACTTAAGAATGCTCTCACAGTGTTGACGCTGCAGACTTGAGAATGCTCTCACAGCGTTGACGCTGCACGAGACACAAGACAGACAGACAGTGTATAGACTTGTACTCTGGGGGTGTCGACCCATCTGAGAAGGGGGTCGACCCACTGCTGTTCAGACTATGTAGAGACATGCAGAGACATGATATCTGACAGAATGCAATGCATATATATAAAGAACAAATGCCATCAATGCTAAACATCATCATTCATGTTACTATCATATGCAGAATGCTCAAGGATAAGAATGCACAGAAATGCACTTACTTTGTTGCAATCATCAAAACACAATATCATTTATGCACTCACTGTGTTGCTGTCATCAAAATAAAATATAGCATTGCTATCATCAAAACAACATAGCACATGCTTGTGCCTAAGGGGCACAACAATATTAACATGCAAGTATACAATGGAGATATGCATATATGCAGTGCAGAATGCAAAGATATGTAATTTCAATTCTTGAAATGCTGGCCCCAAAGATATGATACCAGTGTTGAAAGTATTCATTTTGGTATTTATGCAACATGGAATGTTCAAGATGATGCAGTTTAAAATATGCACTATATGTATGCTGAAAATGTTAACTATGCAACAAGACACACGATGATGTTCAACTTCCAAAAGCACTATGTGAATGATATGCAGAGAATGATATGCAAATATGTAATGTGATGCACGATTTCAGATGCACATGACAACTCTATATGCAGCTAATGCAACTAATGTATGACATGCATTACCAATTGTTAAAATGTGAGGACACAATTTTATTTTGAAAAGAGAATTCAGAAAATTCATGCAAAGCATCAAAATCATCACATGTGAACTTTTCTTGAAAACAGTTTTACTTTTATCCAAAGGATGAGTAACACATTGGTAAAGACTATGGAACATTGATCAAATTCAGTCCTCAAAAAGTTCAGCCACAGAATAACATCATCATGCTGAGAGAATAGAAGTACATCAATCTCAAAATTTTCAGCTTGCAAGACTCCCCCATAATCAATGCTTGATTTCAGAAAATTCATTTAAGTTAGATGCCATATGCATAGATGATTCATGGTACCGAGCGGAGGCCCATTCTCACGCATGGTGATAGCTTTCAGACAGGCTTGACCTGCCCTTCCACATGTCACCATTTTGTATACCATGTAGTCATTTAAATGATGATCAGAAAAATACAATGTAATCCCATATGACATCGGGGGTTTAGCAAAAGGCATTCAATGGCTACACTCTCATATATACTGCTCAGATGTTTCAATACCATTCAGCCAAGCATTTATTTTCCACATGGTCAAAAGCAACCATATGGTATTCAAGATTTCAAAATCACTGTCTGTCAAGAGATGGCACTGGCATCAAGACCATAGAACTTCAACCAAACACTTTATTTTCCCACCTTTGCCTTGTGTTACCTTTATTGAAATCTTCAAATTCATTGCTTTATTTCGCTTGTTGTCATCTTCATCAACAAGCTCCAATTCTCAATGGAAGTAGTTCAAATCTGGCGTTGAAGTCCTCTTGAGCTCCTTTCTTTCTCTCCATGATTTCAAGGGTTGATGGTCATTATCAAACCTGCACTATAAAGAGCTCAATTCATGTCAATATTAAGCCAATGCATATGAAGAAACTAACTTCAAGGCTTTTCATCACATATGACTCTCTCTCTCAACCTGCAGTATCAGAAACTCACTTTCATATCAATCTCAATTCAATACAAATGAGAAAGCCAATTTCAGTGCTTTTCTTCCACAAGATAATCTCCTATGAGCTGCAAGTATGTATGATGAGTTGCAGCTATCAATACAAGTGATTCACTCAAGCTGACATGAGTTCAAAGTTTAGTTCAAAAATTTCAAGTTTAGTCCAACAATGTAAAGAGTCAAGTCTATGCATATAAAGCACAAGACTAAACACATGAAGAACCAAGGTCTGTCCATGTGCAACACAGGTCAATGCACAAGAAGAACCAAGTCTAAGCATAAGTGTAGACAAGGTTGATGCACATAAAACACACAAGATTGCCTCTTCAAACCTGCATGTTAGGGATTTAAGTTCCAGCAGCATGAACTGAGAATTCACACAATCAATGTGCATAAACATGAACAACTAACTTACAAATTAGTGTCAATTCAAGAACAAGCCCATGTTAACCAAGGCATCACACCAGAACTGGCCAAGTCAATTTAAGGCCTTCCTCTTGGCCTCAAGACAATCCTGCAACAAAGTTCTCATTTGATAGTTTTGGGTACCCAAACCTTCTTGGGTCCTGGATTGTTAGTTGCACCTCTAGTGGGTGCCTTCCACAGTTTTTAGGCATGCATATCATCAAAATGCATTAAGGAGCAATCATGCATGGTATGCCTAAACTCACCACAATAATGACAATGACCAAAAGACTTCAAATTTTTCTTGTAAGAAAGAGCATGTAATTTTTGTGGGTTTGAAGAGATGTTCTCATTTTTCAAACTAAAGCAATTGTTCTTCCTATGACCGAACCTTCCACAATGCAAACAGTTCAATGGATCAAATCTTTCAAATGGTCTTCTTGCATGATTATAAGAGTTATCAAGTGTTCTTTTTATGTTCAAAAACTTTCTTGGCTTTGTGAAGCCATTCATTTTCTTGCATGCTTCTAGATCTTTAGATTTCATCAAAAGGTAATCATGCATTATATGACCAAGTTCACCACAATAAAAACATGAGATTTTCTTTGTGGATGCCTGTGTGTGTGTGCAACATGATTTTTCATGGCATTCATCGTGACACCAACAATATTTTTAGCCTTTTGATGTAGGTTTTGTTTCTTTTTTAGATTTTCAATTGATCTCTTTGTTGTTTGAGGAGCAGATTGATTTGGAGACCCATTTGATGTGTTGGCTATGTTTGAACTATGGACAAATGATGTATAGACTTTATTTTCAAAATTCTTTTTGTTCACTGGATTATAGCCCAGCCCCTCTCTTTGGAAATTCACCTTAGTCCCCAATATCTTATTCAAATTTTCTTTCCCATTTACAAACTTAGACAAGGATGCATTCAAGTCAACAATTTCAGATTCAAGGGATGTAATGTGCAATTCATAGTTAGCTATTTCTTGTTCAAGCACAAGCATTTTATCAGATTCATCAACAATCACAGATTTCCCTTTTTCAAGATTTTCAAAACTTTTCAATCTACTTTCAAGCAGGGAGATCTGAATTAGCATCGCACTATTCTCCTTTTTAAGTTCTTCATTTTCTTTTGTAAGTTTATCATTCATAATCAATTTACTACAAATATCTTGATCAATAGAGTTTGATTCCATTTTATTTCTTAGATCTTTTTCAGTTTTCTCTAATTAATCGATTTTGTTCTTGAGGGTAACATTTTCATTTCTCAAACAAGCAATGGTTTCTTTGTGACATTCAACATCATGCTCTAAAAGTTCATTCAAGTTATCAAGCTCAGAACACTTATCACAAGGTCTATTTTCATGGAGCATGTTTTCAGATTTCTTTTTTCTGACTTGATTTTCTTATATTACTTTTCCAACTCATCATAAGCATCAACAAGATCATCAAGAGTAAATTCTTCAGAACTTGAATTTATCTCTTCTGCAATTTCATCACTTTGTTGATCAGCATCATCGGCCATGAGACATTTTTGCGTTTCCTTTTCTTGAGCTTTGATCAACCGGTCCATAAGCTCCTTTGCCATCCTACAAGAAGATACAAATGGATACTTGTTAATATTTACAGAAGCTTTCAATAAACTCAAAGCAGTAACATTATCATGATGCATCATTTTATCCTGATTAGACCACTTGGTCTCATCTAGAGGTAATATGTGTGGACCATGATAAATCAATCTCCAAAGACTAGGATTAATAGAATTGATCACCACACATAGTTTGCCTAGCCATGAATTAAAATCCTAACCAGTGAAGATTGGCAAATAATTCATTGAGATATGTTCAGCAGAAAAATTCATGATTGTAGAATGTACTAGGATCACTCTGTAGATCGCAAGATCTAGGGACAACAAAGCCTCGCTCTGATACCAATTGTTGGGTCCCGTAGTGCAAGAATACGGATCTAGAGGGGGGGGCTGAATAGATCCTTCTACTAAAAACTATGTCCAATTTAAAACACAAACTAGCACACAGTGGAATTAACAAGTTTCATAAGATTGATGAATTTAATCTAAACAGATTTAAACTTTATTCACTCAATCTCACCGAGCTCACACGATTGCATAAACAGATAAGATAGTGAATCACACAATCACAAAGATCAAACCACAAGACACGGGAATTTTTAAGGTGGTTCGGGACCACGACGGGCTCCCTACGTCCACCCCTCACCAAACCGGTGAGGCTTCACTACACGCTACAAAATGTAGCAACATGGGGACGAACACCAACACCACACACGCTGCTTCCGCAGCAAACCACACACGAGGTCTTGCCTCAAATTGCTACCACAGCAGCACGCACACGAACACACAACGTTGGGGAACACACCCCACACTAAATACCTCACATGGAGACAACTCCGTTCACACACACGTAGGACAATGCCTACACAATCACACGGGAGAAAACTCCCAACCACACATGCGGATATACTCCGCACAAATCGACACACATATGACAACACACACTCTCGGAGACCCCTTTCTCCGAACACCCACACAAAGTATTCTAGTATATGAAATGATGACAAATATATGCTATGAACTCCCAAAACAAATTCTATAGATGGAGACTAGAAAGATGCATTAAGTATAAGGCTCCCCCTTCTTCAACAAAATATGTTTCTCCTTGGCTCTTTGACGGATGATCATTATCTTGACATCATCTTCTTCTTCTCCTCGAGACGCTCCTCTTTTCCTTCTTTCACTAGCTCCAGATCATCACGGTGGTAGATCATATCCTCCTTGCAAGAGCTTCACTTCGTTTTTCCCCTTTTCTTCACCTATACGAAAGAACACATGAGCATTAGGATTGTTGTATCATAAAAATCGCAGCTCATATATATATGCAAGAGAGAGTGAACAAAGAACATGTAAAACAAGTTCAAGGAGGTGATGTTTATAGCAAATATCTAAAACAGAACTAAGAGCAACTGGAGAACTAAAAGCAAATGGATTTTTCAGTGGATAGAGCTCCCCCTTTTTATTTCATCGAATAGGCTTAAGCTTTTCTGCAAGATGAAGAATGTTCTTGAAGGAAGATGAATGATTCTTTGCAAAAATAAAGTTGTAACTTGATTTCCCACGTATCTTCCAGTAGAGGATCGATTAGAGACTTGAATCCACCTTCTTCCCTTCACATACAAGCTCAGAACAACATGGAAGAAGCCCTTGGAGCAGCTTCTACGTCCCTGCACTCACAAGAGTTAGAACAAGAGAGGAATCCTTCAAATCTCACCTCTTCTATTAGGTTTTCGACCCAAGGAGATGATTTTATGCTTTTAGAATGGTCAAGGGACAACTTAGAGACCAGATCCACGAATTAGGGAGAGATATAGGGCAGTTGGAATGGACATGTTGGACTTTCAAAGCAAGGACGTGAAAGTCGTATTTCACGGCGCCGCACAAGTGTCGACACTTGGTGTCGACACCTGGTGCCCAGGCGTTCACAGAAAGCTAAAAATTAAGTACTGGTCATAGGGTGTCGACACCTGGTGTCGACACCGCGTGTTCTGGCCTGCTGCCAGAACCTGGTTCAGGTAGGTGTCGACACCTGGTGTCAACACCTCCTAGGCTAACTGTTGAATCAAGAGTTCAAGATGTAGGTGTCGACTCCAAGTGTCGACACCTGGTGTCGACACTTGCACTTACAGAAAGCCCAAAGACCCATTTAGCTAAAAATGAAAGCTCCAACTTCACTGTGAGTTTTGGGATGATGAAAGAAGGTTGTGAGGAGTTCTTCCAACCTGTAAAACGTAAAAAGAAAATTAGTTTTGCTTCAATGTTAATCTCACAAACCAACCCATTTCATTTCACCTTCTTTTGTAGAACCATGATGACTTGTGAACTCATAACCATGTGGAATTGTATCCAAGTTGTATCCATTACCATTCAAGAAGAAAAATGATGAGATATCTTACATGTCAAACATATATTAGTATTTACCTCATCGATTTACCTGAATTCACCATTGATCATTAATTCCTTGTTTATTTGTTGAATAGACCATACAAGGAGTCATGGAGTTCCAAATATCATTCATCATTGCATGATATAGTAAATTTAGAATCTAAAGAGTAAGGAACTAAGCCACTCAAAAACCCCATGAAAGATATGTATGAAGGCACTTGAGATTCCATTTTCTCAACTCAAGATTAGAGGAGTATCACCATGGATTCCAATATAAAATCTTTCTCATTGAATACAAAGCAATCTCACATGAAGATATGAATAACCATTCACGCACAAGGCCAAGCAACAAAGTCATTTTGTAATCATCAAAATCACATACACACCACGTCTTTTGGCATTTTAACTGACCTATAGAGAGATTTTAATGGCAGGGAGATGTAATTACTCCTCGGGGAGGTATTTGCCTTCACTTTATAGTCCCTTGCGTGTTTTCGAGGAGGGGTTCATTTAATGCAGTGGTTTCCCCCTCTGGCCTATAAAAGGTCCCGAAGGGCACCTCTTCCTCTTCATGCTGCAATAGGGGCTTTATTGAGTTTCCTACTCTTCCTTCTCTCTATAGTGAAAATCGGCACCGCCTTCTTTTTTGTTGCCATCCTCTGGTGAAATATGGAGGTTGACGTTGATGAAGGCTTTGGCGGTGGCGTCTGGGTGACTTCGGCATGGAAGAATGGCGAGCGAATGGCGGGCGGCGTGCAAGAATGACGGGCGCCTCACGGGGCGCTCTATTTACGCCTTCTAGGCTGCTGCCCACATTAGGCGTAAGGTAGAAGCGGAGGGAGTCTGAGGGAGGAGGGCATTTAGTAATGGTCTTGCCTCGTTCCCTCCTTACCTCTTCCCCTCTCCCTCTCCCCCTCCTATTTTCTTTCACTCTCTGGAGGTTCCATCAATTCTAGATGGAGCCTTCTCATACCTCCCCCCCATCGATCCTTGATGGGGGTTCTTTCTCGTTTCTGATACCATCTCCTCCGAACTTCCTGAGCAGACAAAATCAGCTGTCCCATCATCCGAGCCAGTTTCTACAAAGAGTGGAGTCAGTGGCTCGGCTTGGAGCTACTAACCTCGTCCGCACTGAGTAATCAGTTCATGTTGTATCACTTTTTCTTTTTTATGCACATTATACTGGCTACAGCCCATCTGATGTACCAAAGTTTTGACATTAATGAAATTGAGAGTTTATCGTCTTTATTGGTTTCTTACATGTATGGATGAGCTCAGAAATAGAACTTCCACAGGGCCGCCGCGTTCCAAGTCCGGGGTATTGGCGTCCCTTCCATGGTAGATAGTTAGTATGCTCCTTTTCCGAGCATCTCGACCACTCGGTAGGGGCCTTCCCAGTTAGGAGCTAGCTTTCCCACCGCCTCCAATGGTTGAGTGGCTTCGACCTTCTTGAGAATGTGGTCTCCTGGCTGGAACTGTCTGTCTCATACTCGGGCGTTGTAGTACTAAATCATGCGTCGCTGGTACTCCGTTGCTCGGATTCTTGCGACCTGGAATACTTCATCGGTCAGGTCCAGGTTTTCCAGCAGCTTCTGCTCATTAGACTCGGACAAGAAGTGGATAACCCAAAGGGACGGGCTATCGATCTCTTGTGGGATTGCTGCCTCGGTGCCATAGACTAGCTGAAATGGAGTTTCACTCGTGGTGGTTCTCGGAGTGGTTCGGTACAACCATAGTACGCTAGACAATTCCTCGAGCCAATTACCCTTGGCTTTACCGAGCCTGGTCTTTATGCCTTTGAGGATGATTTTGTTGGCATTTTCGACCAGCCCGTTAGCCTAGGGGTGGGCTATCAAAGTGAAGTGGTTGCGAATATGTAGGTCGGCACACTTATTCTTAAAATAAGCGCTATCAAATTGCCGACCATTGTCGCTCACAATCACCCGGGGGATGCCAAAATAACAAATGATTGTCCTCCACACAAAACTCCAGATCACCGCTTCTGTTATCCTAGCAGTAGCCTCAGCCTCAATCCATTTGGAGAAATAGTCGATGGCGACAATAAGGAACTTTTTTTGAGCCCGGGCCACTGGGAAGGCCCCAAGGACATCAATTCCCCACCAAGCGAAGGGGTATGGCTCGGTTAGAGTTATGAGCTTCGAGGTTGGTTGGTGGATCAGATGGTTTAACCTATGGCAGCGGTCAGACTTCCGAGCATATGTGGAGCAGTCTCGCTGAAGGGTGGGCCACCAGTAACCTCGGCACAGCAAGATCCTCGCTATCGACCTCCGCATTTGGTGTGCTCTGCAGATCCCTTCATGAATTTCTTCAATGACTCGCTGAGCCTCTGGGGCGCTAAGGCACTTGAGGAGGGGGCCGACGAAGGATCATCGGTAAAGATTTCCGTCGAATAAGACGAATCGCCGAGCTTGATATTTGAGTCTCCTGGCCTCTCGAGGGTCATTGGGCTCTCGAGAGTCAAAAATCCAGGCTACGTATGGGGCTCTCCAGTCGTCGGGTGATGCCTGAACGGTTGATACGATTTCAATTTCCACACTCGGTCGGTCCAACTCTTCGAGTAGGAGGGACCTGGTCCCTTCTGAGGTGATGGAAGAGGCCAATCGAGAGAGGGCATCCGCTCGGGAGTTTTCCTCCTGAGCTATTTGGATTACCTGAAAGCTCTCGAATGATCGGGCTATCTCTTTCACCAGGTGAAGGTATTTGACCATCTGCGGTTCCCGAGCTTCGTAGTCTCCATGGATTTGGCTAGCGACCAACTAAGCGTCGGTGTAGATGTTGACTCGCTCGGCTCCCAGGCACCTCGGCATCCTAGCCCCGGAAATCAGGACTTCGTACTGTGAGGCATTGTTGGAGGCCTAGAAGTTGATTTTCAGAGCATACTAGAGCTCGACACCTTCTGGGGATGTGATGAGGATGCCAGCTCCGCTGCCGATTGAATTGGAAGATCCGTCCACGAAGAGATCCCAGGCCGAGCCGACCGTAGGTGAGGACGCCTCTCCCAGAGGGACAACGGTCTCTGCGATAAAATCGGCGAAAGCTTGTCCCTTAATGGCGGCGCGGGGCCGGTAGGAAATACCATAGGCCCCGAGCAATATTGCCCACTTGACGAGTCAACCCGAGGCTTCTGGATGGGCCAGAATTTTCTTCAGAGGCTTGCTAGTCAGCACCACAATGCAGTGTCCTTGGAAGTAGGGTCGAAGGCACTTGGTCGAGGTAACCAACGCTAGCAGGAGTCTCTCGGTTGCGGGGTACCTTCTTTCAGCTTTGTTGAGCACCTTGCTGGTGTAGTAGACCGATCTCTCGACTCCCGAGTCATTTCTGACCAGGACCGAGCTAACTGTAGATGGAGTTGCCGAGAGGTAGAGACGTAAGGCTTCACCTGGAACGGGCTTGGACAGCACCGGGGGCGAAGCCAGGAACTCTTTAAGCTCAGCGAACGCCTTTTGGCATTCCTAGTCCCATGCGAACATAGCAGATGCCATTTTGGGCCCCCTCAATAGTTTGAAGAAGGGCAGACATCGTTCGGTCGCACGGGACAGGAATCGGTTGAGCGCAGCAATGCGCCCGGTAAGGCGTTGAACATCCTGAGTGCAGGTGGGGGGCCGCATGTCCAGGATGGCCTGGAACTTGTCGGGGTTGGCCACGATCCCACGCTGGGTCACCAAGTAGCCCAGGAATTTCCCAGACCTTACTCTGAAGGCACACTTGGTGGGGTTGAGCTTCATATTGTACCTCAAGAGAGTGTCGAAGGTCTCAGCTAGGTCGGCGAAGTGGTCCTCGACCTTGGGGGTCTTGACGAGCATGTCATCAATATAGGCCTCGACGTTTCGGTCGAGCTGTCCCTCGAACATATGGTTGACCAGCCTCTGGAACGTGGCTCTGGCGTTCTTCAGCCCGAAGGGCATTCGGGTGTAGCAATGTACGCCGAAGTCGGTGATGAAGGTGATCTTCTCGATATCTTCTGGATCCATTCTGATCTGGTGGTAGCCTGAATAGGCATCCAGGAAGCTGAGTATCTCGTTGCCCGAGGTTGAGTCAACTAGTTGGTTGATGCTCGATAATGGAAAGTAGTCTTTTGGTATGGCTTTGTTCAAGTCGGTGAAGTCCATGCACATTCGCCACTTTTCCGAAGCTTTTGGCACCAGGACGACGTTAGCCAGCCACGTCGGGTATAGGACCGATCTAAAAAGACAAGTCTTCTGCCCCTTGGTGACTTGCTCCTTGATGACCATCTGCTTCTCTAGTGCGTGCTTCCTTCTGTGTTGTTATATGGGCTTCACGATAGGGTCAAGGTTGAGTTTATGCACTACGGTCTCTCTCGGTATCCCAGGGAGTTGATCATAAGACCATGCAAAGACTCGGATGTACCCAGAAAGAAATTCTTTGTATTGCTGCTGAACCTCAGATGGTAGGTCGGCTCCAATCTTTACTCCTAGGGTCGGGTCATCGTTTAGGAAAACCGTTAACAACTCGCCTCTAGGCTCGGATGTTACGGGTTTTTCCTCGACTTCCCGGGGGCCCTTGTTCTTCCCGTCCGACCTTGTGGCTTCAACCGAGATATTATAGCACCTTCTGGCCAATGCCTGGTTGCCCCGGACTTCCCCCACCCCATGTTTAGTGGGGAACTTCATTTTTTGGTGATAGGTAGAGGGCACCGCTTTCATTCGGCTAAGGATCCCCCGGACGAAGGTTGCGTTGTATGCCATCATACCCTTGATCACTATAAAGTCCACCATAACCGTAACGGTTTTAGGTGGGGTGCCGAGAGTAACCAGCAGGCTCAGTGCTCCCTCAGGATAAGTGGCCTAGCCATTGAACCCGCAAAGGGGGGTTTGGATCGGGCGGAGTTTAGACGGATTCTCCCCTATCTTAAGAAAACACTCATAAGACAACACATCAGGGGCGCTTCCATTGTCAACTAGAATCCTATCTACGTTACAATGGTTTATCGTATCCGATATAACTAGGGCGTCGTCATGCAGGGTGGTCAGCCCTTCCATGTCTTGGTCGGAGAAGACTATGACCTGGGGCTCACTTGGCGGGGCCTTGGGAGGCTCGATGGGTCGGCTCGCCCGCTCAGCATGACGCTTCCTTCCTCAGCTACTGTCTCCTCCTGATGCAGCTCCTCCAGCGATGCCATTGATGTGGACCCCGTGAGGGACGTTGTCGATCTCCTCTGGGGCACCTCGGTCTTCCTTATGCCCGGCCACGAATCGGGATAGGTGTCCTTGACGGACGAGGTGCTCGATCTCATCCTGGAGCTGTCGGCAATCACCAGTATGATGCCCGTAGTCGCTGTGGAACAGGAAGTGCTTACTGTGATTGTGGTTCTTTGACCTCATTGGCTTGGGTTGGCGGAGGAGGCCCGAGCCTTTGATGTCTTCATAGGTCTCGTACACCGGAGCGGTTAAGGGAGTGTACCGCTCGTACTTACGGGACGGTTCTTTGTGCTCCCCATCTCGGTTCCGCCTTTTTCCTTGGCCCGAGCTTGGCTCGGTGCCCGCTTCTTGTCCCCCTCCCGACCCGAACCAGTTGCGCCTCGGCATGCGTTGAGAACTTCTTCGCGCTCAGCATGGCGCAAAGCGAGAGTCACTAGCTCGGCAAGGGTCGAGGGAGGGTGGAGGACAAGTTTGCGGCGGAGGTTCTCGTCACGGGTGCCTCCGGTCAGCGCGGCTATGGCTGAGGCAACATCCAAGGGGGGATTCTCAGGGCTTCCGATTTGAATTGGTTTATGTAAGCCTGGAGTTTCCCCCCCTGCTCCTGTTTGAGAGCCAATAGCCACACTACCGACCTTGGGGGGCCGCTTCCGGTGAAACTCTCCTTAAACACTCGCCCAAATTGCTTGAAGTCTCGGATGGATCCGGGGGCGAGGGCACGAAACCATGCTTGGGCGCCTTGGACCAGGGTGGTCACGGAGGCTCCGCACTTGATGGCGTCGGATGCCCCGTGGAGGGTCATTAGGGCGTCGAAGCTGTCGAAGTGGTCAGCCGGGTCACCCTGGCCATCGTAAGACTTGAAGGTCAGAATGGAGATTCTGGGAGATATCTCTGCCTTCAAGATGCAGTCGGAGAATGGGGATTTCTCCTCGTCCTCTGCTCGGGAGGTCTTATGCAGGGCGCGTAAGGCATGCTCTTGCACTGTGAAGCGCCTCTCGAAATCTCGCAGTGGGAGGGATAACTTCGGCTGTCGTTGTGCCGTGGGGATAGGGGGGCTGTCCTGGCATTCCCCAGGGACATCGGTCTCTGGGTGTGGATGGCATGCCCCAGGATTTCCCCTCTTCGGTGTTGAGGATGCCTCTTGCTCCGGAGGAGGGGCTTGTGAAGGTCCTCCTGACCTGTTGTGAATAAGCCGCCGTCCTTGGAGGGTGAAGCAACCTCCGGTAGTGTGTTGGGACGCGTCTCTACGAGGAGGGCTTTCTGGAGGGGCGCGCGACCTTCCTTCCCTACCCGCCTGGGTCCTCATGAGCTTCACGAGGACGTCCAATTTTGCGTTGAGGGTTTGGAAAGCATCAGCGCCCCCGTTGGATGGTTGCTCCACTGCCTCGGGCGGAGGCGGTTCGTCGGCTGGGGTACTGGCATTGGAGGGGGGGTTCTGTGCGGCCTAAGAGGGGCCCTCTCCCACCGCCCCCACGGCTTTTCCCCTATCGCTGGCGGACCTCCACCTTGTACTCCTTCACACCATACTGGCTCTTTGATTGCTTCCCACAGACGGCACCAGATGAAGAGGGGTGATCTCGCGCTGGTCCTCAGCTGGAGGAAATGATCACCGAACAGTGAACTGCAAGGAAGGGAAACGGATCAGGGGGCCCAAGGATGGTTCCCTGGGGAAAATCCTCTGATGCTTAAGTCAGTAGAGCAGTGGTGGAGGCTATGAAGGGAGGAAGAAAGAGATGCACGAGATCCCTCTCCACCAAGGTTTTCTTGGCCGATATCTCCTTGACCACTACGAAGTTTACCATAAAGGTTACAGCTTTGGGCGGGGTACCGAGGGTAACAGGTAGGCTTAGACCTCCTTCGGGACAGGTCACCTGGACATTGAACCCACATAGGGGGGTTCGGATCGGACGTAGTTTTGATGGGTTTTCAACCATCTTTAGCAAACACTCGTACGAAAAAACATCGGGGGCACTGCCATTATCCACTAAGATCCGGTCCACGTTACAATGGTTTATCGTGGCTGAGATAATAAGGGCATCATCATGTGGGGTGACCACTCCTTCAAGGTCTTGGTCCGAGAAGACCAAAGCCTGCAGGTCGGTCACCAGGGGTGGAGCTTGAGGAGGCTCGGAAGCTCACCTGGCTCGCTAGGTATGACGCTTTCTTCCTCGACTGCTATCTCCGCCCGAGGCTGATCCTCCTGAGATGACGTTTATATGGACAGCTCGGGGGTGATTGTCAATTTCTTCAGGGGGGATTCTATGGTCCTCCCTTTGCTCGGTCATGTACTAGGAGAGGTGGCCCTGGTGGATGAGACTTTCGATCTCATCCTTGAGCTGGTGGCAATCTCCCGTATGGTGGCCATGATCGTCATGGAACTGACAGTATTTTTGAAGACTCCGATGCTTTGGGTCGGCCTTCATCAGCTCGGGATGGCGGAGTAGTCCCGAGTCCTTTATTTCTTGATAAATTTGATAGAGAGGGGTAGATAGGGGAGTATAGTGGTCGAACTTGCGTGGGGGTTCCTTTCGATCGCCCTCTCGATTCCTCCTTTTCCCCTACCCAGAGATTGGCCGAACAACTTCTTTTTCTCCCCCTCTCGCCCCGAGCTTGCGGGATTTCGACAGGCGTTGAGGACCTCCTCGCACTCCGCATGACGCAGAGCCAAGGCCATAAGGTCGGCATGGGAGGAAGGAGGGTGAAGCACCAATTCTCGCCGGAGATTTTCATCGTGGGTGCCTCCGGTCAATGCGGTGATGGCGGAGGCCAGATCCAGGCGGGGGATGTGCAGAGTATCCGCTTTGAAGTGGTTAATGTAAGCCCACAGCTTTTCCCCTTGCGCCTGCTTGAGGGCCAGTAATCCCACTATTGACCTTGGAGGGCCGCTGCCGGTGAAGCTCTCCTTGAACAGTCGCCTAAATTATCGGAAGCTGGTGATGCTCCCAGGGGCGAGTGCTCGGAACCATGCACATGTGCCTTGGACTAGAGTAGTTACGAATGCTCGGCACTTGACCGCATCAGACGCCCCGTGCAAAGTCATCAGGGTGTCGAAGCTGTCGCAGTAGTCGGCTAGGTCACCCTACCATCGTAAGACTTGAAGGTCGGCAGAGTGACTCTAGGCGGAATCTCTGCATCCAATATCTGATCAGAAAATGGGGATCGTTTTTCATCCTCCGTGGTGGTGTTCCGCTGGAGGGCGCAAAGGGCACGCTCCTGCTCGGTGAAACGTTGCTCAAAGTTCCGCAGCTCGATGGATAGTTCCCCCTGTTGTCGGGATGGGGCCGGGGGGCTCCAAGTGTTTCCCTGGCGTTCCGGATCAGGACCGACCAGCAGGATTTGGTCTTCTTGGACCAAGACCTCGAAGGAGTGGTAACCCCACATGATGATGCCCTTGTTATCTTGGCCATGATAAGCCATTGTAACATGGACCCAATCTTAGTGGATAATGGCAGTGGCCCCGACGTTTTGTCGGACGAGTGTTTGCTAAAGATGGGTGAAAACTCGTCAAAACTGGGTCTGATCCGAACCCCCCTCTGTGGGTTCAATGGCCAGGTGACCTATCCTGAGGGAGCTCTAAGCCTACCTGTTACCCTCAGCACCCCGCCCAAAGCCGTAACCTTTATGGCAAACTTCGTAGGGGTCAAGAAGATATCGGCCTATAATGCCATTTTCGGCCAAGGCATCCTCGGCCAAATCAAGGTAGTGCCCTCCACATACCAACAAAAAATGAAGTTTGATAGGGTGCAAGGCCCGGATACAGAGGGGGGGTGAATGTATCCCTCTTCGAAATTGCCCAAATTAAAATTTCACTCTCTTCAAATTTCACTCACTTAACAAATTTAAGCAAACTGAAAAGCTAATCAAATCTTCTATTGAACCTGTAAGCAAGCACTTGGAGCGCGCCTATGCATTCATCTAGCGGAAGCAAAGGAAAGCAATCTACCCACTACACAGAAGATTTTTTAGGTGGTTCGGTCCACAGACCTACGTCCACCCCTCACTCCAAACCGGAGTGAGGCTTCCACTAGCAACAGCTAGAACCGCAGACTAAGTCTGCAAATAGGTGCTGCCTAACAGCTTGACCAGGGGAACAACCTCCCCTCTTCCTCCAGACCGGAGGGAAACCACTAGTGACACACAGTCACTAGCAACTAGAGACGAAGTCTCTCTTCCTCCAGACCAGGAGGGAACCCACTAGTGACTACCCGTCACTAGCAACCAGAGACCGAAGTCTCTCTTCCTCCAGACCAGGAAGGAACCCACTAGTGACTACCCGTCACTAGCAACCAGAGACCGAAGTCTCTCTTCCTCCACCTAGGAGGGAAACCATAGGTAGCTACCACTACCTGCAAACCCGGAGTCAGAGACTCCCTTCCTCTGAGACCAGAGGGAACCTACAAGTGACACACCGTCACTTGCAATCGGAGATTAAAATCTCCCTTCTCCTGAACCAACAGGAGGAACCCCGATCTCCAACCAGAGAATCGGATGAACAAAGCCAAGGAAGTGTAAAAGAAAAATAATAAACGAAAATACAACAATCAGAAAGCTGGAAATGAAATCACAATGTGGCTCTCGTAGGAGCTGACTGGCCTGGATTTGATCCACGGTCTAGTAGGAACTAATCTTCAAATGAAGCTTCTTTTCTCTCCTCGAGCTCTCTATCTTTCTCTTTCTTTCTTCCTCTTCTTTCTTCTTCTCTCTGCGTCTCTTTTTCTTTCTCTCTTTCTTCTTTACACTGGATCGTGCAGACTCTCACTATCTCTTCTTTTCTCTTCTGTTTCTTCTTCTGCTACTCTCTACCTCTCAGCTGCTCTCTTCTTCTGCTTCTATTTCTTCTGCTACTCTCTCGATCTCTCTTGCTCGATCAGTCTTCTTCTGAGGAAGAAGCTTCGTATTTATAGCAGCAGTAGCTAGGGCGTGTGCAGGGCTTGTGCCCTCTTTGTCCAGAGATAACCTCGGATCACGTGCCAGGTGCCAACCTCGGATCACGTGCCCATACATCTTTCTTCTCGAAGGATATACCTGTCAAACAGTCATAAGAGAATATTAGAGAGATGTACAGATGCATATAGAAAAGTATGCAATGTACAGACGATGCACATATTGCCACTGAAGTGTGTACAGACTTCACTGAAGAATGTTCAGACTTTAAGTGCTTGTGTATGCATGAAACAACCGAATGTATAGACTTTGAATATGAATCCTTGGACATGCCTTCAACGAGTGTGCAGACTCTGCGTGTATTGTGCAAACGATGCACAGATATTCCACTGAGGGATGTGCAGACGTTGAATGAGTGACATGCAGTTTACAACAGGAAAGTATGTACATTGAACATGGATGTACTGACATGCCGCCAATCGAATGTACATACTTGTAGGTGTGTATCGCAGTGTGCACAAGGTGAAGTATGCACATTCAACAAGACTATGCTCATGAATGTATACACTTGAGTGCGTGAATGCTACAGGGCAATGTATGGACTTGTGTTCGTGCAACACAAAGGCTGTATAGACTTCGTGTGTGTGGTACCAGACAATGTATAGACTTGCAACCTAGCACTTAAGAACCAATGCATCATGTATAGAGTTGCTTAACTAACGCATGGAGCAAGTCTGTATAGACTTGCTTAACTGACGCACGGACATCATAGCAAAGACTGTGCAGACATTGTATATGTATGAAACAACGAATGTACAGACTTATGTATGCATGGATGCACTGACTGACCACGAGCTAAGCTAACAGATGTATAGACTAGCTCAACCGTGTGGCGTGCAACTGGACGATGTATAGACTCTGCATATGCTCTGAACACGGGTTGTACAGACTTGAAGTAATGCATGCAGCAGACGATGTACAGACTTGGTCTTGCGACCACGGGCTGTACAGACTTTGAGAGACGATGCATACTGTACAGACTTAACATGAGACGCTAAGTGAGACGATGCAGGCTGTACAGACTTTGATATCAAGGAATGCACTGGCTGTACAGACTATGAAGCATGCATGAAAATGTTGCACAGAGACGCTAAGCACAGAGACGCTAAATGAGACGGAGCAATGTATAGACTTGCACGAGTAGGCGACAATGTGTAGACTTGATGCGGCTTCAAAGCAACCATGTGCAGACTTTACCGATGTACAGACTTCACGCGATGTATAGACTTAATGTTCTGAATGTAGGTAAAGATAAGGAATGTATAGACTTTAAGTGTGGATGACCAGACAATGTATAGACTTGCACATATGCATGAACAAGTGGCGATGTACAGACTTGGCCAATGTACAGACTTAGCAGCGAGATGCACACGATGTATATACTTGATGCAGCAATGTATAGACTTTGCGTCTAATGCCTGAAGCACATGATGTATAGACTTGTTCAATGAAGCAAAAGGGTTGCATGGACTTTGTGGAGTATATTGCCCTGAAAGCCTGCACTGACTTGTGTGTTCGTGTAAATAGTAAAATGCATGGACTTAGAACTAAGATGAACCAGTGAAACACAACATAAAGCAACCGAGTGAGTGCACTGACATTGTAGAATGCAGTTGTGCACGGACTATATGCTCTAGACAAATGTGCACCAACTATATGCAATGCTATATGAACTGTATGTCATTACTAATGCAAGATAACACATTCATATGCCCAAAGCAGAACTATCATTCAGACACAGATGTTCATGATATGCAATGCTGACTCATAGTGTTTGCTATCATCAAAATCATAGGGGCACAACAATCTCCCCCTTTTTGATGATGGCAACACTATGAGTCACACTAACTCATGTCAAACTATTCTCCCCCTTTGACTTCATCAAAAAGAAATTAGTTTGAGATGAGAAATACAAACATAGATGACATGAATAAATCAAATACTCCCCCTTTGACTCAGTCATTTAGACATGAAAGACACAGAGGCAGTTAAACAATGAAGCACAAATCAAGTCTATGTTGCAGTTGTATGCTCTCCTATACCAGCCAGATAAGATCATGCACAACATGTGACCCTACTCCCCCTGAGAAACTGAGGTGAGAAGAAATAAGAATAGGGTATGGTGAAGGATAGCCATGAAGTGACAAGCAGGTTAATCTCCCCCTTAAAGCCAGAAACATGCTGATGTGACAATTTCCCTGTCTGACAAAGCAGAGGAGTTGGAGTGGAAGAGGTGATAAGCATCTATCAGCAAAAACACATGGGCACTCAAGGATTATCACAATCTGTAAGCATAATGAATAAATGAGGAAGCAAGATTTTCGTTAGCACACCAAATTCATAAATCTTGATAACCGAATTTCAGACTCTTCAATTATAATAGATTATGAATGAGTTGAAACTTACTTTCATGATTTAAGAGTGATGTATTCAAAGTTTATCAAGAAAATTCAATACTCATATCTGAAACACCTTTTAATAGAAATGAACCAAAAACTCATCTGATATTCATGTTTAACCTCCTTCCATCTTACTCATTTAAATTCAGTGACTCCTATGGAAGTTACATAAGATAATATTGAGATTAAACAGAGATAAATGTGTCTGAACTTGTCTTTAGTTGTTTAGAATTTTCTATTGATCAGCACTTATTTTTCCTGAGCAAGTTTGGTTCAGTCAACACCTTTTTACGTGGGGCACAACACGTCTTAGGTGAAGTGACCCAGTTACTCAGTGTGACAACCATATTACCTCTCAAAGAGAACAGAGTTAGTAATTTGGGGTGTCTTTTTACATGAGGAGACACCTTGATCAGAGGCCAGAATCCCCAGTTACTCAACACAACCATGCCATTGCTCTGCCAGATTTTCAATCATTTTTATAAGAGAGGTAACTATGGCACTTCATGACATGGGCTTGCTCTATTTCTTTGATAGAGAACCCAGTTTCTCTGTGACCAAAGTCATTGCTCTTGCATTCTTTTCTTTCTCATATTTTCAAGATTTCCAGACAAAGCTCAGTTCACTTAATTGTTTAAGAATAATATTTTCTACATGTATCTTAACCAGAGGTAGCCATGTCTTTTAACATTTCAAATTTCAGAAGATTTTGCATGAAGTTGCATGAGACAATTGGTTAAGATTTATTAAAATAATGATTCAGATATTTTCAAGTCTTTTACATCAAAACCTAATAAATACATTAGTCTTAAATCAATTTGATTCATCAGACATTCTTAAGCCAGTATAATAGAAGATTCTTCTTTTCAGAATATGTCTGATTTATGACTAGGGTACACAAGCAAAAAATCTTCCCTCATTCAGATGAATCAACAAAACATTTTTATTGAGAGAACAGTGCTATTCAGAAGCCATCATTAAAGATTAAAATCCAGTCAGATTAGCTTGGACCGGTCTTGACAAGATATGAAGAAATGTGAATGATAGGAACAAGCTAGCAATTGAACTCATAGCAGACAGAATCAATAGCTGAGTCTGGAATACAGACAGATCAGCTGACAGGAGTGCCATGAAGAAAGTTGAGAGAAGCTCTTCTTCGAAAAACTTAATGAATAGAAGGCAGAATTCATCATCAGGAGAGAGTGTGAGAACACATGAGAGTTATTCAGATAACTAGACAAAAAGTGTTCAGTGTGACAGACTTAAGAATTCAAAAATGCTCCCCCTGTCTAGATGCAATGAGTCATTTCTTTTTAGATTTTTCAAATTTGATGATATGCAATCCACTGCTCTACATGCATGCATATGAAATGACTCTCCTGAAGATATTTCCTGAACATGAAAGTCATGAACATTATGCAGGGATAACCAAACTCCCCCTGACTATATGCAATGTATGAAGATTTTAAGTGCAACAAGTGCAATGACAGAATACAAGGAGTTTTGACAGATTATGCATCATAACATAGATATGTAATGCATTCAGCAAACGAGATTATCATGATATGCAAACATCTAAAGCAAACAATTTCATATAACAGAATTTAAAATAAGGTTTTAAAACTGACCTGAAAAGTACAGTCATGGGCTTTTCATTCTTGAGTGCCTTGGATTATTACCCCTTTTATTCTTCAGCCCCCAAGGCACACCTGCAGGTTAGCACACTATTTGACATGGGCAGGTACCCAAACAGTCTTGGGTCCTGCATGGTTAATAGCACCTTTGATGGGTGCTTTCCACAGTCCTTGGGCTTTTGAGTCATCAAATATCATTAAACAACAATCATTCATGGAGTGCCCAAATTGCCCACAATGATGACAGGAAACAACATGCTTTGATTTCTTGTTATGCACACAATTATTAGCATGGAATTTTTGTGCATTAACATGAAAGTTTCTATTATTAGCATGAACATATTGTTTTCCATATCCTACCATCCAGCAGTCGGAAGCTCGGTGGCCTGACCTTCCACATTCAAAACAAGCAAGCGATTTTTCCTTAAAAGCAACATTATTTCTACCAAAAGTATTTTATTTTGTAGGAAGGTTGACATGTTTAGAGTTAAATTTTCCGCCTTGAGCGTGCCAACAGTCCTTGACTGTGTGGCCATGCTTTCCACAGTGAGAGCAAGCAAAAAAATTTCTTCTATGAAAACCTGACCAGAATTTAGTAGTCATATTACCAGAGTTGTCAGATAAATGACCATAAGGTCCCCTTGGAATAGTGGTTCTTCTAGGAGCCTTGAACTCATTCTTCTTCAAGAACCAACAATCATGTCTTGCATGACCAGATCGTCCACAATGGGAACATTTTAGTTGCCTCTTCTGGGCAAACTGATTCTTGGATGAGCTTTTAATAAAATGCATATGTGTATTTCCTGAATTTTTAATTTTCTTCATTCTATTATGAGCATTCAATTCATCAGATTTCAGGATATAGCAGTTATGCATCATATGACCAAATCTTCCACAATAATAACATGACCCCTTTTTAATATAAGTGTGTGAGAGATCATGTGACTTGTGTGTAACTTTCTTTGTACCAACATGAGTGTCTTTGTCCTTTTTCTGTAGATTTTCATTCGTTTTCAATTTTTGAATTTGTTCTACAGTTTTGGGACTGACAGTGGACTTTTGTGCAGTGAATTGAAAAATAGAAGTACCAGAGATTTTGTTTTAATCAGAAGCTTTTACAAACACAGTAGAAGTTTTATTCCCATTGATCCTTTTATTTGTCGGACTATAACCCAGTCCCTCTCTCTGAAAATTATCACTCTTTCCAAGAAGCTTATTCAGATTGTCCTTTCCTTTGACAAATTTTGATAGAGAATTTTTCAAATCTTGAATCTCATAATTTAAGATAACAATATTAGCTTCATATTTGGACAGATCTGTTTCACAGGAAATTACTTGTTGATGCAAGGCATCATTCAGACTTTTGAGTCTTTCTACTTCCTGTTTTAACTTTACTTCCTTGTCAACTTCAGATAGAGACTTGTTAAGATCATCAATTTCTTGTTGAAGGAATGTGATTGTAAACTCATGTTTAGCTATCTTTTCTTCACAGCAAGTGACATTTCCACTCAACATTAGGTTGATGTTTTTCAGATTTGTAATTTCTTGTTCAGCATTCAGCAACTCACTAGAGCTCACCAAACTTACACTCTTCCCTTTTTCTAAAGTGATTAGCATCTCAGACTTTGCTGAGTTTAGGTGATTCAGCTTATTAATTTCCTCTTTCAGTTTACTGTTCTGCTCTAGGAGTTCATCATCAAGCACCCATTCATCTGAGGAAAACTGACATTCATAAAACATTTCTTGTTATTTTTCAGATTGAAGTTTGCCGAGATTTTTCTGAATCTCTAGATTTATTACTCTATCAGCCTCCAGTTTCTCACAAATCAATCTATTTTCTTTTTCAAGATTCATTGATTTGTGTTCAAATTCCTTGAGCTGGTTTTTGAGTATTTCATTTCAGATGTCATGTTTTCCAATTCAGAGTTAACACACTCTAAATCTGTTATCAACTTTTCATTCTGAACTACATTATTGTTATGAGCCTGGTCATCATCAATCAAGCTAAGTTTTTCCTTTAGTTCAGTAATTTCACAAACAAGTTCTTGATTTTCTTCTTTAAATAAGCCAATTTGTTTCTTAAGCACTTGGACTTCAGACAAGCATGCATCATAGGACTGTTTTCGTTTTAAGTAATTTTCACATGAGGACTCTGAACTATTCAGATCAATTTTATTTTTCAATTTTTTATATTATTTTCTTAACATCTCATGTGACTCAAGTAACTCACCATATGCACCCTGCCAATCATCTAAAGTATAATTCTCGAAGAGGTTTACCTCATCATCATCATCTTCTTCATTTTGGCTGCCACTTTGATTACTTCTGTTAGCCATCATGTAGCTGTCCTCATTTCTTCTGTGTGCTAGCCTCAGTATATCCATAATATCCTTAGCAGAACTGCAGTCATGAAAGCAAGAATGTAAGGCCTTGTCAGTAGCTGCTTTCATTAGATTCATAACTGTCTTATTCTCTTCATGCCTTGATCTGTGACTGTTAGTCCATTTGGACTCTTTCTTTGGTAATCTATGAGGACCTTGTGAAATTAGTTTCCACAGATCGGGATTGATAGTCATAACAAACATATGCAAGTTTTTAAACCACACATTAAAATCCGTACCTTCGAAAATCGGTGGATGAGCCATGAAGGCAAATCAATCAAGCAATTTCAAAACTGTATGCAGAAGACAGTGATGCACCGAAAGCCAGCAAGATCCTCTACAGATCGTTGGATCTGGAAAGTCAGAGACCTGCTCTGATACCAATTGATAGGGTGCAAGGCCCGGATACAGAGGGGGGGTGAATGTATCCCTCTTCAAAATTGCCCAAATTAAAATTTCGCTCTCTTAAAATTTCACTCACTTCACAAATTTAAGCAAACTGAAAAGCTAATCAAATCTTCTATTGAACCTGTAAGCAAGCACTTGGAGCGCGCCTATGCATTCATCTAGCGGAAGCAAAGGAAAGCGATCAACCCAATGCACAGAAGATTTTTTAGGTTGTTCGGTCCACAGACCTACGTCCACCCCTCACTCCAAACCGGAGTGAGGCTTCCACTAGCAACAGTTAGAACCGCAGACTCAGTCTGCAAACAGGTGCTGCCTAACAGCTTGACCATGGGAACAACCTCCCCTTTTTCTCCAGACCTGAGGGAAACCACTAGTGACACACAGTCACTAGCAACCAGAGACGAAGTCTCTCTTCCTCCAGACCAGGAGGGAACCCACTAGTGACTACCTGTCACTAGCAACTAGAGACCGAAGTCTCTCTTCCTCCAGACCAGGAGGGAACCCACTAGTGACTACCCGTCACTAGCAACCAGAGACCGAAGTCTCTCTTCCGCCACCCAGGACGGAAACCACAGGTAGCTACCACTACCTGCAAACCCGGAGTCAGAGACTCCCTTCCTCTGAGACCAGAGGGAACCTACAAGTGACACACCGTCACTTGCAACCGGAGATTAAAATCTCCCTTCTCCGGAACCAACAGGAGGAACCCCGATCTCCAACCAGATAATCAGAAGAACAAAGTCAAGGAAGTGTAAAAGAAAAACAATAAACAAAAATACAGCAATCAGAAAGCTGGAAATGAAATCACAATGTGGCTCTCGCAGGAGCTGACTGGCCTGGATTTGATCCATGGTCCAGTAGGAACTAATCTTCAGATGAAGCTTCTTTTCTCTCCTCGAGCTCTCTATCTTTCTCTTTCTTTCTTCCTCTTCTTTCTTCTTCTCTCTGCTTCTCTTTTTCTTTCTCTCGTTCTTCTTTACACTGGATCGTGCAGACTCTCACTATCTCTTCTTTTCTCTTCTGTTTCTTCTTCTGCTACTCTCTGCCTCTCAGCTGCTCTCTTCTTCTGCTTCTATTTCTTCTGCTACTCTCTCGATCTCTCTTGCTCGATCAGTCTTCTTCTGAGGAAGAAGCTTCGTATTTATAGCAGCAGTAGCTAGGGCGTGTGCAGGGCTTGTGCCCTCTTTGTCCAGAGATAACCTCAGATCACGTGCCAGGTGTGAACCTCGGATCACGTGCCCATACATCTTTCTTCTCGGAGGATATACCTGTCAAACAGTCATAAGAGAATATTAGAGAGATGTACATATGCATATAGAAAAGTATGCAATGTACAGACGATGCACATATTACCACTGAAGTGTGTACAGACTTCACTGAAGAATGTTCAGACTTTAAGTGCTTGTGTATGCATGAAACAACCAAATATATAGACTTTGAATATGAATCCTTGGACATGCCTTCAACGAGTGTGCAGACTCTGTGTGTATTGTGCAAACGATGCACAGATATGCCACTGAGGGATGTGCAGACGTTGAATGAGTGACATGCAGTTTGCAACATGAAAGTATGTACATTGAACATGGATGCACTGACATGCCGCCAATCGAATGTACATACTTGCAGGTGTGTATCGTAGTGTGCACAAGGTGAAGTATGCACATTGAAAATGAGTGCAAGACTATGCTCATGAATGTATACACTTGAGTGCGTGAATGCTACAGGGCAATGTATGAACTTGTGTTCGTGCAACACAAAGGCTGTACAGACTTCGTGTGTGTGCTACCAGACAATGTATAGACTTGCAACCTAGCACTTAAGAACCAATGCATCATGTATAGAGTTACTTAACTAACGCATGGAGCAAGTATGTATAGCTAGACTTGCTTAACTGACGCACGGACATCACAGCAAAGACTGTGCAGACATTGTATATGTATGAAACAACGAATGTACAGACTTATGTATGCATGGATGCACTGACTGAGCCATGAGCTAAGCTAACGGATGTATAGACGAGCTCAACCGTGTGGCGTGCAACTGGATGATGTATAGACTCTGCATATGCTCTAAACACGGGCTGTACAGACTTGAAGTAATGCATGCAGCAGATGATGTACAGACTTGGTCTTGCGACCACGGGCTGTACAGACTTTGAGAGACGATGCATGCTGTACAGACTTAACATGAGACGCTAAGTGAGACGATGCATGCTGTATAGACTTTGATATTAAGGAATGCACTAGCTGTACAGACTATGAAGCATGCATGGAAATGTTGCACAGAGACGCTAAGCACAGAGACGTTAAATGAGACGGAGCAATGTATAGACTTGCACGAGCAGGTGACAATGTATAGACTTGATGCGGCTTCAAAGCAACCATGTGCAGACTTTACCGATGTACAGACTTCACGCGATGTATAGACTTAGTGTTCTGAACGTAGGTAAAGATAAGGAATGTATAGACTTTAAGTGTGGATGACCAGACAATGTATAGACTTGCACATATGCATGAACAAGTGGCGATGTACAGACTTGGCCAATGTACAGACTTAGCACCGAGATGCACACGATGTATAGACTTGATGCAGCAATGTACAGACTTTGCATCTAATGCCTGAAGCACATGATGTATAGACTTGTTCAATGATGCAAAAGGGTTGCATGGACTTTGTGGAGTGTACTGCCTTGAAAGCCTGCACTGACTTGTGTGTTCGTGTAAATAGTAAAATGCATGGACTTAGAACTAAGATGAATCAGTGAAACACAGCATAAAGCAACCGAGTGAGGGCACTGACATTGTAGAATGCAGTTGTGCACGGACTATATGCTCCAGACAAACGTGCACCAACTATATGCAATGCTATATGAACTGTATGTCTGCACTAATGCAAGATAACACATTCATATGCCCAAAGCAGAACTATCATTCAGACACAGATGTTCATGATATGGAATGCTGACTCATAGTGTTTGCTATCATCAAAATCACAGGGGCACAACAAAGTTTCCCACCAAATACGGCACCGGGGAAGTCCAAGGCAATCAGGCAATGGCTAGAAGGTGCTATGTGATCTCGGTGGAAACCGTAAGGCCAGAGGACAAGGGCAAAGAGCTCGGAACGATTGAAGATAAAAGGGCAAGCAAACCCAGGGGAGAGCTACTATTAGTTTTCCTCAGAAATGATCCGGCCCTCAAAGTAAAAATTGGGACAAATCTACCACTTGAACTACAAACTCAATACAAAGACTTTCTTTCGAAGTATGTGCACATTTTCACATGGTCTGACGAGGATCTCGCTGGCATTCCCAAGGAGACAATAATGCACCACCTCAACCATGACCCTACGGTAAAACCAATACAACAACGAAAGAGGAAGCATGCCCCTGAGAAAAAGACAATTATTAAAGAGTAAATCAACAAGGGGAAGAAAACTGGGTTATTTAACCCGATCCTTTACCCTACTTTGCTCGCTAACGTCGTCCTGGTACTCAAAGCTTCGGGAAAATGGCAGATATGCGTCAACTTCACCGACCTCAACAAAGCCACTCCGAAGGACTGCTATCCGTTACCGAGTATCGACCAACCCGTCGATTCAACCATGGGTAACGAACTTCTCAGCTTTCTGGATGCATATTCTGGATACCACCAGATCCAAATGAGCCCTGAAGACAAAGAGAAGACCGCCTTCATCACTGACTTCGGCGTCTATTGCTATACCTGAATGCCGTTCGGGTTAAAAAATGTCGGAGCTACTTAGCAAAGGCTGGTCAATCAGATCTTCGAGGATTAGATCGGGTGGAACGGTGTGGCCTATATCGACGACATGCTTGTAAAGTCACAAAAGGCAGAGGACCATTTCACCAACTTGGCCGAGACCTTCAGCACCCTCCAGAGGTACCAAATGAAGCTCAATCCCGCCAAGTGTGCCTTTGGAGTTAAGTCCGAGAAATTCCTGGGCTTTCTGGTGACCCAGCGAGGGATCTAAGCCAACCCCGACAAGATCCAAGCCATCCTGGATATGCGGTCGCCTACCTGCATCAAAGATGTACAACAATTGACCGGCTGGATTGTCGCGCTAAACCGTTTCATGTCCCAAGCGGTGAAGCGCTACCTACGTTTCTTCAAATTGTTGAGAGGACCGAAATTGGCAACTTCCACATTCGTCTGGGACGAGGAGTGTGAGAAGGCGTTCACCGAGCTTAAGGAGTTTCTGGGGTCACCTCCTGTGTTATCCAAGCCAGTGCCGGGAGAGACTTTATATCTTTATCTCTTGACAACACCATCCAAAGTAAGCTTGGTCCTCATTCGAGACGACCAAGGAAGACAAAGGCCCGTCTATTATGTCAGTAAAGTGCTCCTGGATGCCGAAAGGAGGTACCCCGCAACTGAGAAATTTGTGCTAGCGTTGGTTACCTTGGCCAAGCACCTTTGGCCATACTTCCAAGGACACTCCATTATGGTGCTGACTAGCGAGCCTCTGAAGAAAATTCCGGCCCATCCAGAAGTATTGGGTCGACTCGTCAAGTAGGCAATATTGCTCGGGGCCTATGATATTTCCTACTGGCCCCGCGCCATCATTAAGGGACAAGCTCTCACCAATTTTATCACAGAGACCGTTGTCCCTCCGGGAGAGGCATTCGAACCTACGACTCGCCCCGCCTGGGATCTCTTCATGGACGGATCTTCCAATTCAACTGGCAGCGGAGCTGGCATCCTCATCACATCCCCAAAAGGTGTTGAGCTCCAGTATGCTCTAAAATTCAACTTCCAGACCTCCAACAATGCCTCCGAGTACGAAGCCCTGATTTCTGGGGCTAGGATGGCGAGGCGCCAGGGAGCCGAGCGATTCAACATCTACACCGACTCTCAGTTGGTCGCTAGCCAAATCCATGGAGACTACGAAGCTCGAGAACCGCAGATGGTCAAATACCTTCACCTGGTAAAGAGATAGCCCGATCATTCAAGAGCTTTTGGGTAATCCAAATAGCTCGAGGAAAACTCCCGAGCGGATGCCCTCTCTCGATTGGCCTCTTCCATCACCTCAGAAAGGACCATGTCCGTCCTACTCGAAGAGTTGGACCGACCGAGCGTGGAAACCGAAATCGTAGCAACCGTGCAGGCATCACCCGACGATTGGAGAGCACCATATGTAGCCTGGCTAGCTGACTCTCGAGAGCCCGATGACCCTCGGGAGGCTAGGAGACTCAAATATCAAGCTCGGTGATTCACCTTATTCGATGGAAATCTTTATCGACGATCCTTCACCGGCCCCCTCCTCAAGTGCCTTAACGCCCCAGAGGCTCAACGAGCCGTTGAAGATATTCATGAAGGGATCTGCGGAGCACACTATGGGGGGAGGTTGTTAGTGAGGATCTTGCTGCGCCGAGGTTACTTGTGGCCCACCCTCCAGCGAGACAGATCCGCATATGCTCGAAAGTGTGACCGCTGCCAGAGGTTCAACCATCTGATCCACCAACCAGCCTCGGAGCCCATAACTCTAACCGAGCCATACCCCTTCGCTCGGTGGGGAATTGATATCCTTGGGGCCTTCCCAGTGGCCCGGGCTCAGAAAAAGTTCCTTATTATCGCCATCAACTATTTCTCCAAATGGATCGAGGCTGAGGCTACTACTAGGATAATAGAAGTGGTGATCTGGAGTTTTGTGTGGAGGATGATCATTTGTCATTTTGGCATCCGCCGGGTGATTGCTAGCGACAACGGTCGGCAATTTGATAGTGCTTATTTTAAGAATAAGTGTGCCGACTTACATATTCGCAAACACTTCACTTCGGTAGCCCACCCCCAGGCTAACAGGCTGGTCGAAAATGCCAACAAAACTATCCTTAAAGGCAGAAAGACCAGGCTTGATAAAGCCAAGGGTAATTGCGTCGAGGAATTGCCTAGCGTACTATGGTCGTACCAAACCACTCCAATAACCGCCACGGGCAAAACTCCATTTCAACTATTCTATGGCACCGAGGTAGTCATCCCACTGGAGATCGGTAGCCCGTCCCTTCGGGTTATCCACTTTCTGTCCGAGTCTAATGAGCAGAAGCTGCTAGAAAACCTGGACCTGACTGACGAAGTACGCCAGGTCGCAAGAATCCAAGCAACGGAGTACCAGTGACGCATGATTCAGTACTACAATGCCCGGGTCTGAGATAGGAAGTTCCAGCATGGAGAACTCCTTCTCAGGAAGGCCGAAGCCTCTCGACCACTGGAGGCTGTGGGAAATCTCGCTCCTAACTGGGAAGGCCCCTACCGAGTGGTCGAGACGCTCAGGAAAGGAGGATACCGACTATCTACCATGGAAGGGACGCCAATCCCTCGGACTTGGAACGCGGTGGCCATGCGGAAGTTCTATTTCTGAACTCATCCGTACTTGTAAGAAACCAATAAAGACAATAAACTCTCCATTTCATTAATGTCAAAACTTTGGTACATTAGATGGGCTGTAGCCAGTACAATGTGCATGAAAAAGAAAAAGTGATACAACACGAACTGATTACTCAATGCGGACGAGGTTAGCAGCGCCAAGGTGAGCCACTGACTCCACCGAGTGTGGAAACTGGCTCGGATGACGGGACGGCTGACTTTGTCTACTCAAGAAGTTCGGAGGAGATGGTATCAGAAATGAGAAAGAACCCCCATCAGGATCAATGGAGGGGAGGTAAGAGAAGGCTCCATCTTGAATTGATGGAAACTCCAAAGAGTGAAAGAAAATAGGAGGGGGAGAGGGGGAGGGGAAGAGGTGAGGAGGGAATGAGGCAAGACCATTGCTAAACGCCCTCCTCCCTCAGACTCCCTCCACTTCTACCTTACTCCTAATGCGAGTGATAGCCCAAAAGGCATAAATAGAGTGCCCCGTGAGGCGCCCACCATTCTTGCATGATGCCCGCCATTTGCCCGCCATTCTTCCACGCTGAAGTCACCCGACACCACTGCCAAAGCCTTCATCAACGTCAGTCTCCATATTTCACCATAGGACGGCAACAGAAAAGAAGGCGGTGCCGGTTTTCACCGTAGAGAGAAGGAAGAGCAGGAAACTCAGTAAAGCCCCTGTTGTAGTGTGAAGAGGAAGAGGCGCCCTTCGGGACCTTTTATAGGCCAGAGGGGGAAACCGCTACATTAGTTGAACCCCTCCACGAAAACACGCAAGGGACTGTAAAGTGAAGGCGAATACCTCCCCGAGGAGTAATTACTTTCCCCACCATTAAAATCTCTCTATGGGAATACGCGAACGGACATGTCAGTTAAAATGCCAAAAGATGGAAAAGTGCTAGATAAGCATCCTTTAATCAGCCGATCAGCGTATGACCAGATTTTTCGGTGGAAGAGTCGGAAAAGATACTTGATTCATCGATGACTGCAGATATCAAACTCCGTCAAACACAGCAAGAAGCATTCGAGTACGCTCTGAAACTTACTGCCATTATATTTCAAGAAAAATAAAGTACATGATGAAGTTTCCAAAAAGGCCCATGTTGTCCTCTTGATGCACGATTGGACAAGAAGGGGGGTTGAATTGTCCCCTCAAATAGAAATGATAGTTTTTAAATTTTTCACAGCGGAATAAAATTAACAACCAACAGAAGAAATGAACGGATGAAATTATCAAACTAGTTCTCTCAACCTCTCCGTTCTCACACAATCAAGATGAGAATAATAAACATGCAAACTACAAACACACAGATGCGAGACAGATTTTTAGGTGGTTCGGGACCACGACAGGCTCCCTACATCCACCCCTCACCAAACCGGTGAGGATCCACTTGCATCAAATGAAGCGCACAGAACTTCCACTCCAGAAACACGGAGACGTCGTCTCCTACACGATCCACGAGGGATCAAGATGCGCACACACACAAACCGTAACACCCGCTACACAATATCACCACAACCGTTTGTAGACGATCGACACACTGACAGAGTCCAAGTTCAGAAAATAAGGATACGATCAATACAAGCTCATAGACCAGAAGTAAATGACTGAAATAGATGTAAATAAGGTGTAGAAATAAATCCTCATGAGTAGAAATGGATGTAGATGATCTTCTCTAATCCTCAGGTCGGAGGGTGGCCGGATGCTGACGATGAGAACGTTCACGCGTTCCTCTTCTCGATCCGCTCCTTTGTTTCTTCAATCAAGATCACCAAAAATGTATGGAAGTAGATGAAATCTTCAATCCTTCCTCAGCTCTTCTTCTTCTTCCCTTTCTTCTCCAACAAGAAAAATAGAACATTAAAACATGAAACATTTCTTCCAAATTCGTAGCTTATTTATACACCAATAATAAAAGTGTGAAAAGACCATTTAACCCTTGTCTAAACCCTTTAGAACAAGCCCCAAGATATGTATCATAACCCTAGAGGCAAGGGGGTCATTTTTCAACTAAAACGGATCTGGTTTTAATGGGTTTCGAACACAATGAAAATGGGTCGCCCGCCGGGTTCGGTCGACCAGACGAAAGGGTTGGTCGACCTAACTTTTACAGGGCCAGACTCCCCCTGATGCTAGGGATTTCGGTCGACCTATAGCATAGGGTCGGTCGATCGAAATTCAAAAGGTTCAGATTTGTTGAAACAAAAGCCTTTAACCCCATATGAAGTTAGCATGAAATGTGTAGAAGAAACCCTGATATGATAAGAGACATTTAACCACATTGAAACACATTCAAGTCATCATTTTTGCCAATCAAAAAAATAGGATTCATTAACCATGTGTTTAACTAACAAAGATGCTCAACATGATATAATGATAAACCAGGATTGTGGTAAAAACCTCAACCTTGTGTGAACGAATACAAACCCTTTTTCACCATGAAAGACAATGAGATTACCTTTGTCAAGACTTGAGAGCTTGACCCTTACCATAAGTTCTTGAGAAGCAACTGTAACATATATCACCTGTTTACCACCATGGGCAGTCAAATGTTCAAGTGAGCATTGGTTTGAGCTTAAGAAGATGTACTCCATAGACCTCAATACTGCAATGCAAGATAATCATATTTACATAAGTTCCTTGATCATTAACCATTCCGTCTATGGACATTTTACACAACACATGCACACACTACAAGAAAAATCGCGGATAGCGACCGACATATTCGGTCGCTATTCAGTCGTAGATCGGTCGCAAATCCGCATTGCGACCGAACAGACACTATATAGCGACCGAATATGTCGGTCGCTATATAATAGTCGCTATATAGCGACCGACATAATTCGGTCGCAGTATCAGTCGTTACTAGAGACCGATTATAATCGGTCGCCTGATCGGTCGCTAATAAAGCGGTCGCCATTCAGTCTCTATTCGGTCGCTACATTTGTTGTATTTTAAAAAATAAAATTAACCTATCGGATTAAGTCGGTCTCAATTCGGTCGCTATTCGGTCTCGAATTATGTTATATTTTTAAAAATAAAATTAACCTATCGGATTTATTCGGTGGCTAGTCGGTCGCAAGTCGGTCGCCAAGTATAATTATTTAATAAAAGAAATATAACGTATAGTCGCTATTCGGTCGCAATTCAGTCTCCATGCGGTCGCTAATTTTGCATTATTTTTTTTTAAAAAATTTATTTAAACTGATAAATAAATTACCTGATAAATAACAAATTCATAACATAAATATAAAATCAACTACACAGACAACAATATCGACAAATCTCAAATTCATCACATACAAACACCTGATAAATAACAATTTCATAAAACAATAATAAATCAACTACACGGATCACAATCTCCACGAACCTCAAATTACACACAATTAAAATAAAATCACAAATTGATCATACATCCATAATAATAAAATGACAACATACACAACTAAAATAAAATCACAAATCCTCCACATATGTCTCATCCTGGTCGTCGTCTCGTCCAACATCTCGCGACGGATGATCCTGTATATCATTTAAAAAAATTATAATCAAATCCTTAATAAAGAAATCAAGCATTAACAAGACTTAATAAAGAAATCAAGCATTAACAAGAGTATGCCAATAGTTTAAGCCAGCTCATTTTCATATATATAAATACACACACACAATATAAGTTCAAATTTCATCTTGTATTTTAAAAATGAAGTTTGAGCGCCGAGCTCAAACCGGGCATCCGATTTGGATTCCGTCAGTTCTGACAAGTCACTTTCATCTCCCCGGTCGTATTGGAATGATCGGCACGGCCATCCGACCGGTATTTCAGATTTTAGAACCAAATGCCCCGTCCTAACAGTTCATTTGAACTAAGTGTATTTTAAAAATGAAGTTTGAGCGCCGAGCTCAAACCGGGCATCCGATTTGGATTCCGTCAGTTCTGACAAGTCACTTTCATCTCCCCGGTCGTATTGGAATGATCGGCACGGCCATCCGACCGGTATTTCGAATTTTAGACCCCCGGACCCGTCCTAACAGTTCATTTGAACTAAGTGTATTTTAAAAATGAAGTTTGAGCGCCGAGCTCAAACCGGACATCCGATTTGGATTCCGTCAGTTCTGACAAGTCACTTTCATCTCCCCGGTCGTATTGGAATGATCGGCACGGCCATCCGACCGGTATTTCAGATTTTAGAACCAAATGCCCCGTCCTAACAGTTCATTTGAACTAAGTGTATTTTAAAAATGAAGTTTGAGCGCCGAGCTCAAACCGGGCATCCGATTTGGATTCCGTCAGTTCTGACAAGTCACTTTCATCTCCCCGGTCGTATTGGAATGACCGGCACGGCCATCCGACCGGTATTTCAGATTTTAGACCCCCGGACCCGTCCAAACAGTTCATTTGAAATAAGTGTATTTTAAAAATGAAGTTTGAGCGCCGAGCTCAAACCGGGCATCCGATTTGGATTCCGTCAGTTCTGACAAGTCACTTTCATCTCCCCGGTCGTATTGGAATGATCGGCACGGCCATCCGACCGGTATTTCAGATTTTAGGACCCCCGGACCCGTCCTAACAGTTCATTTGAACTAAGTGTATTTTAAAAATGAAGTTTGAGCGCCGAGCTCAAACCGGGCATCCGATTTGGATTCCGTCAGTTCTGACAAGTCACTTTCATCTCCCCGGTCGTATTGGAATGATCGGCACGGCCATCCGACCGGTATTTCAGATTTTAGAACCAAATGCCCCGTCCTAACAGTTCATTTGAACTAAGTGTATTTTAAAAATGAAGTTTGAGCGCCGAGCTCAAACCGGGCATCCGATTTGGATTCCGTCAGTTCTGACAAGTCACTTTCATCTCCCCGGTCGTATTGGAATGATCGGCACGGCCATCCGACCGGTATTTCAGATTTTAGAACCAAATGCCCCGTCCTAACAGTTCATTTGAAATAAGTGTATTTTAAAAATGAAGTTTGAGCGCCGAGCTCAAACCGGGCATCCGATTTGGATTCCGTCAGTTCTGACAAGTCACTTTCATCTCCCCGGTCGTATTGGAATGATCGGCACGGCCATCCGACCGGTATTTCAGATTTTAGAACCAAATGCCCCGTCCTAACAGTTCATTTGAAATAAGTGTATTTTAAAAATGAAGTTTGAGCGCCGAGCTCAAACCGGGCATCCGATTTGGATTCCGTCAGTTCTGACAAGTCACTTTCATCTCCCCGGTCGTATTGGAATGATCGGCACGGCCATCCGACCGGTATTTCAGATTTTAGGACCCCCGGACCCGTCCTAACAGTTCATTTGAACTAAGTGTATTTTAAAAATGAAGTTTGAGCGCCGAGCTCAAACCGGGCATCCGATTTGGATTCCGTCAGTTCTGACAAGTCACTTTCATCTCCCCGGTCGTATTGGAATGATCGGCACGGCCATCCGACCGGTATTTCAGATTTTAGAACCAAATGCCCCGTCCTAACAGTTCATTTGAACTAAGTGTATTTTAAAAATGAAGTTTGAGCGCCGAGCTCAAACCGGGCATCCGATTTGGATTCCGTCAGTTCTGACAAGTCACTTTCATCTCCCCGGTCGTATTGGAATGATCGGCACGGCCATCCGACCGGTATTTCAGATTTTAGAACCAAATGCCCCGTCCTAACAGTTCATTTGAAATAAGTGTATTTTAAAAATGAAGTTTGAGCGCCGAGCTCAAACCGGGCATCCGATTTGGATTCCGTCAGTTCTGACAAGTCACTTTCATCTCCCCGGTCGTATTGGAATGATCGGCACGGCCATCCGACCGGTATTTCAGATTTTAGAACCAAATGCCCCGTCCTAACAGTTCATTTGAACTAAGTGTATTTTAAAAATGAAGTTTGAGCGCCGAGCTCAAACCGGGCATCCGATTTGGATTCCGTCAGTTCTGACAAGTCACTTTCATCTCCCCGGTCGTATTGGAATGATCGGCACGGCCATCCGACCGGTATTTCGAATTTTAGACCCCCGGACCCGTCCTAACAGTTCATTTGAACTAAGTGTATTTTAAAAATGAAGTTTGAGCGCCGAGCTCAAACCGGGCATCCGATTTGGATTCCGTCAGTTCTGACAAGTCACTTTCATCTCCCCGGTCGTATTGGAATGATCGGCACGGCCATCCGACCGGTATTTCAGATTTTAGAACCAAATGCCCCGTCCTAACAGTTCATTTGAACTAAGTGTATTTTAAAAATGAAGTTTGAGCGCCGAGCTCAAACCGGGCATCCGATTTGGATTCCGTCAGTTCTGACAAGTCACTTTCATCTCCCCGGTCGTATTGGAATGACCGGCACGGCCATCCGACCGGTATTTCAGATTTTAGACCCCCGGACCCGTCCTAACAGTTCATTTGAACTAAGTGTATTTTAAAAATGAAGTTTGAGCGCCGAGCTCAAACCGGGCATCCGATTTGGATTCCGTCAGTTCTGACAAGTCACTTTCATCTCCCCGGTCGTATTGGAATGATCGGCACGGCCATCCGACCGGTATTTCAGATTTTAGACCCCCGGACCCGTCCTAACAGTTCATTTGAACTAAGTGTATTTTAAAAATGAAGTTTGAGCGCCGAGCTCAAACCGGGCATCCGATTTGGATTCCGTCAGTTCTGACAAGTCACTTTCATCTCCCCGGTCGTATTGGAATGATCGGCACGGCCATCCGACCGGTATTTCAGATTTTAGAACCAAATGCCCCGTCCTAACAGTTCATTTGAACTAAGTGTATTTTAAAAATGAAGTTTGAGCGCCGAGCTCAAACCGGGCATCCGATTTGGATTCCGTCAGTTCTGACAAGTCACTTTCATCTCCCCGGTCGTATTGGAATGATCGGCACGGCCATCCGACCGGTATTTCAGATTTTAGAACCAAATGCCCCGTCCTAACAGTTCATTTGAAATAAGTGTATTTTAAAAATGAAGTTTGAGCGCCGAGCTCAAACCGGGCATCCGATTTGGATTCCGTCAGTTCTGACAAGTCACTTTCATCTCCCCGGTCGTATTGGAATGATCGGCACGGCCATCCGACCGGTATTTCAGATTTTAGAACCAAATGCCCCGTCCTAACAGTTCATTTGAACTAAGTGTATTTTAAAAATGAAGTTTGAGCGCCGAGCTCAAACCGGGCATCCGATTTGGATTCCGTCAGTTCTGACAAGTCACTTTCATCTCCCCGGTCGTATTGGAATGATCGGCACGGCCATCCGACCGGTATTTCAGATTTTAGGACCCCCGGACCCGTCCTAACAGTTCATTTGAACTAAGTGTATTTTAAAAATGAAGTTTGAGCGCCGAGCTCAAACCGGGCATCCGATTTGGATTCCGTCAGTTCTGACAAGTCACTTTCATCTCCCCGGTCGTATTGGAATGATCGGCACGGCCATCCGACCGGTATTTCAGATTTTAGAACCAAATGCCCCGTCCTAACAGTTCATTTGAACTAAGTGTATTTTAAAAATGAAGTTTGAGCGCCGAGCTCAAACCGGGCATCCGATTTGGATTCCGTCAGTTCTGACAAGTCACTTTCATCTCCCCGGTCGTATTGGAATGATCGGCACGGCCATCCGACCGGTATTTCAGATTTTAGAACCAAATGCCCCGTCCTAACAGTTCATTTGAAATAAGTGTATTTTAAAAATGAAGTTTGAGCGCCGAGCTCAAACCGGGCATCCGATTTGGATTCCGTCAGTTCTGACAAGTCACTTTCATCTCCCCGGTCGTATTGGAATGATCGGCACGGCCATCCGACCGGTATTTCAGATTTTAGAACCAAATGCCCCGTCCTAACAGTTCATTTGAACTAAGTGTATTTTAAAAATGAAGTTTGAGCGCCGAGCTCAAACCGGGCATCCGATTTGGATTCCGTCAGTTCTGACAAGTCACTTTCATCTCCCCGGTCGTATTGGAATGATCGGCACGGCCATCCGACCGGTATTTCGAATTTTAGACCCCCGGACCCGTCCTAACAGTTCATTTGAACTAAGTGTATTTTAAAAATGAAGTTTGAGCGCCGAGCTCAAACCGGGCATCCGATTTGGATTCCGTCAGTTCTGACAAGTCACTTTCATCTCCCCGGTCGTATTGGAATGATCGGCACGGCCATCCGACCGGTATTTCAGATTTTAGAACCAAATGCCCCGTCCTAACAGTTCATTTGAACTAAGTGTATTTTAAAAATGAAGTTTGAGCGCCGAGCTCAAACCGGGCATCCGATTTGGATTCCGTCAGTTCTGACAAGTCACTTTCATCTCCCCGGTCGTATTGGAATGACCGGCACGGCCATCCGACCGGTATTTCAGATTTTAGACCCCCGGACCCGTCCTAACAGTTCATTTGAACTAAGTGTATTTTAAAAATGAAGTTTGAGCGCCGAGCTCAAACCGGGCATCCGATTTGGATTCCGTCAGTTCTGACAAGTCACTTTCATCTCCCCGGTCGTATTGGAATGATCGGCACGGCCATCCGACCGGTATTTCAGATTTTAGACCCCCGGACCCGTCCTAACAGTTCATTTGAAATAAGTGTATTTTAAAAATGAAGTTTGAGCGCCGAGCTCAAACCGGGCATCCGATTTGGATTCCGTCAGTTCTGACAAGTCACTTTCATCTCCCCGGTCGTATTGGAATGATCGGCACGGCCATCCGACCGGTATTTCAGATTTTAGAACCAAATGCCCCGTCCTAACAGTTCATTTGAACTAAGTGTATTTTAAAAATGAAGTTTGAGCGCCGAGCTCAAACCGGGCATCCGATTTGGATTCCGTCAGTTCTGACAAGTCACTTTCATCTCCCCGGTCGTATTGGAATGATCGGCACGGCCATCCGACCGGTATTTCGAATTTTAGACCCCCGGACCCGTCCTAACAGTTCATTTGAACTAAGTGTATTTTAAAAATGAAGTTTGAGCGCCGAGCTCAAACCGGGCATCCGATTTGGATTCCGTCAGTTCTGACAAGTCACTTTCATCTCCCCGGTCGTATTGGAATGATCGGCACGGCCATCCGACCGGTATTTCAGATTTTAGAACCAAATGCCCCGTCCTAACAGTTCATTTGAACTAAGTGTATTTTAAAAATGAAGTTTGAGCGCCGAGCTCAAACCGGGCATCCGATTTGGATTCCGTCAGTTCTGACAAGTCACTTTCATCTCCCCGGTCGTATTGGAATGATCGGCACGGCCATCCGACCGGTATTTCGAATTTTAGACCCCCGGACCCGTCCTAACAGTTCATTTGAACTAAGTGTATTTTAAAAATGAAGTTTGAGCGCCGAGCTCAAACCGGGCATCCGATTTGGATTCCGTCAGTTCTGACAAGTCACTTTCATCTCCCCGGTCGTATTGGAATGATCGGCACGGCCATCCGACCGGTATTTCGAATTTTAGACCCCCGGACCCGTCCTAACAGTTCATTTGAAATAAGTGTATTTTAAAAATGAAGTTTGAGCGCCGAGCTCAAACCGGGCATCCGATTTGGATTCCGTCAGTTCTGACAAGTCACTTTCATCTCCCCGGTCGTATTGGAATGACCGGCATGGCCATCCGACCGGTATTTCAGATTTTAGAACCAAATGCATAAGTTGCTGCTTCTCGCTGCCTCCATTCAGGTTTGTTAATGTTTTCTTCTATGAATGGCATAACAAGAGGCACAATGCCTCCATTCGCTGCCTCCATTCAGTTCTAACCAAAATCTCTATACACCTATGGAAAATCCTGCAGAACAGTCTGCCTGTTGATTCTAATATCCAGAGGATAGGTGTAAGATGATATTTAGAGTTAAGAAAATGATATTTTCCCCTCCTCAATCTAAATTCTTATATTTTGTAAGATGATATTTAGAGTTAACAAATAGAAAATCAATCAAATAAAATACTTACCGGAGGCTGCTGTGCAGGAGGTGCAGGAGGTGCTCTACTACTATCAATTCCCAAGGATGTGAGCATCTGGGAGACGGTCTGAGCGACGATGGTTGAGATATTCTGAGAGATATTCTGAGAGACGGTCTCGTTGACGATCTGCCTAAACATATCTGGAGTCATGGTCGGGGCGGCACTGGAAGAACCATCTGGGGCTGCTGGTGTGGTAAATGGAGAGGTCGCATGTGAGACCGAACTCGAGCATGATGATAACACCCTAGTCGTGCCCAAGCTATGTCCAAAACCATAAACATGTCCTTTCTTGGGTGCCCCAGATGCTGCAACCCAAATGGCAGGATCCAACTCTGGACGCTGACTGTCATCCCCGTACCTCTCATCCATTCGTCTACTATATGAGTCCTGCAAAAACCAAAAAAAAACAAAACCAAATTATTCTACAATTTAATCTTAAATGAAAACTATTAATGTATACACTTACCGCTACCTCCCGAGCTTTCTCACTAATGTAAGCATTTGTCCCTTTCTTCTTATGAGTTCGATCAAAAAGTTCATGAAATTGAGCTGGCCGCTTTAACTGTGCTTCCTGTTATTCAAATAAATCACAGTTTCATAATAGAAACAAAAAATTTATATATGTAGAAGTGTACTTACTAATCTCGCTTTATGTGTTGCAAAGGAGACAGAGCCACCCGTGTGTAAATTCGCTTCAGGATGCGCTGCTCTGTTTTGCTTTGCTTTGTTTGAATTGGCATTCCATTTCTCCGCTTCCCAAATGTTGCACAGCTCTGTCCAATACTCCTTTCTCATCCACACAGGCCCATGCTCCTTCCATATGTTCTTATCAGTACTTGCACATGCTTTTTTTGCATATCTTCGGGCATTGTACATAAGATGTTTGAAATTATCTCTTGCAGTAGCTGTCCATGCAAATCTAGCACGTAACTCATCTGAATGTTCTGTGAATCGATGATTCCTCTATATATTAACAACAACAAAAATTTATATGTTACATAACAAAGTGGGTTAAAATAATAATTGAAAATGACTTAATATGATAAAATAAGATAAATACCAAGAACATAGAGAACAATAAATCCTGAACACCCATCGGAAAATCAGCAAAGCGATGGATGGGGCCTGGAAAATGTGCTTGAATTGTCTTTGTAATAAATTGTGATGCTTGGGCTGGCTCTATTTTATTCCTGAAATTAAAAATATTAATACCACAATGACGAATAAATAACAAAAATAATGCATTACGTACCCTTCATTTATCCACACTGCCCGCATCGTCTCATTACAACAGCCCTCCCCCTCATGATGACTCGCCTCGTCATCAGCACGTACTATACGAATTAAATAGTATAAATAAAACAAACTATCAAAAAAACATAAATATGCAAATGAACATACCTGACTCAGCTGGGGGAGGTGTAGATCCACTCGCCATGTGTGATGGCGGTGCATAGGCCGTCAATGTACCCGTTGTCAGTGGTAACGGTGCAGAGGCCGTGGGTCCTGTAAGGATAAGAATCAGATAACACAAAAACATAAAGAATTATTTTAAACAAATACTCAAATGAATTATACATGAAAGTATACATACCTACTACCGGTGGTAGCGGTGCATCCCTCGGTGGTAACGGTGCAGAGGTCGTGGGTCCTGTGAAAATAAGAATCAGATAACACAAAAACATAAAGAATTATTTTAAACAAATACTCAAATGAATTATACATGAAAGTATACATACCTACTACCGGTGGTAGCGGTGCATCCCTCGGTGGTAACGGTGCAGAGGTCGTGGGTCCTGTGAAAATAAGAATCAGATAACACAAAAACATAAAGAATTATTTTAAACAAATACTCAAATGAATTATACATGAAAGTATACATACCTACTACCGGTGGTAGCGGTGCATCCCTCGGTGGTAACGGTGCAGAGGTCGTGGGTCCTGTGAAAATAAGAATCAGATAACACAAAAACATAAAGAATTATTTTAAACAAATACTCAAATGAATTATACATGAAAGTATACATACCTACTACCGGTGGTAGCGGTGCATCCCTCGGTGGTAACGGTGCAGAGGTCGTGGGTCCTGTGAAAATAAGAATCAGATAACACAAAAACATAAAGAATTATTTTCAACAAATACTACAATGCATTATACATGAAAGTATACATACCTACTACCGGTGGTAGCGGTGCAGAGGTCGGTCGTAACGGTGTAGAGGTCGTGGGTCCTGTGAAAATAATAATCAGATAACACAAATACATAATGAATTATTTTCAACAAATACTACAATGCATTATGAAGGGAAAGTATACATACCTACTACCGGTGGTGAAACGGAAGTAAATCTCCTCCCGCTACCCTCTCCCCTCCCACCTCTGGGAGTCCCACGCCGTCCTCGAACCATATCTTCAACTGGTACTAAAATACATGCATATTCATCAAATAGTGAAAGAAAGAAAGTTACAGAGTATTAAAATTCCCAGATAAAATTGTATACCATTAATCAAACATTCTCCATTTCTTCTTCAGATGTTGGAGATATAACAAATTCAGCATTCACATCTTCATTATCAGATTCATTTTGATCACTAATATATTCCTCCTCTTCGGAGTCCCCCAACTGTATTTCTGGTTGTTCTGGATCGACTTCCTCCACTTCATTCTCTTTAGATAAAGACGGTGCCTCCACAGATTCATCACTAGAAGCAGGCAAGTCTACATCATCACCCAAGTCTGATTGAAAGAATTCGGCATTCACATCCAACTGCTCTGTTTCAGTCAAATCCAACTCATAATCCGGGAAAAGCCTTGTCTTAACCTTGCAAACTGCCCACCAATCATTTCTTTCTTTATTTCTAGACGATGGATACTTTGTATAATAGACCTGCTGGGCTTGTGCGGCCAAAATGAATGGATCATAAGTATTCAATTTAGACTTATGTCTGATATCGACAATCCCATATGTTGTGTCATTTCGAACAGAATTAGGATCAAACCAATGACACTTTAACAGAAATATATGGTTGTCATCTCCGAGATATTGCAATTCTAAGATCTCCTCAATAATACCATAATAATCACATTCGTTTTCATTATATGTACTTCCTTTCACACATACCCCGCTGTTCATTGTTGACTTATTCTGCCCATATTGTCTAGTGTGAAATCTATACCCATTCACAATAAATGCTGGATATGTACGTGCAACTTTCGATGGGCCATAACTGATCACTCGAATTCTTTGATCAGTAATAAAATCATTTTCAACCTACATATGGACAGCACACTAGTCAGAATTTGTCATTGACCCAACAAGGAGAAAGAGTAGTAATAATACTTACACGATATTTCAGCCAAGAAGCGAATGATTTTTCTCGTTCTTTTTCAACCTCCATGTCAGTGAGATATGGACATCTTTGGATTAATTCTGAGTCAAATTGTCTGTATTACGACCATTGGAGCATTATAGATGGAATGAAAAATAATAAGTTATAGACACAATGTAATTTGAGCAGAGAACTTACGCAACATAAGGTTCAACCTCCATACAATTTAAAAGGATGTAAATTTCTGCACAGTGCAATTCTCTATCATTTAGCATCCGACTCGAGGAACGTCCATACGCACGTCCAGGATACTTAAATATCGACAGTCGCTCAGAGTGAACGGAGTCTCCCCCATCATCATTACGTGGTGGCCGAGTTCGACGAGTTTGTACCTCAGGTTCAAAGTACATTGAACAGAAATTTGATATTTCTTCCATAATGTACGCCTCGGCAATGGAACCCTCTACTTTTGCCTTGTTGCGAACTTTCATTTTCAATTCATGCATACACCTACCAGAATGTTCATAAGATAATGAAAAACACATCACCATGTAATTGAATTATGAGGAGAAAATATATATATATTACCTCTCAAATGGATACATCCATCTAAATTGTACTGGCCCTCCTACTTTAGCCTCATATGGTAAGTGTATAAGCAGGTGCTCCATTGAATCAAAGAATGATGGTGGAAATATCTTTTCCAATCTACAAACTGTCGTGATCACATTCTGTTCAATAGTTTCCACATCTTCATACCTGAGCTCTGATGCACATAAAATTTTGAAAAACTGACTTAACTCAGTCACTGCTCCCCATATCGCCTTCGGCATCATATCACGAAATACAATAGGTAACAACCTCTGCATGAACACATGACAGTCATGACTTTTCATTCCATATATTTTCCCCTCATTTGTATTCACGCAACGAGCAATGTTAGACACATAACCATCTGGAAATCTCAACTGTTTTAGCCAAGAGCATACTTCTTTAATCTGTGCAGCTCCAAGGGCGTAACTTGCTTTCGGTTTAACTGTTTTACCATTTCTATCAATAAGGTACAGTTCTGGACGTTTACAATGTATTTTCAAGTCTAAACGGGCATTCACATTATCCTTTGTTTTGCCTGTTATGTCCATAACAGTGTTGAACACATTATCAAAGACATTCTTCTCAACATGCATGACGTCGATGTTATGTCGTATAAGAAGAGTTGACCAATAAGGCAATTCCCAGAAGATACTTTTTTTGACCCAATTGTGATCCTTCCCAAATCCAGGGAGTTGTCTTGTGCTGCTCGACAATTGTGCTATATCTGGTAAGTTCTGTACACGTGCTGCTAAATGTGGACCAGACAACCGTTCAAAATCAGCTTCTTCCAATTCAATTCTGTTCTTTAAGAATGCATCTTTTTGCCTTCTAAACGGATGGTCCCTTGGTAGAAATCGTCGATGACAATCAAACCAGCATGACTTGCCACCATGCTTAAGTACAAATGATTTGGAACTGTCCATACAGTAAGGACATGCTAGTTTTCCATGAGTGCTCCAGCTAGATAACATTCCATATGCAGGAAAGTCGCTTATTGTCCACATCAATGCAGCCTTCATAGTGAAATTTTGTTTTCTGCATGCATCATAGGTAGTAACCCCATCAGTCCATAACAACTTCAACTCATCAATCAACGGCCTGAGATATATGTCTAATTTTTTCCCAGGACTTTTTGGACCAGGGATCAATAATGATAGAAATAAATGCTCTCGTTTCATGCACATATTTGGCGGAATATTATATGGTGTCACGAAAACTGGCCAGCAAGAGTAGGAAGTCACTGAACCTCCAAATGGATTGAATCCATCAGTACATAAACCCAGCCTTACATTACGCGACTCTTTTGAGAAAGTAGGGTGAGCACGGTTAAAGTGACTCCAAGCTTCGGCATCTGCAGGATGACTGATTACATTATGTTGTCGACGTACTCTTTCCGCATGCCATCTCATATGTTGAGCTATCTTTGGTGCCATATACATTCTCTGCAATCTCGGTGCAATAGGAAAATACCGCAATGACATATATGGTATATCTTTTTGCTTTGAATTGTCCCCTTTCTTAGGCTTGAATCTATCATGACCACATATGGAACATGATACCTTACTTTTAGCCTCATTATAATATAGCATGCAATGATTAGGACATGCATCTATTTTCTCATATCCAAGCCCTAAGTCAGTGACCATCTTCTTTGCACGATAAAAATTTTCAGGTAATTTCTCATCTTGTGGCAACATACTTTTGATAATCAGTAACAAACGATCAAAACAAATCTCACTGATGTGAAATTCAGATTTCAAGTTCAATAATTGTGACACCGCAGACAGTCGAGAGTGATTTTGACATCCAGTCCACAATGGCTCATCAGCATCTTTGAGTAGCTGATAAAATCTTTCAGCTGTCTTGTTTGGCGGTTCTTCATTATGTACATGCTCCTCGTGAACATTGAATCCTGGACCAGCAGCATCTATGACCATATCAACATATGAACTTCCACTTCCAACATTGGCAGGCTCGTAGGTCGACCACAATGTTTCACCATGACATATCCAGTTTGTATAATCTTTAACAAACCCCTTTCTGTATAAATGACGTTGTACATCCCATGTTGTCAGCCACTTCAAATTCTTACAGACTACACAAGGACATCGGATACGACCCTCACAATCTACAGCTTCAATAGAATTTCTCAAAGCAAACTGAATGAATCTCTCAACTCCATTTTTAAATTCTATAGACACCACCTGATCAACTACTCTACGGTACATCCATGAACGATCTTCAGACATTTTCCCTATGCGAATGAAATGTAAACACACAAAACTTTAACATGTTTAACAAAATAAAAAGTACAACCCTTACCTCACATCGTCCATGTCTGCCATTTTAAATAGGACGGAAATATCATTTAGATCTTCACTTTTTAACCCATCTGTGAAGGTTTGATCGCACGATTAATTACTATATGTGTTGTGTTGTTTGCTAAAAATTTCGGCAGCATCTCCCCACACCTCTCCGATATACCACAAAATATTTATTGATTAAGAAATTTTCTTAAACACTTACTAATAAGTGGTTAAGAAAATAATCAAAATCAATAAAGGTATATCAGAGAGGAGTGAGAAGACGCAGCCAAAATTTTTAACAAACAACACAAACACATATAGTAATTAACCACCTAAGTGCGATCAAACATTCACAGACTGTCCAAACGGGACAATTCAAGACTTTGAGTTAGATATACACATTCTCATCATTCAAAATGAGAACGTGCATATCAATCCCAAAGTCTTGAACGGGTAGGTTGATTGGCACGGGCTTAACACGCTCTCCTAAGATGCGTGCAATGTTAGGTTGCACCCACGCATCTCAGCTCACATACAACACCCAACTAATTAAATATTGACAAGATAATAACACAATCTAAAAACATAGCAGTAACATGTGAAATTGGCAATACATGTACACAATGAAAACAGGAATTTTATTTTAACATCCAACATAAAGACAACACTTTCACTAGCTATTTAGCAGAAATAAAATATAGCATGATACTTTTTAGCTTAAAGACAACACTGTCACTAGCTATGCAGAAATCAAGTAAAGAAATTGATGGTATCATTACTGAATAAGACAATAATAAAACACACTTTACTTTTCATCCAACAATACCCTAACTATTAAAATTAACAAAACACATAACCGACTAAATAACACTAAACTAAAAATAAACCTTAATTTAATTACGAAAATACAAGAAAATAACACTAAACTCAAAGTGCATGTTTTTCTTTCTGAATCAATAACCGCACTTCTTTCTTCTAACCACTTTCTTCCTAAAATAATGAATGGGGCAGCCATTGACCCAATGTCACACCAAGCTCCATCATCATACGTGACTGTTTTGAACTTCTTAGAGAACTCCACAAATACACGGTCACCCTCAATAACAATTTCTCCGGTCTTAGCAAGTGACTTAACAATGTCAGGTGAAATCCAATTCTTATCTTCCGACTCATGTACATCAATTTCTGCTCGTTGTCCATTAGGTAAATATGCAGTAAAAATAATCGGAAGAGGAAGCATACTGATTACAAAATGTAGGACCTCAACTTATAAAAATAAGTTGATTCCCTTATGCTCTGATACCAAATCTGATGCAGGACAGAAACATTTATAACCATTAAATGACACTTTTTCACTCATCAAAACATACAATGTTACTTTTTGAACATTAGTAAATATGGTGCAATCTTAAACCCCATTTTATTACTGAGGATGGATAAGATAGTATGATAGGTCTTTAAACAAACAGATGGAGGAAGAAAAACTTTTAGAAAAACATTGTAACTAATCCTCATAGGTACCTGACAGCCTGTGGCCAGCTAGAAACTTCTTGATGTCAAGGTGACTGGAATTGTAATAATATTTGACAACTTATAGTCATAGAAGATTTATGAGAATGAATTGAGAAAAGAGATGCAAATAAGGGGCTTTACTTGAGAGAGAGGATGGGTCAATTGTAAGGCAAAGAGTATGTTATGCTGAGCGCACACATGGATATGGATGTTAGATGTTACCTATCAGATATAGCAGATCTACTCTCTTCCTTAATCTACTAAAGTAATATACCAATAATCCTATACCTGAATCTCTGATACTAGAGCATAGGGCCAAGTTATCAAATGGTTATAATTTCTTTTAGGTTTCTGTCCCTGTAACCGCTTGAAAATTATGCTTGGTATTCAGCTTATCCTGACCTAAAACATGAATATGCTTTCCATCATGCTAACAAGCATAAATACACTTCGTATACAGTTGTGGAAAAGATTATTTGACAGAAGGATAAGTGATCACACAGCAGCAAAAGAAATAAATTGGGCATTATGCCATGGAGATCAAAGATAGAAGGGAAGGAGACCGGAGGGAAGGGAAGAACTGAAGAAGTGGCCGGAGGTGGAGATGGGACTGTTTAGCTGGTTCCGGGGAAACGGGCCGTCGGGTTTTGGCTCTTCTTCTACGGCGGAGCAGGTCACGGAAGGCCTCGACGCCGGCAACCTTACAGCCATCGTCACAGGTTCCGCCCTTCACCACTCTACCCCGACCATCCGACACAGAACACCATATATACCCGTCCATGTCATCCCCCTCCACCGGAGCCCCTCCCCCTGCGCAGCCCCCCCTCCACCGGAGCCCCTCCCCCTGCGCAACCCCCTCCCCTCCACCGGAGCCCCCTCCCCCTCACCCCTGCGGAGCCCCCTCCCCTCCACCGGAGCCCATCCCCCTGCGCAGCCCCCCCTCCACCGGAGCCCCTCCCCCTGCGCAGCCCCCTCCCCCTCACCCCACCGGAGCCCCCTCCCCCTCACCCCACCGGAGCCCCTCCCCCTGCGCAGCCCCCTCCCGTCCACCGGAGCCCCCTCCCCCTCACCCCTGCGGAGCCCCCTCCCCTCCACCGGAGCCCCTCCACCGGAGCCCCTCCCCCTCCACCGGAGCCCCTCCCCCTGCGCAGCCCCCCCTCCACCGGAGCCCCTCCCCCTGCGCAACCCCCTCCCCTCCACCGGAGCCCCCTCCCCCTCACCCCTGCGGAGCCCCCTCCCCTCCACCGGAGCCCATCCCCCTGCGCAGCCCCCCCTCCACCGGAGCCCCTCCCCCTGCGCAGCCCCCTCCCCTCCACCGGAGCCCCCTCCCCCTCACCCCACCGGAGCCCCTCCCCCTGCGCAGCCCCCTCCCCTCCACCGGAGCCCCCTCCCCCTCACCCCACCGGAGCCCCTCCCCCTGCGCAGCCCCCTCCCGTCCACCGGAGCCCCCTCCCCCTCACCCCTGCGGAGCCCCCTCCCCTCCACCGGAGCCCCTCCCCCTCCCCTGCGCAGCCCCCTCCCCCTCCCCTGCGGAGCCCCCTCCCCCTCACCCGAGCTCCACCCCCCCTCCCAGACCAACCTCCCCCGCCACCCCCTCCCACCGAAACCCCCCTCACTGGAACCCCTCCAAGAAGAAAAAAAATGAGAAATAGGGCATGGTCGATGGCCGGCGGGGAGGGAGAGGGGGGGGGAGAGAGGCGCGGGGCTGGAGGGAGAGGAGAGGGGGGGAGATCGAGAGGGAGAGGACTTACCAGACCGAGGAGGGTGACGACGAGGACGACGGGGACCGACGAGGTCGACGGCGAGGATGGTGCGGGGCTGGCCGAGACAGCGAGCTCCGGCGTCCGTCCACCACCACGCCGCTCGCCACGCCCGTGGCCGCAAGGCAGAGGGGGGGGGGGGAGGGCGAGGGGGCCGGAGGGGGAGGGGAGAGCTCCGGTGGAGGAAGGTTATCAATGCAGGGGGGAGATGGTCGCGCTGTAAATGCAGTCATATCAGCGACCGATTAGAGACCGAAATATATTCGGTCGCAACATCGGTCTCCAATTCGGTCGATTTTGAAAAAAAAGAGACCGGAATAAATTCGAGCTAAATATAGCGACCAATTCGGCGACCGAAATAAATTCGGTCGCCAAAACGGTCTCAGATATGCGACCGATTATTTCGGTCGCCGAATTGGTCTCTATTTGGGACCGACTAGCGACCGATTTAATCGGTCTCTAATTCGGTCGCTATAGCCACTTTTTCTTGTAGTGACACAAGCATGCACGAGGGTTTTGTCAACATTAGAACATAATCACCAAACTCACCTAGGGGTTCAACAATCTCCCCCTTTTTGATGATGACAAAACATGTGTTGTGTGCCCGAAATAAAGAGTCAAAACATATTTTTGTGCATGGTTTAAAATAGTTTGAGTGAAAGGCAATGAATATGCACTTTAGGATTTGAAAGAACATGCTAAATCTATGCATATGAACATTTATGAGAACTTAGAATCTTGAAACCTAAAATCTGAAAATCTATCCACATGAGCATTTATGAAAATCTCTAACTGAAATGCACTTTGACATTTGAAAACCTATGTATCAACAATTGCAAGTGAAAGTGAAAATGCCATTGAATGCAAGAATATGCAACATGATATGCACAAAAGTAAATATGTGAAATTGTATGCACACTCTATTCTCCCCCTTTTTGTCATCACCAAAAACTAGTTGACAATTGGGTTATTTAATCTACTATGAATATGTATGATCTGAAATATGAAGTTATTCATGCAAGCAACCAAGTAAGCAAGCATGTAATACTATAACTCCCCCTTAATGGGGTAAAAGAATAGCAAGTGAACAGTAGATTTAAAATCAAATTGTGTCACATGAAGCATAATCAAAAAAGGTAGTGCTTGGATATGCTAGAGGCACTACATAAACCATGATAAGAACAAATTCAAGTTACACATGCATTACAATTATACCTAAGAGTGAAATTTGTGAAAATGAGCAATGAACTTCAAAAATATATGGATGTTGGCAGAATTTCTAAAGAACACTAAAGGGTTATTTCCTTTCTACAATTTTATTTTGATCCTTGACTTTTGGTAGCTTCGCACAACCACTTTTTGTTTCTTTTATTGGATTTCACCATTCGACGTGAGTCACCTCATGTGTCTCAATGGGGATTCCCGGCTACTAGGATTCATCATGCATTGTGGATATTTGTTTCACCTTTCGACGCGAGTTTCCTCATTTATTTCAGTGGGGATTTCTGACTACTTAGTTTGCATTCCACTTATTAAATTTTTTGTGGGGTAGGCAGCTTTTTCCTCACGATTACTCTAGATTTCCATGTAGAAATTTTGTTCCCCTTAAAGTGTTGAGAAGAATTACTGAAATCCTTATCGATTAAAATCATATGCATCATTTTTGTGCAATGTGTGTGGGTAATTGCTTTGTATGTTGGAAATGAATTTTCCAAAATATAGATATGACTCTCCCTAAATGTATGCACATGTGAAAATAAATCCTCCTCCTTTGTATATGTCACTATTCACAAATGATCAAAATTACTGTATTTTATCTATCAAGGAGGTGAGGTCTTAGAAGATTTCAAGAAAAAAAATTTCTAGAAATATATACAAGCAATCAAGCAAGGATTTGAAAATTATATTCATGCAATTATGATTTCCGTTACATGGCGTAGGTGAAGATCTAAAGACCCAACTCACGCATCGAGAGTGTTTGCAGATGGAGTTTATCCACCCTTCCACAACTCAAGATTTGAGATACCGAAGAATCATGGCATTCAAGCAAGTAAAGATAGAAAGTAATAGAAAGTATGAACAAGCATATGTAGGTGAATGAAAAGATGATGAAGAACTATTCCTATTCATAAGTATGCAAAAATATATGCAATCTTGACCATGAAGTTGAATATATGCAAATCTGAAATGTTATTTACAAAATAAGCAAAAGTGTTTATTCAATCCCAATATGTGCAATTACTCATTCAAATAGCAAATTCTTAATTCTCTTCTTATTCTTTTGAAATTTTCAGGAGTTAAGGGTTTTATAAAAATGTCTGCAAGTTGATTTTTAGTATTTACATGTATAAGCTCAAAGTGACCCTTACTCACATGATCTCGCAAAAAGTGATGTCGAATCTCTATATGCTTGGTGCGAGAATGGAAAATAGGATTTTTAGAAATATTAATTGCAGAAGTGTTATCACAAAGAATGTGTGTGTTATTCAAAGAAATGCCAAAATCAACTAACTATTGTTGGATCCAAAGCACTTGGGCTGCACACCTGTCTGCCGCCATATACTCAGCTTCGACAGTTGACAATACCACAATATTTTATTTCTTAGAGGCCCATGAGACCATGCAACCTCCAAGAAATTGACAGTACCTGCTCGTGCTCGTACGATCCACTAAACACCCAGCATAATCGGAATCCGTGTAAGCTACCAAATCAAAACTGCAACTACGTGGAAACCAAAGACCAAGTTCAGTGGTGCCTAGTAAAGATCTGAAAATCTTTTTGACTACTAACATGTGTGGTTCTCTTGGATCGGATTAAAATCTAGCACACATGCAAACACTAAACATGATATCCGGCCTACTAGCGGTCAAATACAACCAAGGAACCAATCATTCCTCTAAAGAGTTTCTGATCAATAGACTTATCTTTTTCATTCTTGTTCAACTTTACCGTTGTTGACATCGGCATCTTTTGTTGCTTCGCATTGTCGAATTTGAACTTCTTGATGAGCTCCTTTGTGTATTTATTTTGATTTATGAAAATTTCATCTTTTTGCTGCTTCACTTGTAAACCCAAGAAGAAGGTGAACTCCCCATTCAAACTCATCTCAAACTCCCCCTGCATTAATTTAACAAAATCATCATTTAATGAATCAGAAGTGACTCCAAAGATAATATCATCAACGCATACCTGAACAATAAGCATATGTTCATTGTCGCTCTTAATGAAAATGGTTTGATCGATATTTCCTCTTTTGAAGACATTTTTTGAAAGGAATGTACTTAACCTTTCATACCACGCACGGGGGGCTTGCTTCAGACCATACAACACTTTGTCAAGTTTGTACATGTGGTCCGAGTTCTCCTCATCTTCAAATCCCGGTGGCTGCTCAACATAGACATCTTCTTTCACTACACCATTCAAGAATGCACTTTTAACGTCCATTTGAAAAGGCTTAATATTCCTAGAGCATGCAAAGGCAAGTAATATTCTAACCACTTCAAGCCTAGCGACGGGTGCAAATGATTCATCAAAATCAATTCCTAATTCTTGACTATAGCCTTGGTCTACAAGCCAGGCTTTATTCCTAATCACCACCCCTTGATCACTAAGAAATCACACCTCATTCCTTTGGAATTGGTGTAATTCATCCTGCATAGCCAAGATCCAGAAATTGTAATTTAATGCCTCATCTACAGATTTGGGCTCAATATCAGAAAGTAATGCAAGATTATCGAATTGTTCTACTTCCCTGATTGAAGCCCTTGTTCTTACGCCTTGCTCCACGTCTCCTATAACATTGTCTTATGGGTGGTCCATGTGAAACGTCCATTGCTTGGGGAGATCTTCATTTTGGGTTGGAGCTTCATCATTTTTGGTGTTCGACTCCGCTTGATCCACATCTTGATTTTCCTTGTCTTTCTTTTCTTCTCCATCTTCATGCCCTACATCAATAAAATGATTATCTTTATTAGATAACCTTAAAGTGTATTCATCAATGATCACATGTGGACTTTCTTCTACCATAAGAGTACGTAGGTTATATACTCGATATGCTCTAGATGATGAAGAATATCCAAGAAATATACCTCTATCACTCTTTACGGTAAATTTCTCCAAATGTTCTTTAGAATTATTCAAAATGAAACATGGAGAACCAAAAGGTTTAAGATATACAATATTCGACTTCTTACCTTTATAAAGTTCTTATGGAGTTTTCTTGAGAATAGGTCTTACCATGGATCGATTGATGATGTGACAGGCCGTGCTCACCGCCTCGGCCCAAAAGTACCTTGGTAAGCCGTTTTCCGCGAGCATTGTTCTCGTCATCTCCACGAGCGTCCTATTTTTCCATTCCATGACTCCGTTTTGTTGTGGGGTTCGATGTTGTGTGTAAACCCCTGTTTCCTGCAAAGATCATCAAAGTCATGGTTATCAAACTCTTTTCCAGGATCACTCCGAATAGCTTTAATTTGATACCCCTTATCAGTTTGTAAATGCAAAGATCTTCGAACTCCTGCAAGGCATCATTCTTATGAGTTAAAAATAATACCTAAGTGAATAATTGAGTAATCATCTACAATAACAAACCCATAAAGTTTCCCTCCAAGACTGTGTGTCCTAGTGGGACCAAATAAATCTAGATGAAGGAGTTCAAGGGGTCTAGTAGTGGTGACAATATTTTTGGATTTAAAAGACACCCTGGTCTGTTTCCCCATAACACATGCATCACAAATTTTATTTACATCAAAATTCAGTTTTATTAAGCCGCTTACCAAATCTTTTCTATACAATTTATAAAGAACACTAAAACTCGCATGACCAAGTCGTCGATGCTATAACCAAGCATCGTCTGACTTATTAGCAACTAAACAAAGATTTTATTTTGGAAAATTTTCAAGATCAACAGAGTAAATATTTCTATCTCTAAGACCAATGAATTTTATTTCATGTTTATCTTTATCTACAATTGAGCAATGTGTGTTTTCAAAAATGACTTTGTGACCTTTGTCACAAAGTTGACTAATGCTAAGCAAACTGTGATTTAAACCATTCACAAGCAAGACATCTTCAATGGATTCGTATGAATCCTTACCTATTCATCCAATTCCCATAATTTTACCTTTGTCGTTCCCGCCAAAGGTGACCAATCCACCATCCTTTTCTTTCAGGTCTGAAAAGAGTTTCTTATTTCCCGTCATGTGTCTAGAGCATCCACTGTCCAGGTACCACTTGTTCCACTTGGCTCTTAAACAGACCTGCACAATCAAATCATGTCTCAAGTTGATTTAGGTATCCAAGCAAGCTTGGGTCCCGAAGTGTTAGTTCTACCTTGAGAAAAATGCATTCTATTTCTCTTTTCAAAATATTCATCATCGGCCCTCATTAGATCACACACATGCATCGAGTGGCCGAATATTCCATAATAAAAGCAAGTAACATTTTACTTTCTAAACCGACTCCTATGCATATATGATCTATCAGCATAAAAGTTCATGCATGAGTCAACATGAGTATAGCCATATGAATCACATGATTTTGAATTTTATTTTTTACAAATGAGTTTTTCTTTGTGGGTGAATGTCCCACATCAATTCTCTCATTCCTAGCCTTTCCATTGCTAGTCTCACCATGCTCAACCATTTTCTCTTTTCCTTTTAGTTCCTTTTGAACAAGATCTTTCAATCTTTTTAATTCATCATGCATGGTTTCAAAGTTAGTTTTTAATTCTCTCTTTGATTTTTCACACTCATTTAGACTCAATTTGAATTCATCCAACTCCTTAACAAATTTTTCATTTTCGGTTTTCAAGTTTTCCACATTTTCATAAACATTCTGTTTTTCAACTTCTAAACATCCCAATTCATCTTCAAACAAATTTATTTTGGATTGAAACTCTTCCTTTTCTTCTTTGAATTTTTGAACTTGCATTTCATAAAAACTACACCTAGCACAATGATTTGTAGAACTAATCAAGTCATGGAATTTCTTTTTCAAATTCTTGACATCAGATTTAGACTTCTTATACTTCTGATATAACTCAGCATAAGCTAGATGCCATTGTTCAGCAGTAAGGTTTTTGGAATCAGAATTTACCTCAGAGTGTTCCTCATCCGCCATCAAATATAAATTCTGGACCAGCTAGTCCAGTTCATCATTGTCACCTTCGGATTTTGAGCTATCCGAATCCTCACCGCTCCATGTAGCTTTCATTGCTTTTCTTTTCTTCAGCTTCTTCTAGAGCTCGGGACATTGACCCCTCATAAGGTCGGGCTTCTTACACTCATAATAAATTATCTCCTCTTTCTTGCTCGGCTCTCCTTTCTTGATGACGTTTCTTCTCAAGAATCTCCTCGAAAAATTTCCTTCTCGTCCTGCCCTTCTAAAGTACTTTCTGGCTCTCCTTGTGACTAGAGCCATCAACTCTTCTTCTTCACTATCGATGCTCGATCTTCCATCACTTTCTTCTGACAATGCTGGATATGCCTTCAATGCAATCATCTTCTTCTTCATGATTTCCTCCACAGTTGGCTTCATAATGTTGATTTCGTACAACATAAGCGATCCAATGAGTTGATCCACAGTGAGTGTGGTGAGATCCTTTGAGTCTTCAATGACGATCGCCTTTGTGTGCCACGGAGGTATGAGGGACCGCAGCACCTTTCTGACCAAGTCTTGATTTGAGTATTTTTTTCCCAAGGCTTTCAAGTTGTTTGTGATCTCGCTTAGCCTTGCATACATTTCCATTATATTCTCCTTGGGCTTCATTGCAAATATCTCATACTCCCGAACCAATAGGTTTGCTTTTGTCTCCCGTACTTCCGAAGTGCCTTCATAAATGACCTTGAGCTTGTTCCACATTTCCTGCGCAGATGAACACATAGATATGCGTGAGTACTCGTTAGGATGTATCACGCACTGAATAATGTTCATAGCTTTAAAGTTTGCACATGACTTCTTAATGTGCTCATCTTCCCATTCATCTTCATTCGGAGGTAAAACATAAGGGCCTTTATTTATAACTTTCCACGTGTCCTAATCCTGTGCTCGCATAAACACAGTCATTCTGTTCTTCCAATAGGGATAGTTAGTCCCATCAAAGAAGGGTGGTCGATGTATCGAATGTCCCTTGGGGATCATTCCCTTGTTGGTCATAGCAAATGATTTTTTCTCTACAACCGTGAGGTTCTCCTAAAAATCAGAGACCCGCTCTGATACCAGATTGTTGTCCCCTACATGCACGATTGGACAAGAAGGGGGGTTGAATTGTCCCCTCAAATCAAAATGATAGTTTTTGAATTTTTCACAGCGGAATAAAATTAACAACCAACACAAGAAATGAATGGATGAAATTATCAAACTAGTTATCTCAACCTCTCCGTTCTCACACGATGAAGATGAGAATAATAAACATGTAAACCACAAACACACAGATGCGAGATAGATTTTTAGGTTGTTCAGGACCACGACGGGCTCCCTACGTCCACCCCTCACCAAACCAATGACAATTCACTCGCTTCAAATGACGCGCACGGAGCTTCCACTCTAGAAACACAGAGACATCATCTCCTACACGATCCACGAGGGATCAAGATGCACACACACACAAACCGCAACACCCGCGGCACAATATCACCACAACCGTTCGCAGACGGTCGACACACTAACAGAGTCCAAGTTAGGAAAATAAAGATATGATCAATACAAGCTCATAGACCAGAAGTAAATGACTGAAATAGATGTAAATAAGGTGTAGAAATAAATCCTCATGAGTAGAAAGGGTTGTAGATGATCTTCTCCAATCATCGGGTCGGATGGTAGCCAGATGCTGATGATGAGAACGTCCACGCGTTCCTCTTCTCGATCCGCTCCTTTGTTTCTTCAATCAAGATCACCAGAAATGTATGGAAGTAGATGAAATCTTCAATCATTCCTCAGCTCCTCTCCTTCTTCCCTTTCTTCTCCAACAAGAAAAATAGAACATTAACACATGAAACATTTCTTCCAAATTCGTAGCTTATTTATACACCAATAAGAAAAGTGTGAAAAGGCCATTTAACCCTTGTCTAAACCCTTTAGAACAAGCCCCAAGATATGTATCATAACCCTAGGGGCAAGGGGGTCAATTTTCAACTAAAACGGATCTGGTTTTAATGGGTTTCGAACACAACGAAAATTGGTCGCCCGTCGGGTTCGGTCGACCAGATGAAAGGGTCAGTCAACCTAACTTTTATAGGGCCAGACTCCCCCTGATGCTGGGGATTTTGGTCGACCTATAGCATAGGGTCGGTCGACCGAAATTCAGAAGGTTCAGATTTGTTGAAACAAAAGCCTTTAACCCCATATGAAGTTAGCATGAAATGTGTAGAAGAAACCCTGATATGATAAGAGACATTTAACCACATTGAAACACATCCAAGTCATCATTTTTGACAATCAAAGAAATAGGATTCATTAACCATGTGTTTAACTAACAAAGATGCTCAACATGATATCATGATAAACTAGGATTGTTGTAAAAACCTCACCTTGTGTGAACCAATACAAACCCTTTTTCACCATGAAAGACAATGAGATTACCTTTGTCAAGACTTGAGAGCTTGACCCTTACCATGAGTTCTTGAGAAGCAATTGTAACATATATCACCTGTTTACCACCATGGGCAGTCAAATGTTCAAGTGAGCATTGGTTTGAGCTTAAGAAGATGTACTCCATGGACCTCAATCCTGCAATGCAAGATAATCATATTTGCAAAAGTTCCATGATCATTAACCATTCTATCTATGGACATTTTATACAACACATGCACACAAGCATGCACACGGGTTTTGTCAACATTAAAACATAATTACCAAACTCACCTAGGGGTTCAACAGCCCCCATACAAAAAGAGGAAAGGCCAGTAAAGCAAATATAGCCTAATTGATCGAGATGGGAGAAGAAGGGGAGGTCTGCGATTGTTCCAGAAGCCCGATAGTCGGAAGGCCCACGGCACTCGGCCCCGCTCCTACAGTCACATGCTGCTCATCCTTGGCTCCCTCGGTGACGGCCGGCTCAGGCACTGACCCCACCTGTGTGGGAACTGTCTCGACCGCGTGCCCTCCCTAGGTAGCCTGGCTCGAACAGCCCTCAACCTGAAGAGCAGAACTGTCCTTGCTTCCACCCTTGCCCCTCGACGCCGTAGCGTAGGGAGGAGTCAAGCCTCCTTCATCCGAGTCATATCACTGACGGGGAAGAAAGACGAGATCATCGAGAACCTATTGTTGGGCCTCCCTGACGGACCGATTGAAGCCCTAGGTGAAACCCTTCCGCAGCCCCCGACGATAGCCCTGCTAGTAGTAAGCGAAGGCACTCTTCTTCGAGGCTTCGAGGTACTCATCCGAGCTAAGCTATCACTCGACGGCGCTCGCCTCAGCATCTGCTTCCCTTGCCTCGAGCTTGGCCAACTTCGCCTCGATCTCGGCCAGCTTCATTTCGGCATCGGCCTCCTTTGCCTTGGTCTCGGCCCGTACTACCTCGGCCTCTTTCCTATTTCAATCAGCTTCCAAGAGATGGTTCTTGAGCTCATCCCGCTCTGCCTCCCACTGCCTTGAGCTCGATACATGGGTCTGGCACTCCTCTTCTAGGAGGCGAGTTTTTAGCTTGACAGTACGGCGAGCCTAGGATAATTACTCGGATAGTGACCGCACACCCTTGTGATGCGCTCGATTCTACGCTCGGAGCGAGACCACCTCCTTCCGGAGGACCCCAAGCTCGGAGGACAGCTACTCGGCCTTCAGGTCGGACTCGGCGTGACCTTTGAATTGAGCCATCTCGCTGCTATCCATTTTCATCCAGTGACCGGCGATCTCCGCTCGTAACTGGGCCATGAACAAGCGGCCCTCCATAACCCTCTCAAGGAGCATTGGAGGGGGGGCATCGTCGAAACTCTTCCTAGATGGGTGGGGACTCCAGCTCTCAGCAACGCTGGTACAAGGAAGCCTGAATGGCAAACCGCCCCTGCTACAGAGCGGGATTCCTCCGAGGCGGAGTCTACATGGGGACATCTCCCCAAGTGACTCCCGAGCTCGGTGCAGCAACGCTCGACCTAGTAGGGACCCCAGTACCGACCTCCTCCCTGTACACCCCCGCAAGCTCGGTGGGACCCTCCAAACCGACCTCCGCTCCTTGTACCCCCGCAGACTCGGTGGTTACTTCCTCCACCAACTCGTGCATCTCCGGCCCGGCAACTAACGAGCCCGAGAGACGGGAACCGTTGGCTAGAGACTCCTCTATCGAAGGAGGGACCTTTATTTTCTTCCGCCTACTCTTCTCGGCAGTCAGGTCTTTCATCACCCCCAACAGCAGTGGCGCCCCTGGAGCCTTCTGTTTGGACCCCTGTCGCCCTGGCTCATCCTCCCGAGCGACCCGTTTACCCTTATCTCGGGCGGAAGAGAGACCCTCAGGTGCCCTAGGCACATCTGAGGCGGCGGCCTCCACTCGCTCGGTGACCTTCGGCTCTGGCGATTGCTCCATGTCCTCGCAGCGCCTCACGTCTGCTCATCAAAAGGTATCTAGTCAGCAAAGGCTCCACCGATTAAAAAAAATGGACATGTAGCAAAGGGTTCTGAGATCCTTACCATTAGGCAGCGCCCAACGAGAAAAGCCTTCGACAAAGGCCGGAGTCAATAGCTTGGCGGTCGACTGACGATTATCCTACAGAATTTTGATCTCTTCCTCCAACTCTGGGGAGATCGCTGGAGGCTTCTTGGGAAGAACCAACTAAAGTTTCGACTCAACAGGGAAATCCTACATATAGCCAACCTTGGTGAATCCCACCAAGAAAAACTGAGTCTTTCACCCCTTGTGCAAGGAATCCCGAGGGGAAAGAGTCACACAACTCCTCCCTCTCCTCGCCTAAATAAAAAAGAAGTCCTTTCCGGCATGGGCGTGCTCCTTCAGCTCGAAGAAGGCATGAAAAAGATCTAAAGTAGCGACAATGCTGCACGAGCCACAGAGAGTGAAGAAAGAAAAAATGAAGGTGTAGGAGTTCGAAACCAACTAGATAGAAGCCAGCTAGTAGAACTACAAAAGCCCGACAACAAAGGGGTGGAGGGGAAGGCGGAAGCCGCACTTCCAAGCTAGAAGAAATATACAAAACATGCCTGAACGAGTGCCCAAGCAAGACTCATGGGGTTTGGCCGGAGAGAAGAAATACCGCCAAGGCAACCTGAAGCAAATCTCAATCTCCTTCATCGCGGGCTCCGTCAGTTCGCTACGAGGATGGTCGCCGGATGCAGGCTCCGAGCCTTCTACTCCTTGCTCGAACTCCTGGATTTCGACTTTAGCATCGTGGTCCGCCATGGAAGAAAGGGAAGATGAGGATGGGACACTAGAATCAGATTAGATAAGTGGAGGGGGAAGCTGACGGATGGCCTCCGCAGTGATCTCCGCTAACTCCACAAAAGCCTCTGCGATCGTTCGCTCCCTCTAGTCGCTTCTCCGGTGCATAAACTCTCCTATGAACTCACGGACACGATGAGGAAAACCCTAAGCGGAATAAACGTAAGGCGCAAGCACAAGCCTCTATTTATAAGATCCAGGCAATACCAAGTGCCGCCGCTTCGACATTTTGAACTCCAAGAAGGGTGATTTTTGAGCCCAAAAGCAGCACATCATCATCAGGCTCTAGCCCCCATGTGACAGGATAGTCGTATCCTCGGCCCCTAAACACAATCAGCCAATGTACCATCCAGCCAACACGATGCCACCACTACCAGGGCCCCCATCATTTTGAACCAGGACAGCCACATAGACGGCCCCTGAGCTTCGAAGCTGGGACAGCTCATGAACGGTCGATCCCCAACTGAGCCACAAATGCTACCCGGTCATATTCTACTCTCCAAGCTAGATCACCAGGCTCGAGAGTAGGGGGAAAGTGGAGAGGGGTAAATTAGCGGCCCAATGAACATACGATTGAAAGCGGCCCAACTAGGTCCAACCCGACCCAAATAGGTCGAGCTCTCCAAGTGACAGCCCTAATAACAGGCCCACTTACCTTGAAGCACAAAATCGCTCGGACCAATACTTTCTAGGCGGCCTCTATGATGCGGGACGGACTCAGGAGACGACACTATATGGTGCCACCCTCGGACTCTAGATGAAGACGCGACCAGCAGCACACACCAGGGAGACACTAAGCCCGACACTACGAGCTCCTAGTGGTAAAACGTCGCTAACAGAAGTGGAAGCTCACTCGTCGTCCCAAGCGAGGGAAAGCGCGGACCGTGCGCGGTTAAGGAACCGGCGGAGGTCAAGGGTAGTCCGACTCAACTTTCGGACTCGGATCGAGTCGCGGGACGGGTCGCTCTCACTCTCACAGCGGTGACATGGACACACGGGCTAGTACCTACACTCTCGGCAGCGGCAAAATACCGTATACTAGCTAAGCAAATGAACGCCAAGAGGTTCGGACCATTACCTCCACGCTCCCGGCGTGGCGAAGACAACCCCGGCCGAATCACGGACTCCCGGTTAAATAATATCACAGCAATACAAAGATTTGACCCACTCCACGCAGGGAGGTAAAAGGTCACATGTGGAGCTCGGGAATCACGCAACTCGGGTTGACGGGCAGCATCTTGATGTCGCCCGGCGGTGCCGAACTCCGCGTTTTAGTGCTTTCCGAATGGCGGGTTCTGCGGGCCCGTGGGGCCCACGGGTGGCGCTGGCCTCCGGATCTGCAGGAGTGGGTCCCACTGTGATGGGGACCCCTGGTGGCACGTCTCCACGGAAGGCGGTCGGCCGGGAACACCGACCGGTGGCCGAACAACTCCGATCTCCAAGCTTTTGGAATGCTGCCCACGGATTTCTGCTTGCTGTTTTCAGGTGCGCGCTCCGGCGAAAAAAGCCGCTGCGGTCGATCCCGACGTCGGATCGGGACGCATGAGCTATCGTTGGAAAGCTCTCTTCAAATACTTCAATCTAGACTCAAAGAGATCTGATGGATCTAGCCGGATCTAGACTTTAATGAATTTACAAATCCCTGTTGTACAGTAACCGAGACATCAGATTTACAGGGTACTTGTCTGAGAACCACCGTTGACCGCCTACTTTCCCTAGGAATCAGACTTCAAGCTCTTCTTCAACTTTGTAAATATTTAAACCATAAAGCTGGGAAAATTTTTATAATTGGATTTGGAGCTGGTGGTGATTTGATAGGATTTTTGGAGTGTCTAGTGGTCGGATCTGGGAACTGGTAGAAAGTACTGTAGCTAGGACTGAGAACGAATTTTAGAAAATATGAAATGGACGAACCAAAAATTAAAAAAAATGTTGGATGAAGGGATGGATGCAAGGGACACCCAGTTAAATTGGGCGAACCAAAGAAAATCAAAAAAAGGACCTAAGACTTGAAACTCTGGGCGGGTGGAAATGGAAACAGACAGTAGACAGATCTGGAAACTGTGATTGGACGAAAATCAAAAAATAACAAATGAGATCTTTATGACCAACCAAAATTCTGAGGATGTGCTGGACACCTCTGAGACATCCAGTAAAAGTTCCAGCTCGATCTGAGGCCGTGGCTGAGACTGGAATTTCGTGGAAGTGGCTGTGGTACTGCATGGACAGAACTCCGGCGAAGGCGATGGCGGTGCGGTGGCGGCTCGTGGCGGCGGCGGCGATGACCGGAACTGATAGGGGAGGAGTCACACCTCCAGAGGCAACCTTCACAGCTGCAAGGGGGAAGAGAGGGGCGCACCAAGCTGGAGCTCCAACAATTTCTTGATTCCAAATGGCATTTAATTCATCAAAAATGGAAATTACAAGCATATATAGGTCACCAATCTAATCAATCCTCCACCGTTGGATCTAGGGGTGGGAGATTGAGGGCTAGGATTGCATGTGACCATCCACACAAATGAAAATTAAAAAAAAATAAAGGGGGGGCGGCCTATTGACTAGAATGGCAAGGATGTGGAAGTTGGACTTGGTAGGTGGGGGTAGGTGGCCTCTCATTTGGACTTTTCAAGTCCATTGTCCCCCATGTGTCCAAATACCATTCAAACTTCTAGATGCTCCCATGTGGCATGTTGACTGGCCCCATGTGGGACCCTAGGCTGAGGTGGCCCAATGTGGTGGGGCCCGGGGGGCCCGTGGGGCCCACGGGGTCCGAAATGCTCGTAAGCCCCTATTACACTCAAAATGGCAAACCGAATGCAACGAAATAAATACAAATTACACACACATAAAGTCTAGCTAAATATAATAAATGGGGAGGCTCAAGGCGGAGTCTCCAAGCTGTCTCCGAGCCAGATGGACGCTGAGGTGGCTCGTGTCATGCTCCGTGTGCGGTACCGGTGGCTCGGTGTGTCGTGCCGATCAACAGCTCGGGTGTCCGCACCAATTCTCCCCGGGTGGGAGAAACTCGACCCTGTCGAGTAAGGGTCTGCATCGCTCCTGTATCGCTCCAAAAGGTCAAGATCAATCTGCTGCAACTCACCATGTGTGATCCATGTGTCCTCAGTAGCGGGCCGTCCTCTCCATCGCACTAGGTAGCGCGGGTAAGATCCACTCCTGGTAACCGTCACTTGCTCGTCCAGTATACGATCTATATGCTCACGCTGCCGTGAAAAAGGGGCTGGAGGTGGAAGTGGACACTCAGGTGTGGGATCACTCTCAAGGGGAGGAGATGGCTCAAAAGGCTCACTAGGGATCACCGCTGGGTCCCTATATGCAACAAGATCCGATACATTGAAGGTAGAGCTTATACCATATTCCTCGGGCAAGTCCACAACGTACGCATTGGATCCAACGCGTTTCAACACTCTGAATGGACCGGCTCCGCGAGCTTGCAACTTCTTAACGGTTCCAGAGGGAAACCGTTCAGGTCTTACCCTGATCATGACGTATTCGCCCTCGTGGAACTCTCGGTGGTGTCGGTGGGCATCGGCTAACTCCTTGTACCGTGCATTGCTGGACTCAATGTGACGACGGATGTCGTCATGCAAACTCCTAACATGCCTAGCAAATGACTCGGCCGACTCCGACACTCTAGGATGGACAGGCATGGGGACAAGGTCAACGGGTTTCCTAGGCCTACGACCTGTGACAATTTCAAATGGACTCATGCCAGTAGACCTATTCACCGAATCATTATATGCAAACTCAGCCATAGGTAGAATGAGATCCCAATCCCCAATGCGGTCCCTAACAAGACATCTCAAAAGATCACCCAGACTCCTATTGACCACCTCGGTCTGACCATCTGTCTGGGGATGGTATGCAGTGGAAAACTTGAGGTGCGTACCCATCATATGCCATAGTGTCTTCCAAAAATAGGAAGTGAACCTAACATCACGGTCAGACACTATAGTGCGAGGCAACCCGAACTTGCACACCACATGAGTAAGGAATAGGCGGGCTACCCTAGAAGCATCCGAAGTCTTTGAGCAAGGGATAAAGAGGGCCATCTTCGAGAAACGGTCAACCACCACATAGACCGAATCATGCTTCCTGGAGGTACGTGGCAATCCCAAAACAAAATCCATGCTGACATCCTGCCACGGGGCATCAGGCACGGGGAGAGGCGTATAAAGGCCCGAGCTTTGCTTCTTCATTTTGGCCGTAGCACATGTACGGCACTGAGCCACGATGTTAGCAACATCGCGCTTCAAGCTCGGCCAATAAAATCGATGCTCCACTGCCTCAATAGTCTTGTTCCGACCAAAGTGGCCGGCTAGACCTCCCGCATGTAGTTCCCACACTAGGAAATCTTGAACCGAAGTTCGGGGAACACATAGCCTGCTACCTCGAAAGAGGTAACCCTCCTGAAGCACATAATCATCATGGTCTCTCGAGGGCCCAGCCTGGAGAGTAGTAAAAATCTGACCGAAGTCAGGACAATCAACATAGGCCTCCTTCATCTTCTCTAGCCCTATGACCTCGGCACTCATGGTGGTAAGAAGACATGCTCGCCGACTCAAGGCATCGGCCACCTTGTTCTCCACTCCAGCCTTATGTTTTAGCACAAAGGTGAACTGCTGGAGATACTCAACCCAACGACTATGACGTGAATTCAGCTTCTTTTGGGAATGGAGGTACCTCAAAGCCTCATGATCGGAGTATAAGACAAACTCCTGATGTAATAGGTAATGCCTCCAATGCCTAAGAGCCTGAACAACTGCGTAAAACTCTTTATCATATGTGGAATATCGCAGTTTCGCATCATTCAGCTTCTCGCTGAAATATGCGATCGGGTGGGACTCCTGACTCAAAACTCCTCCTATCCCAACACCCGACGCATCACAACAGACCTCAAACACCTTCGAGAAATCAGGCAGTCGAAGGATAGGTGTCTGGGTCATGCGCTCCTTGATGTCCCTGAAGGCAGCAGATGCGGCCTTCATCCATACAAATGTGCCCTTACGGATGCAATCCGTGATCGGGGCAGTGACGGAGCTAAATCCGCGGATGAAGCGACGATAGAACGTCGCAAGGCCATGAAAGCTGCGGACATCATGAACCGTACGGGGTTCCGGCCACTCAACAATGGCCCGGACCTTCTCCGGATCGGCGGAGACCCCAGTACTAGACACAATGAAACCCAAGAAGGTAAGCTGAGATGTCATGAAAGCACACTTCTGTGGGTTCGCAAACAACTGCTCTCGCCGAAGAAGTATACAGACCTGCCGAAGGTGGTCTAAGTGGTCCCCTGTGGTGCGGCTATAGATAAGGATATCATCAAAATACACCACTACAAAGACTCCAATGAAAGGTCGAAGGACCTGAGTCATGAGCCGCATGAAAGTGCTAGGGGCATTGGTCAACCCAAAAGGCATGACCAACCACTCATATAGACCGTCCTTGGTCTTAAATGCGGTCTTCCACTCATCACCTGGCCTAATCCTCACCTGATGATAGCCGCTCTTAAGATCGATCTTCGAAAAGATAGTGGCACCTGCCATCATGTCCAGCATGTCATCAAGGCGGGGAATAGGGAACCTGTACTTCACGGTGATTTTGTTGATGGCACGACTATCAATGCACATTCTCCACGTGCCATCCTTCTTCGGGGCGAGTAATGCGGGTACAGCACATGGACTCATGCTGTCCCGGACAGATCCTCTCTGCACAAGCTCATCGACCTGCCGTTTAAGCTCGGCATGCTCCGTGGGGCTCATTCGATAATGAGGAAGATTGGGCAAAGAAGAGCCCGGAACAAGGTCGATGGCATGCTGAATATCCCGCATAGGTGGGAGTCCCTCGGGAAGCTCATCGGGGAATACATCAGCATACTCCTGCAGAATGGGAACAACCTCGGGTGGGAGCTCACCCTCGGAGTCCCGCTCCACCTCTCGGACCGTAATGGCAAACACCGGACAGCCCTGACTAAGCTCCTGCTCCATTTCCCGGGAGCTAATCATCATCAATCTCCTCGTCGAGGGCTCTCCTGGGCCAGAGGTAACGGTCATAGCCCGAGCTGGGGATGGGGTACTAGGCCCGGGAACGGAAGGCTTCGGAGTACTAGGGCCAGTAGGACCCCTAACAGATGGGCTCCTGGGCCGAACGGGTTGGAGGGTGACCCGCTGGCCATCGTGGTCGAAGGTACAGGTGTTCGACCGACCATGGAGTGTGGCATCTCGGTCGAATAACCACGGCCTACCAAGAATGATACTTCCCACTTCCATGGGAAGAACATCACACCAGATCTCGTCACGGTAGGAGTGGAGCTGCAGCGGGACCAAGCACCGCAGCCTGACCGAAATGGAAGTTGTATCCACCCATGATACCTGGTAGGGGCAAGGGTGGTCTACGGGTGTGAGACCAAGACGAGTGACAGCGTTCATGGAGATTGCATTGATACAACTCCCGCTATCGATGACCACCTTGCAAATTTGCTTTCCCAGCCTACAGAATACATGAAGGATAGTGGTCCGACGCCAGTCATCACTGACCTGTGGCTGGGTGAGGATACATCTGACGACCCCCACATGGGTATCGTCTAACTGCTGGGCATCCTGGGCCTCACCTCCCATCTCATAGTACTCGTCATCTAGCTCTTCATCTGCCTCATAGCTGACTAACTCTAGGCCCGCAGGGGTGGTATCCTCAGCCTGTGTGTCCCCAATGTGAAGAGATGGGCGAGTGGGACACTGGTTGGCGAAATGGCCAAACCCATTGCAGCGATAACACTGCTGCCGTGATCCACTAGGCTCCCCAATCATAGGTCCTTTACCTTTATCCTCCCGACGGATAGGAGGCGTAGGCAACAAAGGACGTGCGGGTGGTGCAGGTGCCGGTGGACGGGCTATGGGTGGGGCCGTAAGATGTTGGGGACGAGGAAGGTCCCTCGGGGGTGGAGGGCGAGGCCTAGGAGCAAAGGGCTCGTGGCGAGCGGGCTCCTGAGGTCGAGCCATGGGGGCCCTCGGATATGTGCCAGATGAGCCACGGGACTCGACACTACGAAGGGGAAAGGAGCCCAACCGATGGGGTGACTCGAACTCGGCCTCGAACTGCTCCAATTCGAGAGCAATCTGATATGCCTGCTCCAAAGTGGTGGCATTGCGGCGAAAGAGTTCATATTGATAATTAGGCCGCAAACCTCTCCGAAAGCGGGATATCGTCATGGTGCTCTCTTCCGTGACCCCGCACCGCAAATAATACTCATCGAACTCGGCGGTGTACTCGGTCACGGATCGGTTCCCTTGGGAGATGCTTTGCCACTTATCTATAAGACGTTGGCGATATGAGGCAGGAAGGTACTTCTCCCTCAATTTGAGTTTCATATCATCCCAGGTACCGATTTGGGGTTGACGTCGCTGGTTGAGCAGGCTCTCCACATTGATCCAATAAGTTTGGGCCTGCCCTTGCAGCTTCATCTTCGCATATCGGACTCTTCGGTGGTCCGTCATCTCAAACCACTCGAAGTACCGGTCCATACCGGCCTCCCAATCTAGATACACCCTAGGGTCCAAGGACCCGCTAAAAGTGGGAGGGTCCGCACGCACACCCCTAAGAATGCGGTCGTCATCCTCGTCATCACGATTCCGTCGTTGATGACGACGACCATTACCCCCGTGATCATTGTCGGAGGCATAATCATCCACTATAGGCGCCTGTTGCCTCCCGACATCCTCTACCTGAGCCCTTGGCACAGCGGGTTGCTGCACCGGCTCTTGTTGGCCGTTCGTCGGCGTGGGTTGCGCCGCTACTGGGCCCCTCTCTAGGACGGCAATCCTCCCAACAAGGCCTTGAATGGACTGCTCCGAAACCCCGGCCCGATCCTCGAGGACCTTCATCCTCCCTTCTAGACGCGTCCCTATGCCATCCATACGCGTACTAAGACCATCCATACGCGTGTCTAAACGATCCATGATGGCCCGGAACATCTCGGCCGTGGAAGACTCATCGGAACTACGGGCTCGGGAGTCCGCCATAGGTGGTGGTGGCGAGTATTGGGTGCCTCGACGGGTGGGCATGCAAAGACGTACGGACTAGGTGACAACGACCGACTAATGCAAACACACTAAATGATACACTTAGACCTAATTGCAATTTGAAAACAGTCCTTTTTTTGGTATTTTGAAAGAATGCAATTTAAAACACTTTTTTTTTTTTTGAAAAGAATGAGACTCGACTACACCCTAGACACGGCCAAGACTCTGTACGCGGCGGAGGTAATCGACCCGAAGGTCACTCGCACAAGTGTGTGGTCTTCCCGGTAGGCGAAGCCTAACGGTCAGACAACACCTTTGGATATACCGAGTGAAGGTGTGTGTGGGGTAACCTTAGACTATGCAAGACTTATGCAACGACTACCCTAGACTCGACTTGCTCTGATACCAAACTGATGCGGGACGGACTCAGGAGACGACACTATATGGTGCCACCCTCGGACTCTAGATGAAGACGCGACCAGCAGCACACACCAGGGAGACACTAAGCCCGACACTACGAGCTCCTAGTGGTAAAACGTCGCTAACAGAAGTGGAAGCTCACTCGTCGTCCCAAGCGAGGGAAAGCGCGGACCGTGCGCGGTTAAGGAACCGGCGGAGGTCAAGGGTAGTCCGACTCAACTTCCGGACTCGGATCGAGTCGCGGGACGGGTCGCTCTCACTCTCACAGCGGTGACATGGACACACGGGCTAGTACCTACACTCTCGACAGCGGCAAAATACCGTATACTAGCTAAGCAAATGAACGCCAAGAGGTTCGGACCATTACCTCCACGCTCCCGGCGTGGCGAAGACAACCCCGGCCGAATCACGGACTCCCGGTTAAACAATATCACAGCAATACAAAGATTTGACCCACTCCACGCAGGGAGGTAAAAGGTCACATGTGGAGCCCGGGAATCACGCAACTCGGGTTGACGGGCAGCATCTTGATGTCGCCCGGCGGTGCCGAACTCCGCGTTTTAGTGCTTTCCGAACGGCGGGTTCTGCGGGCCCGTGGGGCCCACGGGTGGCGCTGGCCTCCGGATCTGCAGGAGTGGGTCCCACTGTGATGGGGACCCCTGGTGGCACGTCTCCACGGAAGGCGGTCGGCCGGGAACACCGACCGGTGGCCGAACAACTCCGATCTCCAAGCTTTTGGAATGCTGCCCACGGATTTCTGCTTGCTGTTTTCAGGTGCGCGCTCCGGCGAAAACAGCCGCTGCGGTCGATCCCGATGTCGGATCGGGACGCATAAGCTATCGTTGGAAAGCTCTCTTCAAATGCTTCAATCTAGACTCAAAGAGATCTGATGGATCTAGCCGGATCTAGACTTTAATGAATTTACAAATCCCTGTTGTACAGTAACCGAGACATCAGATTTACAGGGTACTTGTCTGAGAACCACCGTTGACCGCCTACTTTCCCTAAGAATCAGACTTCAAGCTCTTCTTCAACTTTGTAAATATTTAAACCATAAATCTGGGAAAATTTTTATAATTGGATTTGGAGCTGGTGGTGATTTGATAGGATTTTTGGAGTGTCTGGTGGTCGGATCTGGGAACTGGTAGAAAGTACTGTAGCTAGGACTGAGAACGAATTTTAGAAAATATGAAATGGAGAACAAAAAATTAAAAAAAATGTTGGATGAAGGGATGGATGCAAGGGACACCCAGTTAAATTGGGCGAACCAAAGAAAATCAAAAAAAGGACCTAAGACTTGAAACTCTGGGCGGGTGGAAATGGAAACAGACAGTAGACAGATCTGGAAACTGTGATTGGACGAAAATCAAAAAATACCAAATGAGATCTTTATGACCAACCAAAATTCTGAGGACGTGCTGGACACCTCTGGGACATCCAGTAAAAGTTCTAGCTCGATCTGAGGCCGTGGCTGAGACTGGAATTTCGTGGAAGTGGCTGTGGTACTGCGTGGACAGAACTCCGGCGAAGGCGATGGCGGTGCGGTGGCGGCTCGTGGCGGCGGCGGCGATGACCGGAACTGATAGGGGAGGAGTCACACCTCCAGAGGCAACCTTCACAGCTGCAAGGGGGAAGAGAGGGGCGCACCAAGCTGGAGCTCCAACAATTTCTTGATTCCAAATGGCATTTAATTCATCAAAAATGGAAATTACAAGCATATATAGGTCACCAATCTAATCAATCCTCCACCGTTGGATCTAGGGGTGGGAGATTGAGGGCTAGGATTGCATGTGACCATCCACACAAATGAAAATTAAAAAAAAATAAAGGGGGGGCGGCCTATTGACTAGAATGGCAAGGATGTGGAAGTTGGACTTGGTAGGTGGGGGTAGGTGGCCTCTCATTTGGACTTTTCAAGTCCATTGTCCCCCATGTGTCCAAATACCATTCAAACTTCTAGATGCTCCCATGTGGCATGTTGACTGGCCCCATGTGGGACCCTAGGCTGAGGTGGCCCAATGTGGTGGGGCCCGGGGGGCCCGTGGGGCCCACGGGGTCCGAAATGCTCGTAAGCCCCTATTACACTCAAAATGGCAAACCGAATGCAACGAAATAAATACAAATTACACACACATAAAGTCTAGCTAAATATAATAAATGGGGAGGCTCAAGGCGGAGTCTCCAAGCTGTCTCCGAGCCAGATGGACGCTGAGGTGGCTCGTGTCATGCTCTGTGTGCGGTACCGGTGGCTCGGTGTGTCGTGCCGATCAACAGCTCGGGTGTCCGCACCACTCTAGGCCCAGAAGTCCGAGCAACCGTCGAGTGGGGAAAGCCCAAGCAGTGCCCGATCGTACATTACGGTCGATCGGGGAAAGCCCAAGCGGTGCCCGAGCATAACTGAATGAGGGAAGATCGGGAGTTGATGAAAGGGGAGATCAAGCGTCTAGGCCCGAAACGACCGAGTAACGCCCCCTATACTCTCCTCCTTGTTCGAGCTCCCTTCGATGGAAAACACTATATAAACCAAGGGAAACCCTCTGATAAAGTGGGAAGGTGATCCTGAGTACTCAACACCACACCCACTGGTGGAGAGCGATCTCGTGCCTCTCACTCTTTCTCCTACTCCCTTTCCACCTACGCTCTATCACCTCGCTGACTTAAGCATCGAAGGATTTTCCCTGAGGTCTCAACCCTGGGCTTCTCTGACCCGTTTCCTACTTTGCAGACCCTCAATCATGGTAACAACGACATAGGCTTGTTCAGGATCATGTGGCTCAAGACACAGCGCGAGATCACCCCTCTTCATCTTGAAATATGACTGAATTACATGAATGTTGACTAGATTGCTTTTGGGCAAATGAAGAAACAAATTGTTCACATGAGTTCACAGACTAACTGAAGTTTAGTGAATCTTCAGAATGTTTATAGACAAGTCGACTTGGGATGATAATGAGTCGACTTGGAAGGCAATCGCAAAATAGATTTTCTTCAACCTAGCTCCCTCTAAATGTATGCATGCATTTCAATCAATTTTTATGGAATTTTTAGCATGAATGATATGCAATCAATTTTAAACTCAAAGCAATTCTAAAAAAATTATATGCATGAAAGCCACCAAATGCACATGATTAAACTGTGAAATGCAGGGACTCCCCCTATCTATATGCACTTGAAACATCAATCTAAAAATGAAGACCATGCAAGGAGTTAGTAAATTAAGCTCATGAATATCTAAAATGCTCTATATGTAATTTTGACCTATGGTACTAGGCAGAGAACTTAGGTCTGAAGACCACCTCATGCGTAGTGTGGGTTTCTACACAGACATAATCTACCCTTCTCCCAACAGCATTTGATATACCATTGGAGTCATGCATGAAAATGCATAACAATTGCAGTCCTATATGCAATGCAGATTTTTGAAATTATGCATGAGAGACTCATGAAGACAATGCAAATGACATATGCTAATGTGAAGATATATGCAACATATTTTCAAATGCATTTTATGACATCAATTACATGCAGTTTAGCTCAGAAGAAATAGACAAAATTTTCATAGTGTCTATGACACTGCATGAGGACATGAGATCATTGAAACATATGCAGCTCAAATTTTCAATTCACAATATGAGTTTTCATTGAATGCCAAATTATTTCAACTTCCCTTTGATTATTCAAACTAGAATTCTAAATGAACTACACAAGCAGTCCCTTGGTACTTGGCGGAGTTACACCAGTCCCGCATAGTGAGGTTTTTCAGATAGACATAATCTACCCTTCCACCTTCATCATTTTATATACCACAGGGTTTTTCATGTGAACAATTCAAAAACTCAAAATCATGACAGTTTGGCATGTTTGTGCACATGGCTTTATGCAATCATAAAGATATGTGCAACTCAATTTATTTCAACTTCCCTTGTCTATATGCACACTAGTCATGAAAGAAATGCAGTGCAACAGGTTTTTCAATTCATGCAAAAATACATGTGTAGCATGAAAGACATGACATGCAGTCTAGCAGAATGAAGTTATTGAATACCAAAAAATAAAATAGTAAATGCAAAAATTAGGGTTTTACCAACCACGGGTGCCTTGATTTATTGAACCCCTTTTTATTTTTCTTCTTCAAGGCACACCTGCAAAACAGATTCTCATTTTGCAGATAAAGGTATCGAAGACTTCTTGGGTCCTTGTGGGTCAGTAACACCTCTAGTAGATGCTTTCCACATTTTCTAAGCATTGAGATCATCAAATTACACTCATGCATTGTATGCCCAGACTTGCCACAATAATGACCGTAAATAGAAGGCCTTGTGTTTTTCTTGTGCATGGTAAAATTTAACTTCTGTTTATTGACAGTGAAATTCTTATTTTCTTCCCTAGGATTCTTTCTACCAACAATCCTAGAATTCTTTCTACCAATAGCCAGCCAACACTCATTAGCCTTGTGGCTAGGCTTCTCACAGTTGAAGCACACCATGTGCCTACCTTTAGAAGCAATTTTAGTTCTATCAAGAACATGCTAGTTTACAAGGAATTTAACATGTTCATCATAAAAAAATTTCCTTCCCTTGGCCGACCAGCACTGTGCAGCTATGTGTCCAAATTTATCACAGTGAAAGCATTCATTACTCCTTTTCTGAACATTAGGAAATTTCCTAGCATGAAAATTCCTAGTATGCATCCTACCAATATTTTGATCATCCGTTTTCATGATGAAACAATTATTCATAAAATGTCCATACTTACCACAATAATGACATGATTTGTTTGTCTGTTTTGAAGCATGGTTTTTCACATAAGAGTCTTTAGCATTCACATTGTTAAATATCTATTTTTGAAATTTATTATGTTCTTGAGTTTTCAGATTGGTAGGCTGTTTAACATGAGATGTGGTGGCTACATTTGATGCCTTTACAAAGGATGTCATCAACTTGTTTTCAAAAGATTTCTTGGTGACATTGTTATAGCCTAGCCCTTCCTTTTGAACATTGACTTTAGTTCCTAACAGCCTATCCAAATTTTCTTTGCCATCTACAAATCTAGAAAGTAAGCTTTTCAAATCATGAATTTCATTTTCCAAGGAAAGAATTAGTAATTCAGAATTTGTATTTTCTTCCTCACATTTAGCCTGTAACGTCGGAGAATTTTCTAAGAATTTTTTGAGATTAAATATTATTATTAAGTAATTAAAAGGGCTAATTGGGCTATTAAGAGAATTATAGGGTAATTAAATCAATTTAAAAGCCATATATTAACCAAAAGGCTAAGCCCAAGTTGAATAGGCGAAAGGCCCAATTCCAAGACCTTTAGGCTCAAGCCCAATTATAGAAACGTAATTGGGGCTATTTTTGAATTTAAATGGGATAAGTAAACCAATTAAGGGATAAATAGTTGATAAAATCAAAAATCAAAAAATTTCGGACTAAACGCCTAGAGGCGGTCTATCGCGCGATCGCCTTTGTATAGAAGCGGTCCCCATCTGACCGCTATTGGCTTCCGTGAGCGAGGCCAATAAACCCTAAAAAAAATGGATTTTTATCCCTCCCAAGGGCCAGAGATCGAAGCTACCTGGCCTAGAAACTTGGTATAGGACTCTCAGGGATTGATTTGAGCCAAGAATAGGACTCTATGTCGACCTAATCTAGTAACCCTAATTCAAAACCCTATAAATAGACCCAACTTCGACTCATGCGAACCCTAATGTTGGATCACATTTTTCGAAGGTAAGGAGACATTATCTCGGGTAAAGCCTTTTGAAGGTTTTGTTCCCCTTTGAATTGTCTAACACTCCTCCAAATTTTGTGCTAGCATGTCGAGTCTCTAAGGAGCTAGAAGTCCCAGAAGTCGTTGTCCCTCTGTAGTCTGCACAGAAGATAGTGCGTCTGTCCAAGAAAGAGGAGGAGATTGTAAGCCCTAAATGAGGTTAGTTCAAGTTTTACCTTTAGAACTTATTGTTGTCCTTTGTATCTTCTACCTATTCTCCAAGTTTGGTGACTTTAGGACGAGTGGTTGAAGAGATAGAAGGCCCAGAAGTAGCCGGTTCCACGCAGGACGTGCAGGTGCCCACATCAACTTCCAGTCAGAAATTCGATTCATAGGAGCACTTCCAGAAGTAGGTTATCTCATGAAAAGGATAAAGTAACAAGTTAGGAATAAAAGCCCTCTAGTTTTATGTGATTTCATGCTCTGTATGTGACGAATTTCATGTTTTATTTACACTACGCAGTTAACTTATTTCCGCATACATGAACCTTGTCTTTTAAGGAGCATATGATAAATTGATTTATTTCATGTAAATCCATGCATCTCCATGCAAATACTTTTCTTCTATCATGACTTGTCTTCATGTTTACTGGAGTTTTTATGAATTACTTGCCCTAGGATTAGCCTTAATTGCACTTTTTGACCCTCTCTGTCGGGAGGCTTAAAACGGTCTCCCCAAGACCGCTAAACTTCTTCTAGCGGTCCCAGAGGAATCGCTACTTTCAGAAACGGTCCTACCGAGACCGCCTTTTAGTTACATTGTTCTGTCACCTGTTAACCCGAAATAGATTGCAGAATGGCCTTAATGATTATATGTTAAGCCTAGGTAAATAAGTTTTATTCCTGGTTTTGGCTACATATTCCTGATTATGGTTACATTGTGCATTAAACATGCTAGGTTTCATGTCCTTTATGCTCTAAATACCTATTTTAAACTTATGCTATTTACATGCCAAAATCATATAGTTTGTACTAAATTGAATTTTTCACATGAATTATGAGACTTGTTTTATGCATGTTTTGATCGCTATTTTTCACGATCTCACTCTCACCTTGAGTCTTTCATAAGTACATAGTGCGTACTCCGGTGCGTGGCTATTAGTTACACTTTGCACTCATAGGCACACAATCTTGAACTTGTGACCCTCTCCGTTAGATATTCCTTCCACCGGACTAGGTGATCTTGTTTCAAGGCCTCTGTAAGACTCCGCGAGCCTGGGATTCTCACTAGGACGTCGAGCTGGTTGTACTCACAAATCTCAATTGTCTAGAAAGTACTCACAAAACCGATGTTTTTCTGTGTCCTAGATTGTAGCGGCCATCAGGCGACCGGTACTGTCAAGTAATGGTCATCCCGTGACCACGTTAGTCTAGATTTCACACTACGTCGACACTTTCTTTCTTCATGTGTCGACTCTATGAACAAACGGTCCCGACCTGACCGTCAAATTCATTTTAGCGGTCCAGCCTTGACCGCCTCTGTCCAGAAACGGTCCTATAATGACCGCTTTTAACCAGTTCATGTTTAACCCGAGGTTTGACCCAAGGGTTGATTCTCCTAAGTTCCTAGATGGTCTATTGATGATGTAGAACCTAATACTTTATTCAAAAGCTACCTAATTAATTATGAAAGTTAAGGAACATGACGTTATGCTGCCGAATTTCTTCCGTGGCATGACCTTGTCATTAAATCATCATTGATCACATGATTTCAATCTTTGTACGTTCTTACCTTGATATTTGTTATCATGAAACTATAGTTTGAACTTGTACATTATTGGCCTACTTTATATCTCGTGGAAGTAGCTTGATTTATAACTTGAAGATGCAAGAGCGGGCACGGACAGTGTCCAAGGGCTCGACACTAGCCCCATCAGCAGATTGTCGAAAACGTACTGTAAACCATGGGGTATGATGCTTACTGGCATCACATTGCGCTGGGAGTACTTTTTTTATAAACGGGTGAAAATCACGAGACAATCTTGTGAAATTTACATGCTTGCTAGTACATTCTTGTTACATGACTTTCTAGTGCATAGCCTTTATGGTTATGAAAAGTACATTCTAATTCATGAAAGGCCGCTTTACTTTATATCTTGCTTGATCATGCTCTATTATTCCTTCACATTCTTCATATCTCTATGATCTATATCTCGTTATTAATGTTACTTGGATTTTATTTCGTATGATTTACCATATTCCCTTTTTTATCTTGTTTTCTAGAGCTAAGATGTTAATTACTTAAATATTACCTTCATGTTGATACGAAGATAGCTACTGGGCAAGTGTGCTCATTACCCTACTTTTCAAATCTTCCCAAGAAACTCTAGTGGATCGGGTTCCCAATCTTCCGATGATGGGTCTGAGAGTGATGATTGAAGACTCGAGAGAAGACTTAGCATGTTATAAGTCCTTATGTTAGACTTGTTAGGACGGATGGACACTAAGATCTAGAGAGGGGGTGAATAGATCTGCCCCTTAGAAATCTACAACAGTTAAAATCAATGCGGAATAAAAACAAACTATTGTAGCTGAATCCAGAAATGGAAATATCAGCAATATTAGAAGAGATCAGATTACAACACCAATAGTTAGCCAAACATCCAGATATAGTACGATGGCGGAGACTGATCCTCACGCAAGATGTGGAATTCCAGATAAGCTTTGCAATCCTTTCAACCACACCTTTTGATATACCTACTGGATGAGAAGCTTTCACGACAATCTCAGATAGATATTATAACAAGTGAAGACATGTATTACTTAAGCATTCATTCAAGTACCAAATAGACAAGAGCAATAAAAATGCAGAAGCACAATCCAATCACACAGAACGCAAGCGATTTTAGGTGGTTCGATTTTCACCTACATCTACCCCACACTTAACCAAGTGTGGCTTACTGCTGATTCACAGCTTCAATCCGCTGATCCACAGCTTCGGGGATTAGATGCCTACACACCGCTAATCCACAGCTTCGGGGAGATGATCCCCGACCGCTGAGCCTCACAGCTTGCTATTGCTGAGCTTTACAGCTTCACTGTCCGAGGTCTCAACCTCGCCCGTTGACTCACAGCTTGATAGAGTTCAGAAAACTTAAAATGAAAGAAAGGAAACAAGGTAACAATGTAGCTCTCTAGAAAAAGATTGACTCTGGATTTGATCCATGAGTCAAGTACCATTACCATTACTCTCAAGCTCTCTCAAAATCAGACTTACGATAGTCTATTCTCCTTCAGATTTCTCCTCTCAGCTTCAGGCTCTCTTCAGCTTTGTAGTCTTCTCCGTCTCTCTGTGCTTGCTCTGCCAATCATCGGCTCTCGCTCTCGCTCTGTCTATCTTCTTCTCTTCAATTTTTTTTTGATCTCATTTTGATCTGAGGGATCATGTCCTTTTTATAGCCTCTGCGATGAGAGGGTGCGTGGAAACCACGTTTCCTGCCCAGAGAATCTCGATGCGAGCGCTTCACTGGAGGTCCACGTGTAATGATCTGAAGGCTCACAGTTCCACGTGGCTGAATCTCCTTTAGAGCCTTGCCTTGGATCACGTGCCAATAACCTGGTACTTTAACTTCCTCGTAAGTCAAGTTCACAGGTTGTCAGCTCACCCATCAAGTGTTCGACAATATAGCTGTCCTGGCAAGCAAACGTCAATATTAGCTTTTAAGTCAATGGAATGTTGCTTGTATCGACTCTATATATGCAGCACAGTGATGTGCACTGACATTACATGTAGAATAACTAAGTGTGCACTGACCCTTAGCAGCATACCATATAAGTATGCATCGACCTTCTATGAAGGAGCAGACATATGTTTGGACCAATGTGCTGGCCGATCAAAATATGCATGGACCTACTATGCATAGAAAGACACCGATGAACTGACGTTGTCTATCTCAGTAGAAAGATGCACCGACCTCTAGGTATGTAAGACAAACACTGCACTTGCTTCTTATGATGCGGGACAGACATGAGACCTGGGACTCTAGCTCGCGGACGTCCCTAGCGAGGGAAACGCGAGATCTTGCGCAGTTGAGAAACCGGCAATGAGTCGGGTAGTCAACTCTCTCACGTGCCCAGATCGGGTCACTGGACGGGTTTCGCTCTCTCTCTCTCGCAGCGGTGCAGCGGTGATTAGATTTGGAATGAGTTAGGTATTCTAACACTCAAGCAGTGGCATTCAAAAGTATATGAGATAAGCAAATGTGATAAAGAGGGAGGCGAGTTTACCTCCACGATACCGGGCGTGGGGAAGACGATCCCGGCCAAGACAGTAACTCCCGGTACAAATAATTACAATAATTTACAGAAATGAATTCTCTTGCCCACTCCACATAGGGATGTAAAGGGCTATAAGTGGGGCCCGAGAGGATCGATCTTGGGTTGACAGGCAGTTGTTGGACAGCTCTGTCGGTTCCGTCCGGTGGCCGGGTTGCTTGCTGCTCCGAGCTGGTTCTACTGTTTCAATGATGCACGACTCGGCGAGAAAAATTCCTGCGATCAGCACTAGTGTCAGATCCACACGAGACCAGCGCCGTTGCGAAGCTGACTCAGAGATCTTCAAACACCTATTGTTACAGGAAAAATTCTATCCTTGTATTTTCCTCGGGAGAATTTACAACCAGCTAGATTACAGACCTAGAACAGTCTAGGCAGAAATGGGTCTGCCTGAGAATGTGGGTTGACCGAAGGTCAAACGGTTGAGTTTGGTTCTGAAAATTTTATGACAGGTAGGTGGGGATGTGAGGAACACGTGGATAATTATTTTGTGAATTTTGGTGGAGGTTTGATATGGGAAATGGATTTTCTAACAGAGATGGGTCGGATCTGGACTACACAGGACAGAACAGATTTGGGAAAAGACAGTGGTTTTTAAAAATGGTAAACGAACTACAAAAATCCTAAGAAAAATTGTGGAAGGGGGTTTCGGTGGACAGAACTCCCAGTTAAATTTTCAACTCATTCAGAAAAGGAAAAGTGGGTGAAAAAAGTGAAGAGGTGGCATGCTGGTTGGTGGATCTGCACAGGAGGCAGATTACTTGGGGTGGGAAGAACAAATTGGGAAAAATGGTAAACGAGGGGTAAATAACCTAAATCATTTTGTGGACGCTGGGGGGACATGGGGAACTCACCCTCAAAATTTCATCATGATCTGAGCTCCTGATGGAGAGCTAAAAATCACGAACTAGGCTTCTATCCAGAGTGGACAGAACACCGAAGAAGTGGCTGTGGCGGCGTGACGGCGGCTCGACGACGGCGGCGGCGGTGGAGATGAGCTTCACACTCAAAGGGGGACTGGTAGAGAGGAATCACACCTCAAGAATTGAAGCTCTCACAGTTGCAAGGGGAGAAAGGAGAGAGGAAGGGGCACACTTGGCCTTCTTGGCTATTTTTTCACAAAATTCTTTCATTAATTCTACAAATGACACTATACATCATCTTATATAGAGCACGACAAGGGGTGGGGGCTGGGAATTTCATGGGAGAGAGGGGAGGGGTAAATTAGGGATAATATTTTCTTCCCCCATGTGGTCAAATGACCAAATTAAATAAAAATATAACATGGAATAAACTATATTATAAGGGGGAAGCATCTTAGACTTTACTTGGTCCAAGTTTGAATTTTCTTCCACCTTGTCCCCCCCTTGGTCCAAGTCCAATCTTGGAATTTGAACCAGCCCCACATGGGCCCTAGAACCTAGGTGGACCAATGGGAAAGAGGGTGGGAGACCCTACTGGACCCACTGACAATTTACATAGAAACTCAAAGACTTTAAAGACTAACCCTTTGGCTTATAATGCCTTACAATTGCAAACCCAATTAGCCAAGGGTATAAATACAAATAAAAGGACACAAATGTAAAATAAAAATGTTATTGCCCGGTGTTGATTCCTATCAACTCTCCCCGGGTAGGAAGAACTCGACCCCGTCGAGTAAAGGGTGCGATTGCTCGTGTGGCTCCTGCGGATCCGTCACTGAACCTAGAAGCGCGGAGTACGCTCCACTCCAAGTAATCGTCACCTGCTCATCCCGTATATATTCGATATGCACACACTGCTGTGGGAATGAGGCTAATGGTGGACACTCCGGGGTGGGGTCACTCTCAAGGGAAGGAGATGGCTCAATGACTCACTGGGAATCACCGCTGGGTCCCTTTATGTGACTAGATCCGATATGTTGAGGCAGAGTCGATCCCAAATTTTGGCAAGTCTACAACGGACGTAATAGACCCGACTTGCCTCACACTCGAAAGGGACTAACATCGCGAGTGTACATAGGACCGACTCAATTTGATGCATGCAAACTCACTATGCACTCGAAAGACAAACTGTATAAAGAAACAAAATTGACTCATAGACTTTGGTATGCGGACAGACGGAGAGACACCAACTAATAACTTCCTACGACGAACGACACATGCAAGGACTTACTAAGGAAGACTCGGTGGGAATGTTGAGCACCATCTACATACATTAGGTGTAAAGATAGACTGACCTACAACTTGAGGCCGTGAGTTTCATCCCTCGTCAACTGTCGCCAGTTTGAGAAGACTCGCCCGCAGGTATGGAAGTGCGGGAGGATGAGGAGGCGGGTGACGAGAATGTAATCCGGACGTTTGATGTGAAGTACGACAAGAAGGAAGTCCGGATGCTGTCTCTCATACGAATGGGAGAAATCAAACCATACCGCGTCAACAAATGGTGTCGATAATGGTACGATAGTCACTAGCGGCTGCGCTATCGTACGAGAGACGGGTAGGAGTGGAGTGGTGGGGTCCTCCGACGACAAAGTGGGTGGGACAGACAGGTCCGGGATGACCGGTGGGATTGGGGTGACTAACAGTCCCTGGCCCTCTATTGTATCACTCTCTAACCCCAAAACATCAGCGAGGTACTCCTCGTCCAACTCTTGGTCAGCCTCATAACTCACTAGAATAGGCCCGGGTGAGGCATCCTCCAAATGGTTGTCCTCTAAGGTAAGGGAATGTGAAGGACACGGGTCGAAGAAATGGCTAATCCCACTATTGGGGGCCACATGGGTGGGCTCCGGGAGAGGTGGTGGGCGTGAGTCCGGAGGTGGAGCGGGCCGTTGGGAATGGGTGGCTGGTGATATGGAGGTGGTCGGCTGAATGCCGTCGTGGAAGACGAACTCGCCGGGTAGGTGAGGTGGGTATAAGGTACAGGTCCTCCTATCCCTGTCAAAGGTCGCTCTCCTTTCCTCCAACCACTCTTGCCCTAAAATGATGCATGGAACAGCAAGTGTGTCGACCTTGCACCATGCTCCATCGTCATAAAGAACAGGGCCAAACCTCCATTGGAACTCTACGAATACGAAGCCACCATTGAGAACATTCTCTCCGGCCTTAGAGAGCGACTCAACTATGTCTTGTGAGACACAATTAGATGACACCCTACTGATGAAGTCAATCTCCATATGCAACCCATTAGGTAGGATGGCAGTGGACACTATAGGTAGCTAGAACGACTCAGTTGCTGGCTTAGGGGTCGGGTGTCGGGCCATGAAAGCATTAAATTCGACCACCAGGGATGACCAATCCGACGCATGGTCTTGGGGGATGGCCATGGGGGTGGCAGGTAGTGGACATGCAGACACACAGGACAAGACTGGTTGACTCTTTATTGGACTAGACACGACCCTAAGACAACAATGCAAAGTTTGGAATGCTGACTCGACTACACACGTAGACTCAACCAATAGACGGTACTTGGCGGAGTTACGGGATCTGAAGATCCTCTCTCACAAATGTGCGACCTTCCCGATAGGCGTAACCTAACGTTCGGGTAACACCTTTTGATAAACCGAATAAAGGTATGCAAATGCGACCTTGGACCGACTTGAATGACTCTTTTATTTTGTTTGGTTTTTTAAACAAATACTACCCTAGACTCAACCTTCTGCTCTGATACCAATTTGATGCGGGACGGACACGTGACCTGGGACTCTAGCTCGCGGACGTCCCTAGTGAGGGAAACGCGGGATCTTGCGCGGTTGAGAAATCAGCAATGAGTCGGGTCACTGGACGGGTTTCGCTCTCTCTCTCTCTCGCAACAGTGATTAAATTTGGAACGAGCTAGGTATTCTAACACTCAAGCAGCGGCATTCAAAAGTATATGAGATAAGCAAATGCGATAAAGAGGGAGGCGAGTTTACCTCCATGCTACCGGGCGTGGGGAAGACGATCCCGGCCAAGATAATAACTCCCAGTACAAATAATTACAATAATTTATAAAAATGAATTCTCTTGCCCACACCACGCAGGGAGGTAAAGGGCTACAAGTGGGGCCCAGAAGGACCAATCTTGGGTTGACAGGCAGCGTGTTGGACAGCTCCGTCAGTTTCGTCCGGTGGCCGGGTTGCTTGCTGCCCCGAGCTGGTTCTGCTGTTTCAGCGCTGGGCGACTCGGCGAGAAAAATTTCTACGATCAGCACTGGTGTCGGATCGACGCGAGACTAGCGCCGTTGTGAAGATGACTTAGAGATCTTTGAACACATGTTACAGGAAATTTTATATCCCTGTATTTTCCTCGGGGGAATTTACAACCAGCTGGATTACAGACCTAGAACAGTCTGGGCAGAAACGGGTCTGCCTGAGAACGTGGGTTGACCGAAGGTCAAACGGTGGAGTTTGGATCTAAACATTTTATGACAGGTAGGTGGGGATGTGAGGAACACGTGGATAATTTTTTTGTAAATTTTTGTGGAGGTTTGATATGGGAAATGGATTTTCTAACAGAGATGGGTCGGATCTGGACTACATAGGACAGAACAGATTTGGGAAAAGACAGTGGTTTTTAAAAATGGTAAACGAACTACAAAAATCCTAAGAAACATTGTGGAAGGGGGTTTCGGTGGACAGAACTCCCAGTTAAATTTTCAACTCATTCAGAAAAGGAAAAGTGGGTGAAAAAAGTGAAGAGGTGGCATGCTGGTTGGTGGATCTGCACAGGAGGCAGATTACTTGGGGTGGGAAGAACAAATTGGGAAAAATGGTAAACGAGGGGTAAATAACCTAAATCATTTTGTGGACGCTGGGGGGACATGGGGAACTCACCCTCAAAATTTCATCATGATCTGAGCTCCTGATGGAGAGCTAAAAATCACGAACTAGGCTTCTATCCAGAGTGGACAGAACACCGAAGAAGTGGCTGTGGCGGCGTGACGGCGGCTCGACGGTGGCGGCGGCGGTGGAGATGAGCTTCACACTCAAAGGGGGACTGGTAGAGAGGAATCACACCTCAAGAATTGAAGCTCTCACAGTTGCAAGGGGAGAAAGGAGAGAGGAAGGGGCACACTTGGCCTTCTTGGCTATTTTTTCACAAAATTCTTTCATTAATTCTACAAATGACACTATACATCATCTTATATAGAGCATGACAAGGGGTGGGGGCTGGGAATTTCATGGGAGAGAGGGGAGGGGTAAATTAGGGATAATATTTTCTTCCCCCATGTGGTCAAATGACCAAATTAAATAAAAATATAACATGGAATAAACTATATTATAAGGGGGAAGCATCTTAGACTTTACTTGGTCCAAGTTTGAATTTTCTTCCACCTTGTCCCCCCCTTGGTCCAAGTCCAATCTTGGAATTTGAACCAGCCCCACATGGGCCCTAGAACCTAGGTGGACCAATGGGAAAGAGGGTGGGAGACCCTACTGGACCCACTGGCAATTTACATAGAAACTCAAAGACTTTAAAGACTAACCCTTTGGCTTATAATGCCTTACAATTGCAAACCCAATTAGCCAAGGGTATAAATACAAATAAAAGGACACAAATGTAAAATAAAAATGTTATTGCCCGGTGTTGATTCCCATCAACTCTCCCCGGGTAGGAAGAACTTGACCCCGTCGAGTAAGGGGTGCGACTGCTCGTGTGGCTCCTGCGGATCCGTCACTGAACCTAGAAGCGCGGAGTACGCTCCACTCCAAGTAATCGTCACCTGCTCATCCCGTATATATTCGATATGCACACGCTGCTGTGGGAATGAGGCTAATGGTGGACACTCCGGGGTGGGGTCACTCTCAAGGGAAGGAGATGGCTCAATGACTCACTGGGAATCACCGCTGGGTCCCTTTATGTGACTAGATCCGATATGTTGAGGCAGAGTCGATCCCAAATTTTGGCAAGTCTACAACGGACGCAATAGACCCGACTTGCCTCACACTCGAAAGGGACTAACATCGCGAGTGTACATAGGACCGACTCAATTTGATGCATGCAGACTCACTATGCACTCGAAAGACAAACTGTATAAAGAAACAAAATTGACTCATAGACTATGGTATGCGGACAGACGGAGAGACACCAACTAATAACTTCCTACGACTAACGACACATGCAAGGACTTACTAAGGAAGACTCGGTGGGAATGTTGAGCACCATCTACATACACTAGGTGTAAAGATAGACTGACCTACAACTTGAGGCCGTGAGTTTCATCCCTCGTCAACTGTCGCCAGTTTGAGAAGACTCGCCCGCAGGTATGGAAGTGCGGGAGGATGAGGAGGCGGGTGACGAGAATGTAATCCAGACGTTTGATGTGAAGTACGATAAGAAGGAAGTCCGGATGCTGTCTCTCATACGAATGGGAGAAATCAAACCATACCGCGTCAACAAATGGTGTCGATAATGGTACGATAGTCACTAGCGGCTGTGCTATCGTACGAGAGACGGGTAGGAGTGGAGTGGTGGGGTCCTCCGAGGACAAAGTGGGTGGGACAGACAGGTCCGGGATGACCGGTGGGATTGGGGTGACTAACAGTCCCTGGCCCTCTATTGGATCACTCTCTAACCCCAAAACATCAGCGAGGTACTCCTCGTCCAACTCTTGGTCAGCCTCATAACTCACTAGAATAGGCCCGGGTGAGGCATCCTCCAAATGGTTGTCCTCTAAGGTAAGGGAATGTGAAGGACACGGGTCGAAGAAATGGCTAATCCCACTATTGGGGGCCACATGGGTGGGCTCCGGGAGAGGTGGTGGGCGTGAGTCCGGAGGTGGAGCGGGCCGTTGGGAATGGGTGGCTGGTGATATGGAGGTGGTCGGCTGAATGCCGTCGTGGAAGATGAACTCGCCGGGTAGGTGAGGTGGGTATAAGGTACAGGTCCTCCTATCCCGGTCAAAGGTCGCTCTCCTTTCCTCCAACCACTCTTGCCCTAAAATGATGCATGGAACAGCAAGTGTGTCGACCTTGCACCATGCTCCATCGTCATAAAGAACATGGCCAAACCTCCATTGGAACTCTACGAATACGAAGCCACCATTGAGAACATTCTCTCCGGCCTTAGAGAGCGACTCAACTATGTCTTGTGAGACACAGTTAGATGACACCCTACTGATGAAGTCAATCTCCATATGCAACCCATTAGGTAGGATGGCAGTGGACACTATAGGTCGCTAGAACGACTCAGTTGCTGGCTTAGGGGTCGGGTGTCGGGCCATGAAAGCATTAAATTCGACCACCAGGGATGACCAATCCAACGCATGGTCTTGGGGGATGGCCATGGGGGTGGCAGGTAGTGGACATGCAGACACACAGGACAAGACTGGTTGACTCTTTATTGGACTAGACACGACCCTAAGACAACAATGCAAAGTTTGGAATGCTGACTCGACTACACACGTAGACTCAACCAATAGACGGTACTTGGCGGAGTTACGGGATCTGAAGATCCTCTCTCACAAATGTGCAACCTTCCCGATAGGCGTAACCTAACGTTCGGGTAACACCTTTTGATAAACCGAATAAAGGTATGCAAATGCGACCTTGGACCGACTTGAATGACTCTTTTATTTTGTTTGGTTTTTTAAACAAATACTACCCTAGACTCAACCTTCTGCTCTGATACCAATTTGATGCGGGACGGACACGTGACCTGGGACTCTAGCTCGCGGACGTCCCTAGTGAGGGAAACGCGGGATCTTGCGCGGTTGAGAAATCAGCAATGAGTCGGGTCACTGGACGGGTTTCGCTCTCTCTCTCTCTCGCAACAGTGATTAAATTTGGAACGAGCTAGGTATTCTAACACTCAAGCAGCGGCATTCAAAAGTATATGAGATAAGCAAATGCGATAAAGAGGGAGGCGAGTTTACCTCCACGCTACCGGGCGTGGGGAAGACGATCCCGGCCAAGATAATAACTCCCAGTACAAATAATTACAATAATTTATAAAAATGAATTCTCTTGCCCACACCACGCAAGGAGGTAAAGGGCTACAAGTGGGGCCCGGAAGGACCAATCTTGGGTTGACAGGCAGCGTGTTGGATAGCTCCGTCAGTTTCGTCCGGTGGCCCGGTTGCTTGCTGCCCCGAGCTGGTTCTGCTGTTTCAGCGCTGGGCGACTCGGCGAGAAAAATTTCTACGATCAGCACTGGTGTCGGATCGACGCGAGACTAGCGCCGTTGTGAAGATGACTTAGAGATCTTTGAACACATGTTGTTATAGGAAATTTTATATCCCTGTATTTTCCTCGGGGGAATTTACAACCAGCTGGATTACAGACCTAGAACAGTCTGGGCAGAAACGGGTCTGCCTGAGAACGTGGGTTGACCGAAGGTCAAACAGTGGAGTTTGGATCTAAACATTTTATGACAGGTAGGTGGGGATGTGAGGAACACGTGGATAATTTTTTTGTAAATTTTTGTGGAGGTTTGATATGGGAAATAGATTTTCTAACAGAGATATGTCGGATCTGGACTGCACAGGACAGAACAGATTTGGGGAAAGACAGTGGTTTCTAAAAATGGTAAACGAACTCCAAAAATCCTAAGAAAAATTGTGGAAGGGGGTTTCGGTGGACGGAACTCCCAGGTTCAACTCATTCAGAAAAGGAGAAGTGGGTGAAAAGGGCGAGGAGGTGGCTTGCTGGTTGGTGGATCTGCACCGGAGGTAGATTACTAGGGGTGGGAAGAACAAATTGGGAAAAATGGTAAACGAGGGGAAAATAACCTAAATGTTTTTGTGGAGGCTGGGGTGGACATGGGGAACTCACCCTCCAAATTTCAACATTATCTGAGCTCGTGATGGAGAGCTAAAAATTGCGAACTAGGCTTCTATATATCCAGAGTGGACAGAACACCGAAGACGTGGCGGTGACGGCGCGACGGCAGCTCAACGGCGGCGGCGGCGGTGGAGATGAGCTTCACACTCAAAGGGGGACTGGTAGACAGGAATCACACCTCAAGAATTGAAGCTCTCACAGTTGCAAGGGGAGAAAGGAGAGAGGAAGGGGCACACTTGGCCTTCTTGGCTATTTTTTCACAAAATTCTTTCATTAATTCTACAAATGACACTATACATCTTCTTATATAGAGCATGGCAAGGGGTGGGGGCTGGAAATTTCATGGGAGAGAGGGGAGGGGTAAACTAGGGATAATATTTTCTTCCCCCATGTGGTCAAATGATCAAATTAAATAAAAATACAACATGGAATAAACTATATTATAAGGGGGAAGCATCTTGGACTTTGCTTGGTCTAAGTTTGAATTTTCTTCCACCTTGTCCCCCCCTTGGTCCAAGTCCAATCTTGGACTTTGAACCAGCCCCACATGGGCCCTAGAACCTAGGTGGACCAATGGGAAAGAGGGTGGGAGACCCTGCTGGACCCACTGGCAATTTACATAGAAACTCAAAGACTTTAAAGACTAACCATTTGGCTTATAATGCCTTACAATTGCAAACCCAATTAGCCAAGGGTATAAATACAAATAAAAGGATATAAATGTAAAATAAAAATGTTAGTGCCCGGTGTTGATTCCCATCATCTTATCTGCATAAAATAATGCATGCACCGACTATGACTATGCACGACACAAATGTGCACTCACTTGAGTCCATGCATATATCAATATGCATTGACTTTATTCTGCCTTATAAAGAATGTGCACTGACCTTACTGAAACTTGCACCGACTTATATGCACGATGCAAACCTGCACCGACTATATGCACAATGCAAACCTGCACCGACTATATGCAAAATGCAAAACATGTACCGACTATATGCAAAATGCAAGACCTACACCGTTTATATGTTCAATGCAAAACCTGCACTGACTGTATGTTCAATGCAAAACCTGCACCGACTATATGTTCAATGCAAAACCTGCACCGACTGTATGTTCAATGCAAAACCTACACCGACTATATGCTCACTGCAAACATGCACCGACCCTATCAAAGACATAGAGACTTAGGCCGATATGCACTGACCATTTACGTCCTTCTATGAAAACATGCACCGATCTTGTATAAAGTTATACAAGACGTGCACCGACCTCAGATACCGAAGGATAAAATGTTAATCAGTGTTGAAAGGCAATATTTATCAAAATCCAAGATTTGACAAATAAAATGTAAAGTTGCCAATCATTTAAACAAAATAGAAAATTAACTTTAGTGATTTAAGATAGAGGAGACATGACATGAAGTTTATTGTACCACACAAACAATGCACAACATTCTCCCCTTTTTTGATGATGGCAACACATTTACATTTTGATGTCAACGCTGGTTTTATTAAGTATCAACACTTATGCAAATGCAATGCACAACTAATGCAATGCAAAACTACCCCCTTTACACTATAAAACTCTCTCCAAACAACATCATATTCTCTCCTCCTCAAGCTCTTCCACATCAAACTCTCTCCCCCTTTGCCATTAACAGAAAGGATAAACAGGAAGATATGATGATGAGTAACATAGTTAAGAGGAAATCTGATGTGACAAACTATGTAAACATTTCAATAATCAAGCAAGTAAAGCACATATTCTTCTATTATAGGAGAGCATATAGTTCATTCTTGAACTTATGTGGTTTAAAGAGTATGAAAGTGAGAGACTAGCCACACCACTCTGTGAAGACTAGTCTGTACAAGTTCTTAATAGTAATGAACCAATAGCACATGGAACATGACAACTTTTGTCTTACATTATCTTGTTTATCTGAGCCTCAAGACATCATCAGGATTGACCGGAACTTGTATTGAGATTAAACAACCTTCACAGTCCTGAATTAATCTTCAGAGGAGCAGATATGGTTTCATATATTTCTTTTCTTTACTTCCTTAGAACAGTCAAGTATGATCTAGTCTTTTTACATAAGAGTACACGTTTATCAGATGCCAGTACCCCTAGTTACGCGACAAGATCCACTATTCTATCTCAGGTATAATTTCCACCTTTTTGCGTAAGGGTACACATTTATCAGACGCCAGTACCCCTAGTTACTCAGTGGAACTGACCTTTTACTTTATGAATAGAGATAAATTGAGGCTCTTCATGACATGGGTTTTTCTCCATTTCATTGATGAAGTACCCAGTTTCTTAGTGCATTCAATCAGTGCTCTGCCTTTAGAGTATATGATTTATCATTTTGATACATCTATCCATTTGATTTTCAGACATTGTTGTTTAAGAACAATACACATTTTCAGGTTTTCTCGACCAATTTAGCCTGAGTCTAGATAGTTTCAGATTTTGCAAGACTCAATTAGACATGGTATGCACGAAATGGTTAAGAACTATTAAAGAATATTCCATATACTTTCTTTATTAAGTTTGGTGTTTAGTCTCTAAAGATCATAAAATTTAAACCAACAATTCATTCAGGATTCATTACTGTTTCTTATAAGAGAAGATTTCTGATTTCAGCAGCTTAGATTAATGAATATGTCTATCAGTTTATCATTTGATCAGATTCAAAAAGGATTCCAAGAAATGTTCAGATACTAAGGCCAATGATGAGGATGGATCATGACAGATTCAAGAAAGACAAAGTGAGTTTTCAAAAGAGTTAGCACTGAAAGTCAAAATTTAAGAGCAGTGATCAGGAGTATGAATTGAAAGTCGACATTATTGAGCAATAGATTGTTCAATCACTAAAGAATTATTCAGAATTCCCCATCAACATGAATGAGATGAAATCAAGATGCATGAATGTAATTATAGGGATGATATGACAATTCACAAACTCCCCCTGACTATGTACATGATGCTTTAGAGGAGTATGAGAGAGACATTAACCTATTCTAGACAAAAGAGAATTGACCCATGGTACTAGGCGAAGGACTTGCCTCTATGCATAGAGTCGGTTTTCAGACAGAAGATATCTATCCTTCCCCCATCTTCCATTTTATATACCCATGGGGCAACCAAGAAATGGAGTAAACAGGCATTCAGTGACTCATATTCCATCAGATGCAATCAGGAGATACAATAAATCTAAATGAACATTCATGCAAGGAATTTACACAGACCAAGTTCTCTTCTTAAAAACTTAAATCTTTCATTTCCCTGTGGTTTTGTAAAAATGTCAGTAATTTGTCTTTCAAATTCAATGAATTTAAGCTCAATCTCCTTTTTACTAACTTCATCTCTAAGAAAGTGATGTTTGATTTCAATGTGTTTTGTCCTAGAGTGGTGAACATGATTTTTAGTTAAGGAAATGGCACTGGTGTTATCACAAAAAATTGTAGTGCAGCCAAGATTGATGATATAGTCAATTAATTGGTGTTTAATCCAAAGGACTTGGGTAGCACAGTTACCTGCAGCCACATACTCTGCCTCAGCAGTGGATAGGGCGACAGTGTGTTGTTTCTTAGATGCCCAAGACACTTGACATCCACCTAAAAATTGACAGTATCCACTAGTACTTTTCCTATCTATCCTACACCCGGCATAGTCTGCATCTGTGTAAGCAATCAGATCTAACTCACACTTAGCAGAATACCATAAGCCTAAGTCTAGGGTGCCAGACAGATACCTAAAAATCTATTTCACAGCTATCAAGTGTGATTCCTTAGGACATGCTTGAAATCTAGCACACAAACATACTGAGAATTGAATATCAGGTCGAGAAGCAGTAAGGTATAGTAAGGATCCAATCATATCTCTGTATAACTTGGGTTCTATCGTTTTGCCTTCGGGATCTGAATCAAGACTAGTAGATGCTCCCATTGGTGCGGTTATTGCCTTAAGGTTCTCCATTTTGAATTTCTTCAGAAGATCATTGATGTATTTCTCTTGAGTTATAAATATTCCTTCTTTGGTCTAACATACCTGCAACCCAAGAAAAAATTTTAACTCTCCCATTGAGCTCATCTCAAATTCACTGGTCATTAAAGTTGAAAATTCCTCACACATGGATAAATTGGTTGATCCAAATACTATATCATCTACATAAATTTGAATGATCAAGATTTCCTTTTCACATACCTTTGTGAATAGTGTTTGGTCCACCTTACCTCTGGAGAATCCCTTTTCCGTGAGGAACTTGCTCAACCTGTCATACCAAGCTCGGGGAGCTTGCTTCAAATCGTAAAGTGCCTTATCAAGTTTGTACACATGGTTAGGAAATTCAAGACACTCAAAACCCGGGGGTTGCTTAACATATACATCCTCTTTTATTTCACCATTTAGAAAAGCAGATTTGACATCCATCTGCTGTAGGGTTATTCCTAGACTGCATGTAGTGGCCAAAAGAATTCTAATGGCTTCTAGCCAAGCTACAGGGGCAAATGACTCTTCGAAGTCAATACCAAACTCTTGGTTGTACCCCTGAGCAACCAGCCTAGCCTTATTTCTAACAATTTTACTCTACTCATCAGATTTATTATGAAAGACCCCTTTAGTGCCTATTATGTTGCCATGAGAGGGTTTAGGAACTAGGTGCCAGACCTTGTTCCTATCAAATTGATTAAGTTCTTCATGCATGGCATTAATCCAGTGCTCATCCTGAAGGGCACTATCTATGTTTTTAGGTTCTACCTGAGATACTAAAGCAAATGAGTTCAATTCATTTTCAATTCTTAAGTGTGCTCTAGTTCTATATGGGTCATTTAAACTACCAATTATGTTCTCAAGGGGATGGTCTTTAAGGAATTTAAGGTTAGTGACCTGATTACCTGAACTCTTACTTGCCTCTCCCTGAGTTTCAGATTCCTCAGCTTCTTCACCAGATTCTTTATTTTGGTCTTCTTTGGTTTTCAGAATTGCTCCATCAATCTTGTCCCTGCATAAATCAGTTTCAGTTCTAATTTTATACTAATCAAAGATAACATGAGGAGACACTTCTACAGTTTTAGAATTGAGATTGAAAATTCTGTAGGCTCTAGACTTATCAGAATAACCAAGAAATATTCCAGGCTCACTTTTAGGTTTGAACTTATCAAGGTCTCTTTCGAAATTTATGTGAACAAAATATTTACATCCGAAAACCTTGAAATGAGCTAGAGAGGGTTTCTTTCCTTTCATAATTTCATAAGGAGTCATTTGAGTTATGCGTCTTACCAGAGCTCTATTAATCATGTAACATGAAGTGTTAATAGCCTCTGCCCAAAACTTCCTAGGTAGGTTTACCTCTACCAGCATAGTCCTTGCCATTTCTACCAATGTTCGATTTCTCCTTTCCACCACTCCATTCTACTCTCGAGTTCTTGGTGAGGAAAACCTGTGAGTTATTCCATTCTCCCTGTAAAAATTATCGAAATGTGAGTTGACAAACTCACCACCATGATTAGACAAGATAGTCAAAATAGCATGCTCATTAGTCTGTTTTATTTTGTAAAAGAACTCCTGAAATTCTTCAAAAGCTTCATTTTTGTGAGACAAGTAAAAGACCTAAGTAAATCTAGAAAAATCATCAACAAGCATAAAACCATATCTTTTTCCAGATAAGCTAACTGACCTAGTAGGTCCAAATAGGTCCATGTGAATTAGCTCATATGGTTTAGAGGATAGGTTTTCGGTTCTAGATTTAAATGATTTTTTGGTCTATTTACATTGAGTGCATGCCTCACAGATTTTATTTTCATTTTGAAAGAAATTTCAGGAAGCCCTTTTACCATGTTGTGTTTATTCAGTTTGTGTAGCACACTGTAGCTAGCATGACCTAATCTACGATGCCATAGATAAGCTAGGTCATCCTTATTAGCATTAAGACAAAGGTTAGAATGTGCTACATCATCTAAGTCTACCATGTAGATGGTATTGATTCTCTTACCAGAGAATTTGACAAATTCAGAATTCGGTTCAAAAATTGTGCATGCAAGAGAGTCAAAAACCACTTTATGACATTTATCAGACAGCTGGCTAATGCTAAGCAAGTTATAGGCAAGGCTTTCTACCAATAGCACTTCATCAATGCAACAAGAAGAACACTTAACCCACTTTACCTGATCCAATTATTTTCCTTTGGTATTACCTCCGAAGGTAACATGACTTGCATCCTTCTTCACCAGTATGCAAAATTTGACTTTATCCCCGGTCATGTGCCTGGAGTAGTCACTGTCAAGATACCATCGGTTTTGATTGGCTGCCAGGCATACCTACAAGGGAATCAAGTGGAATGATTTGGAACCCAGAGCTTCTTGGGTCCCATAAAAGCATTTATCTCATGTAGACTAGCAACAAGATGTTTTGGTATCCATATTTGATTTGGTTTCTTTATAGCAGTTGTGGATTTCTCATCATTCAGTTTTGTCTCCCTCTTCTTGCCACTTTTATTATTTGTGACTTGTTTCTTAAGTGTGGCATGTTTCCTACTTTTGAAGTCATTTTTAAAGTTCCTTTGCCAGTGATCAGTCCAATAGGCATTGGGAGCAATAGGTGTATTATATCTCCTGAACTTACTTGGCTTGGAGTTGATAAAACCATAACAGTTATGACTTCTGAAATTGTTAACTCCAGTCATATAGGAATCCCAAGGATAAGGCTAATGCCTTTGAGTAGAGTATGAGTTCTGAAAGTGATTCTGCATAGGCCTCATGTAGAAGCTACCTAGACCTCCCTGTAGATATATTTTTCTCCTCTTTTACTTAATGGAATATGTGCTATGAATAGATCAACAAGACAGCAAGCAAGTGAGGAATAACAAGAGGAGAAAGGAGGATGAAAGTAACCGTGATCGCCACCAAAGCGCCGAACGTGATGAACACGCCATGCTTTGGACAAGAAGGGGAGACACTCGCCTAGCTGCAGCATTGGAAAGATGCGCGGTCCATGAGAAACAACCTATAGGACGCGCGGTCTTATGATAGGCCGCCTATGGGTGCTACAGAACATGCGGGAGGAAGTGCTCCTGGATGACGGACGGCCTGAAGTAGACCGCACGAAGAAGAAGAGCGGTGCAGAAAGGGCCGCACGTTTTCTTGAATGGTCAGTCAAGAACCGCTCGAGTCCACCATGCCAGAAGTTGCTAAATGGTTCACCTCCACCCTCTCCAGCCGGCCAGAGGGGATGGGCCTTGTGCTGATGAAGTGCTGACCTGCAAAACAACGTGAAGACACATGAAGAACACCTAGATCAGGACTGAATGGTGTAATAAATGTCCATATATGAAGAAATAAACATCAACCAATGGAAAGGGGGATACCTGGGGGGTTTTAAACCCCTAGGGTGACAAAAACATAGGTGGAGGTGTGCATGATGATGAAAACAAAGGGGGACGTGGGGAGAAAGCAATGCATGCAAGGGACACGACGAAAACTATAAGAAAACACAAATGACTCAAAACGTGGACTACTCCCTGGACCGGGGGCTCGTAGGGACGTAGGGAGCCTCCCTCCTTGGTGCTAGGTCGCTCAAAAGTGTGGCAAGGCTTCGCCGCTGATCAAGATCTCCCACCTTTTCAAGTCCAACCTTTAGGGTCTATTTATAGAGCCTAGAAAGCCAGCCCTGAAACTAGGGTTTAGAGCCATTTTCGGGATGAGATTATTGAAGAGAAATTGTAGATAATAGAATTATCTCTCATCCAGTCAAAATGAAAGCCAAAATGGTTGATTATCCATTGAGATATTGATAAAAGAAGTTGGGGATAAAACCATGGATAAAAGAATTAAAATCCGTTAAAATTTAGCAGTCGACGGTATGAACGATCTCACGATAGACCACTCAACCAGGTGGGCAGTTATAAACTAACCATCTATACCCGTTGGTGGAAATTCAAATAATCAGAAAATAATCCCAATTATCCCTCGAACTGATCAGAACGCCCGTCGTTGGACTCTCATAGATGCGCGGCTCTATAGAGACCGTTCAACTGTAGAGCCGACAAGGGTGAACCGTTCTAGCCTTGTCGGTGATAATTCAATTAGTTGGATAATTATCTGAGAAAATTGTCAAGTGTAGGACTCTGAGATATAGGCAGTTGGAATCAGCCCGTTCATTGAGTTGAACGGGCCTAATGGGGCCGCACAACATCCTGTCGGTGAAAATTAAGAAAATCCTCAGAAATCAACCAAAAATGTATGAACGGTCTATATCTAACCGCCCCAGTATTGAACGGCTGATGTTGAACCGTACATGCTCTTGGACACTTGATTTTTATAAACATGTTCAATCAACCAAAAAACCAAGGCCCAACAAGCCCCGAATCGATGCGGACTCCACCAAGGAGGGAGGTTACATAATACTGGCCCAAAATACACCTGAAAATAGTCCCAACGAGTGATGGTCAACCCGAGACATCAACAAAAGTGAGTAAGAGAAACGACTCAACTTATCGGTATAAAACGGGTGTCAACACTCCCTTTCCAAAGTTATGATAGTAAGTGCTGTGAAATGTAGGGTAGGTAGGAACAGTATTGTGGTAGCCTTTACCTGAGGTTCTTCTACTCGGCCCTTGATTCCTAGGGGACTTATACCAAGATGAAGTTGAGGTAGATTGAAATTGATAGGTGCCTCGACCATTCTGTGGAAATTTGTCTTTTTTCATCTTGGGACTTCCTTGGACTCTAGCTCTAGAAGTCTGACCCCTATCCTGTCCTTTGGTCTGAGGTATGGGAGTGTATGAGCATGACTCCCTAGATACCTTTCCTTTGCCCTTGTCCTTGCCACTGGGTTTAGTTTTCTCAACATATTTCATCTTGTTCTTTTTATGGCTTTCTCCAGAAGTCATTTTTATCAGGGGTTAGAATGTCCCCTTTTCTACCATAAAAGTGATAGTTCTCATGTAAAACCTCTCCTTATTAGTTGAGTTGAAACCCAAACCTTCCTTTCTGAAATTTCCTTTTGTTCCCAAGATGGCGTTCAGATCTTCTGCACCTTGTGTCATGCCTTCGAGGGAGTTTTGATTGTCTTTGTTTTCCTTTTCAAGATTTTCAATGACCTTTTTAAGCTCAGCAATTACACCATTGATGGCTTCATATTTTTCAGTTGTTGTTATGGTTTCTTCCTTAAATTCATGTATTCTCATTTTAAGTTCATCAATGGAGTTCTGCAAGTTCTCATTTTCCTCTTTTAGATTATCTAACATGCTTTTGCAACATTCAGCTTCAATCAGGGAGTTTTTCAGTTCTAAATTTTCAGTTTGCAGAGATGTAATTTTGTCAGACAGGCAGGTATCATTAGCTAATGAATTCATTTTTTTAAATGTCTGTTCTCCCTATGCATGTCTTCATATTTCTCTAAAAATTCAGCATAAGCATCCTCCCATTCATTCTGAGTAAAATTGTCAAAGGGAGAAATTACCTCATCATTACTTTTTGCCATCAGGCAAATCTTGTCTTATGTCTCACTGTCAGGGGAGCTGCTCTGACTTTCTTCTTCTTCATCGCTCCAGGTGCTAACCATAGCTTTACCCTTTTTGTTCTTTCACCTGGGCTACTTGTCCTTGAGCTCTAGGCAGTCCGCTTTGAGATGTCATGCTTTCCTGCAGTTATAGCAGACCATGGCATCAGTTTTCTTGGCAGGTTCAGGTTTGTGTTTGGACTATCTTTTTCCTGAGAAGTATTTTTTCCTTAGCCCTTTCCCTTCTTTCCTCAGGAATTTCTTGAACTTCCTAGTAATCATAGCAAACTCATCCTGATCTTCCTCAGAACTAGAACAGCTGTAATCACTAAATGACCCTTTGCTATAGTTAACCTTAAGAGCTAAAGGTTTCCTTCTCTTCTCAGTCTCATTAGTTTTCTTGAGGTTCAACTCATATGTCATGAGAGAACCGATAAGCTCATCTATAGTGGTCGTAGCAAGGTTCCTGGACTCCTCCACTACTGTGGCCTTGGTATGCCAGATGGGTGTCAGGGACCTTAGAATTTTTCTAACAATTTCATACTCATTGTAGGTCTTTCCTAGACTTCTCAAACTATTAGTGATCACATTCAAGCGAGCATACATCTCAGATATGGGCTCTTCAGGCTTCGTTTTGAAAGCCTAGTACTCAGAGACTAACATATTGGCTTTAGTTTCTCTAACCCGAGACGTCCCTTCGTAAATAACCTCTAACTTATCCCACATCTCCTTAATAGTGGTACAGGAGGAAACTATGGAGAACTCGATGGGATGGAGAGCACATTGTATAGCATTGATAGCTCCCCAATTCAGAGTTGACTTTTGGATATGCTCCTTAGTCCAGAATTCCTCATCTGGAGGTAAATCAAATGGACCTTTGCTCACCACCTTCCAGATCTCATAATCCTTAGCACGGAGAAAAACTTGAATCCTATTGTTCTAGTAAGCATAATTGCTACCATTAAAGAATGGTGGCTTGCTAGTTGAGTGACCCTCGGCGACTACACCTTTAGCATCCATATCTAATCTCTCCGTGATGTGAGGCCCTAAGAGAGAGTTAGGCACTGATACCACCTGTTGGGACAGATGGACACTAAGATCTAGAGGGGGGTGAATAGATCTACCCCTTAGAAATCTACAGCAGTTAAAATCAATGCGGAATAAAAACAAACTATTGTAGCTCAATCCAGAAATGGAAATATTAGCAATATTAGAAGAGATCAGATGACAACACTAACAGTTAGCCAAACATCCAGGTACAGTACGATGGCGGAGACTGATCCTCATGCAAGATGTGGAATTCTAGATAAGCTTTGCTTATCCTTTCAACCACACCTTTTGATATACCTACTGGATGAGAAGCTTTAACGACAATCTCAGATAGATATTATAGCGAGTGAAGACATGTATTACTTAAGCATTCATTCAAGTAACAAATAGACAAGAGCAATAAAAACGCAGAAGCACAATCCAATCACACAGAACGCAAGCGATTTTAGGTGGTTCGGTTTCACTTACATCCACCCCACACTTAACCAAGTGTGGCTTACTGCTGATTCACAGCTTCAATCCACTAATCCATAGCTTCAGAGATTAGATCCCTACACACTACTGATCCACAGCTTCGAGGAGATGATCCCAGACCGCTGAGCCTCATAGCTTGCTACTGCTGAGCTTTACAGCTTCGCATTCCGAGGTCTCAACCTCGCCCGCTGACTCACAGCTTGATAGAGTTCAGAAAACTTAAAAGGAAAGAAAGGAAATAAGATAACAATGTAGCTCTCTAGAAATAGATTGACTATGGATTTGATCCACGAGTCAAGTACAATTACCATTACTCTCATGCTCTCCCAAAATCATACTTACGATACTCTGTTCTCCTTCAGATTTCTCCTCCCAGCTTCAGGCTCTCTTCAGCTTCGTAGTCTTCTCCATTTCTCTGCACTTGCTCTGCCAATCTTCTGCTCTCGCCCACTCGGTTTGTCTATCTTCTTCTCTTCAATTTTCTTTTGATCTCATTTTGATCTGAGGGATCATGTCCTTTTTATAGCCTCTGCGAGGAGAGGGTGCGTGGAAACCACGTTTCCCGCTTAGAGAATCTCGATGCGAGTGCTTCACTGGAGGTCCACGTGTAATGATTTGAAGGGTCACAATTCCACGTGGCTGAATCTCCTTTAGAGCCTTACCTTGGATCACGTGCCAATAACCTGGTACTTTAACTTCCTCGTAAGTCAAGTTCGCAGGTTGTCAGCTCACCCATTAAGTGTTCGACCATATAGCTGTCCTAGCAAGCAAACGATAATATTAGCTTTTAAGTCAATGGAATGCTGCTTGTATCGACTCTATATATGCAGCACAGTGATGTGCACTGACATTACATGTAGAATAACTAAGTGTGCACCGACCCTTAGCAGCAGACCATATAAGTATGCATCGACCTTCTGTGAAGGAGCAAAAATATGTTTGGACCAATGTGCTGGCCGATCAAAATATGCATGGACCTGCTATGCATAGAAAGACACCGATGAACTGACATTGTCTGTCTTAGTAGAAAGATGCACCGACCTCTAGGTATGTAAGAAAAACACTGCACTTGCTTCTTACCTGCGTAAAACAATGCATGCACCGACTATGGCTATGCACGACACAAATGTGCACTGACCTGAGTCCATGCATATATCAATATGCATCGACTTTATTCTGCCTTATAAAGAATGTGCACTAACCTTACTGAAACTTGCACCGACTTATATGCACGATGCAAACCTGTACCGAATATATGCACAATGCAAACTTGCATCGACTATATGCAAAATGCAAAACCTGCACAGACTATATGTTCAATGCAAGACCTGCACCGTCTATATGTTCAATGCAAGACCTGCACCGACTGTATGTTCAATGCAAAACTTGCACCGACTGTATGTTCAATGCAAAACCTGCACTGACTATATGCTCACTGTAAACGTGCACCGACCCTATCAAAGACTTAAAGACTTAGGCCGATATGCACTGACCATTTACATCCTTCTATGAAAACATGCACTGATCTTGTATGGAGTTATACAAGACGTGCACCGACGTCAGGTACCGAAGGATAAAATGTTAATCAGTGTTGAAAGGCAATATTTATCAAAATCCAAGATTTGACAAACAAAATGTACAATTGCCAATCATTAAAACAAAATAGAAAATTAACTTCAGTGATTTAAGACAGAGGAGACATGACATGAAGTTTATTATACCACACAAACAATGCACAACAAGTCTGGAGTCATATGGTGTAATTTTTACTTTATTAAGTCATCCTATGTACTCTTCATTTTTATTGAGTCTAGTTAGTCAAAGAGTCAAGAGTCCATATCATGTACTTGAATATTATTCAATAAAGTGAAGTTTTGAGTATATCATCTTGTGCATTCCCTTTTATGTGTGAATGTGTTAGCGCTTTGAATATATTGCTCGCTTGCAGCATACTGGCCGGCTGTTCACGTTCCAGAATATCTTCCGCTGTACTTATATCTCGGGGCGTGATAGTTGAAGTGGTATCAGAGCCTAGGCATAAGTATGTCCTAGAAAAATGGCATGTCATAGGCTAAGTCCAAGGATTAAGGACCCACACCTATGAACTAAGGAAAGAAAGTTCCAACCCATGTGAGAATTGGGTAGAGCCCGGGATGAGATAGTTAATTAGAAATTACCTCTAGGTTAATTTCTATCGATTCTATAGGAATTAACACACTGTTCTTCTTCTCAAGTACCATCCCAAAATGGCTCACCGTGTCAACTGGGACGAGATGCAACAAACTATTGCGAGTCTCACCCATGCTCTCCAAACCGTGGCCCAAGCTGGCGCTCGGGTAGGCGCGGGAAACTTACACGGGAATTTTCGGAGCTTAAATCCTCCCCGATTCTCAGGATCTGTCAATCCCGACGAAGTAGAAAATTGGATTGATGAGATGAAACATATATTTGATGTCATGCAATGCACCGATCAAGAGAAAGTCTGTCTCGCCACCTTCCAGTTGAACCAGGATACACGTACTTGGTGGAAGGCACAACCACAAAATGCACAGCTTACGTGGGAGGAATTTCTTACACTCTTCCGTGCAAAGTACTTCTCCAAGCACGTCAAGGAGAGAAAGGCCGCTGAATTCGCCTCTCTTCACCAAGGCATGATGTCCGTGGTAGAATATGAGCTTTAATTCTCTCATCTTGCTCCATATGCTCCTCACCTAGTTAGTACAGATCTATTGAAAGCTAACCGATTTATGGATGGCTTAAGGCCCATTTTTATTACTCAACTTAGACCCCAAAATATCCGTACTTATGCGGAGATGGTCCAACGAGCGCATTTGTATGAAAGGACCTTGAAAAAGGTTGGAAATTTTAAAGGCAAGGAAGAGGAATCTAGCCAAAAGTTCGATCGGCGAGGAAGGAAAGGAGAGAGATTCAGTATCACGGAACCCTATAAGTACCGTGACAACAAAAAGTGATCACGTAATTGCAACGGGAGTGGCAACGACAAAGGCAAGAAGATCAAGGAGGAAGAACGAGCTGTCGTAACTGCTTGCACATTCTGTGAAAAGTTTGGCCATTCGGCTGAAGAATGCTGAAAGCGCCTTGGCGCTTGTTTACGATGTGGAAGTTGATCGGGAGCACCGTGTGCCCGATTGCCCTCTTATGAAGGAACAACCCTCTAATGGCGGACGTAGGTGCCAAGCTCGCCTCAATGCCATGATGGACGAAGAAACGCCCAAGGATGATGGGCTAATGGAAGGTACTGTTCAAATTTATTCGCATCCTGTATTTGTGTTATTTGATACTGGTGCCTCTAATTCTTTTATATCTACTACCTTTGCAAAAACTTTATCAATTTCACCCGTTCCCCTACCATCGGACCTAGCAATCACAACACCTTTAGGTCCCTGAACAAAACTTACAACCCACTATCCAGATAGTGGGGTAACTGTAGAAGGCCATAATATTCCTACAAACCTCGTATGCCTTGACATGGAAGGCTATGATGCCATCCTAGGTGTAGATTGGCTTGTTGAACATGACGCCTACATAAATTGTCGCAATAGGAGAATTTGTTTTCAAAAATCAGGTCTCCCATGATTCTCTTTCCTTACATCAAGTATAGGAAGCACCCTACCATCATCTCTTATCTTCACGCTTGCAAACTCATTTCGCAAGGATGTGAAGCTTTTCTTGCTTCCGTGATTGTCACCGAGTCCAAAGAAATCTCCATAGAATAAATTCCTATTATCAAAGAGTTCCCTAATGTATTTCCATCGGATTTACTTGGTTTACCACCCGAAAGGGAAGTAAACTTCTCCATTGAACTCATTCCTAGAGCAGCACCTATTTCAATAGCTCCCTATAGGATGTCCCCTACGGAACTCAAGGAACTGAAGAGGCAACTTCAAGAGTTGCTAGACAAGGGCTTCATTCAACCCAGCATATCCCCTTGGGGTGCGCCGGTCTTATTCGTCAGAAAGAAAGACGGATCCCATGTATCAATTACCGGCGACTAAATCAACTCACCATCAAGAACAAATATCCATTGCCGCGTATCAATGAATTGTTTGATCAAATTTCTTGAGCAGAATATTTCTCCAAGATCGACCTCAGGTCAGGCTACTATCAGCTAAGGATCAAAGATGAAGACATCTATAAGTCTGCTTTCCGAAGCAGATATGGGCATTATGAGTTCGTGGTGATGTTGTTTGGGTTAAAAAATGCCCCGGCAGCATTTATGCAACTTATGAACAATGTGTTTAGGCCCTATCTCGACCGATTTGTGGCCGTATTCATTGATGATATTCTCATCAATTCTAAAACAAAGGAAGAACATGAAGGATATCTAAGAATAGCCTTGCAAACTCTAAGAGAGCATCAACTCTATGCAAAGCTCAACAAGTGCGAGTTTTGACTAAAGGAGGTTTCTTTCCTTGGCCATATTATTTCAAAAGAAGGTATCATTGTTGATCCTTCAAAGGTGGAAGCTGTCAAGAATTGGAGCCGACCAAAGACCGTATCCGAAGTAAGAAGCTTTATCGATTTGGCTGGCTATTATAGGCGATTCATTAAGGATTTTTCCAAAATCGTCGTTCCCTTGACTAGGCTTACAAGAAAGGAAAACCCCTTCATATGGATGAAGGATTGCAAAGAGAGTTTTCTAACCCTTAAAGATCATTTAACCACCACCCCTGTCTTGGCACTACCTATTAAAGGTGGAGGATTTGAAGTCTACACGGATGCATCTGGCATTGGTCTCGGATGTGTCCTTATGCAATGTGGCAAGGTGATATGTTATGCCTCGAGGCAATTGAAGCGTCATGAAGAGAACTACCCCGTAGACTATCTGGAATTGGCTGCTGTGATTTTTGCTTTAAAAATCTGGCGACATTACCTTTATGGGGAGAAATTCACTATATTTTCGGATCACAAAAGTCTTAAATACATTTTTACCCGAAAAGAACTCAACATGAGACAAAGAAGATGGCAGGAGTACCTTAAGGACTTCGACTTCTCTATTCAGTACCATCTAGGCAAAGCAAATGTCGTAGCTGACGCTCTTAGCAGAAGACCAATGGCAACTCTAGCAAGCCTCAGGAAAGGTATGATTTATCTTATAGAGGATTTTACTCATTTGAATCTGGATGTGGATGCGAAAAAAGAAAAAGGTATTATTGCCAATATCCGATCGCAACCTACACTGATTGAAGATCTAGTAAAATTACAAGAAAATGACCCCACATTAATGGAGATCAAAGCTAATATTGAGCAAAGGTCGGAGTTCTCTATCTCAACCGATGAAAGGTTATTAATTAAAGAACGAATCTGTGTGTCGGATCGTGCCGACACTAAGAAATTGATCATGGAAGAAGCTCATAAATCAAGGTATGCTATTCACCCTGGTGCTACCAAGATGTACCAAGACTTGAAAAGGAAGTTTTGGTGGCCCAACATGAAGAGAGAGATAGCGGACTTTGTATCTCGCTGCCTCACTTGTCAGCAAGTTAAGGCAGAACATCAAAAGTCCGCTGGTAAAATACATCCCTTGAAATTTCCGAATAGAAGTGGGAAAGCATAGGGATGAATTTCATCATGGGTTTACCTAAGACAAGAGGTGGACACGATGGTATATGGGTGATCATAGACCGATTGACTAAATCGACACACTTTCTACCTATAAAAAGTCGATGGTCTGTATATATTCTAGCAGCCTCATACATGAAAGAGATTGTCAAGTTAGGTGTCCCTGTGACCATTATCTTCGATCGAGACCCTCGATTCACATCTCAGTTCTGGAAGGGTCTACAATACACATTGGAGACCCGACTCAATTTTAGCACTACTTTCCATCCACAAATTGATGGTCAAACTGAAAGGATAAATCAGGTAGTGGAGGATATCCTCACGGAATGCGTTATTGATTTCGGTGGGAGTTGGCACGACCATCTACCTCTAGTGGAATTTGCCTATAAAAATAGCTACCACGCTAGCATTCAAATGGCACCATTTGAGGCATTATATGGACGAAGCTGCCGCTCACCAATATGTTGGAATGAAGTTGGAGAAAGGCAACTTCTAGGCCCAGAAATCATTCGAGATACTACCGAAAAGATAAAGCTCATTCGAGAAAGACTCCATATGGCACAAGATAGACAGAAATCATATGCTGATAATCGAAGACGTGATCTGGAATTCCAAGTAGGAGACCATGTGTTTCTCAAGGTTTCTCCAGGTCGAGGTATTCAAAGGTTCGGCATTAAAGGCAAGCTCACTCCACGATTTATCGACCCCTATGAAATTCTCGAAAGGATTGGCGAGGTCGCATACCAGATTGCTTTACCTCCTCAATTAGCTGGAGTCCACGATGTATTTCATGTCTCGATGCTCAAAAGGTACGTCCCCAACCCATTCCACGTTATAAGCTATGACAACTTGGAAATTGGAAAGGATTTGACGTACGAGCAAAAGCCAATCAAAATAATTGAACAAGTAGTACGTCAACTTCAGAATAAAACTATTCCCATGGTTAAAGTCCAATGGAGCAAATCTTGGCCACACGAGGCGACATGGGAAACGGAAGAAGTTATGCGCAAAAGATTTATGGAGATATTTTAATCTAAGTACACTCTCCTTAACAAATCACATGTATTGAATTTGGGGACCAACTTCCTTTAAGTGGGGGAGGGTGTAACGCCCGAGAATTTTTTAGAAATTTTTTGGGATGGAATATAATTATTAAGCAATTAAAAAGGCTTAATGGGCTATTAAGAGAATTATAGGGTAATTAAATCAATTAAAATATTAACCAAAGGGCTAAGCCCAACTTGAATAGGTCCAAAGGCCCAATTCCAAGACCTTTAGGCCCAAGCCCAATAATAGAAACGTAATTGGGGCTATTTTTGAATTTAAATGGGATAAATAAACCAATTAGGGGAAAATAGTTGATAAAATTGAAAATTAAGAAAGTTTAGACTAAACGCCTAGACGTGGTCTATCGCGCGACCACCTTCGCATAGAAGCGGTCCCCATCTGACCGCTACTGGCTTTTGTGAGCGAGGCCAATAAACCCTAAAAAGAATGGATTTTTATCCTTCCCAAGGACCAGAGATCGAAGCTACCTGGCCTAGAAACTTGGTATAGGACTCTTAGGGATTGATTTGAGCCAAGAATAGGACTCTATGTCGACCTAATCTAGTAACCCTAATTCAAAACCCTATAAATAGACCCAACTTCGACACATGCGAACCCTAATGTTGGATCGCATTTTTCGAAGGTAAGGAGACACTATCTCAGGTAAAGCCTTTTGAAGGTTTTGTTCCCCTTTGAATTGTCTAACACTCCTCCAATTTTCATGCTAGGAGGTCAAGTCTCTAAGGAGCTAGAAGCCCCAGAAGTCGCTATCCCTCTGCAGTATGCACAGGAGATAGTGCGTCTGTCCAAGAAAGAGGAGGAGATTGGAAGCCCTAAACGAGGTTAGTTCAAGTTTTACCTTTAGAACTTATTGTTGTCCTTTGTATCTTCTACCTATTCTCCAAGTTTGGTGACTTTAGGACGAGTGGTTGAAGAGATAGAAGGCCCAGAAGTAGCCGGTTCCACGTAGGACGCACAGGAGCCAGCATCAACTTCTAGTCAGAAATTCGATTCATAGGAGCACTTCCAGAAGTAGGTTATCTCATTAAAAGGCTAAAGTAACAAGTTAGGAATAAAAGCCCTCTAGTTTTATGTGATTTCATGCTCTGTATGTGACGAATTTCATGTTTTATTTACACTATGCAGTTAACTTATTTCTGCATACATGAACCTTGTCCTTTAAGGAGCATATGATAAATTGATTTATTTCATGTAAATCCATGCATCTCCATGCAATTACTTTTCTTCTATCATGACTTGTCTTCATGTTTACATGAGTTTTTATGAATTACTTGCCCTAGGATTATCCTTAATTGCACTTTTTGACCCTCTCTGCCGGAAGGCTTAAAATGGTCTCCCCAAGACCGCTAAACTTCTTCTGGAGGTCCCAGAGGAACCGCTACTTTCAGAAACGGTCCTACCGAGACCACCTTTTCGTTTATGTGTTCTGTCACATGTTAACCTGAAATAGATTGTAGAATGGCCTTAACGATTATATGTTATGTCACGCCCCGAGCCTTTATTACAGCGGAAGACTCCCTCGAGGAACGCGAACAGCCGGCATGGTAAGCCTCTTGCAAGCAAGAACGATTAGAGCGCAAGGCAATCACACATAAGAATGCAATCGCATAATATTTACTCAACTTAAACTTTCATTAATAATCAAATCCAATATTCAAATACAACCACTAATTCAACTTCCATCATGGTAGACTCAAGAAATAAGAAATTACATAGACTCGATCTAAACAATGTAAACTTCCTAAGTCTTCGCTCATTCTTTATTCACTCTCGGATCCGCTACTTGAACATTCTGAATCCGAACCCGACTCACTTTCAGTTCCTGAAAAAGAATGGAAATAGGTAATGAGCACATTTGCCCAGTAGGTATCTTCACATCAACATGAAGGCATCATTAAAGTAATTAACATTTTAGCTCTAGAGAAATAAGGTAAAATCATGCAAATGCGATCAATCATGTGATTAAACCAAAGTATGTAAGATAGAATGAGAGCAAGTATGAACTAGCAAGAATGTTATAAGAACATGATATGGCCTTTCATAAATAAGAATGTAACGAGAATGTATTAGCAAGCCACATAATCATCACTCCAGTATCTTTTGCTTATGAGCAAGTACTTCGTGAATTTCTATGGAATATCAAGAAAGTCAAGTATCAATCATGCTGTATTGTGTTGTGGATTTTTACTTATTTATAAAGAATGTACTCCCAGCGCAAAGCGACACTAGTAGCATCATACCACATGTTTTATAATAGTATGTTTCCGACAATCAGCCGAGGGGACTAGCATAGAGCCTTTGAACACAATCAGTGCTCGATCGCATCTTCAAGTATAAATCAAGCTTTTTCCACGCATGTAACAATAAAGTATGGCCAAGAATGTATAATTCCAACAAGCTCTTGATAACAATAATTCAATAAATGAATGTTTTTAATAAGAATAATGAGAAATCAAGAATGACTTATACTATGTTATGCTTATGGAAATAAATCGGCAGCATAACGGTACATTCTTTATCTTTCATTCATTATATTAGGTTTCTTGATCAATATGATAAGTTCTAGATTATCAAGAGTCCATCTAGAAACCTTGGAATATCAACCCTTGGTCAAACCTCGGGTTAAAATATTCAAGTATTGTGACGGTCGTGTATTGGGCCGTTACATGATGTGACGCTCCAGTATTGGGCCGTTACATTAGTCTGAATCAAGAAATCGGACTTAGTTGAATATGACGGTCGTATATTGGGCCGTTACATGTACCTGACGGTCCAATATAGATCCATTACACTACTGATAATCAGAAACATTGAGTGTAATCTAATCACTTGGGTTTTAATGGTACAACCAACTTGGCATCCTAGTGGGAATCCCAGGCTCGCGGAGAATTACGGAGGCCTTGAAACAAGATTTCCTAGTCCATTGGAAGGAATATCCAATAGAGAGATCCTCATGTCTAAGAATAATGTTCCTATAGTGCAAAGTGAACTAATGGATAACATACCGGAATATGTGCCATGTACTTAGAGAAATGACTCTATTGGTAGAGAGGATGTGTAACAATAGGAAATCATGATAAAACTCCATCAATACATCTTTGGAAAATCATGATTTAGATACAAAACTATAGAATTTTGGCACATGAAATTAACATAACTTAAAATAACTTAAGATACTATAATTATGTAATTTCTATCATGAATCAGTAGATAATCTTATGAGATTAGGTCAAAACTTAGATAACTAGGCTTATTTATAAGTTAACTTGACTAATTTTCAATTCTGTCTACGATTACCCTGACGGTCTAGAATGGGTGCGTCACAGTGATTGTGACGGTCTATCGAGGGGCCGTTACAGTAATGTAACGCTCCATCTATGGTGCGTCAGAGACAACAGAGTAATCTAAATACAACAGAGAGTGTGACGGCTTATCGTAAGGCCGTTACAGTATGTGACAGTCTAATCATGGTGCGTCAGAGTCCCTGCTAACAGTATAATGAAATAAAAAGACTATGATTTGAAATCATGTCATGTTTTGAAAAGATTTAACTACCCCAATCATGTAAAAATGAAGTAAAGGTCATCTAGATGCATAGGTTGCAGTGAATTGACAAGATAATATCTTTGATCTTTGATTAGGGCTAAGAATATGTATGAATGCATGAACCCACTAAAACATGGAATTCATAGTCTATAATGCATGAAATCAAATAGAATCAGAGGGCTTTTATCCCTAACAAGATGTTTTTGCCAATCATGAGATAACCTACCCTTTTATCTAAGCTTTAAACTTCTAATTTGAGTCTGAAAGACGTGCCCTAGTTCTCCTTTTCCAGTGATTTTCCAGCAACTTCCTGCTGCTCTATCTCTCCAACCTCTTGTCCTAAAGATGTGAAATTTTGAGGGTAAGAAGATGAAACTAAGGTGAACAAAAAGTTCTAAAGGATTGAATTCTAATTACCTCATTTAGAGGTCCTAACCTCTTGATCTTCAGGGGTCCTTTGCTCTGAATCCTGAGTTACTATGGTCGAACCAGCAACTTTGGAAGCTTCAATATCCTTAGTTGCTTGATCTCCTAACATGATGTTTGGAGAACTATTAGTCTAAAGTATACAAAACAAAATCTTCTGAAGAACTTACCTGAAATTCTATCTCCTTACCTTGATTCTTCACGAGCCAAAAGTAAGGGTCGCTCAGTTCAGAACTTGGTCCTATTTATAAGGTTTTGAAGATTAGATTGATTCTAGAGTCCTTAATTTGCCAGAACCTAATCCCTAAGGGCCACTTTGGTAACGGGTTAAGTTAGGGGTGGGTGACTTACCCGGGTTAGCCCACCCCACCCCTAACCCTAACCCGGGTGGATTAACTCATTCCACCTATTTTCTAGGAATGGGTTAATCCACTTTAACCAGATCCGACCCGGGTTAAGAAAAAAACTATCAAACAAGGAACAACCTACCCGACCCCGGTTAACTCACCCTAACCCAACTTAACCCGTTACCAAAGTGGCCCTAAGAGTCCTTAGTAATGTTATAAACTCTCCCAAGTCGATCTCTTGTAGATAAGATCTCAAAGTTCTAATATTTTTGCTCGTTCTTTCTTTCACGGAACTGACATGATAAAATGCATCAAGACTGGTGCGTTACATGGCTGTGGCGGTCGCACGATAGACCGCTACATCCAACGTGCACAGAGTTCAACATCAATCAAACTTTTTTGTTAATTATCTATATTATTATCCATAAAAATGGTATTTATCCTTAAAATACGTAAATATGCTAAATAACCTTCTAGAATATGGGCCAAACTTAATGGGCTTAGTCCTTAAACCTTTTAAATTTTATTTAAATAGGCTAAGTTAATTATTTAACATAATTAAGCCTTATAATGACTTATTAATCCAACAATCCTTTTATTAGTCTATTTAGCCTTTATAAATTCCTAATAAATTTCAAAAAGTTTTATAAATAATCCAACAATTATTATATAAATTCTGGGGCACTACACCCTCCCCCACTTATAAGAATTTGGTCCCTAAATTCAATACATGGATTATGGAGAGTGTACTTACTGTTAAGATCGGTGCAAGGATTCAGAGGGGGGTGAATGAATCTCACCCTTAAAAACTTTTCGCTAAATAAAAGACTCGAACACTATCCAGGCAGAACAAGCAATCTGATGAACAAGTTGAATATTCTTTTAAACAAAAGAGCAAATATGTAACTGGCGCCCAAATAACCAACTAGCGGAAGCAGCACAAATGAGAATAAGAAAGCTCAAGACAATCTGTGAATGAGGTAGAAGATAAGGAGCAAAGCACACCCACACTGCACAGAGGATTTTTAGGTGGTTCGGTCACCAAGACCTACGTCCACCCCTCACTCCCAACCGGAGTGAGGCTTCCACTAGCACAAGTTAGAACGCAGACTCAGTCTGCAAACAAGTTGCTGCCACACAGCTTGACCAGGGGAACAACCTCCCCTCTTCCTCCAAACCGGAGGGACACCCCAAGTGACTCCCAGCCACTTGGAAACCAGAGACCGAAGTCTCTCTTCCTCCAGACCAGGAGGGAACCCACCAGTGACTCCCCATCACCAGCAAACCAGAGGTCGCAGACCTCTCTTCCTCCAGACCAGGAGGGACACCTGGACTTGCAACCTACAAGCCCAGAACCGGAGATCAGATCTCCCTTCTCCTGAGTCCACAGGAGGAACTCGACCTCACTACTGAGAATCGGAAGAACAAGGATAACCAAATGAAAATGAAAAAACAAAAACACGAAATGAAAATAACTTCAACAAACAGAAAGCTGAAAAACGAAATGCACAATGTGGCTCTCAACGGAGCTAACTGGCCTGGATCTGATCCACAGTCCAGTAGGAACTTCTTCTGCTACTTCTCTTCTTCTTCTTCTCAACTCACGATCTCTCTTTCTCTTCTCTGCTCTCCTTTTCTCTCTCACTGTCTTTCTCTTTTCTTCAGTCCTCTACTCTCCTTTTCTCTCACGCTATTCTCTCCTTTTTCTCTGCAACCCCTTTTTCTTCTATCGGCTCACACATCTTCTATTTCTTCTTCTTCTCTTTTTCTTCTTCTTCTCTTTTTCTTCCTCTTTCTGTGGATCAAGGACTCTCTGCTGCTTGTTTCTCACTGTATAGACTTTTTCCCTTTTTCTCTCAGCTTCGATCAGTCTTCATCTGTTGGATGAAGGCTTCCTTTTATAAGCAGCAGCAGCAGCTACGGCGTGAGCTTCCCACGCCTTCCGTCCAGAAGATTCCTCCTCGGATCACGTGCTCAGCACCCACCTCAGATCACGTGTCAGGTGCCAGCTTCGGGTCACGTGCCATTCATCAGTACGCTCAGCAACTGGAGTTGAGGTGGCGTCAACACACTTGCTCCAAAGGGTTGACGCAGCCTTCAAAGACATTCGACCAGTAAAACTCAAGTCTGCTGCGTTGACTCCATCAGCCTGCTGCGTTGACGCATCGGTGATCCAGTGATCAAGTCTTCAACAGATGGGCGTGCTGCGTCGACGCTCTCAATCAATGGCGTTAACGCAGTGAGGCATTCCAGTAAGCCATTAGCTTCGTCTCTTTAGCTGATGCGTCAACGCTGCTCAATTGTGGCGTTGACGCAGTGGAATAGCCTGTGAAGGTTTCTGCTTCTTTAACTGCTACGTCGACGCTGCTTGCTTGTGGCGTTGACGCAGTGGAAGATATCATGAAGGCTTCGTCAACTGATGCGTGGACGCTTTAAGCTCCCAGCGTCGACCCTGTTCCCTTCAGCAAAAAGAATGAAGTCATAAGATTTAAGTATGTACATTGCAGTGTATATACTTCGTTGTATAGACTTGTGAAGGCGAATGCAACGTACAGACTTGCCCAATGTGTTGACTTCAACAAAGGAGGCAACAGCTGTATAGACTTTAAATCCTAAAGGCAGTGTATAGACATTGAAGAACAACAACCAATGTATGGACTTTACAATGCAAACAACAATGTATAGACTTCATGTAAAAGCCCAATGTATAGACATTGAATTCGAAGACCAATGTGCAGACTTTGGATTTGAAGACCAGTGTGCAGACTTCAAGTTTAACTGTGGATGTACAGACTTCAGGTGTGAAGACCATTATGCAGACTTTGGAGAACAGCGGCCAATGTATAGACTTGATAGAGCGAAGCCAATGTACAGACTTAATGTGTAGCTAAAGCCTTGAGCGTAGGAATTGGCTGGATTGAATAGACTTCAGGCTTCAGAACCGAATGTACATACTTCGCCTAAGAAACGTAGGGAAAGACCCCAGTGTATAGACTTTGCCTTGAACAAAGGTAAGTGATGAGTGTATAGACTTTCACGATGTGTAGACTTGGAAACGTGAAAGCTACAGTGAAGGAGTGTACACACTTGACCAATTCAAAGGCAAATCGAGTGTACAGACTCTGAGGTTCAAAGCCAACGGCTGTACAGACTTAGAATATTAAGACTGATGTACAGACTTCATGAGTTGACGCTGTACACACTTAGCGAGTTGACGCTGTATACACATCCAATGAAGTGCGTTGACGCTGTAACATGAGCCAGTGAGATGCGTTGACGCTGTACAGACTTTACCTAAGACATGCATGAACTGACGTTGTATATACTTAGCCAATGACAATGTATAGACTCAATCAAATGAAGAGCTTCCAGTGTATGGACTTGAGTTAAGTGCATTGGATGTACAGACTTCAATTAGAAGATGCCGGGTGTACAGACTTGAAAAAGAGATGCCAATGTACAGACTTAATGATATGAACACTAAGGCATGCTGTACAGACTTTGATACCCAGACAGTCAGTGTTCTGATGCGTCGACGCATCAACAAGGGTGGGTCGACCCACTACTGTTCAGATTGTAGATACATGCAGAGACATGATATCTGACAGAATGCAATGCATATATATAAAGAACAAATGCCATTAATGCTAAACATCATCATTCATGTTGCTATCATATGCAGAATGCTCAAGAATAAGAATGCACAGAAATGCACTTTGTTTATTGCAATCATCAAAACACAATAACATTGCTATCATCAAAATACAATATCAAATGCACTCAAATGCACTCACTGTCTTGCTATCATCAAAACCAAATAGCATTGCTATCATCAAAGCAACATGGCACATGCTTGTGCCTAAGAGGCACAACATTCTCCCCCTTTTTGATGATGGAAACACAATGTGACAGTGACTCACACACAAGATTTTCTCCCCCTTTGACATGATCAAAAAGAGAAAAACAGTAAAAACAAGAGTGCAAAGTGCATTATGCATGCAAATTCCTCTAGAACATTCTCCCCCTGAATGTAAGACTCCCCTGAATTATTTCTCCCCCTAAATAATAGCTCCCCCTTTGAGAAGGAATATGAACAGATAAACAAGGAAGAGAAGGTAGGAGGGTCACTTGACAACAGCTGAATCATAGGTTCAGAAAGAAAGCATGATTATAAACAACTGTTAAAGTATAAGAATCAGGAACATACAATTTTCAAAAATTCAGGTTTAACAGTGATAAATCTAGAGTAAAACACCTGACCCCTGAAAAAGAGTTTATAGACTCCATTTATAGCAATGAATCTAGGGCACATGGTATTAATAGATAAGTCAGAAATAATACCCTTTTATGATTAAACAAGGAAATTCAAGAGAGGCAACTTGAACATGTATTGATAAAAATAATTTTCACTCATTGACTTTTGATTTTTCGAAAGGTTACAGCAGTTTGATTTTCACTTTTGAATTTTTCAGAACCTGAACTAAGTAAATAGATCAGTGGCATTTATGCTGTTAACATTAGGTGTACACCTTGATCAGAGGCAGGTACCCCCAGTTACTAGGCATAAACTACTAGACCTATTTCAGATCAAAACCCACAAAGAATAGTCTTCACTTTTGACATTAAGGGTACACCTTGATTAGAGGCCAGTACCCCCAATTACTTGGTGAGAACTCCCCCTATAGATTTGACCCTTTGAACAGAGATATTCTGAAGCACTTCATGACTATGAGTTCTCCTGCTTCATTGGAGGAGATTACAATTTCTCAGTGCAATTCAGCCATTGCTCTGTCACTATGTTCAGTTCATAGCATTTATGATCTTATTTACTGCTACCCTTATCTCTTTTAGAGTGATTGTTTGAAAAATAGTACACACTCTTATTCACCTTTTCTAGAAATTTCCAGATCAACACATTAGGCATTACAAAAACTTTTTCTAATCTTACCATGAGATAAAGATTAAGAGCTATAAAAGTTTTTCTTTTATCTCAGATTCTGAAGGCAGACATTTGACTCTTCAATTTATAAAGGTTAAACCTTTAGTTCTTTTCAATTTGTGAGAGTGATTCTTATAAAAGAACAATTGAAATAATCACAACTCAATGTACTAAACCAGAAACAGAACTGTTGTTCAGTGAAGGTTAGGGAAATGATAGCAATAGGCATTGAGTTCCTGGAGCATCTGATGTCAAAAGATATGAAAGAACTAGATGGGGACAGTGAGAAGTAGCAAGGATTCAATGAATTGAACAGAAAAACTCTCAGCTCCCCCTGACAACATGATGCAAAGATTATGCTATGCACTAGACTGTTCTACATGCAGACTATGCAATAATGAAACATGAGGCATTTATGCAATCAATTTAAGTTTATGCATCTAACAACAAGCATGCAGTCCATTGACATAAGTTCATATAAAGCATCGACTGTAAAAAAAATGATTGTGCAGAGCATCTAACAGCCCATTTATTCAGTGCAATAATCAGTGAGAGAAGATCATCAGATATATGCAAAGTAAAACTCAGTAGCTGAGTCTGAATGCAGACTGATCAGCTAGACATGAAGAGATCATCAACAATCAATCAAGCAAATCAACATGAAGCTCACATTTTTCATGCTCACAGTTTCAGATAATGAATTTAAAACAAAGTTCAGAACTAACCTGAAGAGTTGAATCATGGGGTTTCCATTTGAGTGCCTTGGTTTGTTAACCCCTGTTTATTCTTTGACCCAAGGCACACCTACAACATTATGATCATTTTGATCCTGCAGGGACCCAAGCAGCTTTGGGTCCTGAATTACCCCTATCAGGTGTTCTAAACACCCTTTTTACAGCATTATCATCAAATTCCATTAGACAACAATCAGACATAGAATGTCCAAAATTTCCACAGTAATAACATGAACCAACAGATTGTCTGGTCCTATGATGCATATCAACAGCAGCATGAGACCTATGAAACTTAGCATGAAATGTTCTATTGTTTACATGGACATTTTGTTTCTTACTAGCAGCATTGGGAGCATGAAATTTTGACTTACCATTACCTGCCCACCAGTATTCAGAAGCTCGGTGACCAGGTTTTCCACATTCAAAACATCCAAGAATCTTTTCTTTAAAATCAGTTTTATTTCTACCAGGAAAATTTCTATTTGGAGGGAATTTAACAAATTTGGAATTAAAATGTTTTCCCTGAGCATACCAGCAGTCCTTGACTGTATGGCCATGATTTCCACATTCGAAGCATGATGGGGTTCTTTTACCAGAAGCAGTTTTATTTGTAGGGAAATTTACAGGTTTTAAATTGACTTTCTTTCCTTGGGCATGCCAGCAATGAGCTACAATGTGGCCCATCTTGCCACAATGAAAACACTCTATTTTCCTTCTTTGAAAAACATGATTTCTAGCAGGAATTTTCTATGCAGTAGTAGCAGCTAGGTCATCTAATTCAAACATCTTACACTCATGCATCATATGACCTATCTTATTACAATAGAAACACTGCATATTCTTTTTCTTTTTAAACTGAATTTTATTAGAAGATTTTTCACAGCAATTTTCCTTTTTCTTTTGTTCAGCCCTGTGCTTATTGTTCTGAGATTTCTTAGATGAAATATATTTTGAAGTACTAGCACAGTCTGAATTTTTCACAAATGTAAGTTGTTCCTTTCTTTTAGCAAATTTTGACAGGGAGGTTTTTAGATCTTCAATTTCAGAATTCAAATCAGCAGTATTAGCTTCAAAACCTGCAATCTTAGTTTCATAGGAAATAACTTGTTGATGCAAAGCATCATTTAGACTTTTGAGGATGTTGATTTCCTGTTTCAATCTTTGTTCAGATTCAGTTTTCTTTTCTTGCAATGATTCATTTTAGATTTCAAATTATTCATTTCTTTTCTTAAATTTTTATTTTCATATTTTAATTTCTTGGACACTTTAAACAGATTTTCATACATCATTATCAATTCATCAAAAGAAACTCCTTCTGATCCGGAGCTTACCTGAGATGAGGTTTCCTCATCATCACTTCCCCGGTTGGCCATTAAGCATATTGACTTTCCTCCTTCTTTATCACTGTCTTCGGTGTTTCCTTTGAATTCGAGAATTTTGGACAGTCAATCTTCACATGGCCAGCCTTCCTGCATGTGTAGCAAACGTTAGTGTCAACAATCTTGGCAGGATTAGAATTATACCTTGTTTGCTTTCTGCCTTCACCAAGCTTTCCTTCTCTTTCTCTCAGAAATTTCCTGAATTCACTGGTCACCCTTTCAATGTCTCCATCAATTTTAGACTGCGAGAGGCTGCTTTTCTCGCTTAATGATCCACTGTCGCTGGATCTATTAGCTTTGATGGAGCTATCCTTCAGCACGATTGGTTCCATTGCAAACAATCTGAAAGCACAGAAAAACTGAAGGACCTAGACCAAATGAGCAAGGCAAGGCACTAAGTCAGAGAAACAAAATAACTAACACAAAAAGCACACTATGAAATGCACCAAACAGAAATGCGCTAAAACAGATGATCAAATTAAATCGGTAAGATAGTGAAACAAATCAACGAGCAGAAGAAGCCCACTCTGATGTGCACCAAAACCTAGTAGGAACTGCTGCGGATTGTTAGATCCTATGCACAGCAACCCGCTCTGATACCAATTGTTAAGATCGGTGCAAGGATTCAGAGGGGGGGGTGAATGAATCTCACCCTTAAAAACTTTTCGCTAAATAAAAGACTCGAACACTATCCAGGCAGAACAAGCAATCTGATGAACAAGTTGAATATTCTTTTAAACAAAAGAGCAAATATGTAACTGGCGCCCAAATAACCAACTACCGGAAGCAGCACAAATGAGAATAAGGAAGCTCAAGACAATCTGTGAATGAGGTAGAAGATAAGGAGCAAAGCACACCCACACTGCACAGAGAATTTTTAGGTGGTTCGGTCACCAAGACCTACGTCCACCCCTCACTCCCAACCGGAGTGAGGCTTCCACTAGCACAAGCTAGAACGCAGACTCAGTCAGCAAACAAGTTGCTGCCACACAGCTTGACCAGGGGAACAACCTCCCCTCTTCCTCCAAACCGGAGGGACACCCCAAGTGACTCCCAACCACTTGGAAACTAGAGACCGAAGTCTCTCTTCCTCCAGACCAGGAGGGAACCCACCAGTGACTCCCCGTCACCAGCAAACCAGAGGTCGCAGACCTCTCTTCCTCCAGACCAGGAGGGACACCTGGACTTGCAACCCACAAGCCCAGAACCGGAGATCAGATCTCCCTTCTCCTGAGTCCACAGGAGGAAGCCGACCTCACTACTGAGAATCGGAAGAACAAGGATAACCAAATGAAAAAGGAAAAACAAAAACACGAAATGAAAATAACTTCAACAAACAGAAAGCTGAAAAATGAAATGCACAATGTGGCTCTCAACGGAGCTGACTGGCCTGGATCTGATCCACGGTCCAGTAGGAACTTCTTCTGCTACTTCTCTTCTTCTTCTTCTCAACTCACGATCTCTCTTTCTCTTCTCTGCTCTCCTTTTCTCTCTCACTGTCTTTCTCTTTTCTTTCAGTCCTCTGCTCTCCTTTTCTCTCACGCTATTCTCTCCTTTTTCTCTGCAACCCCTTTTTCTGCTGCCGGCTCACACTTCTTCTATTTCTTCTTCTTCTCTTTTTCTTCCTCTTCTCTTTTTCTTCCTCTTTCTGTGGATCGAAGACTCTCTGCTGCTTGTTTCTCACGGTATAGACTTTTTCCCTTTTTCTCTCAGCTTCGATCAGTCTTCATCTGTTGGATGAAGGCTTCCTTTTATAAGCAGCAGCAGCAGGTACGGCGTGAGCTTCCCACGCCTTCCGTCCAGAAGATTCCTCCTCGGATCACGTGCTCAGCACCCACCTCGGATCACGTGTCAGGTGCCAACTTCGGGTCACGTGCCCATTCATCAGTACGCTCAGCAACTGGAGTTGAGGTGGCGTCAACACACTTGCTCCAAAGGGTTGACGCAGCCTTCAAAGACATTCGACCAGCAAAACTCAAGTCTACTGCGTTGACTCCATCAGCTTGCTGCGTTGACGCATCGGTGATCCAGTGATCAAGTCTTCAGCAGATGGGCGTGCTGCGTCGACGCTCTCAATCAATGGCGTTAACGCAGTGAGGCATTCCAGTAAGCCATTAGCTTCGTCTCTTTAGCTGCTGCGTCGACGCTGCTCAATTGTGGCGTTGACGCGGTGGAATAGCTTGTGAAGGTCTCTGCTTCTTTAACTGCTGCGTCGATGCTGCTTGCTTGTGGCGTTGATGCAGTGGAAGATATCGTGAAGGCTTCGTCAACTGATGCGTGGACGCATTAAGCTCCCAGCGTCGACCCTGTTCCCTTCAGCAAAAAGAATGAAGTCATAAGATTTAAGTATGTACATTGCAGTGTATATACTTCGTTGTATAGACTTGTGAAGGCGAATGCAACGTACAGACTTGCCCAATGTGTTGACTTCAACAAAGGAGGCAATAGCTGTATAGACTTTAAATCCTAAAGGCAGTGTATAGACATTGAAGAACAACAACCAATGTATGGACTTTACAATGCAAACAACAATGTATAGACTTCATGTAAAAGCCCAATGTATAGACATTGAATTCGAAGACCAATGTGCAGACTTTGGATTTGAAGACCAGTGTGCAGACTTCAAGTTTAACTGTGGATGTACAGACTTCAGGTGTGAAGACCATTGTGCAGACTTTGGAGAACAGCGGCCAATGTATAGACTTGATAGAGCGAAGCCAATGTACAGAGTTAATGTGTAGCTGAAGCCTTGAGCGTAGGAATAGGCTGGAGTGAATAGACTTCAGGCTTCAGAACCGAATGTACATACTTCGCCTAAGAAACGTAGGGAAAGACCCTAGTGTATAGACTTTGCCTTGAACGAAGGTAAGTGATGAGTGTATAGACTTTCACGATGTGTAGACTTGGAAACGTGAAAGCTACAGTGAAGGAGTGTACACACTTGACCAATTCAAAGGCAAATCGAGTGTACAGACTCTGAGGTTCAAAGCCAACGGCTGTACAGACTTAGAATATTAAGACTGATGTACAGACTTCAAGAGTTGACGCTGTACACACTTAGCGAGTTGACGCTGTATACACATCCAATGAAGTGCGTTGACGCTGTAACATGAGCCAGTGAGATGCGTTGACGCTGTACAGACTTTACCTAAGACATGCATGAACTGACGTTGTATATACTTAGCCAATGACAATGTATAGACTCAATCAAATGAAGAGCTTCCAGTGTATGGACTTGAGTTAAGTGCATTGGCTGTACATACTTCAATTAGAAGATGCCCGGTGTACAGACTTGAAAAAGAGATGCCAATGTACAGACTTAATGATATGAACACTAAGGCATGATGTACAGACTTTGATACCCAGACAGTCAGTGTTCTGATGGGTCGACGCATCAGCAAGGGTGGGTCGACCCACTACTGTTCAGACTGTAGATACATGCAGAGACATGATATCTGACAGAATGCAATGCATATATATAAAGAACAAATGCCATTAATGCTAAACATCATCATTCATGTTGCTATCATATGCAGAATGCTCAAGAATAAGAATGCACAGAAATGCACTTTGTTTATTGCAATCATCAAAACACAATAACATTGCTATCATCAAAATACAATATCAAATGCACTCAAATGCACTCACTGTCTTACTATCATCAAAACCAAATAGCATTGCTATCATCAAAGCAACATGACATGGCACATGCTTATGCCTAAGAGGCACAACACTTATACTTGAATAATTCTGGAAATCTTTTCCGCATGACTTCTTCGGTTTCCCATGTTGCTTCATATGGCCATGCTTTCTTCCAATGAATCTTGACCATAGGAATAACTTTATTTCTTAGTTGATGCACTTCTCGTTCCAGAATCTTTATTGGCGTTTGCTCGTTCGTCATATCCTTTTGAATCTCTAGATTGTCATAAGTGATAATATGGTCAGGATCATATACATATTTCTTTAGCATAGAGACGTGAAGTACGTCATGAACTGCTGCTAATTGTGGAGGTAAAGCCAGTCTATAAGCCACTTCACCGACCCTTTCGAGAATTTCAAACGGACCAATGAACCTTGGAGTTAGTTTACCATTAATGCCAAATCTTCGAATATCACGACCTGGAGAAACCTTCAAATATACATGATCTCCTACCTGAAACTCCAACTCACGTCTTCGATTGTCGGCATAAGATTTTTGCCAATCTTGCGCCATCTTCATTCTTTCTTGGATGAGTTTTATTTTCTCTGTAGAATCTCTGATAATATCGGGGCCTAAGAATTGTCTTTCCTCCATTTCACTCAACATATTGGTGATTGACAGCTTTTTCCATATAAGGCTTCAAAAGGTGCCATTTGTATGCTGGCCTGGTAACTGTTGTTATATGCAAATTCTACCAGAGGCAAGTGATCATGCCAACTACCTCCAAAATCAATAACACAAGCCCTGAGCATGTCTTCTACCACCTGATTCGTTCTTTCTGTCTGACCATCAGTTTGTGGATGAAAGGCTGTGCTGAAATTCAATCTAGTCCCTAGTGACTGTTGTAGACCCTTCCAAAACTGTGATGTGAATCAAGGATCTCTATCAGATATAATAGTGACTGGGACACCATGTAATTTAACAATTTCCCTTATGTATAATACTACCAGGATATCCACAGACTATCGACTTTTGATTGGTATGAAATGTGCAGATTTAGTTAATCGGTCTATGATTACCCATATACCATCGTGTCCACCTCTTGTCTTAGGTAACCCCATAATGAAATCCATCCCTATACTCTCCCACTTCCATTCGAGATTATTCAAGAGATGCAGTTTACCTGTGGGTCTAAAATGCTCTGCCTTTACTTGTTGACAAGTGAGGCAGCGAGACACGAAATCAGCTATTTCTCTCTTCATGTTGGGCCACCAGAAATTTCTTTTGAGATCCTGATACATTTTTGTACTACCTGGGTGAATGGTATACTTGGATTTATATGCTTCTTCTAGAATCAATTTCTTCGTATCCTCATGATCCGGTATACACACTCGGCCCTTGAATAGTAATCTTCCATCCTCCGTAATAGAGAAATCCGGCCGTTGTTTAATATTAGCCTTAATTTCTACTAACACGAGATCATCATTTACAACTTGACTAGATCCTCTATTAAGGTAGGTTGAGCTCGGATATTAGCCATGAAGCAATCTTCTTCCTTCCTATCAATATCTAAGTTCAACTGAGCAAATTGAGGAATAAGATTAGTCATACTAATCATAAGACTTGATAGCATACCCATTGGTTTTCTGCTGAGTGCATCCGCAACAGCATTAGCCTTGCCATGATGATATTGAATAGAAAAATAAAAATCCTTTAGATATTCCAAGCATCTTCTCTTCCTCATATTTAGCTCTTTTTGAGAAAATAAGTATTTCAAGCTTTTGTGGTCCGAGTAGACCGTAAACTTTTCTCCATAGAGATAATGACGCCAAATTTTCAAGACGAAAATGACAGCTGCTAATTCCAAATCATGCACAAGATAATTTTCCTCATGACGCTTTAATTGTCTAGAAGAATAACATATTACTTTTTCATTTTGCATGAGGACACACCCTAAGCCAATACCAGATGCATCCGTATATACTTCGAATCCACCACCTTCCATCGGTAGTGATAGAATAGGAGCTGTAGTAAGATGATTCTTAAGAGTTTGAAAACTCTTCTCACATTCCTCTGACCAGATAAAATGATTTTCTTTTCTCATCAGTCTAGTTAAAGGAACTGCAATCTTTAAAAAATCTTTAATGAATTTTCTATAATAACCAGCTAGACCTAGAAAACTTCGTACTTCTGATACGGTCGTTGGCCGGCTCCAATTCTTGACAGCTTATACCTTAGAAGGATCACAGCGATACCTTCTTTTGAAATAATGTGGCCTAGGAATGAAACTTTCTTGAGCCAGAATTTACATTTATTTAGCTTGGCATAGAGTTTATGTTCTTTAAGTGTTTGTAAAGCTATTTTCAAATGTTCTTCATGTTCCTCCTTTGTCTTGGAGTATATCAAGATATCATCAATGAAGATGACGATAAACTGGTCCAGATATGGCTGGAAGACACTGTTCATAAGTTGCATGAATATTGCTAGGGCATTAGTTAATCCGAATGGCATTACCACGAATTCATAGTGGCCATAACGACTTCGAAAAGCCATTTTATAAATGTCCTCTTCTTTAATTCTAAGCTAATGATAACCTGATCTGAGGTCAATCTTAGACAAATATGCTGCTCCTGAAAGCTGATCGAAGAGCTCATCAATACGCGGCAACGAATACTTGTTTTTAATTGTGAGTTGATTCAGTCGCCAGTAATCGATGCATAGCCTGAGAGAAAAATAACAACTTGTTATTTCTCGTGAAATTGGAAGGAAAATTAATCTTAAAGCTAATTAACTATCTTATCCCGGGTTCTACCCAATTCTCACATGGGTGGGAAAATTTCTTCCTTAGTTCATAGGTAGGGATCCTTAAACCTTGGACTTATCCTATGACATGACTCTTCTTCCTAAGTCCTGAGACTTAGGCTCTGATACCAACTTAACTGTCACACCCGAGCCTTTATTACAGCGGAAGACTCCCTCGAGAACGCAAACAGCTGGCATGGTAAGCCTCTTGCAAGCAAGAATGATCAGAGCGCAAGGCAATCACACATAAGAATGCAATCGCACAATATTTACTCAACTTCAACTTTCATTAATAATCAAATCCAATATTTAAATACAACCACTAATTCAACTTTGATCATGCTAGACTCAAGAAATAAGAAATTACATATACTCTATCTAAACAATGTAAACTTCCTAAGTCTTCGCTCATTCTTTATTCACTCTCGGATCCGCTACTTGAACATTATGAATCCAAATCCGACTCACTTCCACTTCTTGAAAAAGAATGGAAATAGGTAATGAGCACACTTACCCAGTAGGTATCTTCGCATCAACAAGAAGGCATCATTAAAGTAATTAACATTTTAGCTCTAGAGAAATAAGGTAAAATCATGCGAATGCGATCAATCATGCGATTAAACAAAAGTATGTAAGATAGAATGAGAGCAAGTATGAACTAGCAAGAATGTTATAAGAACATGATATGGCCTTTCATGAACAAGAATATAACGAGAATGTACTAGCAAGTCACATAATCATCACTCCAGTATCTTTTGCTTATGAGCAAGTACTTCGTGATTTTCTGTGGAATATCAAGAAAGTCAAGTATCAATCATGCTGTATTGTGTTGTGGATTTTCACTTATTTATAAAGAAAGCACTCCAGTGCAATGCGACGCCAGTAGCATCATACCCCATGGTTTATAATAGTATGTTTCCGATAATCAGTCGAGGGGACTAGCATAGAGCCCTTGAACACAATCAGTGCTCGATCACATCTTCAAGTATAAATCAAGTTTTTTCCACACATGTAACAATAAAGTATGGCCAAGAATATACAATTCCAACAAGCTCTTGATAACAATAATTCAATGAATGAATGTTCTTAATAAGAATCACGAGAAATCAAGAATGACTTATACTATGTTATGCTTATGAAATAAATTGACAGCATAACGGTACATTCTTTGTCTTTCATTCATTATATTAGGTTTCTTGATCAATATGATAAGTTCTAGATCATCAAGAGTCATCTAGAAACCTTGGAATATCAACCCTTGGTCAAACCTCGGGTTAAAATACTCAAGCATTGTGACGGTCGTGTACTGGCCCGTTACATGATGTGACGCTCCAATATTGGGCCATTACATTAGTCTGAATCAAGAAATCAGACTTAGTTGATTGTGACGGTCGTATATTGGGCCGTTACATGTACCTGACGGTCCAATATAGATCCGTTACACTACTGATAACCAGAAACATCGAGTGTAATCTAATCACTTGGGTTTTAATGGTACAACCAACTCGACGTCCTAGTGGGAATCCCAGGCTGGCGGAGAATTACGGAGGCCTTGAAACAAGATTTCCTAGTCCATTGAAGGAATATCCAATAGAGAGGTCCTCATGTCCAAGAATAATGTTCCTATAGTGCAAAGTAAACTAATGGACAACATACCAGAATATGTGCCATGTACTTAGAGAAATGACTCTATTGGTAGTGAGGATGTGTAACAATAGGAAATCATGATAAAACTCCGTCAATACATCTTTGGAAAATCATGGTTTAGATACAAAACTATAGAATTTTGGCACATGAAATTAACATAACTTAAAATAACTTAAGATACCTTAATTATGGAATTTCTATCATGAATCAGTAGATAATCTTATGAAATTAGGTCAAAACTTAGATAACTAGGCTTATTTATAAGTTAACTTGACCGATTTTCAATTCTATCTACGATTACCCTGACGGTCTAGAATGGGTGCGTCACAGTGATTGTGACGGTCTATCGAGGAGCCGTTACAGTAATGTAACGCTCCATCTATGGTACGTCAGAGACAATAGAGTAATCTAAATACAACAGAGAGTGTGACGGCTTATCGTAAGGCCGTTACAGTCTGTGACAGTCTAGTTATGGTGCGTCAGAGTCCCTGCTAAAAGTATAATGAAATAAAAAGACTATGATTTGAAACCATGTCATGTTTTGAAAAGATTTAACTACCCCAATCATGACAAAACGAAGTAAAGGTCATCTAGATGCATAGGTTGCAGTGAATTGACAAGATAATATTTTTGATCTTTGATTAGGTCTAAGAATATGTATATATGCATGAACCCACTAAAACATGAAATTCATAGTCTATAATGCATGAAATCAAATACAATCAGAGGGCTTTTATCTCTAACAAGATATTTTTACCAATCATAAGATAATCTACCCTTTTATCTGAGCTTTAAACTTCTAATTTGAGTCTGAAAAATGTGCCCTAGTTCTCCTTTTCCAGCGATTTTCCAGCAACTTCCTGCTGCTCTATCTCTCCAACATCTTGTCCTAAAGATGTGAAATTTTGAGGGTAAGAAGATGAAACTAAGGTGAACAAAAAGTTCTAAAGGATTGAATTCTAATTACCTCGTTTAGATGTCCTAACCTCTTGATCTTCAAGGGTCCTTTGCTCTGAATCCTGAGTTAGTATGGTCGAACCAGTAACTTTGGAAGCTTCAATCTCCTTGGTTGCTTGATCTCCTAACATGAAGTTTGGAGAACTATTAGTCTAAAGTATACTAAACAAAATCTTCTAAAGAACTTACCCGAAATTCTATCTCCTTACCTTGATTCTTCACGAGCCAAAAGTAAGGGTCGCTCAGTTCAGAACTAAGTCCTATTTATAAGGTTTTGAAGATTAGATTGATTCTAGAGTCCTTAATTAGCTAGAACCTAATCCCTAAGAGTCCTTAGTAATATTATAAACTCTCCCAAATCGATCTCTTGTAGATAAGATCTCAAAGTTCTAATCTTTTTGCTCGTTCTTTCTTTCCCGAAACTGACAAGATATAACGCATCAAGACTGGTGCGTTACATGGCTGTGGCAGTCGCACGATAAACCGCTACATTCAACGTGCACAGAGTTCAACATCAATCAAACTATTTTGTTAATTATCTATATTATTATCCATAAAAATGATATTTATCCTTAAAATACGTAAATATGCTAAATAACCTTCTAGGATATGGGCCAAACTTAATGGACTTGGTCCATAAACCTTTTGGATTTTATTTAAATAGGCTAAGTTAATTATTTAACATAATTGAGCCTTATAATGACTTATTAATCCAATAATCTTTTTATTAGTCTATTTAGCCTTTATAAATTCCTAATAAATTCCAGAAAATTTTATAAATAATCCAGAAATTATTATATAAAATCTGGGGCACTACATGTTAAGCCTAGGTAAATAAATTTTATTCCTGGTTTTGGCTACATATTCCTGATTATGGTTATATTATGCATTAAACATGCTAGGTTTCATGTCTTTTATGCTCTAAATACATGTTTTAAACTTATGCTATTTTCATACCAAAATCATATAGTTTGTACAAAATTGAATTTTCCACATGGATTATGAGACTTGTTTTATGCATGTTTTGATCGCTGCTTTTCACGATCTCACTCTCACCTTGAGTCTTTCATAAGTACATAGTGCGTACTCCGGTGCGTGGCTATTAGTTACACTTTACACTCATAGGCACACAATCTTGGACTTGTGATCCTCTCCGTTGAATATTTCTTCCACCAGACTAGGTGATCTTGTTTCAAGGCCTCCATAAGTCTCTGTGAGCCTGGGATTCCCACTAGGACGCCGAGCTAGTTGTACCCTCAAAACCTAATTATCTAGAAAGTACTCACAAGACCATTATTTTTCTGTGTCATGGATTGTAGCGGCCATCAGGCGACCGCTACTGTCAAGTAACAGTCATCCCGTGACCGTGTTAGTCTAGATTTCACACTGCATCCACACTTTCTTTCTTTATGCGCCGACTCTATGTAGAAACGGTCCTGACCTGACCGCCAAATTCATTTTAGCGATCTAGCCTTGACCGCCTCTATCTAGAAACGGTCCCGTAATGACCCGCTTTTACCCAGTTCCTATTTAACCCGAGGTTTGACCCAAGGGTTGATTTTACTAAGTTTCTTGATGGTCTATTGATGATCTAAAACCTAATACTTAATTCAAAAGCTACCTAATGAATTATGAAAGTTAAGGAACATGCCGTTATGCTGTCGAATTTCTTCTGTGGCATGACCTTGTCATTAAATCATCCTTGATCTCATGATTTTAATCTTTGTACGTTCTTATCTTGATATTTGTTATCATGAAACTATAGTTTGAACTTGTATATTATTGGCCTACTTTATTTCTCGTGAAAGTAGCTTGATTTATAACTTGAAGATGCAAGAGTAGGCACAGACAATGGTCCAAGGGCTCGACGCTAGCCCCCTCGGCAGATAGCCGGAAACGTACGGTAAACCATGGGGTATGATGCTTACTGGCGTCGCATTGCGCTGGGAGTACTTTTTTTATAAACGAGTGAAAACCACGAGACAATCTTGTGAAATTTACATGCTTGCTAGTACATTCTTGTTACATGACTTTTTAGTGCATAGCATTTATGGTTATGAAAAGTACATTCTAGTTCATTAAAGGCCACTTTACTTTATATCTTGCTTGATCATGCTCTATTGTTTCTTGACATTCTTCATATCTCTATGATCTATATCTCGTTATGAATGTTACTTGGATTTTATTTCGTATGATTTACCGTATTCCCTTTTTTATCTGGTTTTCTAGAGCTAAGATTTTAGTTACTTAAACATTGTCTTCATGTTGATATGAAGATACCTACTGGGCAAGTGTGCTCATTACCCTACTTTTCAAATCTTCCCAGGAAACTCTAGTAGATCAGATTCCGAGTATTCGATGATGGGTCCGAGAGTGATGATTGAAGACTCGAGAGAAGACTTAGCATGTTATAAGTCCTTATGTTAGTCTGGATGATGTGACACGGTGAGAGATGATGGGGGGGTGACCCTGAAGACCTTGGACTTAAACTCGCAAGCATACCAGGTCGAGCATCGGACTCCCGTAAACGGCTCACTTGCGCGGCGCACATTATCTCCCGACGGTAACCGGGGGATGGTGATGAGGATCCGGGTTGGGACCCAATCGTTCTGGGGACTTAGCTTGGCTTGGGCTGTACCCCCAAAGGGGCTGGGATTCCCAACTTGTGGGCGGCTGGTACGCCGTGGCCGCGGGTGTGGGGAAGCTCTCGTGTATCACTCCGTGGTGGGCACACAATAAGACGAGTATACAGCGGGCGCTCACCTCACCGTCCGATGGGCATTCAGAAGTGATACTAAACAAGTAAAACTGATGCGGGACGAACCACGGACACGACAAGCTCACGATTGTCCCTTAATGAGGGAAGCGTCGGACGTGCGCGGTTGAGAAACTAGCAATGAGCTAGGGTGATCGGCTCTCTTTTATGCCCGGATTGGGTCACGGGACAGTCACTCTCTCTCTCGCAGCAGCGGTAATAAACATCATATAGCGAGCTAGATATCCCTACACATGCTCTCTAGCAACGGCATAAAGATATATATACGAAAGAAAGCAAATGCCGAGAAGGGAGCGAAAACGATACCTCCACGCTACCGGGCGTGGGGAAGACGGACCCGGCCGACCTCGTACTCCCGGAACAAATATTACACAATAATGAAAGCAATGAAATATCATCCACTCCACACAGGGAGGTAAAGGGCTACACAAGTGGGTCCGGGAGGACCGAATTCGGGTTGACGGGCGGCTTCTCGCGTCTCTTCGGCAACACACGTACTCGCGACCGTGGGGCCCACGTGCTATCCGGAGGGGCCGTGTGGGACCCGGTGGCACAGCTGTAGTGGGCACACCTGGGGAAGTGCCCCCTGGGATGGCGGCACGCTGGAACGTCGACCGGAGGCCGGGCAGCTCCGTTCGGCACCGGTCGGAATAACCGGCCACGGATCTGTCGGTTCTATTTTCAGGAGCGCGCTCCGGCGAGAACGGATGCTGAAATAAGCCCCGATGTCGGATCGACACGAAACTGGCGCCGTTGGAAAGCTAACTCAAAATAATTTAATCTAGGATCAGAGAGAAAAAATGGAGTGCTCCAAATCTGGTCTTGAACAAATTTCTATGCTGCTGTTGTACAGTGGCCGAAATCTCAGATCAGCAGAGAAGTTGTCTGAGAACTGCCGTTGATCGATGGGTACACCTCCCAATCTTAAGTTGGGGTCTTCATCAACGTTGTAGAGAATTGAACAAGGAAGACGGGAATATTTTTTGTGAAAATTTTTGTTGAGAAGTGAATTTTCTAGGAATTGTATACTGGACTGTGGTCGGATCTGGAAACAGATTGGCAGAACTGTAGATAGAAACTTGGACGAATTTTAGAAAATATGTGGAGGGTCGAAAAAAAATCAAGAAAATGTGTGGAGAAAGGGAAAGGTGGAAAGAATCTCCAGACAAATTGGGAACTTCTGGGAAAATCAAAAGATGGGTTGAATAGGAGAAACTCATGCGGACTATTATAGTGAACAGACAACAGACAAATGTAGGAAGATTGAAGACCGAAAATGTAAAAGTATCAAAAGAAGGAATTTGGATATGAAATGTTTTGTGGAGATGGGGATACAAGATAGGAACAACCTCTGAAAATTTTATATCAAGAGGATGTCGGAGTTGAGTGCAGGAATTCTTGTAGTAGACCTCTGTTCTGTAAAATAGAACCTTGGCAGCACTTCAGAATCGGCGTCGCGGCGGCTCGTTGGCGGCATGGATGGCAGCGGCGGCGGCGGCACCGGAGATGAACTCAGAGATTGAGGAGGAGGAGATAAAGAGGATCCACTCTAGAATTGGGGGTTGGAGAAGGAAGAACCAGAGGGGAGAGGGCTGGGGGCGCAAGAAGCTCCTTGGCTTACACAATTTTTTCTATTCTTTATTAATTATAAAATGGAAAATACAAGGTTTTATATGCTCCTCATCAAATGCAATCTCCACCTTTGGATCTAGGGGTAGGGAATGGATGGCTTGGATGAAGTGTGACCAGCACACAAAAAATAAAAATTAATTAAAAGGGGGGCGGCCTATTGACCAAGGGGAGGGGGGTAGGTGGCATCTTGGACTTTCATGTCTATTTGTCCCCCATGTGGACAATTGACATTCAACCCTTCTAGATAGCCACCTAGGATGGTTGACCAGCCCCACATGGATGACATGGACCAATGGGAAAGGGCTGAGGGCCCCCTTGCTGGTCCTACTAACAAATTACGTAGAAACCCACACAATCCGTGGGAATGACACATTGGCTTACAAAGTCGTACAATTACGCATATACTTTTCCATGGATATACAAATAAACTAAAGGACATAAATGTAAAATAAAATGTACATGATCGGCGTCGATTCCCATCAACTCTCCCCGGGTGGGAGGAACTCGACCCCATCGCGTAAGGGGTGCGGCTGCTCGAGTAAACCGGCGGATCCGTCACCGTGCCAAGTAGTGCGGGTATACTCCACTCCAAGTGATCATCACCTGCTCATTCCATATATACTCGATATGCACGAACTGCTATGGGCTAAAGGTGGATAGTCCGAATGGGGCACTCTCAAAAGGGGAGGTGGCAGCTCGAAGACTCACTAGGAATCACCGAAGAGTCCCTGTAGGTGACTAGATCCGGGGGTAGATATAGAACCGATCCTATACTCATCGAGCGAATCCACTCGCCTCTTGCTCATAAGAGGTCGTCAACGAGCTTGCACAAGACACATGCAGACTCACCAAGCACTAACACATGTATGCAAACCACACAAACAATCGACTCAAAATACACCACACAAAGAAATAGACTGACTCATGCAGGACCCTAGACTAAGGTGGTAACATCAATCCCACTAAGTGGCTGCATCCTGAACTACGGGAGAGTCCTCCAGCTCTTCCCCCAAGGCATAGTACTCCTCGGCTAGTGCCGGGTCGGCCACGTAACTGACACACTCAAGCTCGGGAGGTAAGGTATCCCCAACGCCTAGGGCTAGGGTGGCACGAGCGGGACATTCACTGGCAATGTGGCCAAACCCGTGACAGTGGAAACACTGCACTCGCGACCGACTGCTCTCTCCGATAAGAGGGGCCATACCCTTATCCTCCCGATGGGTAGGGGGCGTAGGTAACAAGGGTGGAGGTGTAGGCGCCGTGGGTAACAGGGGAGGAAGTGTCAGGGCCAGGGGACGGGCTATGTGTGCCGGGGGACGGGCAACGGGTGCCGGTGGATGGGGTGGAGGTAGATCCCGTGGTGGGGGAGGTTGAGGTCTAGGAGCGAAGTGCTCCTGACGGGCGGACTCCTGAGGATGAGCCATGGGTCCCGTCGAGTATGAACCTAAGGAGCCACGTGAATCACTACGGGGAGGAGCGGGGCTCCACCATGGAATAGACTCAAACTCTCCCTTGAATTGCTCCATCTCGAGAGCAACTTGATATGCATCCTCCAACTTGTCCACCTTGCGGTGGAGAAGCTCATACCGTAGGTGCGGCCATAGACCACGCCGAAACCGAGAGACGGTAAAGGAGTCTTTCTCATTGGCATCACATCGCAAGTAGTATTCATCAAATTCGGCGATGTAATCAGAGACGGACGGTCTCCTTGGGTGAGGCTTTGCCACCTCTCTATAAGACGCTAGCGGTAGGAGGTAGGGAGGTACTTCTTCCTAAGCTTCTCTCTCATCTCGGTCCACGTATCGATCGGGGGTTCATGAGGATGAAACAATAGATTCTCCATGTTCCTCCAATATGTTTGTGCTTGGCCTAAAAGTTTCATCCTGGCATACTTGACCTTCCGTTGGTCAGACATCTCGAACCACTTAAAATATCGGTCCATGCCAGCCTCCCAATCAAGATAGACCTTTGGGTCTAAGGACCCGTCAAAGGTGGAAGGGTCGGCCCGAACGGCCCTAAGGGCCCGTTCATCCATATCTTGGTCGTGGGTACGCCGTGTAGGGCGATGATCACGACCATGTCCCCGATGTTCATTATCGGACTCATAGTCATGCACCTCGGGGACTTCGTGCCTCCTAACAGCTACCCCTTGAACCCTTGGAGTCGCGGGTTGGTGAACCGGCTCCGATTGACCTTGTGTAGGTGGGACGGGTGCCTGGACTGGGGCAATCGGGTGTGCTTCGGCTGGTCCTTTCTCTAGTGCGGTGACTATCCCGACCAATCCCTGAATGGACTGGTTTGACTCGGCGGCCCTATCCTTTACGGCCTTCATCCTCTCTTCTAGGCGGGTGCCTAGGCCATTCACCTGAGTACTCAACCCTTCCATCTTATCCACTCGAGTACTTAACACATCCATGCGCTCACTCAACCCATCCATTTTCCCCATAAGAGTTCGGAACATTGTCGCCACTTCATCGGAACTATAGACTCGGGATTCCGCCATAGGTGGTGGTGGGGGTGAGTATTGAGTACCTCGACGAGTGGGCATGCAAGACACGGAGTAGGAGACACCGACTAATGCAAATGCACACTACCAGATGATGCACCTAGACGTAACCAAAACTCTGCACGTGGCGGAGTTAATCGATCCGAAGATCACTCGCGCAAGTGTGCGGCCTTCCCGATAGGCGTAGCCTAATGTTCGGACAACACCTTTTGATATACCGGGTTATTGGGATGCAATGCAAAAGACACACTTTTTTTTGTTTTAAAACAATGATGACCCTAAACACGACTTAGACAATGACTAATGGCTAGACGTAAATGACACTCTTTTTTTTGACACCCTAGACTCAAACTCGCTCTGATACCAAATTGATGCGGGACGGACCATGGACACGACAAGCTCACGATTGTCCCTTAACGAGGGAAGCGTCGGACGTGCGTGGTTGAGAAACCGGTAATGAGCTAGGGTGATCGGCTCTCTTTTGTGCCCGTATCGGGTCACGGGACGGTCACTCTCTCTCTCTCTCGCAGCAGCGGTGAAGAGTCGAGATCTCGCGCTGGGTCTTGAGCGGGCTATGGATCACCATAAGATGAATCTGCAAGAGAGGGAAACGTATCAGAGGGCCCAGGGGATCTCCCTGGGGCAAAACCCTCCGATGGCTAAGTCAGTAGAGCTATGGTGGAAGCAATAATGGGGGGAGGAGAGAGCTGATGCGCGAGAATCCTCTCCACCAAAGGGTGAAGCGAATCGTGCTCAGGAGCTTAGGGTGTGTGAATGCTTAGTTCATCTTACCATCTTCCGGAGGGTATCCCTTGCTTAAATAGCGCGCCGCCTTCAGGAGTCCTGTAAGCTGAGGGGTTCCCAGCGGGAGTTACGTCTTTAACGGGGGCTTTCATGGCCTGATCGTTGGAACGTTATCCCCTTGGAGTCCGGCGGCTCCCCTGACTCTCCCGCTGGCGGAGGACTCTGAACGGCTGCACCTGCAGATAATCAACCGGCCTTACCGAGCCTCGGGGATGCTAGCTCATGTCCGAGCGATAGGCATGGCCCGGCGAGGGGGGGGGGGTCGGATAGGTCGGCTGGAGCCTATCTCTCTCGGACGGGGAGAGGGCTTTAGGCCGGACCTTCCTTGGGACCTGACCGTTGTCTCGGGCCCTCCGAGCCTAGAAGGCCGCCGGGGAGAGTTAGTTCCTCGAGTCTTATTTATTGGGCTTTTCTCCCTAAGTGGGCCCTGTGGGCTATCACTCGGGTGGGCTCGCCCGATTGGACCTTGTGGGTCTTGTTGGGCTACCTTTGTGGTGGGCTGCGGAAATCCCCCTCTCCACTTGTCCCCCTCCTACTCCCGAGCCAAGGAGGCTCGGATGAGTATTTTTTCGAGGCTTTGGACCGGCGTGGCTCAGGTGGGTGGAATTTCGTTGGCGTTATGGAGCCGCTTATAGCGGTCGCCGAGGCCCGTAATGATGATCCTGATGGATTCGAAACGAAGGGGCCCCCCCTTTTTCTCGGAGCACGGAACGGCGCGCCGCCACCCTCAGAGGTTTATAGGGGGCGCTGTTCATCGTTCTAGGCTTCCAGGGTTTTAGGCTTTCGTTGCTTATTGATGCGCCGTGAGAGCACAGCGGAGACGCGGAGCCTTGCGGCGGCGTTCGAGGAGTTGGCGAGGACAACCGCAGAGGCGGTCCGGCAACTTCCTTCTCCCCCGGAGTCTTCGAGCTCGAACGAGGGATCTCTTCCCGACTCGATGGCGGATCAGAGTCTGGAGCTTGTGCCGGTGAGGCGGGAACCCGTCCCCAACTGTAGTGAGTTGGGGGAAGCGGAGGTGCGGAGGCTGGAGCATCGTTTCCGCCTGCCTCTCAGATACAGCTTTGTCGCCGACACTCCGTACGAGACGAGTCTGGATGATCATGATGAGCTCATTTGCACCTTCCTTCTGGCTTGGAAGAGTGGATTTCGGCTCCCTTTCGATTCTTTCGTGCTGCAGCTTCTTAATTTTTTTCGGTTGGCGCCTATCCAGTTGGTGGCCAATTCATATCTGCTGCTCTCGGCCTTCCGGATTCTTTATCGTCAGCGCGACATTTTTCCTTCTTTGGACCTCTTCCACTTCTTTTTTGAGTTGAAGGCGCACCCGTCGGCGGGGAAAGGCTTCTACTTCATCCAGGCGCGGAGGAATAGGAGCTGCATCTCGCTGGCGGCGAAGGACTCCTCGCACAAGGGGTGGAAGACCCAATTCTTCTGGGTGAAGGCGGTGGCGACGGACGAGATCTGGAGATGCCGGACCTCGCCCAACTTTCACCCGAATCTGCCCCCTCGCCAGGAGGAGTTCCCTCCCCACGTGGAGTAGCAGGCTGCCCGTCTGCTGGAGAACCGTCAATCCACCGAGAAGCTGGTGATGCCGGAGAACATCGAACGATGTCTTCTCTCGCGGTTGACGTCGACAGGTACGGCTCTTGAGGCTCTTCTTCGGGGGTGGCAGCTCTTTTCCTCCTCTTGACTGGGGCTTCTTCTTGTTGTAGACGTGAGGCGGGAGCCTCTGGAGGAGGCGGCCGAGGTCATCGATCTGGGAGATGACTCGGCAGCCGATGAGCCCGATGCCTCAGCGGGTCGCGTCCATGCCCGAGATAAGGGCAAGGGGGCGGCCCCCGAGGGGACTTCTCGATCGACCGGCCTGAAGCGCAAGGATCCCCCGACGGGGAAGTTGCGGGAGGCCGTGAAGGCCAGGAAAAGGGCCAAGAAAGCCGGCCTTCCTACCGCCGTCGGGGGCGACTCTGGCTCGGCGGCGCTCCCCCCTCGGGGGCAGGATGGGGCCGACCCCTCCGGGCTGGCTCTCCCATCCGCCGGGCGAGAGGGGGCCGAGGAGACCAGGGGCCCCGCAGAGGGAGGTGATGGGTCGGCTCTCCCCTCTGTGGGGGCAGAGGGGGCCGATGCCGGTGTGGCCGGTGCTGGGACCGAGGGATTGGTCGGCGCGGATGGGGGTTCGCCCGCGAGGGCGTCGCAACCCCAAGTGCCGGCAGTTGCTGGTGCGGTTGATCCCGCGGCGCCGGTCGAGGGTGGGGGTTCGCCCGGGGAGGCGTTGCAACCCCAACCGACCGTGGCGAGCGGGGCGGTCAGTTTCGCTGCCCGAACAGGGTCTTCTGGCGGGGTGCCCAGGGTTGAGCAGTCCCCTTTGCCGGAACCTCTGGTCAGGCTCGGTATCTCGGGTGACTTGTACCGGCTCTGCCGGTCGATCGCCGAGAGGACGAGGGGGGGAGAAAGGCGCAGCACTCCCGCCGGGGTCCTTGATATCCTGATGGAGGGCGGCCTGGTCATAGCTCGGACAGCGGCCGTGATGGCAGAGGCGCACGCCCGGACGGAGGCGGAGCGGTCGAGGCTCGCCTGGACCCTTGGTGGATGCGAGGGGAAACTAGCCCGGCTCGAGGGGGAGCATGAGGGGCTCCGGCGGGAGTTCCTCGCATTCAGGGAGTTGGCGCAGTCGAGCCGACGGGAAGCCGAGGCGCTGGCCGAGCAGCTAGCAAGGGCCCGAGAATCGCTCGAGAGGAAAAGCAAACGTCTAGAAGACGAGCGTCAACGTCACATCGAGCTGGACGGCCTCTGGGAGCTTGAGCGCGGCGAGCTGCAGGATCGGGCGGAGGACGCGGAGCGCCTTCGCACTGAGGCCGAGGCGGACCGAGCCCGGGCAGAGGGTCGGATGATCGAAGCCGAGCGGAGGATGACCGAGCTAGAGGAGCGTCTGGCGAGGGCGGAAGAGCGTGCGGCCGAGGCGGAGCGGGCTCGGGACGGGCAGGCCGAGGCGGAGGCGATCGAGCGCTACAAAGGCTCGGAAGCTTACTCGGCCGACCTGATTGAAGCTGTCCTACCCTACTACGAGGTAGCGCTCCGCCGGGGTGCCCGAAAGGGATTCAGGCAGGGCTATCACCGGGTGATGAGCTATGCTAATGAGCACCTTGCCGGGGGTGATTTTCCTTACGGCCAGAGTTATGACTCGGATGAGTCAGTTTCCAGCTCCTCATCCTCGGTCGGGGAAGAACCGGAGGAGTCACCTCCAGCGGGGTCACCAACTCCGGAGGCTCCAGGAGGGCTAACGACCGAGACAGTTCTCGCACAGGCGAGGTCAGTGTCCGGGCCGGCCGTCACCGAAGGCACCGGGGGTGACGCGTCCCCTACTGCTGTTCCCGAGCTTCAAAGTGGGCCCGAGGCCTGATGTATTATGCTTTATTTTACCCCTTCCCCTTTTTGTCTATTTTTCCTTTTGTAAGAGGATTTCTTTATGGGAGGCAATAAAGGACTTACTTCGTTTGATCGTTATCTTTGCCGTGATTTGGCTGGCGTATCGGGGGCAGTTGGAAGGTGCCGATATTTTCTGCACCATTCTCGCATGCCGATTCGGGAGGCTTCTGGCGGGGCGTCCTTTCATTCCACCATGCTTTGAAAGTCGAGGCGCTTCGCGAATCCCGCTAGGGCGGGGGCCGAGGAATTGGAGGTGACCTTCCAAGGGAGGTCCTATAGCGTGTTTTCGAGGGGGGAGTCATTTAAGGCGCGTGGCCTCCCTTGGCCTATAAAAAGGACCGAAGGGTGCTCCTTCCCTCTTAACACTTAGGACTCTCGCCAGCGGTTTGCTCTTGTTCCCTCGTTTTCGCTCTGCGTTGCGCCGCCGCGATCGGAGCATGGAGGACCCTTCAGAAGATGACGCCACAGGCGACGGGGAGCGGCCGGTTCCAGCTGTCCTGGAATATCGGTCGGGTCCCACGGTCGCCGCGCGTGCATGAGACGGGTCCGACGGTCGCCGCGCAGATCTAGAGAGGGCTTCGACGTGCGGGGGTTTGCCTCCTCTTGGCTCCGGCGAGGCTTCCGGGCGGACGCCGAGATGGAGGGCGGATGGGGGAGTTAGGGATACCGGCCGCCATTCCCCTCCATGGGAGGGGAGGAGGCGGCTCCAGTTCCTTCCTCACCTCTGTCCGCAGCCTCTTTCTCTCTCTTTTGTTCTTCATTTCTTTCACTCTTCGGGGGCTGCTTGCTTTCTGTTCGCCTCCAAAGAGTTGGTGGTTTGGCAGAGAGGAGACCTTCACGGCGCTCCTTTTTCCAGGTTGTTGCCAACTTGGAAGGTAGCCTTCCTCGCGTGAAAGGTGGCCTTCTCCTTGCTGTCCCTCTGTCACCTTTGTCACGGTCCACCCGAGCCAACTGGGTCGACCATCTCTTGTCCGAGCCAGTTTCTACGCGAGGCAGAGTCAGTGGCTGGATGCGAGAAGGTCAAGACCGGGTCGGTCGGGCGATGGCCGTTTGCCGCGGTGCTAGATGGATTTTTGCTTTTCACTATGTAATGTACTGGCAGTTGCCTTTCTGATGTACCAACAGTTATCTTGAATGAATGCAAGAAAGGGGGTTTATTTTACCCGATTTGTCGATATAGTTTTCAGAAATAAAATCTGCGTAGTGTGGTTGCGTTCAATGTCCGGGGAATGGGTTCCCCTTCCATTGTGGCTAACCTGTACGCACCTTTCCCGAGCGTCTCGATCACTCGGTAGGGGCCTTCCCAGTTGGGGGATAGCTTGCCCGCCGCCTCCAGTGGTCGAGAGTCTTCGGTCTTCCTGAGGACGAAGTCCCCTGGTTGGAATTGTCTGCCTCGGACCTTGGTGTTGTAGTACCGAGTGAGGCGGCGCTGGTATTCCGTAGCTCGGACGTCCGCGATCTCTCGGAGTTCGTCTGCCAGGTCGAGGTTCTCGAGCAACTTCTGCTCGTTTGCCTCGGGCGAAAAGCTGATCACTCGGAGAGACGGATTGGCGATCTCTAACGGAACGACGGCTTCGGTGCCATATACCAGCTGAAAAGGGGTCTCACCGGTTGCCGTCCTGGGGGTCGTTCGGTGCGACCATAGTACGCTAGGCAGTTCCTCGAGCCAGCTACCCTTAGCCTTGCCGAGTCTGGTTTTTATGCCCTTCAAGATGGTCTTGTTGGCATTTTCAACCAGCCCGTTGGCCTGAGGGTGGGCGACCGAAGTGAAGTGGTTGCGGATATTTAGGTCGGCGCATCTGTCTCGGAAGTACCGAGAGTCGAATTGCCGCCCGTTATCGCTCACTATCACTCGGGGGATGCCAAAGCGACAGATGATTGATTTCCATACGAAACCCCAGACGACTGTCTCGGTGATCCTAGCTGTTGCTTCAGCCTCGATCCACTTGGTGAAGTAGTCGATGGCGACGATGATGAACTTCTTCTGGGATTGAGCCGTTGGGAATGGCCCAAGGATGTCGATCCCCCACCGAGCGAAAGGGTAGGGCTCGGTAAGGGTGACAAGTTCCGTGGCCGGCTGATGGACCAAATGGTCGAACCGCTGGCAACGGTCGCAATGTTGTACGTAAGCCGTGCAGTCGCGCTGCAGGGTCGGCCACCAGTACCCTTGCCTTAGCAGGATTCTGGCCAACGACCGACCTCCTGAATGTGCTCCGCACAGGCCTTGATGAATCTCTTCAACAGCTTGGCTTGCTTCGTCGGGACCGAGACACTTCAGAAGGGGCCCGGAGAATGATCTTCGGTAGAGAGCGTTGTCGAGGATGACGAAGCGTCGAGCTTGGTATTTCATTCGGCGGGCTTCCCGAGGGTCGGAGGGCTCCCGGGAGTCCCGTAGCCAGGACAGGTAGGGGGAGCGCCAGTCGCCGGGAGTGGCCGAGTCAATGGCGAGGAGCTCCGAGTCTATGCTCGGGCGCTCTAGCTCTTCTAGGAGGACCGATCATGTACCTTCCGAGTCTAGGGAGGAGGCCAGTCGGGAGAGGGCGTCCGCCCGAGAGTTTTGCTCCCGAGCTATTCGGACTACCTTGAACTCCTCGAACTGCTGGGCCAGGCTCCGGACCAACTGGAGGTATTTGATCATAGGTACCTCTCGAGCTTCGTACTCGCCATTGACCTGGCTTGCAACTAGCTGGGAGTCGGTGTGGATCCTGACTCGCTCGGCCCCCAACCGTCGGGCCATGCGGGCTCCCGAGATAAGGGTCTCGTACTCGGAAGCATTGTTGGACGCCACAAAGTTGAACTTTAGGGCGTATTGCAACTCTATTCCTTCGGGGGACCTTAGGAGGATCCCTGCGCCGCTACCGACCGAGTTGGACGATCCATCGACGAACAGCTCCCAGGTTGGCCCGGTTGCTGTCGGAGGCCTGTCCTCGACCGGAACGGTGCTCTCGGCGATGAAGTCGGCGAGTGCTTGTCCTTTGATAGCTGATCGCGGCCGATACGAGATGTCGTAGGCCCCGAGCATGATGGCCCATTTGACGAGTCGCCCCGAGGCTTCGGGATGGGCCAGAATCTTCTTCAGTGGCTCGCCGGTTAGCACGGTGATGGGATGCCCCTGGAAGTAGGGTCGGAGGCGCTTTGCGGAGGTAACCAACGCTAGCACGAGTTTCTCGGTTGCGGGGTACCTCCGCTCGGCCTCGCCGAGCACCTTGCTGGTGTAGTAGATCGGCCTCTCGACTCCCGAGTCATTTCTGACTAGGACCGAGCTGACCGTTGATGGCGTCGCCGAGAGATAGAGCAACAAGACCTCGCCCGGGACGGGCTTGGAAAGCACCGGGGGCGAAGCCAGGAACTCTTTGAGCTCGGCGAACGCTGTTTGGCATTCCCCATCCCATACGAACGTAGCAGATGCTATCTTGGGCCCCCTCATCAGCTTGAAGAAGGGCAAGCATCGTTCGGCCGCACGGGACAGGAAACGACTGAGAGCAGCGACACGCCCCGTCAGACGCTGGACGTCTTTAATGCATGTGGGCGGGCGCATGTCCAGGATGGCCTGGACCTTGTCGGGGTTGGCTTCGATCCCTCGCTGAGTGACCAGGAAACCCAGGAACTTCCCGGATCTTACTCCAAAGGCGCACTTGGCGGGGTTGAGCTTCATGCAGTACTTCAGGAGGGTGCCGAAAGTCTCGGCGAGGTTGGTGAAGTGGTCTTGGGCCCTCGGGGTCTTGACGAGCATGTCGTCGATGTAGGCCTCGACGTTTCGACCTAACTGTCCCTCGAACATATGGTTGACCAGTCGCTGGTATGTGGCTCCAGAATTCTTCAATCCGAAGGGCATCCGGGTGTACCAGTACACGCCGTAGTCGGTGATGAAGGCGGTCTTCTCGACATCTTCAGGGCTCATTCGGATCTGATGATAACCCGAATAGGCATCCAGGAAACTGAGTATCTCATTGCCCGAGGTTGAGTCAACCAATTGGTCGATGCTCGGTAGCGGATAGCAGTCCTTGGGGGTGGCCTTGTTCAGATCGGTGAAGTCTACGCACATTCGCCACTTGCCTGTAGTCTTCGGTACCAGGACGACGTTGGCTAGCCACGTTGGGTACAGGACCGGTCTGAAAAGACCAGTTTCTTGTCCCTTGGTGACCTGCGCCTTGATGATCGCCTGTTTCTCGGGCGCATGCTTCCTTCTCCACTGCTGTACGGGTCTCACGGTGGTGTCGAGGTTGAGCTTGTGCGTCACAGTCTCCTCTGGTATACCAGGGAGTTGATCATCGGACCAAGCAAAGACCCGAACATACTCAGAAAGAAACTCCTTGTATTGCTGCTGTTCCTCTGGTGGTAGGTCGGCGCCGATCCTTACTCCTAGGGCCGGGTCATCGTTCAGGAATACCGTTAATAACTCGCCACCGGGCTCGGTGGTCCCGGCTCTTCCTTCGACTCCCCTGGGGCCCTTATCCTTCCCGTCCGGCCTTGAGGCTTCCACCGAGATATTGTAGCACCTTCTAGCCGTGGCCTGGTTACCTCGGACTTCCCCCAACCCATTTTTGGTGGGAAACTTCATTTTTTGGTGATAGGTAGATGGTACGGCCTTTATTCGGCTGAGAATTTTTCGGTCGAAAATGGAGTTGTACGCTATCATACCTTTAATCACTATGAAGTCCACTATGACCGTAACGGTTTTGGGTGGGGTGCCGATGGTGACCGGCAGGCTTAGGGCTCCCTCGGGGTAGGTGGCCTGGCCATTAAACCCGTAAAGGGGCGTTCGGATCGGGCGGAGCTTGGATGGGTCTTCCCCCATCTTGAGAAAACAGTCATAAGATAATACATCGGGGGCGCTCCCATTATCAACCAAAATCCTGTCTACATTACAGTGATTTATCGTGGCCGAGATAACGAGGGCATCGTCATGCAGGGTGCTCAGCCCTTCCAGGTCTTGGTCGGAGAAGACTATGACCTGGGGCTCCATCGGCGGGCCTCTGGGGGGCTCTAAGGCTCGGCTGGCTCGCTCGGCATGACGTTTCCTCCCTCGACTGGTGTCGCCGCCCGATGCCGCTCCTCCGGAGATGACGTTGATGTGGACCCCTCGGGGAGTGTTGTCGATCTCCTCTGCGGCGTCTCGGTCTTCTTTGTGCCCGGTCGTGAACCGGGCTAGGTGCCCCAGACGGATGAGGCGCTCGATCTCGTCCTGGAGCTGATGGCAATCTCCGGTGTGGTGCCCGTGGTCGCCGTGGAACAGGCAATGCCTGTCCCGCTTGCGGTTCTTCGACCTCATTGGCTCGGGCTGGCGGAGAAGTCCCGAGTCTTTGATGTCTTCATAGATCTCGTAGACTGGCGCGGTCAAGGGGGTGTACCGCTCGTACTTTCTTTTGCGCTCTCCTTCTCGATCGCGCTTCTTACTCGAGCCAGGATTCGGCTCGGAGGTCCGCTTTTTGTCCCCCTCCCGACCCGAGCCGGTTGCGTCTCGGCAGGCGCTGAGTACTTCTTCGCACTCGGCGTGGCGCAGTGCCAGAGTCACTAGCTCGGCAAGGGTCGAGGGAGGGTGGAGGACAAGCTCGCGGCGGAGATTCTCGTCCCGGGTGCCCCCGGTCAATGCGGTTGTGGCTGAGGCCACATCCAGACGGGGGATCCTGAGGGCTTCCGATTTAAATCGGTGGACGTAAGTCCGGAGCCTCTCCCCTTGCGCCTGTTTGAGGGCCAGGAGCCCCGCTACTGACCTTGGGGGGGCGCTATCGGCGAAACTATCCTTGAAAATTCGCCCGAAATGCCTGAAGTCTCGAATGGACCCAGGGGCGAGGGCTCGGAACCATGCCTGAGCACCTTGGACCAGGGTGGCCGCGAAGGCTCGGCATTTGATGGGATCCGACGTTCCATGAAGGGTCACCAGGGCGTCGAAGCTATCGTAGTGGTCGGCTGGGTCGCCCTGGCCGTCGTAGAGCTTGAAGGTTGGAATGGAGGCTCTGGGAGAGACCTCTGCCTTCAAGATGTACTCGGAGAAAGGGGATTTCTCCTTGTCCTCCGGGAGAGAGGTCTTCTACAAGGCGCGGAGGGTGCGCTCTTGCTCTGCGAACCGTCTCTCGAAATCTCGCAGCCGGAGGGACAGCTCTGGCTGCATTCGCACCGTGGGGCTGGGGGGGCGTCTTGGCGATCTCCCGGGGCACTAGTGCCCGGGTGTGGCGGCCTCGCCCCCTGCTTCCCTCTCCTCGGCGTGGAGGAAGCCTCTTGCTCCGCAGGCGGAGCATGCGAGGGTCCTCCGACGTCGTTGCGGAGGAGCTGTCGGCCGCGAAGGGTGAAGCGGCCTCCGGCGGTGTGCTGCGTCACACTCCTTCGAGGGGGACTTCCTGACGGGGTGCGGGACCTTGCGTCCCTGGCCGCCTGGGCCCTCATGAGCTCCACGAGGACGTCCATCTTTTCGTTGAGGGCCTGGAAGGCGTTGGCGCCGCCGTCGAGGGGTGCCCCTGTCTCCGCCGGGGGGGTGGTGGCCTGTTGGTGGGGATGCTGGCGTTGGAGGGGGGGCTCTGCGAGACCCTAGAGGGGACGCCTCCCGCCGCCGCCACAGCCTTACCTACCCCACCGGTGGATCTCCTCCCTGAGCTTCTTCTCACCATCTCGACTTTTCGTGCGTTTCCCACAGACGGCGCCAGATGAAGAGGCGAGATCTCGCGCTGGGTCCTGAGCGGGCTATGGATCACCAGAAGATGAATCTGCAAGAGAGGGAAATGTATCAGAGGGCCCAGGGGATCTCCCTGGGGCAAAACCCTCCGATGGCTAAGTCAGTAGAGCTATGGTGGAAGCAATAATGGGGGGAGGAGAGAGCTGATGCGCGAGAATGCTCTCCACCAAAGGGTGAAGCGAATCGTGCTCAGGAGCTTAGGGTGTGTGAATGCTTAGTTCATCTTACCATCTTCCGGAGGGTATCCCTTGCTTAAATAGCGCGCCGCCTTCAGGAGTCCTGTAAGCTGAGGGGTTCCCGGCGGGAGTTACGTCTTTAACGGGGGCTTTCATGGCCTGATCGTGGGAACGTTATCTCCTTGGAGTCCGGCGGCTCCCTTGACTCTCCCGCTGGCGGAGGACTCTGAACGGCTGCACCTGCAGATAATCAACCGGCCTTACCGAGCCTTGGGGATGCTAGCTCATGTCCGAGCGATAGGCATGGCCCGGCGAGGGGGGGGTCGGATAGGTCGGCTGGAGCCTATCTCTCTCGGACGGGGAGAGGGCTTTAGGCCGGACCTTCCTTGGGACCTGACCGTTGTCTCGGGCCCTCCGAGCCTAGAAGGCCACCGGGGAGAGTTAGTTCCTCGAGTCTTATTTATTGGGCTTTTCTCCCTAAGTGGGCCCTGTGGGCTATCACTCGGGTGGGCTCGCCCGGTTGGACCTTGTGGGTCTTGTTGGGCTGCCTTTGTGGTGGGCTACGGAAATCCCCCTCTCCAAGCGGTAATAAACATCATATAGCGAGCTAGATATCCCTACACATGCTTTCTAGCAGCGGCATAAAGACATATATACGAAAGAAAGCAAATGCCGAGAAGGGAGCAGAAACGATACCTCCACGCTACCGGGCGTGGGGAAGACGGACCCGGCCGACCTCGTACTCCCGGAACAAATATTACACAATAATGACAGCAATGAAATATCACCCACTCCACGCAAGGAGGTAAAGGGCTACACAAGTGGGTCCGGGAGGACCGAATTCGGGTTGATGGGTGGCTTCTCGCGTCTCTTCGGCAACACATGTACTCGCGACCGTGAGGCCCACGTGCTGTCCGGAGGGGCCATGTGGGACCCGGTGGCAACGCTGTATTGGGGACACCTGGGGAAGCGCCCCCTGGGATGGCGGCATGCTGGAACGTCGACCGGAGGCCGAGCGGCTCCGTTCGGCACCAGTCGGAATAACCGGCCACGGATCTGCCGGTTCTATTTTCAGGCGCGCGCTCCGGCGAGAACGGACGCTGCGATCAGCTCCGATGTCGGATCGACACGAAACTGGCACCGTTGGAAAGCTAACTCGAAATAATTCAATCTAGGACTAGAGAGAAAAAATGGAGTGCTCCATATCTGGCCTTGACCGAATTTCCAACCTGCTGTTGTACAGTGGCCGAAATCTCAGATCAGCAGAGGAGTTGTCTAAGAACTGCCGTTGACCAATGGGTAGACCTCCGAATCTGAAGTTGGAGTCTTCAGAAAAGTTATATATAATGGAACAAGGAAGACGGGAATATTTTTTGTGAAACGTTTTGTGGAGAATTGAATTTTCTAGGAATTGTATACTAGATTGTGGTTGGATCTGGAAACAGACTGGCAGAACTGTAGATTGGAACTTGGAAGAATTTTAGAAAATATGTGATGGTTAAACAAAAATCAAGAAAATTTTTAAGAAGGGTAAAGGTGAAAAGAATCTCCAGTAAAATTGAGAACTCCTGGGAAAATAAAAAGATGGGTCGAATATGAGAAACTCAGGCAGACTGTTACAGTGAACAGACAGCAGACAGATCTAGGGAAGATTGAAGACCGAAAATGTAAAAGTATCAAAAGAAGGAATTTGGACATTACATTTTTTTTGGAGATGGGGATACAAGATAGGAACAACCTATGAAAATTTCAGATCAAGAGGATGTCGGAGTTGAGTGCAGGAATTCCCATAGTAGACCTCTATTCTGTAAAATAGAACCTTGGCAGCACTTCCGAATCGGCGTCGCGGCGGCATGGATGGCGGCACGGATGGCGGCGGCGGCACCAGAGATGAACTCAGTGATTGAGGGGGAGGAGATAAAGAGGATCCACTCTAGAATTGGGGGTTGGAGAAGGAAGAACCAGAGGGGAGAGGGCTGGGGGCGCAAGAAGCTCCTTGGCTTACACAATTTTTTCTATTCTTCATTAATTATCAAATGGAAAATACAAGGTTTTATATGCTCCTCATCAAATGCAATCTCCACCTTTGGATCTAGGGGTGGGGAATGGATGGCTTGGATGAAGTGTGACCAGCACACAAAAATAAAAATAAATTAAAAGGGGGGGGCAGCCTATTGACCAAGGGGAGGGGGTAGGTGGCATCTTGGACTTTCATGTTTATTTGTCCCCCATGTGGACAATTGACATTCAACCCTTTTAGATGGCAACCTAGGATGGTTGACCAGCCCCACATGGATGACATGGACCAATGGGAAAGGGATGAGGGCCCCCTTGTTGGTCCTACTGACAAATTACGTAGAAACCCACACAATCCGTGGGAATGACGCATTGGCTTACAAAGCCGTACAATTACGCATATACTTTTCCATGGATATACAATTAAACTAAAGGACATAAATGCAAAATAAAATGTACATGCTCGGCGTCGATTCCCATCAAAAACTCAACCAGAAAGGGAAGAACCAGACGCTTACCTGATCGGTGTGAAGACACTAATCCCGACCGAAGACGTGGGCGAGTAGGGAAGCGTGGGTACGCGCCCGCACGTTGCGTCAGTGTCGCTCTAACCTGAAATTGGGAAACATACAACAGTACAACTCACGTAGGAGGGTGATCGTGGGGTGGGGAAGTCAATTTTACAATCAACACTACCTCCACGCAAGGAGTGGCCTTCAGCCGGCCAAGCGTGGGGCGGGGAATTGACGAGACCCAAATTTGTCCGCGCAGACTTGGCAAGGACAATAGGCTGAAGAAGATGGCGCCACGAGCTCCTCCGGCCTCTGTTGATGGCGGGACAGGCGTTGGAATGCCGCTGGGAGGCCAAGGAACCCCCAATAAGAATTTGGAGCCATTCGGGCTGCGAACGGGGCTGCTGCAACTTCGGGACCTGGGTCGGTCCAGACTGCTCCAATTTGGATCAGAACAGTAGCGAGCTATTGCAGAGGTTGCCATAGGCTCCTCTGAACTATGATGTAGACGAGACTGGCGACGACGCGACCGTGGACAAGCTGGCGACGCACAAAAACTGACGAGGTGCCTTTCTGAGGTTGGAGGTGATCGCAGTGGTCCGGGAAGAAGTGAGGGGTCCAATCTGTTCCAGGCAGGGACAGCCTACGCATATCGGGGAAGAAAGCCAGAACGGGGTGCTCTAGGATCCGAATGACCTCCTTCTTCTTGGAGCTGAAAGAGGACTAGGGGAGGATCACCTCGGTCGAAGGGCTTGCCAGGAAACTCAGAGGAGCGGCTGTGGAAGCTTCTGCAACTTGTCTCGGCCCCCAGCTGGAGTCAATCTTGCGCTGCCTGGCAAAAATGGGCCTTCTGCCCAACTCCGACCTCGGATGGGGGTGCATGACCACTCGTTGGAAAGCCAGTTTAGAGGAGAATCTCCAAATGCCCGGATGGGCGCCAGAAGCTCCTCGGGGAAGGTGGGGGCGTCACTGCAATAGGATGTCAGATCTATGGCTATGTCTGCCTGGGTAGCATCAAGAGGAAGAGATGGGAAATGGGGAAGATGAGGGGGGGAAATGGGGTGGAAAGGGGTGGGGATTGTCCCTGGCTGAGATGGGGTTAGGGAGGGGGCAAACCAGGCTAGGGCAAGGAGGAAATGGGCTGTTAGAGGTGGTTCTTTCTAGGGGTGGAGGTGAGTTACGAATTTTGGTGGTGGGGTAGGTTCAAAAGGGGTGGTGGAGTAGTTTGAATTCCTTTGTCCTAAAGGGGGTGGAGTTGTTAAGGGAATCTAAGAAAATTTGTGAAGGGATGTGATGGAAGGGGAAAGAAAGTCTAAAATGTGGGTGGGATGTGATGGGGGAGGTGTGGGAGTCTAAGTTGGGTGGGCGAAGGTGATGGGAGGGGGTGGAGAAGTCCAACTTGGGGGTTAGTTTTCTACCTTGGGGCTAGAGGGTCCCCTTTGGAGGTTTGAATAAGGGGAAGGGGAGAAGATTCTTGCTGAGGTGGAGGAGAGAGAGGGGGGAGTGAGGTGGAGGGGAGGGGAAGAGAGAGATGGGGGGGGCGCCCCTCTCTTGAGAGGGAGGGAGAGAGAGAGAGAGAGAGAGAGAGAGAGAGAGAGAGAGAGAGAGAAGAGTGGGGGAAATACGCAAGGGGATTCTTTCTTTCAAATTTCATCCAAAAGTGCTTACATGGGGGAGAGAGGGGGCCTATTTATAGGCATCCACTCTTTCCATGACCAAAAGGCCCTTGCCAAATAGACAAAATACCAAGACTTTCCCAGGGGGGCGACCATGGGCCTAGCCCACTAGTTGGGCCCAATTAGCTAATCTAATGGCCCAATAACCTAATGAACTGACTCAAATAAAGAAAGAGGATACAAACATAACTCAAATAAAATGAGAATTAATGATATAAGACTCAACAATAAAGATAACATGTGCGAATCATAGCCGATCCTCCTCAAAGTGGTGTAGGCGACCCGAGCCAGAGAGAGTGACGTGAGATGTCCTCATCAAATCCGCCGGGGTGGGGAGAACTCGAACCCGTCGAGTATGGGTCCGCCTGGCTGTGGTAGTGCTCCAATATGTCCAGGTCAAGGCGTAGCATGTCCTCCCGGCTTACCCAGGTATCCTCCGTCGGGGGATGGTTCTTCCACCTCACCAGGTAATGCTAGTAAACCCTATTCCTAGTAATGGTGCTTTGCTCATCCAGTATCGCCTCCACCTACTCATGTGGGCCTCTCAAGCTAATTTGTGGAGTCCCTCTAGTTGTGTCTCTCACAAGGGAAGGTAAAGGCTAGAGCTCCTTACTGGGTCCCACCGCGGGGCCCTTGTAGGCTACCAGGTCTACCACATTGAAGGTAGGGTGTACCCCAAAACCCTCAGGTAGGTTCAACTCATATGCATTACAGCCTTGTCGTCTTAGAACCTAAAAAGGTCTCGACCCGCGTGCCCTCAACTTGGAGGCAGGCCCCGAAAGGAGCCGCTCCGTCCTCACCATCACCTAGTCTCCCACTTGAAACTCATAGTGGTGCCGTCAAGCATCTGCCTGCCTTTTGTAAGCCTCATTGCTTTTCCGTATATGCTTGCAGATGTCATCATGCAACTCTTTGATATGATGTGCAAAAGACTTGGTTGAGACTGACACTCTAGCATGCGGGGGGAAGGGAATAAGATCCGAAGGCTTCCTAAGCCTATAACCATGCACAACTTCGAATGGACTCTTGCCTATGGACCTATTGACAGAATCATTGTATGCAAACTCAGCCTGAGGTAAGAGGAGATCCCAATTTTCGGGGTGGTCCCCGACTAGGCAACGGAGTAAGTTCCCAAGTCTTCGATTGATGACTTCAGTTTAGCCATCAGTTTGAGGGTGATAGGCAGTAGAGAATTTGAGAAGGGTTCCCATAAGATGCCAAAGTGTTTTCCAAAAGTAACTAGTGAATTTCACATCCCAGTCTGTCACAATGGTATTAGGTAGCCCATGGAGGCAGACCACCTCATCAAAGAATAATCAAGCTACCCTAGAAGCATCCGAAGTTTTGGAACATGGGATAAAGTGGGCCACCTTAGAGAACCTATCAACAACCATAAAAATGGAATCATGCTTTCGAAGGGTCTTAGGTAGGCCAAGGACAAAATCCATGCTCAAGTCCTCCCAAGGATGATCCGGGATGGGGAGGGGTGTGTAAAGTCCAGTGTTTTGCTTCACTTGCTTGGCAGAAGCACAAGTGCGACATTGACTCACACTATTGGCTACATCCCTCTTAAGACTGGGCCAATAGAACTGTCTCTCAACTAACTTAATGGTCTTTTGGACCCCAAAGTGACCAGCAAGGCCACCACTGTGTAACTCCCAAACCAAGAAATCCCATAGTGAAGTCCGGGATATGCATAACCTCGCTCCCTTGAAAAGAAACCCCCCTTGGAGTATGAATCCCTCGTGTTCCTTGTGGGGCTGGGTGGAGAGGGTGGTGTAGTGAGTCCCAAAATTGGGGCAACTTGGGTATTCTTCTTTGACTCGCTCAAACCCCATGACTTCCACTTGGACGGTGGAAAGTAAGGCTACTCACCTACTTAACGCATCGGCGGCACGATTCTCACTGCCCGCTTTGTACTTTAGGACAAAGGTGTAAGCTTGAATGTGTTCAACCCAGCGGGCATGAGGGGCATTGAGATTTTGTTGGGTGTTGAGATACTTCAATGCTTCATGATCTGAAAAGATCACAAACTCCTTGTGTAGGAGATAGTGCCTCCAATGTCAAAGGGATTGGACCACGGCGTATAGTTCCTTATCATAGGTGGAGTACCTAGTCCTAGACACATAAAGCTTCTCACTGAAATGGGCTACGGGGTGACCCTCTTGGCTAAGAATGCCTCCAATCCCTACCCCGGATGCATCACAAGTGACCTCGAAGACTTTAGAGAAGTCTGGTAGACAAAGGACCGGGGCTTGGGTCATCCTTTTCTTGAGCTCTACGATTGCTTTAGAGGCTACCCTAGTCCATACAAAGGTACCCTTCTTAAGGCAATCAATGATAGGGGCCGTTATGGTGCTAAACCCACGAATGAACCTCCGATAAAAGGTGGCTAGCCCATAAAAGCTTCGGGCATCATGGAGAGTCTTGGGTTCGGGCCACTCAAGAATTACTTGGACCTTCTCGGGGTCCATGGACACCCCTTGGGCTGAAACGATGAATCCTAGGATGGCTAGCTGACTGGTCATGAAGTGACACTTCTCCAGGTTGGCAAATAGGCTCTCCTTCCTAAGTATGGTGCAAACTTGCTTGAGGTGATCAAGGTGGGCTTTCTTGGACTAGCTATATATGAGGATGTCGTCAAAGTAGACAACAAGGAAGATGCCAATGAAAGGGCGGAGGACCTCGGTCATGAGGCGCATGAAAGTGCTAGGGGCATTGGAAAGGCCAAAGGGCATGACAAGCTATTCATAGAGGCCATCCTTTGTTTTGAAAGCGGTCTTCCACTCGTCCCTGGGCCTAATCCGCACTTGATGGTAGCCACTTTTGAGATCAACTTTGGAGAAGATGGTGGCTCCAGCGAGCATGTCTAGCATGTCATCTAGCCGGGGGATGAGAAACATATACTTGACCATGATCTTGTTGATGCCCCATCTATTCACGCACATGCGCCAAGTTCCGTCCTTTTTGGGTGTGAGGAGAGCTGGGACGGCACATGGGCTCTTACTAATGCAGATAAAGCCCTTCTTGATGAGCTCCTCAATTTTCCTCCTAAGTTCGGCATGCTCGGTGGGGTTAAGGTGATAGTAGGGAAGGTTGGGTAAGGTAGCTCCGGGTGCAAAGTTGATGGCATGTTGCACATCGCGCATGGGTGGTAGCTTATCCAGAAGCTCATCGGGGAACACATCGTGGAAGTCCTCAAGGAGTTGTTGGATTTCTAAGGGGTGTGGGTCGGTTGGGGTGGATTCCCCAAGACAAATGACAATGGCGCACACTTGTGCCCCTTGGTTGACTTCCTCTTCAAGCTCTTGCTTGGTGATGAGGTGTATGCTCCTAGTAGTCCCAATGGTCACACTAGGACTAGGATTCGAGGGTGTGGGGTTTGGCAAAGGGAGGGGTGGGGTTGGAATGGGGGACGGGGTAGGGGATCCTTCTACGGAGGGAGGTGTCCTTTTTGGGAGGGGACGGGGTGGTGATGGGTTGAGTTGGATTCTCTTCTCTTCATGGGTGAAGAGGTAAGTGTTCGTCCTCCCAAGGAAGGTGGCATCAACATCATAGATCCAAGGCCGCCCTAGAAGTATACTTCCTACTTCTATAGGTAGAATGTCACACCATAATTGGCCATGGTAGGATTGGAATGTGATGGGGACAAGGCAGCGGGTGCTAACATGCACGGATGTGGAATCAATCCAAGCTACCCGGTATGGGTTCGGGTGTGGGGGCACGGCAAGGCTTAGAAGCTTGATGGTGTCGGGGGACACCACATTTACACTACTCCCATTATCCAAGATGACCTTTCGGGCATGGTCCCCTATCTGGATGTAGGTGTGGAAGATGGTGGTTCTTCTCCAATCATGCCCTTGGGTTTGAGTGAGGGTGCACCTAACCACTCCAAGGTGAGGGTCGGTGATGGGAATCGATGCCGAACTAGTACTTCTCATATTGCATTTATATCCTTTAGTTTATTTTTTTATCCATGGGAAAGTATACGCATAATTGTACGGCTTTATCGGCCAATGCGTCACTCCCGTAGATTATGTGGGTTTCTATGTAATTTGCCCATGGGACCAGCAAGGGGGCCCTCAGCCCTTTCCCATTGGTCCACCTAGACTATGTGGGGCTGGTCAACCAGCCTATGTGGCCTTCTAGATGAGTGGACTAGTCATATGCCACATGGGTAGACAAAGGGTTAAGAATGTCAACATTCTACACCCATCCCACCTACCCCCATTCAACCTTCCATTCAAAACCTACCCATAGTCAATAGGCCGCCCCCCCTTCATTTTTTAATGTTTTTTTTTGTGTTTGTGGCATGCAATCCCAGCCCTTCAATCCCCATCCCTAGATCTAAGGGTGGACAATTGATTTGGTTGGAATAATATAAAAGATTGTATTTTTATGTGAAAATCAATGAAAATCAAAATTTTGTTGAATGAGCAAGAGCTAGCTGCGCCCCCAGCCCTCTCTCCTCTAGTTCTCCCCTTCCCAAGCCTCCATACTAGAGTGGTATCTCCTTTCCCCACCCTCCGGTGATCATCAGTGCCGCCGCCGCCGCCATTCGTGCCGCCATCGAGCCGCCGTTGCAGTTCTGTCCGCGCAGTACCACAGCAACTTCCACGAAATTCCCACCTCAGCCATGAGCTCACATCGAGCTGGGAATTTTACTGAGTGTTCCAGAGGTCAAGAACATCCCCTAAATTTTGGTTTGTCATTCAGATCCCGTTTAGTATTTTTAGATTTTCGTCCACTCTTCCACTTCTGTTCTGTCTGCTGTCTGTTTCCATTTTCATTCGCCCTGAGTTTTAGGTCTTAGGCCCACTTTTTGATTTTTGTTCATCCCACAAATTTTACTGGCGTTTACTTCCATCCACCCCTTCATCCACAATTTTTCTTAATTTTTGGTTCGTCCATCTCGTATTTTCTAAAAATCGTTCTCAGTCCCCTCTACAGTTCTGTCCACCTGTTCCCAGATCCGACCACCAGTTACTCCAAAAATCATATCAAATCACTCCCACCTCCAACTCCAATTCCCAAAATTGTCCCAGTTCCGTGGTTTGATTATCTACAACTTTGAAGAAGAGCTCAAAGTCCGAATCCCACTGTAAGTAGGCGGTCAACGGCCTTTTACAGGGATCTGATATGGTGATCTAAGATTTCTGGAGCAGTGGAGCAGAAGATTGAAAAATATCTAAGGCCCTGGTCCGCATAGGTTCAGAGGAATCCACTGGCCCTACGTTTGAGGATTTTGAGTCCTCTTTCCAACGGCACTGGTTTCGTCGCATTCCGGTGACGGGGCTGATCACAGCGGCCATTTTCGACCGAGCGTGCGCTGTAAAACAGCAGCAACCAGCCCGTGGGTAGCAATTCCGACGGGTACCGAACGGAGCCGCCCGGCCTCCGATCGCCGTTCCAGCGTGCCGCCAGCCCGGGGATTGCTTCTACCAGTGTCCCCACCACAGCGGTGACACCGGGTCCCACACGGCCCCTTCGGACAGAGCGTGGGCCCCACGGTCGTGATTACGCGTGTAGCCGAATCAACACACGAAGCTGCCCGTCATCCCGAATTTGGTCCTCCCGGGCCCATTTGTGTCGCCCTTTACCTCCCTGCGTGGAGTGGACATATTCCCATTGCTGTAATTATTGTGTGTTAAGTTCCCCGGGAGTACGAGTTTCGGCCGGGTCCGTCGTCCCCACCCCGAGCGCGTGGAGGTATCGCATTCGCTCCCTTACTTGGCATTTTGCTTAATTTTCATATATACTTACTTATGCCACTGCTAGAGAGCATGATAGGGTAATTAGCTCGCTTTCCATTTATATCACCACCACTGCGAGAGAGAGCGTTACCGTCCCGTGACCCGATCCGGGCACAAGTGAGAGCCGACCACCCTAGCTCACAGCCGGTTTCTCAACCGCGCACATCCGACGTTTCCCTCGTTAAGGGACGATCGCAAGCTTGTCGTGTCCGTGGTCCCGTCCCGCATCAATTTGGTATCAGAGCGAGTTGAGTCTAGGGTGTCAAAAAGAAAAAAAAAAGAGTGTCATTTACGTCTAGTCATTAGTCCGTTTAAGTCGAGTCTAGGATCATCATATTTCTAAAACACAAAAAAAATATTGTCTTTTTGCATTTACATCCCTTTACTGGGTATATCAAAAGGTGTTGTCCGAACGTTAGGCTACGCCTATCGGGAAGGCCGCACACTTGTGCGAGTGACCTTCGGGTCAATTATCTCTGCCACGTACCAAGTCTTGGTTTACGTCTAGGGTCCTTAGTGTGCATGCATTCCAACTTTGCATTACTTAGGGTCGTGTCTAGTGTCTTACCCAAATGGCCTTGCATATCCATTCCTAGGGATCCATTCCCGTATTTTGGCAACTATGGCCCACCCATGTTGACCCGTCCAAGGTGATAGGTCCGTGTCCGAGTACCTTCGGGCATATCATAAGTATTGGTTGGAACATGGCTTGGGAGAGGAGAGCAACACGGCCGCATTTCAGTTCCGGAGAGGTTTGCGCCTTCACTTCCAATTGGAATGCCTTATCCGCAATGCATTCTCTCTAGCGGAATCCTATACGGTCGCTCTAGTGGTCGAACCATTTGAGTCACACTTCTCTCGGTATGGTGGCTTTCGACAAGCATCCACCTCCCAGCCGCCTACACCATGGCCTTCACCACTCGAGAGAGTTCCAATGTCATCCATCTCTATTTCCGAATTTGATTCGGAATCCTCTCATTTGGAACCACCAAGGCCCGAGCCACCCGTATTTCTAACGGGTACGCTTTTCATAGCCGAGCCGCTTCTTAGTTGGCTCAAGGATGGCTTGGTCCCACCTCCCTTCCCATCAATGGACCCCACACTACCACTAGTGTCAAGCAACTCATTTCATACCACCTTCCGGTCTCGTCACTATGTGGACACATTGGATGACCTTCTTAAAGGGTTAGACCGGCAGTTGACCTTTACGCATCTTTTGGCCTGAGGCTTTGACCAACCCGCTAGTCTTAGCTTCACCCATCCGGCCTTAGGATCCATTACCTCCGTGTGCACCGTGGGGTGTGTCACCACGGAGATTCTTCGACTCCTCCCGATGCCGGCCGAGTCCGACTTCATTCTCTTTTGCCCAAGGGAGGAAGTTTATTTTCTTCACATGACCATCGTCCCGTTCACTATGGCGGATGAAGGTGACCATTCACACCTTCAAGAATTTCACGATTGGGACCGTGTCATGGAGGAACCCATCTCCCGGGGTCATACCTTCTTTGACCCTTTTGACCCCTCTACTAGTGAAGCTCCCGAGCTATCACATTCCCTCCACCTCTTCCAAGGAGTTCACTATTCCACCCATACCCCTTGGTCTATTCGGCAAGCCGTCTCTACATCTAGGGATGATGACGAGGGTAGTTTTGGATCTCCTACGCCTTCTTCACCCAAATCCCATCGGTCACCAATGCATGAGTGGTACATCTTAGGGTGTCTAGGAGTCCTCCCTTCCATCAACCATCGTGTACATCTAGTATATGCATGGCACATATTCGGGTGTCCTGGTCCGCCGTCACCCATGTACGGGTCAGACTAACAGTGTGCTTTTTCTTTGTGTGGTTTGTTTTGAGTGATTTGTTTGCATAGTTTGTGTGTCGTTTGTTTGTCTGCATGCGTCTTGTGCAAGCTCGTTGTCGTTCTCTTATGAGTAAGAGGCGAGTGGACTCACTTGATGAGTATTGGGTCGATTCTACATCTATACCCGGATCAGTCACCTATTGGGACTCAACGGTGATTCCTAGTAAGTCTTCGAGCTGCTTCCTTCCCTTTTGAGAGTACCCCATTCGGAGTGTCCACCTTTAGCCCACAGCAGTTTGTGCATATCGAGTATATATGGAATGAGCAGGTGACGGTCACTTGGAGTGGAGCGTACCCGCGTTACTTGGCACGGTGACGGATCCGCCGGAGTATTCGAGCATCCTTACCCCTACTCGACGGGGTCGAGTTCCTCCCACCCGGGGAGAGTTGATGGGAATCGATGTCGAACTAGTACTTCTCATATTGCATTTATATCCTTTAGTTTATTTTTTTATCCATGGGAAAGTATATGCACAATTGTACGGCTTTATCGGCCAATGCGTCACTCCCGTAGATTATGTGGGTTTCTATGTAATTTGCCTATGGGACCAGCAAGGGGGCCCTCAGCCCTTTCCCATTGGTCCACCTAGACCATGTGGGGCTGGTCAACCAGCCTAGGTGGCCTTCTAGATGAGTGGACTAGTCATATGCCACATGGGTAGACAAAGGGTTAAGAATGTCAACATTCTACACCCATCCCACCTACCCCCATTCAACCTTCCATTCAAAACCTATCCATAGTCAATAGGCCGCCCCCCCCCTTCATTTTTTATTGCATTTATATCCTTTAGTTTATTTTTTTATCCATGGGAAAGTATACGCACAATTGTACGGCTTTATCGGCCAATGCGTCACTCCCGTAGATTATGTGGGTTTCTATGTAATTTGCCCATGGGACCAGCAAGGGGGCCCTCAGCCCTTTCCCATTGGTCCACCTAGACCATGTGGGGCTGGTCAACCAGCCTAGGTGGCCTTCTAGATGAGTGGACTAGTCATATGCCACATGGGTAGACAAAGGGTTAAGAATGTCAACATTCTACACCCATCCCACCTACCCCCATTCAACCTTCCATTCAAAACCTACCCATAGTCAATAGGCCGCCCCCCCCCCCCCCCCCCTTCATTTTTTAATATTTTTTTTTGTGTTTGTGGCATGCAATCCCAGCCCTTCAATCCCCATCCCTAGATCTAAGGGTGGACAATTGATTTGGTTGGAATCATATAAAAGATTGTATTTTTATGTGAAAATCAATGAAAATCAGAATTTTGTTGAATGAGCAAGAGCTAGCTGCGCCCCCAGCCCTCTCTCCTCTGGTTCTCCCCTTCCCAAGCCTCCATTCTAGAGTGGTATCTCCTTTCCCCACCCTCCGGTGATCATCGGTGCCGCCGCCGCCGCCGTTCGTGCCGCCATCGAGCCGCCGCTGCAGTTCTGTCTGCACAGTACCACAGCAACTTCCACGAAATTCCCACCTCAGCCATGAGCTCAGATAGAGCTGGGAATTTTATTGAGTGTTCCAGAGGTGTCAAGAACATCCCCTAAATTTTGGTTTGTCATTCAGATCCCGTTTAGTATTTTTAGATTTTCGTCCACTCTTCCACTTCTGTTCTGTCTGCTGTCTGTTTCCATTTTCACCCGCCCTGAGTTTTAGGCCTTAGGCCCACTTTTTGATTTTTTTTCATCCCACAACTTTTACTGGCGTTTCCTTCCATCCACCCCTTCATCCACAATATTTCTTAATTTTTGGTTCGTCCATCTCCTATTTTCTAAAAATTGTTCTCAGTCCCCTCTACAGTTTTGTCCACCTGTTCCCAGATCCGACCACCAGTTACTCCAAAAATCCTATCAAATCACTCCCACCTCCAACTCCAATTCCCAAAATTGTCCCAGTTTCGTAGTTTGATTATCTACAACTTTGAAGAAGAGCTCAAAGTCCGAATCCCACTGTAAGTAGGCGGTCAATGGCCTTTTACAGGGATCTAATATGCTGATCTAAGATTTCTGGAGCAGTGGAGCAGAAGATTGAAAAATATCTAAGGCCCTGGTCCGCATAGGTTCAGAGGAATCCACTCACCCTACGTTTGAGGATTTTGAGTCCTCTTTCCAACGGCACTGGTTTCGTTGCATTCCGGTGACGGGGCTGATCACAGCGGCCATTTTCGACCGAGCGTGCGCTGTAAAACAGCAGCAACCAGCCCGTGGGCAGCAATTCCGACGGGTACCGAACGGAGCCGCCCGGCCTCCGATCGCCGTTCCAGCGTGCCGCCAGCCCGGGGATCACTTCTACCAGTGTCCCCACCACAGCGGTGACACCGGGTCCCACACGGCCCCTCCGGACAGCACGTGGGCCCCACGGTCGTGATTACGCGTGTAGCCGAATCAACACACGAAGCTGCCCGTCATCCCGAATTCGGTCCTCCCGGGCCCATTTGTGTCGCCCTTTACCTCCCTGCGTGGAGTGGGCATATTCCCATTGCTGTAATTATTGTGTGTTAAGTTCCCTGGGAGTACAAGTTTCGGTCGGGTCTGTCGTCCCCACCCCGAGCGCGTGGAGGTATCGCATTCGCTCCCTTACTTGGCATTTTGCTTAATTTTCATATATACTTGCTTATGCCACTGCTAGAGAGCATGATAGGGTAATTAGCTCGCTTTCTATTTATATCACCGCTACTGCGAGAGAGAGCGTTACCGTCCCGTGACCCGATCCGGGCACAAGTGAGAGCCGACCACCCTAGCTCACAGCCGGTTTCTCAACCGCGCACATCCGACGTTTCCCTCGTTAAGGGACGATCGCGAGCTTGTCGTGTCCGTGGTCCCGTCCCGCATCAGTCGGTGGATGGGGGGGCGGGGTTGCTCTTGGTTGGACTCGTAGTAGTGGGATTCATACTCCTCCTCCCAATTGGGAGAAGCCTCGTATACCTCAACTTCTTCTTCAACCCCAACTTGGGGTAGGAGATTAGTCTCCTCAATGAACAAACTGGATGCTCCCTTGGTGGGACTTTGGTTGGCGAAGTGCCCATTCCCAAGGCACCTAAAGCATTGCTGCCAGCTATGGTGTCTAGGGGTAGCTCTAGTGGGAGGGTGAGAGGGCCCCGGGTTGAGATGGTTGGGAGTGGGGTTGGGAGGGCCATTTGTGGGCCAAGAGGGAGGGGTCCCACTAGGTGGGGCTGCTCGAACGAGGGGAGCTCCCAAGGGAGTGGGAAGGATGCCCCGTTGAGGGGGTGGTGTGTTGGTCTGAGGCACCATGGACTTGGGGTCCATCACATGAGGAGGGGTCATTCGGGGATATCGAGAGAATTTCTCGACGTCCCGAGCTAGTTGATACGCTTGTTCTAGGGTGGTCACATGGCGCATGAAGAGCTCTTTTTATGTGGAATTGAAGCCCATTCCTAAACCGGGATAAGGTGACCGCATGGTCCTCTTGGGCTCCGCACTTGAGGAGGTAATAATCAAATTTCTCGATATACTCCATCACAGACCTCCCATCTTGGGTTAGAGCCTGCCATTCATCTAGGAGGGTTTGATGGTAGGAGGGGGGAACATATTTGAGCCTAAGTTGTTCTTTCATGCCACCCCACGTGGTGATAGGAGCTTGCCTTCTAACCATCCTTAACCCTTCAATGTTCAACCAATGGGTCTTGTCCAATTTGGTAAGTTGCATTTTGGCAAGCCGAACCCTCCTATCCTCAGACATAGGATACCAATCATAGTATTGATCTATTGAAGCCTCCCAATCCAAGTAGACACTCGGGTTGTAGGACCCATCAAAGGTGGGGGCATCAACTTTTACAAGCCTGAATAGGTGATCATCCGTGCTGTCCCGGAGGTTCCTATCATACCTCCTAGGGAGTGGATCCCTTCCATGCTCGGGTGGATGGTCGGGGTTTAATTCTCCCAGGGTTGGTTACTCATGTGGTAGAGGTGCCCTCCTATCATCCGCCCTTGGGGCGGGCCTATTTTCCTCCATGTGGTTGAGTCGGTCTGTTATGTCATCAAGCCGCCCTAAGACATTAGTAATGGCCTCCAAGAGGAAGGTGACTTGGTTGGAGAGCTCACTCTCGTTGGCAGCGGGGTTGCCTTGGGGATTGGGATCCATTGGAGGGTTTGAAGAAGATGGCTCGGGTTGGTAATGGGTCCCCCTACGTGTGCTCATGAAACAACCGGTTGGCTATGCATGGGTGTGAACCTAGGTGCGACCTAGAGTGAAAATGCCCAAGGACTAGACTTGTGGGTACAAGCCTATGACCGCTCTGATACCACTTGATGTGACACAGCCAGAGATGATGGGGGGGCGACCATGAAGACCTTGGACTTAAACTCGCAAGCATACAAGGTCGAGCATCGGACTCGCGTAAACGGCTCACTTGCGCGGCACACACTATCTCCCGACCATAATTGGGGGATGGTGATGAGGATCCGGGGTGGGACCCAATCATTCCAGGGACTTGGCTTTGCTTGGGTTGTACCCCCAAAGGGGTTGGGATTCCCAACTTGTGGGCAGCCAGTACGCCGTGGGCGCAGGTGTGGGGAAGCTCTCGTGTCTCACTCCGCGCTGGGCACACAATAAGATGAATATAGAGCGGGCGCTCAGCTCACCGTCCTACGGGCATTCAGAAGCGATACTAAACAAGTAAACCTCAACCAGAAAAGGAAGAACCAGACGCTCACCTGATCGGTGTGAAGACACCGATCCCGACTGAAGGCGTGAGCGAGTAGGGAAGCGTGGGTACGCGCCCGCACGCTGCGTCGATGTCGCTCTAACCTGAAATTGGGAAACATAGAACACTACAACTCACATAGGAGGCTGATCATGGGGTGGGGAAGTCAATTTTACAATCAACACTACCTCCACGCAAGGAGTGGCCTTCAGTCGGCCAAGCGTGAGGCGGGGAATTGACGAGACTCGAATCTGTCCGTGTTGACTTGGCAAGGACAGCAGGCTAAAGAAGACAGCGCCACGAGCTCCTCCGAGCTCTGCTGATGGTGGGACTAGTGCTGGAATGCCGCCTGGAGGCCAAGGAACCCCCAGTAGGAATTTGGGGCTGTTCGGGCTCCGAACGGGGCTGCTGCAACTTTGGGACCTGGGTCGGTCCGGACAGCTCCGATCTGGATCAGAGCAGTAGTGAGCTGTTGCAGAGGTTGACACGGGCTCCTCCAATCTCTGATGGAGACGAGACTGGCGCCGACGCGACCGTGGACAAGCTGGCGACGGACAGGAACAGATGGGGCTCCTTTCTGAGGTTGGAGGTGAGCGCAGTGGTCTAGAAAGCAGTGAGGGGTCCAATCTGGTCCAGGCAGGGACAACCGGCGCACATCGGGGAAGAAAGTCGGAACGGGGTGCTCCGGGATCCGAATGACCTCCTTCTTCTTGGAGCTGAAATAGGACTGAGGGAGGATCACTTTAGTTGAAGGGCTTGCCAAGAAACTCAGAGGAGCGGCTGTGGAAGCTTCTGCAACTTGTCTCAGCCTCCAGCCGGAGTCGATCTTGCGCAGCCTGGCGAGAACGGGCCTCCTACCCAACTCCGACCTCGGATGGGGGTGCATGACCACTCGTTGGAAAGCCGGTCCAGAGGAGAATCTCCAAATGCCAGGTTGGGTGCCAGAAGCTCCTTGAGGAAGGCGGGGGCGTCACTGCAACTGGATGTCCAATATGTGGCTATGTCTGCCTAGGTAGCAGCAAGAGGAAGAGATGGGAAATGGGGAAGATGAGGGGGGTAAATGGGGTGGAAATGGGTGGGGATTGTCCCTGGCTGAGAGGGGTTAGGGAGGGGGCAAACCAGGATAGGACAAGGAGGAAATGGTCTGTTAGAGGTGGTTCTTGCTAGGGGTGAAGGTGAGTTACGAATATTGGTGGTGGGGTAGGTTCAAAAGGGGTGGTGGAGTAGTTTGAATTCCTTTGTCCTAAAGGTGGTGGAGTTGTTAAGGGAATCTAGGAAAATTTGTGAAGGGATGTGATGGAAGGGGAAAGAAAGTCTAAAATGTGGGTGGGATGTGATGGGGGAGGTGTGGGAGTCTAAGTTGGGTGGGGGAAGGTGATGGGAGGGGGTGGAGAAGTCCAACTTGGGGGTCAGTTTTATACCTTGAGGCTAGAGGGTCCCCTTTGGAGGTTTGAATAAGGGAATGGGGAGAAGATTCTTGCTGAGGTGGAGGAGAGAGACGGGGGGAGTGAGGTGGAGGGGAGAGGAGTAGAGAGATGGGGGGCGCGCCCCTCTCTTGAGAGGCAGGGAGAGAAAGAGAGAGAGAGAGAGAGAGAGAGAGAGAGAGAGAGAGAGAGAGAGAGAGAGAGAGAAGAGTGGGGGAAATAGCCAAGGGGATTCTTTCTTTCAAATTTCATCCAAAAGTGCTTACATGGGGGAGAGAGGGGGCCTATTTATAGGTATCAACTCTTTCCATGACCAAAAGGCCCTTGCCAAATAGACAAAATACCAGGACTATCCCAGGGGGGCACCCATGGGCCTAGCCCACTAGTTGGGCCCAATTAGCTAATCTAATGGCCCAATAACCTAATGGACTGACTCAAATAAAGAAAGATGATACAAACATGACTCAAATAAAATGATAATTGCATGATATAAGACTCAATAATAAAGATAACATGTGCAAATCATAGCCGGTCCTCCTCAAAGTGGTGTAGGCGACCTGAGCCAGAGAAAGTGGCGTGAGATGTCCTCATCACTAGAGTCATATGATGTAATTTTTACTTTATTGAGTCATTGTTACGGGGGTTTTTATGCCGATGACCGGGATGAAGCAGGGAATACAGCGGGGAAGAAAAATACGGGAGTTTGATGTATCTTGGGTTTCCTCCTTTACGGTTGTATGCCCCTCACGGTGGTATCGGGCACTCTGCTCTTACGAAAAGTAGAAAGGGGTGGAATGGCACGGAAATATCGGAGTGTAGGATAACTAGATAGGGTGCGGAGTGCTAGTTGATGTGACACCACCTATGGACCTATTTTGCAAGCATTCAAGTTTGAGGGGCGGACTCACACTAGCGAGCTCACCCGTATGGCGCACACTAGTGCCCGATGGCGACTATGCGATGTTGGAGAGGGTCCGAGGCGGGACCTTGAGACTCCAATGGTTGGCTAGCTTGGGGAGAACCCCAAATGGACCTAGGATGCCCAAATCATGAGCGGCCAACACACCAAGGGTGTGGGTTAAGTGGATTCTCTCACAACTCGCCCGCGGTGGTCACTCAACTTGGTGGCAATTTAAGATCGGACACTCTCTTACCGCCGACGGAGTAACTATAGCAATACTAAGCTAAGCAAGTCCATTACAGCAATGAGAGATGTTCAGGAGCTCACCTAGCCGGCGTGAAGATGCCGACTCCGGCCGGAGACGAGGGCGAGCGGGGAGGCGAGGGTATGCACCCGCACGCCGCGTCGATTGAAGCTTCAAACCTGCGACTTAATAATGACATGAACTACACCCCATGCAAGGGGGGGAGATCTCGGGGTGGGGGTTATGTGAATTACAGCCAAAACTACCTCCGCGCAGGGAGGGGCCTTCAGTCGGCCAAGCGGGGTGGGGAATTATGAAGAAAACTCGACGTTCGGATTGATGCCAGTTCTGCCAATCTTCAGAATGACTGGACAGGGGTGCGGTGATGATGCCGCCACAAATTCCACAGAGCTCAGAAACTGATGAGACTTGCGCCAAAAGCTTCCCAACGGACCAAGGATGATCTCTGAATTTTTACTGAGCTTGTTAAAATCGTTGTTGGCTGGGGCAGAGTCTGGAACCGGACTGACTGGTTCTGCCTCTGTCTAGTGCAGAACAATGTGGCCTGTTGCAGAGGGTTCCATGATCTCTACCAAACTCTGATTGAGACGAGACTTGAACTGTTGGAACTGTGGTCAAGTCTTCTTTCTGTCGGTGCCAACAGCGGGGTCGGCAGATGTCGGAGAAGACCGGGGCGATCAGATGAGTAGAGGGGTGTTGGTTCTGGATCCTGTAAATTGACCTGACACACTTGGAGTAGAAAATTCGTAACTTTAGATGCCAATGTCCAAATGCAGCTCTGCTTCTTGAGGATGAAAGAGGACTTGAGAGGGAAGAATTCTTATGAAGAACACTTTATCTGAATCCCAAAAGGTTCGCCGTGGCCGAGCTCCCACTCTCGCTCTGGTTCTCTGCCTGGGGTCTTCTGCGCAGTCGAGGGAGAACGGCTTCTATGGACAGCTCCGACCTCGGATGTCAACGAAACCACCTCGCCTTGAAAGCTCTCTGGATGACCTTTCTAGAGATGTAGGACTTGACACCTGGAGGACCAGGGAGCGGCCGGACCCGATGCAATCTTTAGGACCCAACTCTGCTGCCTGCGACCTGCTATCTGAAACTGCAAACTAGCAAGAATAAAGGGAGTGGAAGGGGGTTAGCTAGGCTTGTGAATGATGGCTGAAGGTATAGGGAGAGGGGGAGGACGTGGCTAGGGCTCCAGGAGGTCAGGAGTGGCAGTGGTGGAAGGAGAGGGGGGGATGGAACTGCTAGAGGTGGAGATGGGGGAGTGGGTGTGCACAAGAGAGAGGGTGAGAAGAGAGGAGGGGGAGGAGGGCGACCAGACCAAGGGGGGTCTGGTTTGGGTCGACCTAGGGTGTGGGAGGGATGGGAGAGGGGAGGGAAATTCGAATTTGGGCTTTGGGAGGGGTTAATTCAGCCTTGGGAAGGTGGAGAGGTGCCTAGGGAAGTGGTGGTGGTTGGGAAGTAGGGTTTAGATTGGTGGAGGGTTGTTGGGACTAGATGGAGAGTAAAGGAGGGTTGTGGGAAGTTGTGGGGAGTTATTGGAGGTAGGTGGGGTTGGAAGTGATTGAGAGGGGGGGAGGAGAGAGAGAATGGGGTGAATTCTTCCCCTTGAGAGAGAGAGAGAGAGGTAAAGAGAGAGAGAGAGATATTGAGAGAGAAGGCTAGAGGGATTTGGAGTATATCTGGAATTCAATATTCATGCATAAGTTCTTACAAATGAGAGAGGGGTGGGGCTATTTATAGACTCCACACTTTTCCTAAGACCAAACTGACCCTGACAAGCTAACTAATGACCAAACAGTCCAAGGGAGGGGCGCCCCTCGGCCTAGTCCAATGGTTTGGGCCCATTAACTAATCATACCAACATAATGACTTCAAGACTTAGGAAAATGACTCAACAACCTAGGTACATGACTCAAATAAAGGGAAAATTACATGATATTGACTCAAAGAAAATGTGAAGATTACATGACTAGACTCAGAAATACATGACTAACATAGTGGCGCTTGCCGACGAACAATCCGAGTCCGGAGAAAATGTGGAGGGGCAAGGGATGCCCTCATCATACCCCCGGGGTGGGGAAAACTTGACCCCGTCAAGTATGGGTCCACCAGGGAAGTAGTATATCGAACTGCGGCTCTGGGCGATCCACGATCTCCATACTCAACCCGCGACCATAGTCGGGGAACGGCGCTTCAGCTCGACAAAGTGGCTCGGTCATACCCTCATGCTGGCGATGGGATCTTGCTTGCCTAGTATTGCCGCTGTGTGCTCACGTCGGGATCTCAGGCTATTTGTGGTGGCACTCCGAGGGTGTCTCTCACAAGGGTAGGTGTAAGCTCGAGGCACTCACTAGGATCCACCGCGGTGCCCTTAGAGCGTGCTGGATCCGCCACATGAGAAATGGGGAGAATCCCAAAACCCTTTTGAAAGTTCAACCCATAAGCTTGGTTGCCAAAGCCACTCGGAACTTGGCAAGGTCCAAGTCCTCGTGCCCTCAGATTGGAGGTGACCCTAAAGTAGAGCCACTCCAAAGCCATCATCGCCAAGTTGTCAACTTGGAACTCAAAGTGGTGCTTAGGAGTTTGTGCTCGTTTCTTGTGAATCCCACCGCTTGCTGCTTGATACTTACTTGAATGCATATGTCATGTGCTATGATGCGGTGTGAGTTGACAATGTATGGTATGCAAAGGTGGTCCAGGGCAACCACATGTAGACCTATCATGCATTGATGTTATGAAGACTTTGAATGTCTTGGGAGGACCGGGGCATCCATAGGTGTCCCTTTCATGTGTGAGTGTGATGAGTGCCGGGGGACCCGGACATCCATGAATGCTCCTAACATGCTTAAGATTTATGATGAATGATGGTGGACCATTACAACCAAATATTGACCACTCATGTTTTCTTCTTGACATGTGGGTGATATGAATGAATGGACCCGACTTTCTAATCATGTCAAGTGGGGTGGTATGCCTAAGCACATGCATTTCAATCCTAGTGATGACTTCTATGTGCATAGGTGTGGGGTGGCCCTTGAGCTTCCATTCGTATGAGTCAAAGGGATCTAAGAATGGAGACATCATGGAGTGGGGCCATCTATCAATCCCATTGTGTATGTTGCCTATGGTCAAGGCTTCTTTGGTGTAACCCAATTCTAGGAAGGGAAGGTTTTGGGTTATCATGGGTGGTAAGGGTAGGGTAAGGTAGGTGGTGAATAAGGTGAGTGGGTTACATGGAGATCTAGGCTCCCATAGAAAAGGGTCAAAGGGATCATGGTAAGGGTCACCTTGGTAGGGGTACTCTATGCTCTCATGATCCTCGAATGGTGAGTCATCCTCCTTAATAATTGGGCCAAGGTTGCTAATTGGTTGGCCGATCAAAGCACTTGGGATCTCAATGGTTGGGGAGTGGACTAGGATAGGTTCTTCCTCCATGGGAAGAAGGAGGATGATCTCACTAGTAACTTGGCCATTAGTGTAGATGGAAGTGATGGAGCCAATGGTGGGATATGCTAGGTTAATGGTGTTAGTCTCGGACGGCCTCATGGCTAGCATATTGGTCAAGTGAATTTGCCAATGTAGGTAGTTCACTAAGTCTCCCAAATCTTCCACACAATAGGAAGTTTGATAAGTGACATGTGGCTGAATGGGAATGATTTGGGATTGATATCCCATGGGTAGGTGAACTAGGAATGGTGAGACCTTTCTTGAGCCATTGGAGTATGGACTTATCTATGGTGAGGTTGGGTGTCTCTAGAGGAGCTAGGCTAGAGGTGTGTGAGTTGTTTGGCCTTTGGATTTCCTCTATGTTGGGAGGTGGATTTGGATGGGCATCCTTCTCCACTTGGGTGGGTGTATGGGTTGCAACTTCTATTGCTAATGGAGTAGGGGGATTTATGGTGGGTGGTTTGGTGATAGCTAGCGTATGACACACCCGGGGTGGTGAACAAGCATGGACTTGGGTTGGGATAGGAAGGGGAAGTAGAGGAGGCCTAGGTTGGGGAAAGATTGGTGTAGGAAGTGGGAGGTGGGTTGGGTGAGGGGTTTTGGGTTTGGGGGTGGTGGCCATTATGGGCCTCGGTGGAGGCGTGGATACGGGGTCCAATTGGGATTGTGGACATATGGTTGTGGTGGGAGTTTGTAGGTAGGGTGCTGGTGTGGTGGTTGGGGTGGGATTGGTGGGAAGTGATGTGGAATGGGGAATTAGGGTCATGGGTTGGCTAGGTGGGGATGAAGGAGTTGGAGTGCTCCTTAGGTCTTGGTGATTTGAGTATGAGGGGGAAACATATCTAGCCCTAAGTTTCTCCTTCATGTCCTTCCATGTGGTGATGGGTGCTTCCCTTCTAAGTATTCTTAGCCCGACAATTTGCATCCAATAAGTTTGAGCTTGTATGGTTAGTTGCATTTTGGCGACCCAAGCCATTTTATCCTCGGACATGGGATACCAAGTGAAGTATTGGTCCAATGCCGCTTCCCAATCTAAATATTCTCTAAGAGAGGTTCCATCAAAGGCGGGAAGTGGGTGGGGGACTAATCTATCAGCTACCCTTGGGGTGGGCTCATTGTCACCTAATCGGGTAAGTTGGCCTTTTATGCTATCTAGGCACCCAAAGGTATTGTTCATAGCTCCCATGAGGTATTCAACATGGCTGTGGAGGTCATGTGTGTTGGTGATGGGTCTCTCTTGGGGTTTTGGACTCATGGAGAGGGACGATGGGCAAGGTTGGTATGAGGCGGCCATACTAGTGGATAAGAATGATGCAACCGAGGATTCTAAATGCATAGACACACCCTAGGACCAACTTGTGGAGAGACAAGTTGTGAACTTGCTCTGATACCACTTGATGTGACACCACCTGTGGACCTATTTTGCAAGCATTCAAGTTTGAGCGGCGGACTCACACTAGCGAGCTCACCCGTATGGCGCACACTAGTGCCCGATGGCGACTAGGCGATGTTGGAGAGGGTCCGAGGCGGGACCTTGAGACTCCAATGGTTGGCTAGCTTGGGGAGAACCCCAAATGGACCTAGGATGCCCAAATCATGAGCGGCCAAAACACCAAGGGTGTGGGTTAAGTGGATTCTCTCACAACTCGCCCCCGATGGTCACTCAATTTGGTGGCAATTTAAGATCGGACACTCTCTTACCGCCGACGGAGTAACTATAGTAATACTAAGCTAAGCAAGTCCATTACAGCAATGAGAGATGTTCAGGAGCTCACCTAGCCAGCGTGAAGACGCCGACTCCGGCCGGAGACGGGGGCGAGCGGGGAGGCGAGGGTATGCACCCGCACGCCGCGTCGATTGAACCTTCAAACCTGCGACTTAATAATGACATGAACTACACCCCATGCAAGGGGGGGGGGATCTCGGGGTGGGGGTTATGTGAATTACAGCCAAAACTACCTCCGCGCAGGGAGGGGCCTTCAGCCGGCCAAGCGGGGTGGGGAATTATGAAGAAAACTCGACGTTCGGATTGATGCCAATTCTGCCAATCTTCAGAATGACTGGACAGGGGTGCGGTGATGATGCCGCCACAAATTCCATAGAGCTCAGAAACTGATGAGACTTGCGCCAAAAGCTTCCCAACGGACCAAGGATGATCTCTGAATTTTTACTGAGCTTGTTAAAATCGTTGCTGGCTGGGGCAGAGTCTGGAACCGGACTGACTGGTTCTGCCTCTGTCTAGTGCAGAACAATGTGGCCTGTTGCAGAGGGTTCCATGATCTCTACCAAACTCTGATTGAGACGAGACTTGAACTGTTGGAACTGTGGTCAAGTCTTCTTTCTGTCGGTGCCAACAGCGGGGTCGGCAGATGTCGGAGAAGACCGGGGCGATCAGATGAGTAGAGGGGTGTCGGTTCTGGATCCTGTAAACTGACCTGACACACTTGGAGTAGAAAATTCGTAACTTTAGATGCCAATGTCCAAATGCAGCTCTGCTTCTTGAGGATGAAAGAGGACTTGAGAGGGAAGAATTCTTCTGAAGAACACTTTATCTGAATCCCAAAAGGTTCGCCGTGGCCGAGCTCCCACTCTCGCTCTGGTTCTCTGCCTGGGGTCTTCTGCGCAGTCGAGGGAGATCGGCTTCTATGGACAGCTCCGACCTCGGATGTCAACGAAACCACCTCGCCTTGAAAGCTCTCTGGATGACCTTTCTAGAGATGTAGGCCTTGACACCTGGAGGACCAGGGAGCGGCCGGACCCGATGCAATCTTTAGGACCCAACTCTGCTGCCTGCGACCTGCTATCTGAAACTGCAAACTAGCAAGAATAAAGGGAGTGGAAGGGGGTTAGCTAGGCTTGTGAATGATGGCTGAAGGTATAGGGAGAGGGGGAGGACGTGGCTAGGGCTCCAGGAGGTCAGGAGTGGCAGTGGTGGAAGGAGAGGGGGGGATGGAACTGCTAGAGGTGGAGATGGGGGAGTGGGTGTGCACAAGAGAGAGGGTGAGAAGAGAGGAGGGGGAGGAGGGCGACCAGACCAAGGGGGGTCTGGTTTGGGTCGACCTAGGGTGTGGGAGGGATGGAAGAGGGGAGGGAAATTCAAATTTGGGCTTTGGGAGGGGTTAATTCAGCCTTGGGAAGGTGGAGAGGTGCCTAGGGAAGTGGTGGTGGTTGGGAAGTAGGGTTTAGATTGGTGGAGGGTTGTTGGGACTAGATGGAGAGTAAAGGAGGGTTGTGGGAAGTTGTGGGGAGTTATTGGAGGTAGGTGGGGGTCGGAAGTGATTGAGAGGGGGGGAGGAGAGAGAGAATGGGGTGAATTCTTCCCCTTGAGAGAGAGAGAGAGAGGTAAAGAGAGAGAGAGAGATATTGAGAGAGAAGGCTAGAGGGATTTGGAGTATATCTGGAATTCAATATTCATGCATAAGTTCTTACAAATGAGAGAGGGGTGGGGCTATTTATAGACTCCACACTTTTCCTAAGACCAAACTGACCCTGACAAGCTAACTAATGACCAAACAGTCCAAGGGAGGGGCGCCCCTGGGCCTAGCCCAATGGTTTGGGCCCATTAACTAATCATACCAACATAATGACTTCAAGACTTAGGAAAATGACTCAACAACCTAGGTACATGACTCAAATAAAGGGAAAATTACATGATATTGACTCAAAGAAAATGTGAAGATTACATGACTAGACTCAGAAATACATGACTAACATAGTGGCGCTTGCCGACGAACAATCCGAGTCCGGAGAAAATGTGGAGGGGCAAGGGATGCCCTCATCACTAGTTGATTTCTCGACAATCACTTATGGAACCAAGAGTTGACCAGGGGAAGTGTCGCCAGGACGCGGCACGTGGGCTCGAGAGATCGGGCGACATGTGGATAAAAGGGGTTCCACGGGTGCGAGTGCGCAGGCAATTGTGGGAATCATGTACTGGACATCTTTCCCCACCGACCGCAAGCAATCGGTGTTTATTTACATCGAATTGGATCCAAACACCTTCGTTCTGTGTTGAAGAAAAGTTTGTATGTGTGTGAAGCCATGGGTAGAGGGTCGGGAGCATTCTGCAGTTGTGGGTGCACTTTCGACTGGGAGGTGTTTGCTGGGGTCAGGGATATTTTACACACGTGCTGAGTGGTGTAGGTAGAAAGCTGGGGCTCGCGTATAGGCGCTTGTATTCAACTTGTTTGGTGTTGTATGAGAGCCACACGGGCCTTACAAATGGGATGAGGGGGCCGAAGTACAATGGGCGCAAGCCGCGGGACAATTCTGACACGTGGGTCGGTCCCCGGGTCAGAGCGTAATAAAGTGGATATCCAAGTGTTTTACAGAGGCTCTCCATGAGGAGATTGAGACAAGTCCGATGGCCTAGGTGGCAGGGGCGGTCGTGGGCTGGCGCCTAATGGCGGTTGGACGTGGCTCGAAAATGAGCTGTCGGGTCTGGGCCTCGGAAGGCAAATGTCATCATGCTGGGAAGTTGAGGCCGGCCCTGAGAATATTGTTCCCGGGCCAGTGGTCCAGCTAACTCGAGTCATCAATCAGAGCGGTCGGCGGCAAGGCTCGGGGCTAGCGGTGGGCACGCGGTTCCGCATCGGAAGTAGGTGCGGCATCATGGCGTGTGCATAGCCACCGTGGGTTGTTACACACGGGCGGACCTAGGATGCGTGTGTATTCACTGCTGTCATAACGCCTTACGTCCGACGAGAGTGGATAGGTGTGCGATGGCTAGACGCCGCATGAGGGAAGTACGTGTGACATAGCCTCGGCGCGTACAAGCCGATCAACAAGCCAACGACGCGCGCACTTAGCTCCTCGTGTCCTCGACCCTTACTAGATGCCTGCGGAGGAACTCCAAGGGTGCAGCAGTTAGGTCGTGGGTCTCATGTTGCTGTATGCCTTGTTCTTTTTTGCCCCTTGAGCTTCTAAGGGGTGGAATTTATAGGAAGTTGAAGGGGCAGGGAAGGGTTTAGGCAGACCAAGTTTAGGGCTAGGTTTGGTCCGGGTAAACCCTTAGAAAAAGGTTTTTTTTTTTTTTACGAAGTGGGGGAGGGAGGGTTTAGGCGGACCAGCACAAGGGGCTGGTCTGGTCTGCCTAAACCCCTCCCCCAAGGAGGGTTTAGGCGGACCAGCCCAAAGGGCTGGTCTGGTCCACCTAAACCCTCCACGGAGGGGTTTTTTTTTATTAAAAAGAAACTTTTTTTTTGGTTTGGGATGGGTTTGGGCGGACCAGCCTGGGGGGGCAGGCTGGTTCGCCTAAACCCACGGGGTTTAGGTGGAATGGGCATGTGCTGGGGTTTTTTTGTTTAAAAAAAACCTTTTTTTGTTTAGTGGGGGTTTAGGAGGGCCAGCCTGGGGGGTGAGGCTGGTCAGCCTAAACCCTCCCCCGGGGGGGTTTAGGCAAACTGGAGAGGGAGAGAGAGGGGGGCGGTCCCACCTCTATAAAAATAGGGTTTTTCCTATTTTTTTGTTCTAATTTGGCTAAGAAGAAGAGGACAAAAGGATACGTGGCTCGAACTGGTTGGCTGGAGACTGTGGAGGTTGACTTGCGTGCTTCCGCATGAGTTCAGGCTTCGTTCTTCGTGACTCCTTTTCACGTACGGGTACGCTAGTGAACCTTGCATGAATTTCATGAATGGGGAATATGAACTGAGAGCAGCGGGGACTGGGGATGGTCGTGGGGCCACTGGGGTGGTAGGAGGGTGCGCTCCCCAAGGGAGTTCACCCTCCCCAGGGCGCGGTCGTGCCCGGGGTGAACTCCCCTCCGGGCGAGTCGCGGCCCCGAGGAATGGCCCTCGGGGGTCTTCTTTGGTTGTCTGGAGGTGTCCTATGAAGGAAAAAGGGTTCTGGGATACTGGGATTAGCCCATGGGGGTTGTTATTGTGAAGTTGAACTTGCCGCTCGCAAGGTGTTCAGGTAAATGCCTCACACACCCCGGGTTGTCGAACGGCCCGGGTAGCTGGCTGAGGGGCCTTGGAATGGGCCTTGGGCTGAGGATATGAGCTCGGGGGAGTGGGGAAAAGGCTTCTTGGGTACGTGGGACTGGCCTCGTGATGCATGCCGCGTTTCACGGTGGGCTGGCAGAGTGGCCCCGGGTTGGCCCGGGAGCTAAAGATAAACGGCTTGTCGCCGCATGTCTAAGGGTCGGGGATGGTTCCGACTTGTTGAAGGGTCGTTCTAGGACCCGACTAGTGTCCTGGAGTCATGGGTTGACCCACGGTTCGCTGTAAAAGAGCTGGGATATACGTGCCCACAAGGTGTTCGGGGATACGCCTGACACATGCGTGTGAGTCGTATATAGGCACTGCGGGCCTCCAAAGCCTGTGGTTGACTTAGATGAGTCTTCCTTTGACCTTGGAGGGCTGAAGGAAGGCATCTTGGGGTGGGCACTGGCCTTGTTGCTGGGTGCCGCGTGGCACGACTTGTAGTCGGGGTGCCCCCGGGTTGGCCCGAGTGGCCGTGTAGAATGCCGGAAAAATCCGCCACCGAGTGATCGGGGGTAGTCCCAACCAATTATTGATGTCACCGTATCTCACCGCTAACTAGCTAGGACCCCTGGTAGGGCTGAGCAAGTCATAGGAGAGGCTGGGTAGTCCGTGCCTTAAAGGTATTCGGGGATATTCCCGAACCCTTATCCTTTAATATTTACTGGGAAATTATCTGGGTACAACAGTCATCCTATGTACTCTTCATTTTTATTAAGTCTAGTTAGTCAAAGAGTCAAGAGTCCATATCATGTACTTGAATATTATTCAATAAAGTGAAGTTTTGAGTATATCATCTTGTGCATTCCCTTTTATGTGTGAATGTGTTAGCACTCTGAATATATTGCTCGCTTGCGACGTACTAGCCGGTTGTTCATGTTCCCGAATATCTTCCGTTGTACTTATATCTCGAGGCATGACATAGCCAGTCATTCATTCAACATGTGATTAGCAGTTTTGTGGTTTTTAATTTCTTGTTCAAGACTGGCCAACTTATCTGAATTATCCAGGGTCACACACTTACCCTTTTCAAATGCAATTAATCTGTCAGACAATGCAGTGTTCAGCTGATTTAGTTTCTCAATCTCTTTTATTAGTTCTTCATTTTTCTCTTTGAGTTTATCATGCTGAATCAATTCATTTATTAAAATCTGATCCTCATAAGATGATTCACGTTTGTGTTTAGTTTCAGATTTTTCCATGTTTTTCTGCAGTTCCGCATTCACTATTCTGACAGCATCAAATTTCTCAAAAATCAAATTATTCTCTTCTTCAAGTTTCTTGAGTTTCTCTTCATTTTCATCAATGTATTGTCTGAGAGCTCCATTTTCAGATTTTATTTGTTCTAGTTCTGAACTGACTATGTCATGATTTTTCATTTGTTTTCTAAAAATATCATTTTTAGTTTTCAGTATTTCAACATCTTCATTTTCACAACTAGTGCTCATGACAACATTTAATTTCTTCTTCAGAGATTTATTCTATTTTCTTAATCTTTCATACCACTCAGTCAATTCAACATATGCATTTTCCCAATCTTATAGAGAGTAATTTTCAAATGGATTACTTACCTCCTTGTCATTCTCATTTTGATCACTGTTGTGATCACTTCCATCAACCATCAGACATCTGTCCTCCTTTTTCCCATTGACAGCCGTTAATTTGTCCAATATGTCTTTAGCAGTTCTACAAGCAGAAACATAAGGAAGTATGTCAAAATCAATGGCAACTTTCATCAAATGTAGAGCATTAACATTATAAATGTTCTTTGATCTATGATCGTCAGTCCACTTAGATTTATCCTTAGGCAATTTGTGTGGACCATGTGAGATTAACTTCCATAACTCAAGATCAATCGACTTAACAAACTTACGCATGCTGCTTAGCCAGATGTTAAAATTGGAACCATCAAATATGGGTGGATGAGCCATAGAGATCAAATCAGAATATGAACCTAAAAATGATAATGCACCAAATTAGCAGGATCATCTCTGCAGATTGTTGAATCTGAATCAATTAGAGACCCGCTCCAATACAAATTGTTAGGTGCAATATGGAATCTAGAGGGGGGGTGAATAGATCCCCTACAAAAATTATGCTCAATTAAAATACTGACCCAACCCAATTCATATTAGAAGGAAACTAACACTGCAGACTCTACAATCTACTCACTGATCAGGTCTTAGCACACTAGTAAACAACGACTTTCCACAGATATACTCAAACTGCAGTATGCTACCAATTGAGAACAGCTTGACTTACCAAGCAATGTGCTAAACGGATTAAAGATTCAAGTACAACATAGTAAAGCATATAGCAATTCACACTGAATATGTATCAACCCATACAAGATAGATCTCGAACACTTAGCACACGATGAAATCACAAAGCAAAACCAACTCACACACCAACTTGCGAAGGAGGTAGAGGATAAGGAATGAACATGCAAAGCAAACCACAGTAGACAAAGATTTTTAGGTGGTTCGGTCAGTAACCCATAGACCTACGTCCACCCCTCACTCAAACAGAGTGAGGTTTCCCTTGCAAAAGTAAGACTACAGACTCAATCTGCAACAGACGTTGCCTAACAGCTTGAACCAAGGGAAACAAATCCCTTCTCCCTGATCTTACAACCCGTAAGACCAGACCCACTACCACTGGTAGTGACCGGGCGAACCAATCCTGCCTTCCTCTGATACCACAGAGGGACCCATGCTTACCAACCTGATGAACACACCCCTGATTCTACCCCAGTAGAATCAGTGACACTGCTCTAAAGCAGCACACGAGGAACCCACCTTGCACTCTGGTATACAAACCAGACCGTGACCTGTTAAAACTGATCACACCTCTGATGAGTGCAATAATGCACCACCGGAGAAATACATAGCGAACTAAATCAAAAGAAAACCAAAAAGAATATAGCTCCACAGGTGCAGGGCAGTTTTGGATTTGATCCACGAACTGATGAACTCAACAGATTTTTTATTGGAACTCTTGGCTGCACTTTATTGCTTCGATCTGGACTCTCTCTCTCTAACTCTCTCTTTCTCTTCTTCTTCTTTTCACAACCTTCTCTCTTAGATCTTCTCTCTGATTCTTCTCACAGCTTCTCTCTCAGATTTTTCTTCTAATGCTCTTTTCTCGCTCTTTTTTTTCAGCCCTTTCAGCCACTCTCTTCGAAGGGAAGAAGCCTTCCTTTTATAGAGCAGGGGCTCCGAAATTCTTCTAGATAAAGTAGTCTTCATTTTGCTAATTTCCTATTTGTCCAGGTGGTAGGAGAATATTCTCTTCAGAGGCCATGTCAGATGACCTTGGATTACGTGCCAAGAGCTTGGTCTTCGAACCTGAGTGTGAAGCTTTCATGGCAGACACGAGATTTAGCTATATGAGCTATTTGTTAACCTTACGAGATATTTTTCACTCCTATCATCTATTTGTCACCTTTACCGTGTATTTGTCACCCTTATTCGCCTAAGTCGTCGCCTTTGCTGGACTTGTTCTACCTTCGACTGTCGCCTTACCTATTTGTCACCACTAGCGGCTTCTTTGTTGCTGCTATCTTCTATTTGTCACCGATGCTGACCTATTTGTAAGCCTTAACACCCTTTTTGTTTCCCTTGTTGTCTATTGCCTTTGTAAGCCATTTGTTGCTGATATCGTTTATTTGTCTTCCTTGACTTCTTCAGCTGACAAAGTCTTCTGGCAAACTGTTGAGTCCAAGGTTTGACTGCATTGACTCCAAGTTATGTTGACTAATCCACGAGGGCTATCTTGCTGTTGACTTTGGACTTGGCTTGATGGCGTTGACTCTTCAAGATGTAGCATTGACTTTGTTGACTCTGGGGCTTGGAGACTTTGATTGCTTGACTATGTTGACTGCATTGGCTTGAGGTTGACTAGAGTTGACTATGTAGTCAAACGGAATTGGATCTTCTTCATCATCTTCATACTTTTCACTCATGTTCGCCTTTTGTTGCCTTTAAGACCTATTCTTCAGCCTTGCGGAGCTATTTGTCACCGTTAGTTACCTTTTTGTCACCGCCAGGGACCTATTTGTCACCCTTATTTTTCTTCAGCTGGAGGGTGACTTTGGCGTCGACTCTATTGGCTTCTCGAGTCGACTCCACTTCATGAAAAACTTCTTCTTAGCCGTTTATCTCCCGTCCAAGCTATTTGTCACCTCTATGGACTTATTTGCCACCCGTAAGAGATTATTTTACACCCTTAACTGTAGGGCTTGTCTGGTGACCACGGTTGAGCTCAAGTCGACTCAAAGTGCTACTGAAGTCGACTTTGCCTTCATGAAACCTTCTTCTTTGGTCATTTCTCAACACTGTGAATCTTGGAGTGATTGCATGAGTGTCTTCATGAAACTTCATCAACTCCATTACTACCTTCTACTGTTAGCTTGTTGTCCAACATGTTCTTCACAAATTCAATGATGCACATACTTCTACACATGATAGAATCATGACGAGATCAAAATAATCAAGGTCATAACATCATCAAGATATAAAATCAAAGCACCAAAACCAATGCACCAAATGCACCAGAGCACAGAGTCATAGATGAGTCATAATGTTTGACATCATCAAAATCACATGGACACAACAAAAACTACACTAACATTTTCCCTTTTAGTGTGGTTGGAACATGTAATAAGGGAACCACGACAATGCCAATCAAGCCAAGAGAGTACACTGAAGGAAATCTGCTTCATTTTCAAAAAATGTCCAATACATTCTATTGATTACAAAATCTCTAGGGGCATACCCCCAGTGTACAAATCAGCCATATATCTAATCTCCTCCATCACTCTGCTCCTCGTCTGGGCGAGGTCGGCTGCGCAGGCTGCTCACCTCTTCATCATCTCGGTCTCGTCGCTCCCCTGACCTTGGAGGTCGAGAAGGCCCTGAGGCCACCTATAATGACCCAGCTTCCCGAGTACCGGAGACCAGATACCACTAGGACCCTGAGACGCCACCCAATACCTGATGAGGCTCCGAAAGGGTTGGGAAAGAGGCTGTGGGTGCATAAAAATCAACAATCACACGCCCATTTTGAAAAAATAATTACATTAAGTCAAAGCAAGATTTACATCATCAGAGTGTTATAATTATACATTAGTCCAAAAGTGCAAAGCACAAGTCCATAATTATACAAGAATCAAAAGAGAACAACTACACGGGGCATACCCCTGAGTAGACCACGCTGGCACTACGACTGGCCGCCAAAACCACGCGGGAAACCAGACGACGGTTGCACCTCACCTGAAAAACAAAGGGTAAGTCTCATTTCATTGACTCAGTAGGGGTCCATCAGATCCCTACCTCGCAGCTAAAAGTGCAAGAGAAACAGTTAATAGCAAAGGAATAACTAACTAGCATGCAACTTTAACAATTAAAGGAAGTTGTACAGGAATAGCAATTTAAAGAAGATAGCTAATACGAATAATTCATGCTAACTATCACATAATTCCACATAGGAATCATTCGATCACCATTAGAGTCAAATTTCCATAGACCAAGTGACGAGAGAAAGAAAAACCACTAGAAGAAAGACCAGAAGCATCCACTGACGACTTATACTGCGTCTCAGGTGTCTCCCACTCGCCTCGAACACGGTAACTGAGACACCGTCACTATAACCAAAGAAAGGGACCAGTCAGGGTTACGCTCGTCAGCACAAGTCCAAGCCCCTAACTACGTGTGCATGCATAAGCTCAATGCCTTGAGCCAGACCTCTAGCTAGTTTTCCCCCAAGTAGGACGCTACTGCAAAGCAAGGGGCCCCTGGAAACTAGCCTAAAAACCAAACACCGGGACTACCCCGCCACCTCTCCTCGGTGGGCCGACTCTAAGGGTCGTCGGGCTACGACTAGTGGGTCAGTCACAAAGGAAAGAGAAGTTGACTCAAAATGGATCATAAATATACATTTCAAACCTTTATAGCACATAAAAATACTAAAGGTATGACCCTAAACACACGACTAAACAATCACGGCGGAAAAACCTGCTGGGGTACCCTAGCGGTCCTCCGCTAAAAGACATCAGTGGTCCTCATTGGACCGCTAACAGGACTATAGCGGTCGCTCGAGGGACCGTTACCCCTCCACCACCTCAACTTCACGAAAAATGGTCTCACGGAGGCCGTTAAGCCAACCTAACGGTCCGGTGGGGACCGCTTAGACCACAGTAGTGGTCAAGTGATAACCGCTACCGCTCCGGAGGGTGCGAAAAATGCCATATTCATTTTAAACCCCTCCCAACTCTTTCAAAACGAGGGGATTACATGAGTTTAACCTGTTTGAACTTGTCATACGCCATTCTTACATGCTTTTAACACTAAAAACACAAGGTACAATGCCCATGATAATCAATTCATAAGGGTTTATAACAAAGACAACTCCCATGCATTCTTTGAATCAAAATAACCATTCTATCATGCATTTCACCACTCCAATGCATAGAAAAACATGCACAAGCGAAGTGGAATCCATCCCCCTACTTGGAATCGTGAAAGGACGCCGTTCTTCGCGTTAAACCCGCCTCCCACCACGGAGAAAAGCTACCACCACACGAGCCTACCTTCACGGCCACACGAGCACACAACCGTTGCCCCGAACTCGTTGGAGTCTTCTCCTCCAAGCCGCCCATGGCCGGGTGGAGTTGCACGCCAAGAGGATGAATGGGGGAAAGAGTGGGCGGTGCGTGAGGTGGGAGAGGGAACCGTGAATACCCCTCCATTTTCTATAACTCATTAGATAAATGGATTTATCTTGCATTACACATGCAAAAAGGCCACAAAAATTACCCAAATTCATGGAAAAATTTCTGAGTTATAAATTCGATAAGAATCCGTAATCCACGGGTCTTACAGTCCCTCCCTCCTAATAAAAATTTCATCCTCGAAATTTGAAGGAAACATTAGGAAGGAAAAGGAGAGACAAACTTACACAAACAGATACGGAAACTGCAAACGCATATCATCCTTGCGTTCCCATGTAGCCTCATTACCAGAGTGGCGCTGCCACACTACCTTAACCAGCAGAATAACTTTGTTTCTCAGCCACTGCTCACGATGATCCTCAATACAAATCGGGAATTCTGGCGTAGATAGATCCGCCGCCACTTCAGGTCACATAGAATCATCAAGAATGTGCGATGCATTCGGCACATATTTCCTCAACATAGAAACATGAAATACATCATGGATCGCTCCCATCGTCGGTGGCAACTGAAGATGATAAGCCACTTGGCCTACACGCTCCAAGATAGGAAACATATCAATATACCGGGGATTGAGCTTACCACGCTTGTCGAATCTCATAACACCTTTCATAGGAGATATTCTCATAAAAACAAATTCTCCTGGCTCAAACTACAATGGTCTTCTATGTCGATCGACATAACTCTTCTGTCGACTTTGAGCTGTCAATAGTCTCTGCCTGATCAGACGAACCACATTGACACACTGCTGCACAAGATCCGGTCATGTTATTAACCGATCACCGACCTAAAACCAATCTAACGGTGTACGACAAGGCCGACCATACAAGGCTTCATACGGTGCCATACCGATGCTAGAATGGTAGCTATTGTTATAAGCAAACTCTACCAATGATAAATGTTGGCCCCACAAACCCTACCAGTCAAGACAACATGACCTCAACATATCCTCTAAAGTCTGAATGGTCCTCTCTGACTGACCATCAGATTGGGGATGATATGTTGAACTGAATGCCAAATCCGTACCCAACGCCCTTTGGAAGCTCCGCCAAAAACCAAAAGTAAAGCACGGGTCACGGTCTGATACAAGAGATATGGGAATTCCATGCAATGGTACAATCTTTTTTATTGTCCTCCTGGTTTTGATGATGACCACCATGATATGACAGGGTGTATTATTATCTGACAATCTGGTATGTGGCAAGAATTGTTGTTGAACATTAATGCAGGCAATAGTCAGGGTCGACGCAGCCTTCAGCTCCTACAAGTTGAAGCACACTTCATCAAGACTGCGTCTACGCCTCAAGCAAGACAACGTCGACGCGTTTGCCTCCAGAAGATCTCTTCACACAGCGTCAACGCCACCTGTTATCAGCGTCGATGCAGCGGTTGCCTGAAGCCGTAAATCGAAGGAAGATCAAAAGCTGCCTTCACACTGCGTCTACGCATCCAGTTATCAGCGTCGACGCAGCGGCTGCCTGAAGCCGTAAATCGAAGGAAGATCAGAAGCTGCCTTCACACAGCGTCGACGCATCCAGATGCTGGCGTCGACGCACCCAGTCCCAGACAAGTGTTCGAGCAGAAGGACTGGATAAAGTGGGCCAGCCACGTCTGCAAGCGAAGTACTCTCTTCCTCCTTTAGTCCAAAAGCTTCTCCTCACGTGGGAAAATGATTGGGAATCTCGTAGGGCCCAATCCGGCGCGGGAAAAATAAAAGAGGAAATAGAGAAGTGGATCGAGATTGAAATGAGGAGGTGTATTTGAGAAAGATATAGAAGCACTCGTGCAGAGAGTAGAACAGCGTGTGAGGCATTTTTCTCTTCTGGAAAACTAAGGGCAAGGGGACATTCGAAGAAGGTCCAGGGCGAAGATTGCAGTACCAGCTCGTTCTCCTGGTGAAGAAGATCAGATGCTGAAGAACCACAGAAGCATCAGTCTGATCTAGTCTCAACTGAAGAGAAGATCCTACTCAGATCATGCTGTTCATTCCTTCAGGCTACAATCTCTTCTGCTGCGCAAGAAGTCTGAAGATTCATTGACTAGCATCATCTGAGTTCATTCTTTACTCTGTATTTTTGTTTTTCTTATACATTGCATTTTTTGAGTTACTGTTCCACTGGGATTTAGTGGACAGGTTTGCTCTGATCCAGAGTGTGTTCTGAGATCAGAGGGTAAACAGACTTCGTGTCTGCAAGCTATTCGACAGCGGGTCTGTGACAGGGTGTTACTGTCATCTGTAGACTGGATCTGCAGGTCAGAGAAGAGTTCTTCTCTGGAGTGAGCATAAGCTGTAAACCTCAGTGGTGATCCCCACCAGGTTGGTGAGGGGGTGGACGTAGGTCTCGGGACAGAGACTGAACCACCTTAAAACTCCTGTCTCTTGTGGTTTTTGCTTGTGGTTTGATTCCTTGCTCTCTGTCTCGGTTAGATCATTTAAATACTGCTCTTGCCTTCTAGAAGTTCACGAAGTGAGGTTGTCTGTTCCATCTTAGTGTGTGCGATCGGTTTAGTTGGCTTAATAATTTTTAAGTGGTCAATCTATTCACCCCCTCCCCCTCTAGCTTGACGATCCTCTGCTCCCAACAAGTGGTATCAGAGCGCCAGGCTCTCTTAAACGGTTTAACAGCCTAGAGAGAAGTAATGGAGAGCAAAGGACTCATGCCAGAGGGTTATGCTGTGAATAGACCACCATTTTTCGATGGCAATAATTATTCCTATTGGAAGAATCGCATGCAAGTTTTTCTCAGGGCCCAGGACCATGAAGTATGGAAAGTAGTGAGCAAGGGGCCCTACATAATTGAAGGTGACGAAGAATTATGGGTGAAGGAGCAGGTAAGAAAGTCAACCGTCAACTGGCAGGCAATGAACATTATGCAATGCTCCCTGCATCCCAAGGAATTCTCGCGCGTCTCCTCATGTGCAAGTGCAAAAGAAATGTGGGATCGACTCGAGGTAATATACGAGGGTACCTCGGAGGTAAGGGAGACCAAGGCTAACATGCTAATCTCTGAATATGAGTCGTTCCACATGAAACCTGAAGAAAGTATTTCTGAGATGTATGCTCGTTTAACCTTGCTTGTCAATGGTCTCAAAGGTCTAGGGAAGGCCTATACAGATTATGAGCTGGTGAGAAAGATTCTTAGATCTTTGACATCCGTGTGGCACACAAAAGCCACAGTTGTCGAAGAATCTAGGAATCTTCCCAAGACCACTCCTGACGAGTTGATAGGTTCCCTTATGGCCTATGAGCTGAATTTGAAAAGATCTGATGAGGAAATAAAGAAGAAGAAACCCCTAGCTCTCAAAGCTGCTCCAAGCTGCAAGGAGAGCTTAGATGAGAATCTGACCTCTTCATCAGACAGTGATTCAGGTGAGATTGCTATGCTCACAAAGAAATTTCGAAAATTCTTACGAAGGGAAGGTAAAGCTGGTCGATTTAGAAGCTATCAAGGTAAAATGAATTCTAAATTTAAGTCTGACCAAACTAAGAAATCTGACAAAGTTGTGTGTTATCAATGCAGCAAACAGGGACATATCAAGTCAGAGTGTCCCAAAAATTCTAAGAAAGCTTACCCCAAGTTCAAAAATAAAAAGTCCAAGGCCATGATCAGTACATGGAGTGATGAAGAAGAAGAAGAAGAGGAGGATAGCACCTCAGAGGAAGAAAAAGAAGTGAAGCTATGCCTTATGGCCAGGGGAGAGGACTCTACTGAGGTAAATTCTCCATTTGATGAATTTACTTGTGATGACTGGGAAGAAGCTTTCAATGACCTTATGGATAAATATGATGTTGTGAAGAAAGAAAATAAAATGCTTAAAAAGAAGAAAAACCAGGGAAGTCAAGAAAATTTCTCAAATGAAAAGGTTAAAATGCTAGAGGATGAAATTGTTTGTCTGAAGAAAACTCTGAATGAAGAAAATGAATACAGATCTCAATTGATTGAATTGAAAAGAGAAAATGACTTCTTACTAAAAACACACGATGAACTGAAGTTAAGAATGCAAAAACTGGAAAATGACACCAAAATCACTGAAGAGAAATATCAAGCTGTAAATGGTGTCAACTTGAAACTTCAGGAAGATTTGAAGAAAGTTGAAAAAGAAAAATTGGACAAACAAACTTCCCTAGAGAAAATGACACAAGGCAAACATAATCTTGATGCTCTAATGGGAACAAAATGCAATGTCGGCAAAGAAGGACTTGGATATAATCCAAGCAAAAAGAAAGAAATTGGACTAAAACTGGTGACCTTCGTGTCAGAAGAAAAGAAAGCTGAGGAGAAACAGGTGGCTGAAGTAAAAAATGTTGAAAGAGACAAAGGGAAACAGTTTCAGAAAAATAAAGTGACAAAGGAGAAAGGAAAAGAGAAGATGAATGAATCTCCTAAGACAAAATTTGCAAATAATGTAACCAGCTGCAAGCCTGTCATTTCATCACCATCTAAGGCCTCCAGCTCAAGACTCTTTCTTCACCAGAATTGTAGTAGAAAGGCTGAAAATACCAGGTCTGGCAAGAGCCAGATGCGTCCACGCAAGGCCATTAATGTGTCAACGCAACCTTCATACAATCAGAGGCCTTCTGCATATAGGTCTAAGCACTCAACTCAGATGCGTCAACGCTACGGGCATGTGGCGTCGACTCGGGCCGAATTCCAAAGAGTCCATAAGAATAGGAACGACCACATGGGTCGACGCATGCAGGTAAATGCGTCTACGCACCCATACCACCATGGCCAATACTTCAATCAGTCTGGGTGGATGGGTCAACGCACACATCACAATGCGTCCACGCACCCTACTTTCTATCATGCTCATAGAGGCAACTATGGGTGGGTGAGTCCACGCATTCATTCAGGAAGGTCGACGCATCCCATGTATGCTTATCCGATAAGACAAACACATTCATCTAGGGCATTCAACTCACACTACCAAGAGGCTTATTGGAGCCAAAATAAACGATGGTTCAATAAAGCAGCTAAAACAACCTTAAAATCAAATCAGAAACCTGCTACCTCCTCAACCAAAATCCATCAAAAACCTCAACAAATACAAATGTGGATTCCTAAGAACCTACTGAATTTCATGAAGTCATCCAGTGATCTAACGGGACCCAAGTGTGTTTGGGTTCCAAAATCTCTTGTGTGATGATTCTTGCAGGAATGCCTTGCAGCCATGCACAACAGATGGTATCTTGACAGCGGCTGCTCAAGGCATATGACAGGGGACAAGGCCAAGTTTTGTCTCTTGGTTGAGAAGGATGGAGGATTTGTTACCTTTGGTGGAAACAATAAAGGTAAGATAGTTGGCAAAGGTAAAGTTGGCAAGAATCCTTCTACCTCAATTGATGATGTTCTTTTAGTAGAGGGTCTAGAGTATAACTTGCTCAGTATAAGTCAGCTGTGTGATAGGAATAATAAAGTAGTGTTTGATGCAAATACATGCACCATCTTAGAAGAAAAATCAGAAAAAGTTAAATTTGTTGGAAAAAGGATAAACAACATGTACATGGTAGATTTAGATGATCTTGCACATAATAATCTTTGCCTTGCTGTAAATAAAACTGAACTAGCTTGGTTGTGGCACCGTAGGCTAGGACATGCTAGCTATAGTGTATTGCATAAGTTAGCCAAACACGGCATGGTGAATGGCCTGCCTGATGCTTCATTCAAGAAAAATGACAAAATCTGTAATGCATGCACCCAAGATAAACAGACTAGGAAGTCATTTAAATCCAAGATAAAGAGTCAGTCCACTAAACCTTTTGAACTCATTCATTTGGACTTATTTGGACCCACTAGAACAGCAAGCATTAGTGGTAATAGATATGGATTTGTTCTAGTGGATGATTTTTCTAGATTTACCTGGGTATTCTTTCTAACTCATAAGAATGAGGCATTTGAGGAATTTCGGGCATTCTTTAAGAAAACACAGCAGGAGGGTAAGTTTGTCATTTCTTCCATTATATCAGATCATGGTGGAGAATTTGACAATTCTGAATTTGGAGATTTCTGCAGAGCGACAGGGCTAAATCACAGGTTTTCTTCCCCAAGAACACCTGAACAAAATGGAGTCGTGGAGAGAAGAAACCGAACCCTTGTGTAGATGGGCAGAACCATGCTGATTGAAGGGCAACTCCCAAGGAAGTATTGGGCAGAGGCTGTGAACACTGCATGCTACATTGTAAATCGGGCAATGGTAAGACCTCAGTCCAAAAAGACTCCATATGAAATGCTGAAAGGTAAGAAGCCCTCTGTTGCTCACTTTAAAGTTTTCGATTCAAAATGCTTTGTTCAGAATAATGATAAACGGATCCTAGATAAGTTTGAACCCAAGAGTGAACCCGCCATATTCTTAGGATACTCCAGTCACTCTAGGGCATATAGGGTCCTAAATCTGAAAACTCAAACAGTTGAGGAATCACCTGACATCATTTTTGATGAGCTAATTGAAAATTCACAAGTTGAATCCTCATGCAAGAACGAGGGTGATGAAGACTTCCTTGACAAGCCTGAGGAGAAAGAAACATTGGAAGGAGATTCAAGACCAAAAGAAGAAGAGCCAGAGTCTAGTAATCAGGGTAATGCATGTATTGATGGAGGTAACCCTCTAATTAACATTAGGATGTTAAGGGATCACCCCTCAACTAGCATAATTGGAAACTTGCATGAACCTGTTAGAACACGCTCTCAAATTCAAGAAATGGATAACATGGCACTTGTGTCTCAAACTGAACCCAAAAATGTGATGGAAGCCTTAAAAGATTCCAACTGGATAAATGCCATGCATGAAGAACTCAACTAATTTACAAGAAATGAAGTGTGGCATCTAGTGAATAGACCCACGGATCAATCTGTAATAGGAACTAAATGGGTCTATAAAAATAAACAAAATGAAAATGGTGTTGTTGTAAGGAATAAGGCTAGACTAGTTGCACAGGGCTACAATCAAGAGTTCGGCATTGACTTCGAAGAGTCCTTTGCACCAGTAGCCAGATTAGAAGCCATTCGGTTGCTGCTTGCATATGCTGTAAGTCATGGAATAAAATTACAACAAATGGATGTAAAAAGTGCTTTCTTAAATGGAATAATAAAAGAAGAAGTATATGTGGAACAACCTCCTGATTTTGAATGTGCAGAAAACCCTAACCACGTATACAGGTTAGACAAAGCACTGTATGGACTCAAGCAGGCACCTTGAGCCTGGTATGACCGGCTCAGCTCCTTCCTCACTGAAAAAGGATATTCAAGTGGTAAAGTGGACCAGACATTGTTTACAAAAGCAAGGAATTTAGATATCATTCTGGTTCAAATATATGGTGATGACATTGTCTTCGGTTCTACTAAACCCAGTTTGTGTAAGGAGTTTGATAACTTAATGACTACAGAATTTGAAATGAGTCTCATGGGTGAACTTCAATTTTTTCTAGGTTTGCAGATCACCCAAAGTAAGGACGGATGCTTTATTAATCAAACAAAGTACATCAAGGAGCTATTGAAGAAGTATAAAATGGAAAATGTGAAGGCAATCAGCACTCCCATGTGCACAAACACATCCTTGGATGCAGATTTGAAAGGTACACAAGTTGATGCCAAGACCTATCGAGGTATGATAGGGCCACTGTTATACCTTACTGCATCCAGGCCTGATATTCAATTCTCTGTTTGCATGTGTGCACGTTTCCAAGCTGATCCTAGAGAATCTCACTTAAGTTCTGTAAAGCGTATCTTTAGATACCTTGTTGGAACTCAAGACCTAGGGATTTGGTATCCTGCATCCTGCTCCTTTGATTTGGTTTCATATTCGGATGCAGACTATGCTGGATGTAAATTGGACAGAAAAAGCACTAGTGGCTACTGCCAATTTTTGGGTGGGTGCTTGGTCTCCTGGGCTTCCAAGAAACAACACTCAGTGGCACTGTCCACTGCAGAGGCAGAATATGTCGCTGCAGGGAGCTGTGGCGCTCAAGTGTTGTGGATCAAGCATCAGCTCCAAGATTACCAAACAGATCTTGGATGTGTCCCAATATTGTGTGATAACACAAGTGCTATAAACTTGGCCAAGAACCCCATCGAGCACTCTAGGACCAAGCATATTGAAATCATACATCATTTCTTAAGAGATGAGGTCAGCAAAGGGTGTTTCAAGCTTATATTTGTAGAGTCTGAACTTCAATTAGCTGATATCTTTACCAAACCTCTCAATAATGAACGGTTTTCATTTCTTAGGAGAGAGCTTGGACTTTGCAATGTACATTCTGAAGCTTGAACTGATTGCATGATTCAAATATCTGAATGTTCCTTGATTGCCCTTATTTATGATCATTTGATGTCTTGCTATGGTCAAAATATGTTTTGTTTAAATAATTCACACTTTTAGGGGGAGTATGAAATCTTGTGAGTTAAATTTGTTTTGTTCATTCAAAATAAAACCTCAGCATGCTCTCAAATTCATCTGTTTTTATTCTTTCAAATCATGCTTGAGTTAAGGGGGAGTTAGGTATAAATAATTCTCGGAATAAATGTGGAAGTCTGTGATGCAGGACGGATGACTCGACCGGGCTAGGACGTACGACGGACACAAGTGCGGCCAACACTAGCACGTTAAGGCAAGCCAGGCGGCTAGCCACTGTGGTATTCTCCGGGTGGAGACGCCTCTCAACAGCGCTCTCTCTTTAGCCCAGCGATCGTCCCTTGCGAGGGAAACGTGGGGATAGCGGCGATTAAGAAACCACCGTCGCCTAGGGTACCGATTCGCGTTCGGTGCTCGATCAGAGCTACGGAACGGGCACTCACAACTCACAAACACGGTGTATTTGAACTGGCTAACGGCCCTAATCTCACAAACGCAGCAATAGATAATATACTAAATCAGCAAGTTAGAAAGGAATTGAAGCGCGTACCTCCACGCCTATGTGTGGGGAAGAATTCCCGGCCGAATCCGAACAACCCCAATACACACGATTGTTACAATTACAATTCCAGAACTTAATACCCACTCCACGCAGGGAGGTATAGGGTTACAATGGCCAAATTTGGGGTTGCTGGAACCCGGGTTGACGGGCCACACTCGCAGGAGGCGAGGAACGCGTGCCGGAGCCGCTCGGGTACGCCGACGGAAAGCCGACCCGGTTCTGCCCGCGCTGGTCACCCTGCGCAGCGAGTTTGCGGAGGCTGGTACGGCTAGATCCGAAGCCCGATCGGAGAGCCGTTTGTTGGAGAATGACGGTGACTGGACGTAGTTTCTTCACTCCAGAGGGCGCATTCAGATCCTTTTAGATCTGGGTGCAGCAATGATTTCTTTCAGCGTCTGGTTTGGTGTTCATAGAACTGCACAGACAGACAAATAAATGGTGGAAAAAGGGTTTCCGATGTCAAAATGGAATTCCGTCTATGGGAGGTTGTTGGTGACGTCCATAGGAACAAATCCTCTGAAGACCTCTCTCTCAGATATTGGCTGGATGAGGCGGGACAGATGTGGGAAGTCGCCTCTAGATCTGGACTGAGTCTGTTCAGATCTTCTTGCGCGACCTCACGAGAATTGACGCCACGGACAGCACAGACCTTGAAATGCAACGAAACCAGAGGCAACGTGAAGATGACTTGCAGTACTTTAATTGATCTTCAGACACCAGCTCCTGATCACGTCGTGGTTGGGCTGCATAAACCGAAACACAGTCACCCTCAGATCTGGACTGCACTCTGGGACAGATCTGCGCGCCACCACGAGAAAAATCACCGCCGGTGTTCCCGAACTCCAAACGGCATCAAACCAGCGCTGAATTCTTGCAATCTTGTAGTAGTATCAAGGATAAATCGGAGGGAACAAGATGATAAGAGGGGGATGGGAAGAGAAGGCCGAGTCCACGACCAGATTTCTGGGAAATTCACACCAAGGGAAAGGGCAAGAGAAAGAGGGAGAATCACTCTCTTAACAATTTTCTTTCAACAAAATATCATTAGCCTTCACATATACAATGTACAAGCCTTTAAATAGGCATTACAAGAGCTATAGAGGGCTGGGGGGATGCGTGGGATACCACAAGGGGGGAGGGGAGGGAGCCCATTACAACTTGCCAAGTGGTGAAAGTGAAAGGGGGGGCAAGGGGACATGTTGGCAGCCTACCTTTGACATTCAAGGTAAAAGGGGGGTAGGTTGGCAGCCAATTAACCTTGACCAGCAGCCATTTAATACCACATGTTGTGAATGGAGAGAAGAAAGAAGAAAAAAGACAATTTCCTAGCCTAATAGGACAAGAAAGGGGGCGCCCCCCATTTTGGGCCTTGAATGGGCCATGTTGGTCATGGCTAAGCCCACTCATCCTTCTAGGAATCCAATATGGCTTAAGGCCATTCTCCTCTAGTTGGCCCATGTATGAAGAGCCCATATATGGCCTATGGATCCATCCAAATGGACCAAGGCCTTTCCTTTCTTAAGGAGAATGGTAAAGGGCCTTAGCCAATTAGCCTTGTAAGAGGCCTATAACCAGCCCAATATGAAAACCCACATATAATGTGATCTTACAAGCCCAATTTAATGCTAAAAAAAGCCCAATTTGAAGCCAAAGTGTCCCCAATTTGAAGGGAAGTCGATGTAGTCAACTTGGTGCTCCGCGTATGGCACCGTCGGTTCGCCGACGTGTCACGTGATCGCCCTGGTGTCCGCACCAGTCTGCAGATAAGATGTTTGATGCGGTAACGCACCCTCTAGGATGCGTCCATGCAGCGTTGGACTGCGTCTGATCATTGATAAACAGTCCGAGCAGAATGGATGAGTGCGTCGACGCTGCAGGTGCTCTGCGTTGACGCTATACAAGTAACAGAGTGTTGTTGTGGTGACTTTGTTCTCTCGTCTAACTCTCTTGGTCATCTTATCCACCCTTCTTGCTAGACTTGTTCTTCTTCAAGAATCTCCCTTGCACTCAATCTTGCTTATTTTCTACCTTATTCACCTTCTTAATCCCAAGATGTCTTGATGCACTCTCTTTCTATTCCAGAATAAGGGAATTGTCTCAAATGCTAGGGTGAAAAGTTAATGCCTTATATTCAGGGGGAGCTAAGGGGTTAATTTCTAATGAAAATAAGTTTTTTCTTAGAATAGCTTCACACTACTTAATGATATAAAATGTGTGTCCTTCATTGTTTGAACTAAACAGTACTTGAACCTAAAAGTGCTTGAATCTGGAATAAGAACTAAACATGTTAATACGACTTGGGTTCCTATCATCACTTTATCCCAATTTAATCAAAAGTAGAAGGATCTTTCAATGAATTGAAATTTAATTAGTATTGTTGCTAAAGTTTGTTCAGATCTAACAAGAGCTAAAAGATACAGTGCAACACACAATGTATCTGCAATATGCAGAGCAATGGTAGGCCTTCACTGAGAAACTGACTCTATGCACCAAAGAAGTGCTAAAGGGCAAGTCATGAGGTGGACTACTATCTCTGTCCTTAAATGAAAATTATACATTTCAGAGCAATGGTGACTCTCAACCGAGAAACTACCTTCTTCACCCATGAAGTGTTGAAAGGCATGTCATGAGGTTGATCACTACCTCTGAATCTAGGTAAAATGATTAGCTATGCTGAATAACCAGGGACTCTGGTGCCTAATAAGCATGTGTACTTGTGTCACAAGGCTAGCTATATCTAACTGCTAATGGATGCAATAAATGAAATAAAACTTAAGACACATGTGTGTTGGTATGAAATCAAAAGGCTCAACAGATCTAATAAACTTATCCTCAATGCTCCTTAAATTTCTTTCTTCAAAGATTTTTTGAAATTGAACAACGTAGGATAAAGATATGTGAAGATCCATTGTATGAAGCTAGTTTAGTAATTCCTCCATTTTTGCACTCTTAATGTTCATTTCTGTGCCTCAAACTTCGTAGAATATCATTATTTTATGTCACTAAATGGTTCGAAGTTAATCTGAGTAAATTTAATTTTCATGGGAATTTGAACTGAAGCTATTAAAAATCCCAGAGTTTGAGTGTATTACCTTATGAACCCTGGTCTCTATCGATATTTCCCAACTTCTGTTCCTTAAGCTGCATCTTCTCTCTCTCAAAATCTTTGTCTGGTAGAGTGTATTTACACTATGGCGTCGATGCATTCTTGCTCTTAACGTCGACGCCTCTGTGCTTTTCTAATACACTTTTGTGAATAAGTGATCACAGCGTCGACGCATTGATTTCCTCGCGTCGACGCATCCACTCTATCTAGGTTCTTTCGGATATGACCTGGATCCGTTACCTGGTTACCTGATAACCGGATTGGGGGTTTCTCTTGTCACTCTTTTAAACCCTCAACCGAGGGAGCAGTCGGCTACTTTCCTCTCCTCCTTCTGATGCACCTCTCGATTGTTCCTCTCCTCCTTCTGATACACCTCTCGACTGTTCTTCTTCTCCTCTATCCATGAATATGGAGCTCGCCTACTCCAGGAAAGGAAAGAAGACTGCTGCGGAACCATCTTCGGCTCCTCCAGCTCCTGAGCTCGCTGCTGAAGCCCAAGTTCCTAAATCCCCTGCGGCGGCTCTTCCTCCTAAATCTGCTTCTTCGCAAAAACGCAAAGACAAGGGGAAGCGTCCACGCAGCCCCTCCCCTCCTTCCAAGAAGAAGAAGGTCCGATCGTCCTCCAAGCCTTCATCTCCTCAGAAGAAAGTCTTCTCCAAAAAATCCAAGTCTGGGGTTTCTGTATCCGCTCCTTCTTCTGGTACAGACGAACCCCTGAAGGTTTTAATTCCTCGATATATCCTTGAATCGGATGAAGCTTTTCTTGTTGTCTTCCCTGAGATTAGACCTACTTTGGAGTTTGAAGGTTGGTGGGGTTTTGCCACCAAGTACTCCGTCTATTATCCTACTCTAGTCAGGGAGTTTTACCGCAATCTTTGCCATCAACCCGATCGTGGAAGACTGACCAGCTCTGTTCAGGGTGTTAAGTTTGAACTTACTGCTAGTCTGCTCGCCAAAGTATGGAAGATTCCTATGAAGGGGGCCGAACTTCATTCATTTCTTTTGAATGAACATGAAGCATTTGTTGTTTTGACCGGCCAGCCAGAGGCTTCAGACATTAAGCAGACTCATTTGTCAAGCTTAAAAGCTAACCATTTTTCACCTCCTGTTCGTCTTCTGCACCATATATGCACTTCCATCTTTACTCCACAGAGCAGTGGACGTGAAAGGGTTACAATCATGCATAGATTTTTACTATACTGCATGTTGAAAGAAATCAATGTGTCTTTGATTGATGTTATTATTCAGACAATGGGGACTTGCCTGGACAACTCTAGGACTCTACCCTACGCAGCACATCTCACATCTTTGTTCAGAAAGGTTGGAATTCCGTTTGGCAATGAAAAGAAATGTGTAGTTCCTAGTGGCAATGTGTACTCCATGTCTTTTGTTCAGAATTTTATGGGTATAAAAATTGTAGATGGCAAGCCAGTCAGAGTGCTGCCAAGTCAACAATCTACTGTCAGGGCAGCTGCTCCTCCTCCTGATCCCGAACCAGAGTCCGTCAGGATATCTCCTGAACCTGTTGCTTCTCCTCCACTTTGGGCAGGTCAGGAAAGAGATGTGGACATTGAGGTCCAAGGTGCAGACCAAGCTCCAGCCAGGTCACTTCCACCTTTTGTCACTCAGGATAGGCCAGCTCATACTGATGATAGTGAGCAGGTTTTTCCTTCGTATGTGGTGGAGTCTCCCGATGATGTTGATGAGGAAGAATTTCAGACTGAAGTACCCCCTTTTCAAGATGATGAGCCTGAATGGTATGACATTAGAGGGGAACCCAAGACTCAGTGGGAACAAGGTGAGTCCAGCTCACATTATCTTAATAGATAACTTGGGTCCACTAGCCAACAGCCTCAGGATGATTATTTCCAGGCCCCTCCTGGTGCAACAGAAAAGGATTTACTGGTTCACCTCATCCGAATAATGTAGCATCAAGGGGACAAAATTAACTCTTTTATTCTGTACACTGACTTTCAGCTGGAACGACTGTATAAAAGAATTGTCTTATCTGAAATTTCTATAATGGTCTCTTGGAGAGACTATATGAGGCCAAGCAGAAAACTGACAAAGCAATGAGGAAGGTCCTGCAGAGTGTTGCAAAGATTGTCAACAAGATTGCAGAGTTAGTTTCCAATATGCACACTACATAGATGTCTACTCTTCAGACCATGGCCAAGATGCAATCCCTGTGTTATGATATTCAAATTGCTATGGTTACTCTGCAGTCTCAAGTAACCTCGATTCCCACAGGTTTTCAAGCTGTTTTTGGCAAGCTGACTAGTCTTTCATCCTCCATGGAAACTATGTGCAGTTCACTTGAGTCGTTGACACGAGGATCTGACGATGTCCGCTCCGAGCTGGTAGGTCTTAAAAGCACTCTAATGTTTCAGTTGGGCGAGCTTTCTCAGGCAATTCAAGCTCTGCATGCCCAGCAGACCTTCTCATCTCATAGTCCTCCACCTCCATCGGGCCAGTCCTCTAGTCACTCGTCTAGGAGGCATTCTCAGTATTTCTCTAAGTAATTGACTCGATATTTTGTTCTAGTTACTTAACTTTTGGCCTCCCCTTCTTGCTGATGTCAAAGGGGGAGACTATCTTGTGAATGCAATTTGTTTTTTTCTATATCTAAATCTTGATCATGTGCGTAAGTGAATGGTGAATGAGTTGAATGTTGATACATGTGTTTGAATGTTATGGTTGTGCATGCCTCTGCTTAATTGGTTATTGAAGTGCATGATCATTAAAGTGCTAGAATTCAATCATGGTTGCCATCATCAAAAAGGGGGAGATTGTTGTCCTCCTGGTTTTGATAATGACCACCATGATATGACAGGGTGTATTATTATCTGACAATCTGGTATGTGGCAAGAATTATTGTTGAACATTAATGCAGGCAATAGTCAGGGTCGACGCAGCCTTCAGCTCCTACAAGTTGAAGCACACTTCATCGAGACTGCGTCTACGCCTCAAGCAAGACAACGTCGACGCGTTTGCCTCTAGAAGATCTATTCACACAGCGTCAACGCCACCAGTTATCAGCGTCGACGCAGCGGTTGCCTGAAGCTGTAAATCGAAGGAAGATCAGAAGTTGCCTTCACACTGCGTCTACGCATCCAGTTATCAGCGTCGACGCAGCGGCTGCCTGAAGCCGTAAATCGAAGGAAGATCAGAAACTACCTTCACACAGCGTCGCTGGCGTCGACGCACCCAGTCCCAGACAAGTGTTCGAGCAGAAGGACTGGATAAAGTGGGCCAGCCACGTCTGCAAGCGAAGTACTCTCTTCCTCCTTTAGTCCAGAAGCTTCTCCTCACGTGGGAAAATGATTGGGAATCTCGTAGGGCCCAATCCGGCGCGGGAAAAATAAAAGAGGAAATAGAGAAGTGGATCGAGATTGAAATGAGGTGTATTTGAGAAAGATATAGAAGCACTCGTGCAGAGAGTAGAATAGCGTGTGAGGCATTTTTCTCTTCTGGAAAACTAAGGGCAAGGGGACATTCGAAGAAGGTCCAGGGCGAAGATTACAGTACCAGCTCGTTCTCCTGGTGAAGAAGATCAGCTGCTGAAGAACCACAGAAGCATCAGTCTGATCTAGTCTCAACTGAAGAGAAGATCCTACTCAAATCGTGCTGTTCATTCCTTCAGGCTACAATCTCTTCTGCTGTGCAAGAAGTCTGAAGATTCATTGACTAGCATCATCTGAGTTCATTCTTTACTCTGTATTTTTATTTTTCTTATACATTGCATTTTTCGAGTTACTGTTCCACTGGGATTTAGTGGACAGGTTTGCTCTGATCCAGAGTGTGTTCTGAGATCAGAGGGTAAACAGACTTCGTGTATGCAAGTTGTTCGACAGCGGGTCTGTGACAGGGTGTTACTGTCATCTGTAGACTGGATCTGCAGGTCAGAGAAGAGTTCTTCTCTGGAGTGAGCATAAGCTGTAAAGCTCAGCGGTGATCCCCACCAGGTTGGTGAGGGGGTGGACGTAGGTCTCGGGACAGAGACCGAACCACCTTAAAACTCCTATCTCTTGTGGTTTTTGCTTGTGGTTTGATTCCTTGCTCTCCGTCTCGGTTAGATCGTTTAAATACTGCTCTTGCCTTCTAGAAGTTCACGAAGTGAGGTTGTCTGTTCCATCTCAGTGTGTGCGATCGGTTTAGTTGGCTTAATAATTTTTAAGTGGTCAATCTATTCACCCCCTCCCCCTCTAGCTTGACGATCCTCTGCTCCCAACATTTTCAACATAAAGTCTGGCCAATCTTTGAACATTCCACTTTACCTTGATCGGCAACAATCTAGCTATTTTAGTCAAATGATCAACCAACAGCTAAATGCTGTCAAATCCTTCGGGGGTTCGAGGTAAACCCACGACAAAGTTAGTAGTCACATGATCCCATTTCCACATCGGAATTTCTAAGGATTGAAGGATACCCCCGGATCTCTGATGCTCGGCTTTCACCTGTTGACATGTCAAACATTTAGCCATGAAGTCTGCCACATCCTTCTTCATACTTGGCCACCAGAATTGCCTTTTCACATTATTATACATCTTCGTGGTTCTAGGGTGAATAGTATAGCGGGATCCATGTGCTTCATGCAAGATAGCCTCCCTCAAAGAATCTTCAACTGGAACATAGATTCGGCCTTTGAATCTCACCACTGCATCATCACAGAATTTTACATCTGGCATTGTCACAATACGAGACAGCTCAGAATCTGCCTGTTGTGCTTCCCTGATCTACCGATAAATAGCTAGAGTCACCACTAGACTAGCAAAAATCGTCGTCATCGGATCACGGGGAATTTTCAATCTGAAAGTCTCACTTGGAACTGCTCCCATAGCATCCATTCTCGCACCATCTGATAGGATCGGTGCGATGGATTCAGAGGGGGGGTGAATGAATCCCACCCTTAAAAAACTTTTCGCTCAATAAAAGACTAGAACACTATCAAGGCAAATAGACAATCTGAAGAACAAGTTAAGTTCTCTTTTAAACCACTGAGCAAATATATAAGGCACACCTAAAGAAGCAACTAGCAGAAGCAGCACAGATAGAAACGAGAATGCTAAGGCAGCCTGTGAAGGAGGTAGAAGACAAGGAGCAAAACACAACCACACTGCACAGAGGATTTTTAGGTGGTTCGGTCACCAAGACCTACGTCCACCAGAGTGAGGCTTCCACTAGCAACGCTAGAACAGCAGACTCAGTCTGCAAACACTTGCTGCCAAACAGCTTGACCAGGGGAACAACCTCCCCTCTTCCTCCAGACTGAAGGGACACCCCAAGTGACTCCCAGCCACTTGGAACCAGAGACTAGGTCTCTCTTCCTCCAGACCAGGAGGGAACCCACCAGTGACTCCCCGTCACCAGCAAACCAGAGGTCACAGACCTCTCTTCCTCCAGACCACAAGGGAAACACTGATGACTCCCAGTCACCAGCAAAACCGGAGACAAGTCTCCCTTCTCTTGAGACCACAAGAGGAATATCGATCTCTAACCAGAGAACCGGAAAGCACAGTGATCAAATAAAAGGAAAATAAGAAATGAAAATATAGCACTCGGAAAGCTGAAAACGCAATGTAAAATGTAGCTCTCGCAGGAGCAAACTGGATTGGATCTGATCCAAGTCCAGTAGACAGATCTTCGATAAAATCTTCTTTCTTCTTCTCCACGAACTCTATCTCTTTCTCTTCTTCTTCTTCTACTTTCACACTCTACCTCTCTGCACTTTTCTTCTTCTTCTTCTTCTTCTGCTCACTGCCTCTCTGCTGCTCTCACTTTCTTCTATCACTCTCTCGATCAGCCCTCTTTGATCAATCTTCTGCGGATGAAGAAACTTCACATATATATATCAGCAGCAACTAGGGCGTGTGCCCCCTTTATCCAGAGGACACCTCGGATCACGTGCCAGGTGCCAACCTCAGATCGCGTGCCCTTCATAGGCTTCACGAATAGTACCTGTCACACAGAGAGAAACTTAACAGTTTAATGTCGACACTTTGTATAGACTTTGTTGTATAGACTTGCTGCAAGTGTATGGACTTGAAGGCTTGACAACGAGTGTATAGACTTGAAGGCTTGGAAAGGATTGTATAGAGTTCATCTTTGAAGGAGATGCACATGTGCACTGAAGTGTGTACAGACTTGTTGTGCAGGCTGCTGGACGCAATGTATAGACTTTGCGTGCAGGCTGCTGGACGCTGTATAGACTTGCTATGTAGGCTGCGAGACAATGTATAGACATGCTGTGCAGGCTGCCAGACAATGTATAGACATGCTGTGCAGACTGTGGGGGAATGCGTAGACTCTGCGTGAAGGCAATGCATGTACAAGTGATGCAATGTTTAGACTTCATGTATGCAGGACTGTGGCGTGTACACACTTTGTAAATGCAAAGCTATGGCATGTATAGACTTCGTGCATGCAATGCTATGGCGTGTACAGACTTCGTGTATGCAAGACTGAAGCGTGTACAGACTTAGTGAATGTGACGCTGAAGCATGTACAGACTTCACGTATGTAGACTATGAGCATTACAGATGGTTGTACAGACATGCCAAATGAGTATGCAGACTTAGTGTGCCCCATTATGTAGACTTTGTAACATGCAGTATGAGCATAGCAACACAATGTGCAGACTTCGTGCAATGCATGAAGCAGTGTATGCAGTGTATAGACTTGGAGTCCAATGTGCAACCAACCGATGTATAGACATTGAATGCTTACATGCAGACACGATGTATAGACTTAGTTAAGACTGTCTAGACTCTGCATGCGAGCTATGGCGATGTTTAGACTTCCTAACAAGGCGTTGTACAGACTTGCTTACCACAATGTGCAGAGTTAACAATGCACGATGTATAGACTTCAAATTAAAGCAGATGGTGGATGTACATACTTTAAGTTCAACTGAGACGGTGCATGAATATACTTGACACTGTATAGGCTAGTATGATCTGAACAATGTCTAGGCTGTACAGACTTGGCATGAGACGCAAGTTGAGACGATGGATGATGTACAGACTTAGCCAGACTTCAGCTCGATGTACAGACTTCATGAACGATGCATGCAATGCACTTGACGATGTACAGACTTCCTATATGCTCAAGACCATGCACAACGAATGTATAGACTTGCTGTAAGGAATGTGCAGACTTGATGCATGAAGCAAAGCACTGAGGAATGTATAGACTTTCACAATTTATGGACTTGCCAAAGGAAAGGCTGTACAGACTTGATGCAATGCAAGGCAACGAATGTATAGACTTTATGTGAAAGCCCAATGTACAGACTTTACTTCGTGCAAGCTACAGTGCTAATGTATGGACTTAGGTTAATGCTGCAAGATAACAACCAATGTATAGACTTTACAAATGCGAGCAAAGCAGCAATGTATAGACTTTGGACTTCTCCATGCAATGTATAGACTTTGGACTTTTCCATGCTTACACTAAGCGATGTACACACTTGCTGCCTGACTAATGTGCAGACTGTATGAATGCATGAGACAGCTGTGCCTGCGAGGAATGCAGTGTACAGACTTGTTGTGCCTGCGAGGAATGCGTTGTATAGACATTGTGAATGTGCAACACATGCAATGTGTAGAATATGCTCGTCTGCAACACATGCAATGTATAGACTTAAGATGTCTGCTACGCATGCAATGTAAAGACTGTGCTGAGAGTGATTATGCATGAATGTATAGACTGTATAGACATAAAAATTAACATATGCACAGATCTGAGATTAGATAGAACATTACCTGATATAATTGTGCATTGACTGTACCTGTCAGAGATTTGACTTTGACATAGGTTGACTTCATGAGTGTGAGTCATCCTTAAACCTGTTCTGACAGTTCCTCATATTTCATCAGGATTAGATCATCAATACATAATGAGCCATAACAGTTGTCATCATCAAAACCATAGAACCGCATAACATTTGTCATCATCAAAACCACAGAGCCACAGGGGACACAACAATCTCCCCCTTTTTGATGATGGCCATATTATGAGTCATTGCCTTAGATTCATCATGATGAATATGAAAATACACAATGGAATGGCTCTTTCAGAAATAATGAGCATGTAATGCACCATGTATGCAAGTGATGACTCACAAAAGTTTCTCCCCCTTTGACAACATCAAAAAGAATGAAATGATCATTGACTGTTGAAGGAGATGATATATGAGCTTTTAGGCAATGCTGAAACTCCCCCTATCAACATGAATGTATGACTATTCTCCCCTTAACTACACATGACCCAGAAGTTCTCTTGAAGAACAGAAATGAACTCTGGTTAACCAATGAATCAATCTGAAATTCATCACCATAAGGATTCTGAAGTTCAGAAGACTGCAAGTGAACAAGGTAATAATGGGAGTAGCATCTCACATTTGTATGGTCAGAAAACTGATACCAAGAAAGACTGATTCCAAGGGATGAAACAGATCACGAGGGATTGTAGGGCATGCACAACTATAATAAGTCTTAACATGAAAAACTCTCTTATCATGGAGGGTTATGAATTAGCAACTTGACCAATCTGATTTAATTATGATGTATACCAAATTTATCAATTAAATTCAATACTCATATCTAAATTCAAGTTTTAATAAAGGTGAACCAGATAACCAGATAATACTGATGACTAATCATCTTCATCTTACACATAAAATCTCAATGACTCTTTTAAGAGTTACACAGATTAGTATTGATGTTAAACACTTTTTACAAGAATATGAGTTGACAGAAATTTCAATTTATTTTCATTTGAAGCACATTTTATTTTTCCTGAGCAATTTGGGTTGATCAACACCTTTTTACATGAGGCACAACACGTCTCAGGTGAAGTGACCCAGTTACTCAGTGTGATAACTGTCATTGCCTCTCAACTTCGAGAACAGAGTTAGCAATATAAGTGTCTTTTTACATGAGGAGACACCTTGATTAGAGGCCAGACTCCCCAGTTACTCAACACAGGCATGCCATTGCTCTGTCAGGTTTTTCAATAATTTTTCACCAGAGATAACTATGGCACCTCATGATATAAGTTACTTTATTTCATTGATAAAGAACCCAGTTTCTCGGTGACCAAGTCATTGCTCTGAATTCACAATTTTTCAATTAGTCAACATTTCTCAAGTTAATGTTTAACCACAGTACTCACTCTATGTATCTCTACCAAAGAGCCTTGATTTCAAATTTTCATATATCAGATGAGAGAGTCTAAGGTTCTCATGACACATGTGGTTAAAGTTCATTAAATCTTATCATTCATATATTTTCAAGATATTTAAATGCAAATCTGAGAATACATAGTTCTTATATCTGTCTGATTCAGTGATTATTCTTAAACCTATATGATAGGAATTTCTACATGAGTCAGACTAGATTGTATGACATGCATCTTGTGTTCCTCAGATCAAGTCAAAAGAATAACTGACCAACAAGTCAACAATAGAATTCAATTTGTCACACCAACTAAGACGAATATGAAGGGTGAGTGAAAGCTGGTGTATAGTCAATACATGAAAGAATATTTCAGAAGAATGTATATCAACAGACAGTAGCTGAGTCTGAATTTCAGACAGATCAGCTGACAGGTAGTATCATGAAGAGAGTTGATCAAATACTAGACAAGAGGTGTTCAAAATGTGACAAGCAAAACACCAATTCTAAATGCTCCCCCTGTCTAGATGCAATGAAATTTCTTTTTAGATTTTTAACTGCACTACACTTCATATGCAACATCAGTCAAACTCCCCCTGACAATGTGCATGAAATACAATTAATGAACTGCTCATGATTTTAGAATATACTCAAGAAGAATTCATGGTTGTTCAATCAGAGAGAGAATTTATCAAATGCATCAATTTCATTTCAAATTTTCAGATTTTTCAAATTTTATGATATTCATTACACTGCTTTTAAATGAAGACATGAATCTGTCTGGAGGTTCTTACTGTGTGTGATCAATCATGATAATTCAACATGTAGTCCTATATGCAATCCAGATTTTCAGTGAGCTATGCAACAGACAGATTTCAAACAACATTCATATGCAGTTCAGATTTTCAGAAATTGCAAGTTTATTCTCATTTCAATATCTAAATAGCCAATTCATATGAGCATTGAGAGACATGAATACTCATAGTGTGCAAAAGATGACAGATATACAAGAACACATCAAACAAGATATGCAATGAATTTTAATATGCAAGAAGAAGACTCAAACAGAGTAGTGCAGATAACACATGCAGCTATGTATGCTTAACAGACTATGCAAACATCTAAACCAGAAATTTCAGATGACAAGGTTTAAAGAGAGTTCACGTAACTGACCTGAAAAGTGTAGACCTGGGGTTTTTTATACTTGAGTGCCTTGGTTTACTAACCCCTATTTATTTTCTCAGTCCCAAGGCACACCTGCAAAACAATGTTCATTTTGCACAAACAGGTACCCAAGAGGTCTTGGGTCTTGAATTAAAAGTGACATTCCTAGCAGGTTTTCTCAACAATGTTTGTGCATGAAGGTCATCAGATTTCATCACATAGCAATTATACATTGAATGACCTATTTAACCACAATAATGACATGATGCAGCAGATTTCAAATTCTTTTTATGCAAATTACTATTGTCCTTGAATTTATTGGCAGAGAGAAAATTCTGTTTAATATTATGATAGCAAGATGCAGCAGATTTTAGATTTGATTTATGCACATTCTTATTAGCATGAATTCTATGTGCATATGCATGAAAATTTTTGTTAACAGAATTGAAATTCTGTTTACCAGAATAAGCCAGCCAATAGTCAGCAGCTTTATGGCCTGGCTTCCCACATTCAAAACATGCAAGAGTTTTCCTTTCAAAAACAAATCTATTTCTACCAGAAGTGTTTCTATTGACAGGGAATTTACCAGATTCATAGTTAGACTCCCTTCCCTGAGCATGCCAACATTGGGCTGCAATGTAGCCCATCTTGCCACAGTGAAAACATGAATTAGAATTTCTTCTACCAGCTTTCAGCCAACATTCAAATGCCTTATGACCCAATTTGCCACAGTGAAAGCATTCAGTTTTCTTTTTCCGAGGTGAAGGATTTTTATCATGAAATTTCCTAGCATTCAAATCATCCTTCTCCATCAATTTACACTCATGCATCAGATGTCCAAATCTATGACAGTAATGACAGATCATTTTCTTTTTAGATGCATGTGAGTGTGTGTGAGGACTGTGATCAACATGCACTGATGAACCTTTTTATTTATTTTCTGTTTTCCAGTCTTTTTCTGATTTTTATCCTATTTTTCTATTTTCTTAGCCTTGTACTGAGGTGGAGATGAGGTAGAAGGCTTTTCTTGTTCTGAAGATTTAACAAAAATAGTTTTCAGGTTGGATCCATCAACCTTCCTCATGATTGGATTGTAACCCAGTCCCTCTTTCTTACAATTAACCTTTGTTCCTAGCATTTTCTGAACAATGGGCTGTTTAACTTTTGATGTTGTGGCTACATTTGAAGTATTTATAAATGATGTCATTACTTTGTTCTGAAAAGCCTTTTTATTTAGATTATTGTAGCCCAACCCTTCCTTCCTAACATTGACTCTTACACCTAGTAGCTTGTCTAGGTTTTCTTGCCCATCAACAAACTTAGACAGAGAACTCTTCAAATCTTGAATTTCATTTTCGAGAGAGGTAATGTGTAACTCGTAACTGGCAATCTCTTGCTCACTGCAATTCACACATTCACTTAGCACCTTGTTAGCAGTTTTATATTTCTCAACTTCCTGTTCCAGATTGCTCAGTTTATCAGGCTCTTCTATGTAAACATACTTTCCTCTTTCTAAAGCTAGAAGTCTCTCAGACATAGTGGAGTTCAGCTGTTTTAACTTCTCATTTTCTTCCTTAAGCTTATCATTTTGAATTAACTCATTTATTAGAGTCTGATCTTCTGAGTTAACTTTGCTTTCTCTCCCAGCTTCAAACTCCTTCAATTCTTTTTGCTGTTTTTCAAAATCTTTCTGTAATTCTATATTTACAGATTTTATGGCATTAAATTTTTCAGCAAACAAGTTCATATCTAGCTCAAGTTTCCCAAATCTTTCTTCATTTTCTTTAGAAGATTTTCTAAAAGAGTCATTCTCACTTTTCAGCTTGTTTAGATCAGATTTAACACATTCAAAATCTTTCAGCAAATCCTTACTCTGAACAGACTTATGACAAGTTAGGCTAAGCTTCTTTTCAAGTTCAAAGATTTCTTTTACATGATCTTGATTCTCAATCTTCAGCAACGAAATTTGTTTTTTCAACATTTGAATATTAGACATACAAGCATCATGAACATTTCTCAGTTCAGCACAATTTTTACAATCAGAGTTCAAACTGTCTGACCTACTACTCTTCTTCAATTTTTTGTATTGTTTTCTTAACTGTTCATGAGACTCTAATAATTCAGCATACGAATTCTCCCAATCATCTAAAGTATAGTTCTTAAAAGGGTTTACCTCATCATCATCCTCTACTTCATTTTGGCTGCCACTTTGATTACTTCCATTAGCCATCATGCAGCTTGTTTGATTTCCTTTCTCGGCTCTCTTCATCATCTTCAATATATCCCTTGCAGATCTGCAACCAAGGAAACATGAATGAAGAGCATGATTAGTCGCGGCCTTCATTAACTCCAATGCTTTCTGATTTTCTGCACACATAGATCGATGCTTGTTAGTCCATTTGGACTGATCTTTTGGTAGTCTATGTGGACCATGTGAAATCACTTTCCACAGGTCTGGATTAACAGATTTAACATGAGCACAGAAAGCACTGTGCCACTGGTTGAAATCAGAACCACTAAAGACGGGTGGATGAGCCATTGAAGCAGATCAAAACAAATTCAAAACAGTGGATTCAAACTGATAAACCAAATATAACAAAAATGCACCGAAGACAGCAGGGTCTGATCTGCAGGTCGCTGGACCTACTATGCAAACACCGCTCTGATACCAATTGATAGGATCGGTGCGATGGATTCAAAGGGGGGGTGAATGAATCCCACCCTTAAAAACTTTTCGCTCAATAAAAGACTAGAACACTAGCAAGGAAAATAGACAATCTGAAGAACATGTTAAGTTCTCTTTTAAACCACTGAGCAAATATATAAGGCGCACCTAAAGAAGCAACTAGCGGAAGCAGCACAGATAGAAACGAGAATGCTAAGGCAGCCTATGAAGGAGGTAGAAGACAAGGAGCAAAACACAACCACACTGCACAGAGGATTTTTAGGTGGTTCGGTCACCAAGACCTACGTCCACCCCTCACTCCCAACCGGAGTGAGGCTTCCACTAGCAACGCTAGAACAGCAGACTCAATCTGCAAACACTTGCTGCCAAACAGCTTGACCAGGGGAACAACCTCCCCTCTTCCTCCAGACCAAAGGGACACCCCAAGTGACTCCCAGCCACTTGGAACTAGAGACTAGGTCTCTCTTCCTCCAGACCAGGAGGGAACCCACCAGTGACTCCCCGTCACCAGCAAACCAGAGGTCACAGACCTCTCTTCCTCCAGACCAGGAGGGAAACACTGATGACTCCCAGTCACCAGTAAAACCGGAGACAAGTCTCCCTTCTCTTGAGACCACAAGAGGAATATCGATCTCTAACCAGAGAATCGGAAAGCATAGTGATCAAATAAAAGGAAAATAAGAAATGAAAATACAGCACTCAGAAAGCTGAAAATGCAATGTAAAATGTAGCTCTCGCAGGAGCAAACTGGATTGGATCTGATCCAAGTCCATTAGATAGATCTTCGATAAAATCTTCTTTCTTCTTCTCCACGAACTCTCTCTCTTTCTCTTCTTCTTCTTCTGCTTTCACACTCTGCCTCTCTGCTCTTTTTCTTCTTCTTCTTCTTCTGCTCACTGCCTCTCTGCTGCTCTCACTTTCTTCTATCACTCTCTCGATCAGCCCTCTTCGATCAGTCTTCTGCGGATGAAGAAACTTCACATATATATATCTACAGCAACTAGGGCGTGTGCCCCCTTTATCCAGAGGACACCTCGGATCACGTGCCAGGTGCCAACCTCGGATCACGTGCCCTTCCTAGGCTTCACGAACAGTACCTGTCACACAGAGAGAAACTTAACAGTTTAATGTCGACACTTTGTACAGATTTTGTTGTATAGACTTGATGTAGTGTATGGACTTGAAGGCTTGACAACGAGTGTATAGACTTGAAGGCTTGGAAAGGATTATATAGAGTTCATCTTTGAAGGAGATGCACATGTGCACTAAAGTGTGTACAGACTTGGCGTGCAGGCTGCTGGACGCAATGTATAGACTTTGCGTGCAGGCTGCTGGATGCTGTATAGACTTGCTGTGCAGGCTGTCAGACAATGTATAGACATGCTGTGCAGGCTGCCAGACAATGTATAGACATGCTGTGCAGACTGTGGGGGAATGCGTAGACTCTGCGTGAAGGCAATGCATGTACAAGTGATGCAATGTTTAGACTTCATGTATGCAGGACTGTGGCGTGTACACACTTTGTAAATGTAAAGCTATGGCATGTATAGACTTCGTGCATGCAATGCTATGGCGTGTACAGACTTCGTGTATGCAAGACTGAAGCGTGCATAGACTTAGTGAATGTGACGCTGAAGCATGTACAGACTTCACGTATGCAGACTATGAGCATTACAGATGGTTGTACAGACATGCCAAATGAGTATGTAGACTTAGTGTTCACCATTGTGTAGACTTTGTAACATACAGTATGAGCATAGCAACACAATGTGCAGACTTCGTGCAATGCATGAAGTAGTGTATGCAGTGTATAGAATTGGAGTCCAATGTGCAACCAATCGATGTATAGACATTGAATGCTTACATGCAGATACGATGTATAGACTTAGTTAAGACTGTCTAGACTCTGCATGCGAGCTATGGCGATGTTTAGACTTCCTAACAAGGCGTTGTGCAGACTTGCTTACCACAATGTGCAGACTTAACAATGCACGATGTATAGACTTCAAATTAAAGGAGACGGTGGATGTACATACTATAAGTTCAACTGAGACGGTGCATGAATATACTTGACACTTTATAGGCTAGTATGTTCTGAACAATGTCTAGGCTGTACAGACTTGGCATGAGATGCAAGTTGAGACGATGGATGATGTACAGACTTAGCCAGACTTCAGCTCGATGTACAGACTTCATGAACGATGCATGCAATGCACTTGACGATGTACAGACTTCCTATATGCTCAAGACCATGCACAACGAATGTATAGACTTGCTGTAAGGAATGTGCAGACTTGATGCATGAAGCAAAGCACTGAGGAATATATAGACTTTCACAATGTATGGACTTGCCAAAGGAAAGGCTGTACAGACTTGATGCAATGCAAGGCAATGAATGTATAGACTTTATGTGAAAGCCCAATGTACAGACTTTACTTCGTGCAAGCTACAGTGCTAATGTATGGACTTAGGTTAATGCTGCAAGACAACAACCAATGTATAGACTTTACAAATGCGAGCAAAGCAGCAATGTATAGACTTTGGACTTCGCCATGCAATGTATAGACTTTGGACTTTGCCATGCTTACACTAAGCGATGTACAAACTTGCTGCCTGACTAATGTGCAGACTGTATGAATGCATGAGACAGCTGTGCCTGCGAGGAATGCAGTGTACAGACTTGCTGTGCCTGCGAGGAATGCGTTGTATAGACATTGTGAATGTGCAACACATGCAATGTGTAGACTATGGTCGTCTGCAACACATGCAATGTATATACTTAAGATGTCTGCTACGCATGCAATGTAAAGACTGTGCTGAGAGTGATTATGCATGAATGTATAGACTGTATAGACATAAAAATTAACATATGCACAGATCTGAGATTAGATAGAACATTACCTGATCTAACTATGTATGACTGTACCTGTCAGAGATTTGACTTTGACATAGGTTGACTTCATGAGTGTGAGTCATCCTTAAACCTATTCTGACAGTTCCTCATATTTCATCAAGATTAGATCATCAATACATAATGAGCCATAACAGTTGTCATCATCAAAACCACAGAACTCCATAACATTTGTCATCATCAAAACCACAGAGCCACAGGGGACACAACACCATCAAGTGACTGATCTGCACTTTACTACTCGGTGCGTCTGCCACCACATTCATCTTTCCAGGTTGATATGATATAGTAAAATCACAATCTTTCATATACTCCATTCACTTGCGCTGACGAAGATTCAAGTCTTTTTTAGAGAAGACATATTTCAAGCTTTGATGATCAGTGAAAATCTCGAATTTCTCACCATACAAATAATGCTCCAAATTTTAAGTGCAAAAATCATTGTTGTCAATTCTAGGTCATGAGTGGGATAATTTTCTTCATGTTGCTTCAATTACCGGGATGCATAAGCTACAAACTTGCCATGTTGTATCAATACTGCACCTAAACCCACTCGAGACGCATCTGTACACACAACAGATCCACCAGAAGTAGAAGGCAAAACAAGTACTGGGGAAGTCGTGAGTACCCTCTTCAATTCATTGAAACTCTGTTCACAATCCTCAGACCACAGGAATGGCACATTTTTCTGAGTCAACTTAGTCATAGGTGCTGCAATTCATGTAAAGTCCTGAATAAACCTCATGTAGTAGCCTACAAGACCCAAGAAACTCCTGAACTCTATCACAGATCTCGATCTCTGCCACTGGAGGACGGCCTCAATCTTGGCTGGGTCAACTGCAATCCCTTCACCAAAAATCGCATGGCCCAGAAAATGAATTTCTTGAAGCCAGAACTCACATTTGCTGAATTTTGCATAAAGCTGATGATCTCGTATAGTCTGCAATACAATTCTCAAATGTTACGCATGCTCTTCCTCAGAAGCAGAATAAATCAAGATATCATCCACAAAGACCACCACAAACTGGTCCAAATATGGACGAAACACCCGATGCATCATATCCATGAAAGCTACAGGTGCATTGGTTAGGCGTAGCCCAAATGGCATAACCAAAAACTCATAATGACCATACCTCGTACTAAAAGCAGTCTTCTCTACATCGATCAGAGTCCCTGATCTGCAATTGATAATAGCCAGATCGGAGATCAATCCGGGAAAAGACACGAGATGACTGAAGCTGGTCAAATAAATCATCGATCCTGGGCAGAGGATATTTGTTCTTGATAGTCGCCTGATTCAATTGCCTGTAATCGATACATAGCCTCAGGCTTCCATCTTTCTTTTTCACAAATAACACAGGAGCACCTCACGGGGAGAAGCTAGGATGGATATAGCCCTTTTCTAGCAATTCTTGCAACTGTGCCCTCAATTCTTTGAGTTCTGCAGGAGCCATACGGTAAGGTGCTTTTGACAAAGGCGCTGTACCTGGAATTACTTCGATCACAAACTCAATTTCTTACTGTGGAGGTAAGCCTGGTAACTCATCAGGGAAGACATCAGAAAATTCACAAACCACATGAATATCATCAATATCCTGCTGTGGTGCCTCAACAACAACCACTGAAGCAAGAAATCCCTGGCAACCAGCATCAAGTAGACTACGTGCTCGAATAGCAGAAATAAGAAAGCGAGGAGAACGAGATCGAATACCTTGAAAATAGAATGTTGATCCCCCAGATGGCTGAAAGTAAATCTTCTTAGCTTTGTAATCAACCACTGCTCCACAATCTTCTAGCCAATCCATGCCCATAATGACATCATAATCTACCAACTACAAGGCATACAATCTAGCAGACAATTGCTGATTCCCAACCATCACTGGGGCCTTATCAAGACAAAAGGGAGTAAACATGATCTCTCCCGTAGGCAATTCCACAATCAACTCACAAGATAATTCTGAAGTCGGCTCCTCAATGCAAGCAACAAAGTTCTTAGAATAAATGAATGAGAAGCGCCAGAATCAAATAAAACACGTGCGGCTTGACCATAAATCATAACAGTACCTTCCACCAAATGAGTTGCAACCGCCTCAGTATGAGTCATATGCATAACCCTTCCACCAGATTTCTTTCCACCTGCGGTGGATTGCTGTGATGATGCATGTGCCTGTGAAAACTGCTGCGGTGGTGGAGGTCGAAACTGTTGTGGCTGTGAAAACTGAGTAGACTGCTTAGGCCTTGATGGACACTCACGGGCCACGTGTCCCACCTGATCACACTGGTAACAAACCACTGGCATCGTACACTACCTACCCGGATGGCGTTCACCACACCTGGCACATGCTCAAGGCTGATTCCCTGTCGATCCCTGTCGTTGAGAAGGTGCAGGTTGCTGCACACTGCTAGCTGAAGTTTGTCGATCTTGCGGCTTCTTTTGCTTCCTGAACATCCGCCTAAACTTGGATCTCAAAGAAGGTGAATCACTAGTAGAAGGAGTAGAAGATGGCACCCTCAGCACACTCAGCTGACCACTCGATTTTTGCTACTGCCCACTTTGCTGCATTGGCCCCGCTTGGGTCCGCCCTTGAGTTCTTGCCATATCTAACTCTAATGCCGCCGCTACTTGACAAGCCCTATCCAAATCTGCCACACTAGTCACAATAAGAGGTTGCCTCAATTCTGGCCTCAAACATCACAAAAATTGTTGAGTCTTCAGCCCTTCATCTGCCATGATATGTGGAGCATAGCAGCCCAATTCCACAAATTTGGTTCGATACTACAGGACTGTCATATCACTTTGGACCAACTCTATGAATTGATACATCTTGTCCATTCTGAGATAAGCCGGACTATAAGTACGCTCAAAAGAAGAGAAAAACTCTCGCCAGCTAATCAGTCGAAGAGGATGAGATTGGAATGTTGTTTCCCACTCTGAAGTCCACCAAGCAAGTGATGCCCCTTGCAACTGAAAAGTAGCCAACATAACCTTTTCATCTTCGGCGCACTCCAAGGAGCGAAAAACTTGCTCAGTAGCATCCAGCCATGCCCTTGCCGCATCAGGATCAGGCTGCCCTTCAAACTGAGGTGGGTGGAATAAGAGAAACTTGATGGGGACATCACCTCCCATGCCCACGTTCACAGCTCGTCTCCTCGCCCCGGTTGCATCCGGCATGGTCTAGTCATTTAATTTTGAGTCATATGTAATTTTTATTTGAGTCATTTGATGTATTTTCCCTTTTATTTGAGTCATGTTCCTAGGTCTTGTGTTCATTTCCCTAAGTTTGAGTGTCATTAGGTTGTCTAGTTAGCTATTGGGCCCAATTCATTGGGCTTGGCCCAAGGGCTCTCCCCTACCCCCTCGGTTATTTGTCATTGAGTCAATTGTCAGGGACTTTTGTAGAAATGTGGGTTTCCTATATATAGGACCCCATTCCCCCCATTTCAACTTAATGAATCAATGAATAAAAAAACTTGCCATTTTGAGAGTTTACACTTCTTATCTAGTGGAGAGATTCTATTTTTTGGGTGAGAAACCCTAGGGGAGAGATTCCCCACCCTTCCCTCTCTTAATCTCTCTTTTTCACTCCACTTTCTTTCTCCTCAACACCCAAATTTGAATTTTCTTCTCTCTCCTCCCTTCCCAACCACCTCCACTCCCCACCTACCCCATTTAAGTCTCTTCCCATTCCCCACAACCCTCATCAATACTCCTCCCCTTCCCAAGACCCCCTCCACCAATCCTCTCCTCACCATCCAACCCCCAACTACCCCTCCCACTTTCCCAAGCACCCTTCCCACTACCCCAAGCACCCCTTCCCTTCCCCAACACAACCCCCCCATTCCCAAGACAAAAAAATTAACCCCACCCTTAAACCTATTTTCGAATATCCTTTCCCTCTCTCCATTCTAACCAAATTCGCAGCACCCACTACCACCATCTATTGGACCCTCTTCCAGACCTTATTCTCCACCTCCCACACCTTAGAACACCCCCCCCAAGACCCCCTTACAACCAGGGGTCACTCCCACACTCATATACCCCCTTCCCCTTCTTCTTTCTTGGTCATTGGAAGCTACTTCGAAGTTGCAGTTTGCTGTCCAGAGGTTGCAGATGAATCAGAAACTTGAAGCAGCCACCACGACTTCCTCCGGATGAGTTTGAAGGCACAAGAGGCATCCATAGAAGCATCTCCCTCTCTTCTTTGCAACAGAAGTGGTTTCGTCTTCATCCGAGCTGTGTGCTGCCCAAGAGCTTCGTTTTTCCACAACGGCGCAGAGCTGTCCCTGCTGAGTACCAGAACCGGATTAGAAGCACTTCCACGATGAACCTCGGAGGAATCAGCCCCCAAGATCTTCTACAAAGTTCTTCATCGCTCTATCTAATTTCAGAATCAAGAAGCGAAACTCCGTTCGGCATCCAGTAGCAGAAGTTATCAATTTGCTCCCTCTGCTGCACGGATCTGCTTCCCCACAGTCTACCCCGACCAATCATCTTTTTTCAAAGCCTCGATGTCTTCTCCAACATCTTTTAGCATCCCCGTCAGTTTTTCTGTGAAGAAGGCTCGTCCACAATTCCAACAACTCTGGCGGTTCTTGATTCGGAGTCCAGGAGACATAGGAGCATTCTCTGCAACCTGCAGTTGGAAATCTGAAGCTGCCAGTCCCAGAACTTGCCACTCTATTCAAAGCTCCACCCCGGTCAGCAGTGGTACCAGAAGAAATTTAAAAAATTCTGAGGTGTTCCAGTACCATTCGCGAAGAGTTCCCCCTTGGTCTCACCATCAGCAAAATTCTCTATCAACTTTTGCAGCCCCAACTTCGACTGTCAGTCCTCCCTCCCAGACAGTAGGCAGATTCGGCTTCCCAACTTCTTATCGCTTTTGGTCCTAGTTTCCCCCTCCCCGCTTGGCCGGCTGAAGTCCCCTCCCTGTGTGGAGGTAGTATTGATTGTAATATCATTAACCCCCACCCCAAGGTCCCCCTCCTGCGAGAGGTGTAGTGTTGTAACTTCTTTGGGCAGGTCAAGAGACACCGCCGCGGCGTGTGGGGATCCACTCGCCTCCCCGCTCGCCCTCGTCTCCGAGCGGGATCGATTTCTTCAAACCGGTCAAGTAAGTGCTCACACCTCACTCCATTAGTGCTTGTCTTTCAATATAAGTTCTAGATCCGCTGGTTATGCGAGTGAGAGCTCGATCCTCAAGCCCCATTGCCTTGAGTGATCACCGTGGGAAAAGTGCAACCGGTGCCTTCGGCACTTCGTCGGCCCCATTGAATTGGGCTTCCACACCCATTGGGAATCACATATTGGCCTTGCTGGCCCTCTACCAGCAAGGGCCCAACCCCTCAGCCTCACCTTGGCATTGCCAAGTTACCCCGGGCTTGGGTGAGCGACGAGAGAGCGGCGGCCCAAATTGGCCCGTTTTGATTGTGAATGTGCTTGTTTGCCTAAGTCTCATGTTGTGTCACATCAATTGGTATCAGAGCAATTTCTAGACTTATCTCTACTAAGTCTTGCCCTAGGGCCATTGCATGCATCACCCTTGTCCACTATCATGACTACCTCATACATGGCATATTCGCCACTCTTAGGCCCTTTAGAAGCCTTTGTATTTGATGGATCCCGCCCTAGCATATATCTAGAATGGGAGAAGTCCATAGACCAACACTTTGAGAGGTTTACCCTGTCAGGGCTTGTCCAAGTCAACTATGCCAAGAGTTTGCTTTGGCGCCAAGCTAGGAAAGAATGGGAGAACATTATAGGTTTGAGAGAAGCCAAAGGGGAAGCACCCATTGAATCTTGGGATGAAATGAGGGCCGATCTTAGAAAGATCTACGCACCCCAACTCAAACCGCTTCAACCAACCGATCTTTCACCCCCGAACCCAACTCCCACTCATGAACTTCCCCGACCAAGCCCAACCCAAGTCCACCCATGTTTACCACCCCGAGAGTACCATGCACTGACCATTATCACTCCACCCACCATAGACTATCCTACCCCATTATCCTTGGAAGTTGTGGCCCACACTCCTACCCAAGTGGAGATGGATGCCAATCCAGATTCACCTCCCACCATAGAGAACATCCTAGACCCCCCACTTCCACCCACCTCTCCTAGTTCGGGTCCTCATGAGCCGCACACCCTAACCATGAATGAGTCCATACTCCAATGGCTTAAGCAAGGCCCCACCATTCCTAGCTCACCACCTTACCTCTCACCCTTGGCATATCAAGTCCAAATTATGCCCACCCGGTCTTCCCATGTCACACTTCAAACCTCCTACTTTGTGGAAGGCTTAGGAGACCTAGTGGACTGTTTACAATGGCAAGTCTACCTGACCAATATGCTAGCCATAGGACCATTGGAGTCTAGCCCCATCTACTCTAGTGGACCCTTCCTAGCTTACCCCGCCACCGGTTCCATCACCTCCATCTACACTAATGGCCATTATACGAGTGAAATCCTCCTCTTTCTCCCCAAGGATGAGAAACCAATCTTGGCCCACTTCCCACCCATCAAGATTCCAATTGCTTTAATTGACCAACCCACTAGAGACCTCGGCCCAATTATCTTGGAGGAGGATGACTCACCGTTTGGGTACCTTGAAGACATAGAGTGCCACCCTCTAGGAAGACCTTTCCACTACCCCTTTGATCCCTTCCTATGGGAGCCTAGACCCATATGTGACCCAACCACCTTATCCACCACCCACCTTTCCCTAACCCAACCCACCATGTTTGACCCAATCCACCCCATCCTAGACCCAGGTTACACCTTGGGAGCCATGACCTTGGGCCACATATCCCTAGGTAATAAGGTTGTGCTCCACCCCATGATGACCACCTTCTTAGATCCATTCGATCCTTTCCAATGGGAGTACAAAGGTTATCCCACACCTATACACATGGAAGTCACCCTTGGGAAAAACATGCATGTGTCTAGGCTTACCACACCACTTGGCATGAACACTATGTTGGGTCGATCATTCATATCACCCACATGTCAAGTAAAAAGTATGAGTGGTCCATGTTCGGATGTAATGGTCTACCTTCATTCATCATGGGTCTTAAGCATGTCAAAGGCATCTACGGATGTCCAGGTCCCTCGATATTTATCACCACTTTGCATGATAGGGCCACCTACGGGTGCCCCGACCCACCTAGGCTGACCAAAGTCTACACTACATCATTACATGATAGGTCTACTTTTGGTTGCCCAGGTCCACCCATCACCCCTAGAATGTCTGCATTCACAACATTGCATAAAGAGATCCGCAAGCACATTAGCAAGAAGAATGTGACTTATAAAAGGCGAGCCGACTCTCATCGACGTCACCAAGAATTCTATGAGGGTGACTTTGTGATGGTAAGGACGGAGAGGCTCTCCCCGGGAGCCATCTCCAAATTGAGGCCACGTGGGGCTGGTCCCTTCCAGGTCCTGAGGCGCATTGGTGCAAATGCCTATGAGTTAGATCTCCCCGAGGAATATGGGGTAAGTCCCACATTCAGTGTCGCTGACCTAGTGCCATACAAGGGACCCACGGTGGTACCTAGTCAGGATATTGAGCCTATTCCCTCCGTTGAGAGAGCACCCACCCGTGAGGAGAGTCCACCAGCCAAGAGAGCCCAGCGTGAGCGCATTGAACGAATATTGGATGAACATGTCACTACCACTAGGAGCAAGGTATACGAGCGCTATCTCGGTAGGTGGATGGATCGGTCTCGTTCGGAAGACTTGAGGGCAGTACCACTTCTACACCCTCCAAGGAGGGAAGGACACTTACTCGACGGAGTCGAGTTCTCCGCACCCCGGGAGTATGATGGGGACATCACCTCCCATGCCCACGTTCACAGCTCGTCTTCTCGCCCCGGTTGCATCCGGCATGGTCTAGTCATTTAATTTTGAGTCCTATGTAATTTTTATTTGAGTCATTTGATGTATTTTCCCTTTTATTTGAGTCATGTTCCTAGGTCTTGTGTTCATTTCCCTAAGTTTGAGTGTCATTAGGTTGTCTAGTTAGCTATTGGGCCCAATTCATTGGGCTTGGCCCAAGGGCTCTCCCCTACCCCCTCGGTTATTTGTCATTGAGTCAATTGTCAGGGACTTTTGTAGAAATGTGGGTTTCCTATATATAGGACCCCATTCCCCCCATTTCAACTTAATGAATCAATGAATGAAAAAACTTGCCATTTTGAGAGTTTACACTTCTTATCTAGTGGAGAGATTCCATTTTTTGGGTGAGAAACCCTAGGGGAGAGATTCTCCACCCTTCCCTCTCTTAATCTCTCTTTTTCACATCACTTTCTCTCTCCTCAACACCCAAATTCGAATTTTCTTCTCTCTCCTCCCTTCCCAACCACCTCCACTCCCCACCTACCCCATTTAAGCCTCTTCCCATTCCCACAACCCTCATCAATACTCCACCCCTTCCCAAGACCCCCTCCACCAATCCTCTCCTCACCACCCAACCCCCAACTACCCCTCCCACTTTCCCAAGCACCCTTCCCACTACCCCAAGCACCCCTTCCCTTCCCCAACACAACCCCCCATTCCCAAGATAAAAAAATTAACCCCACCCTTAAACCTATTTTTAAATATCCTTTCCCTCTCTCCATTCTAACCAAATTCGCAGCCCCCACTACCACCATCTATTGGACCCTCTTCCAGACCTTATTCTCCACCTCCCACACCTTAGAACACCCCCCCCAAGACCCCCTTACAACCAGGGGTCACTCCCACACTCATCTACCCCCTTCCCCTTCTTCTTTCTTGGTCATTGGAAGCTACTTCGAAGTTACAGTTTGCTGTCCAGAGGTTACAGATGAACCAGCAACTTGCAGTGGCCACCACGACTTCCTCCAGATGAGTTTGAAGGCACAAGAGGCATCCACAGAAGTGTCTCCCTGTCTTCTTCGCAACAGAAGTAGTTTCGTCTTCATCCGAGCTGTGTGCTGCCCAGGAGCTTCGTTCTTCCACAACGGTGCAGAGCTGTCCCTGCTGAGTACCAGAACTAGATTTAAAGCACTTCCACGACGAACCTAGGAGGAATCAGCCCCCAAGCTCTTCTACAAAGTTCTTCATCGCTCTGTCTACTTTCAGAATCAAGAAGCGGAACTCCGTTCGGCATCCAGTAGCAGAAGTTATCAATTTTCTCCCTCTGCTGCACGGATTTGCTTCCCCATAGTCTACCGCGACCAGTCATCCTTGTTCATAGCCTCCAGGTCTTCTCTAGCATCTTTTAGCATCACCGTTAGTTTTTCTGTGAAGAAGAGTCGTCCAAGATTCCAACAACTCTAGCGGTTCTCGATTCGGAGTCCGGGAGCCATCGGAGCATTCTCTAAAACCTGCAGTTGGAAATCTGAAGCTGCCAGTCCCAGAACTTGCTACTCTGTTCGAAGCTCCACCCCGGTCAGCAGTGGTACCAGAAGAAATTTAAAAAATTCTGAGGTGTTCCAGTACAGTCACGAAGAGTTCCCCCTTGGTCTTGCCATCAGTAAAATTATGTATCAACTTCTGTAGCCCCAACTTCGACTGTCATTCCTCCCTCCCAAATAGCAGGCAGATTCGGCTTCCCAACTTCTTATCGCTTTTGGTCCTAGTTTCCCCCTCCCCGCTTGGCCGGCTGAAGGCCCCTCCCTGTGTGGAGGTAGTATTGATTGTAATATCATTAACCCCCACCCCAAGGTCCCCCTCCTGCGAGAGGTGTAGTGTTGTAACTTCTTTGGGCAGGTCAAGCGACACCGCTGCGGCGTGTGGGGATCCACTCGCCTCCCCGCTCGCCCTCGTCTCCGAGCGGGATCGGTTTCTTCAAACCAGTCGAGTAAGTGCTCACACCTCACTCCATTAGTGCTTGTCTTTCAATATAAGTTCTAGTTCCACTGGTTATGCGAGTGAGAGCTCGATCCTCAAGCCACATTGCCTTGAGTGATCACCGTGGGAAAAGTGCAACTGGTGCCTTCGGCACTTCGTCGGCCCCATTGAATTGGGCTTCCACACCCATTGGGAATCACATATTGGCCTTGCTGGCCCTCTACCAGCAAGGGCCCAACCCCTCAACCTCACCTTGGCATTGCCAAGTTACCCCGGGCTTGGGTGAGCGACGAGAGAGCGGCGGCCCAAATTGGCCTGTTTTGATTGTGAATGTGCTTGTTTGCCTAAGTCTCAGGTTGTGTCACATCAAAACTCCTTCAAGGCTCGGCCACGACCACCTTGAAAAGACACGCCTTCACCAACTTCAGGATTACCACGGCCTTGGCCTCTAACTTTCACCAGAGGAGGCGACCGCTCTCTTCTCCATGAACATCCATAGGCACTCCGGCTTTGAAACGCATCCTTCGCCTTGGTGCCATTGGTTCTAAAACATGTGAGAAAACAGGCAAACAAAATCATAAGTAACCGCTGAAAACAACCTAAGCCAACCATTAGTGGTACATGGACTTATTCTGGACTATTGTAATTCTAGGTCTTTGTACACCACCACAAGACCATGCTCTGATACCAACTGTAACGACCCAGCTTCCTGGGTACCGGAGACTCGATACCACTAGGTTGCTGAGACGCCACCCAAGACCTGATGAGGCTCCGAAAGAGTTGGAAAAGAGGATGTGGGTGCATAAAGATCTACAATCACACACGCATTTTGAAGAAATAATTACATTAAGCCGAAGCAAGATTTACATCATTAGAGTGTTACAATTATACATTAGTCCAGAAGTGCAAGGCACAAGTCCATAATTATACAAGAATCAAAAGGAAACAACTACACGGGGCATACCCCGAAGTAGACCACGCTGGCACTACGACTGACCACCAAAACCACGCGGGAAACCAGACGACGGCTGCGCCTCACCTAAAAAATAAAGGGTGAGTCTCATTTCATTGACTTAGTAGGGGTCCTACAGATCCCTACCTCGCAGCTAAAAGTGCAAGAGAAACAGTTAATCGCAAAGGAATAACTAACTGGCATGCAACTTTAACAATTAAAGGAAGCTATACAGGAATAGCAATTTAAAGAAGATAGCTAATACGAATAATTCATGCTAACTATCGCATAATTACACATAGGAATCATTCGTTCATCATTATAGTCAAATTTCCACAAACCAAGTGACGAGAGAAAGAAAAACCACTAGAAGAAAGACAAGAAATGTCCACTGACGACTTATACTGTGCCTCGGGTGTCTCCCATTCGCCTCGAACACGGTAACTGAGACACCATCACTGTAACCAAAGACAAGGACTAGTCAGGGTCACGCTCATCAACGCAAGTCCAAGTCCCTGACTACGTGTGCACATACAATTTAAATGCCTTGAGCCAGGCCTCTAGCTAGTTTTCCCCCCCAGTAGGACACTACTGCAAAGCAAGGGGGCCCACGGAAAGCAGCCTAAACCCCGTACACCGGGACTACCCCATCAACTCTGCTCGGTGGGCTAACTCTAAGGGTCGTCAGGCTACGACTAGTGGGTCAGTCACAAAGGAAAGAGAAGTTGACTCAAAAGGGATCATAAATATACATTTCAAACCTTTATAGTATATAAAAATACTGACGGTATGACCCCAAACACATAGCTAAACAATCACGGTGAAAAAAACTACTGGGGTACCCTAGTGGTCCTCATTGGGCCGCTAAAGGACATTAGCGGTCCTCACTGGACCGCTAACGGGACCATAGTAGTTACCCCTCCACCGCCTCAACTTCAGGAAAAATGGTATCACAGAGGCCGTTAAGCCAGCCTAAAAGTCCGATGGGGACCGCTTAGACCATGGTAGCAGTCCGGTGATGACCGCTACTGCTCCGGACGGTGCAAAAAATGCCATATTTGTTTTAAACCCCTCCTAACTCGTTCAAAATGAAGGGATTACATGAGTTTAACCTGTTTGAACTTGTCATACACCATTCTTACATGCTTTTCATTGTGCCCCTGTGATCATTTGAGTCTTCATGTGGTTTGGGTCATTCGACATCGTCTTGTGGTCATTTGAGTTATTAGATATTCTTGGTTTTGATAATAGCTAAACACTATAAGTCATTAATTTTTTAACTCTCATATGACTGACATACGTGATGTTTTGTTCATGACAGATATGCCAATGAATTGCCAAGGAATGAAGTAGATATGGCAAATGTGAAAGCTCAATGTTGCACCATCGCCCGCGGATCGACCTGTGCGGTCATGTCGTGGGGGTCAAGGGGGCAGTGCCCCTTGCGGGGGTTTCTGGGGGCGGAGACCCCGGAATAAAATTTTGATTATAGGAGCGATAGAATCAACAAAAATCTTCAAAACTATCATGGGTGATGCCACAGACATGAACGGGCTGCTAAAGGAGTCAAGCGATGGAGCTAAAGCAATTAACGGACCGACCCGGGAAAGCCCGGGGTCTGCCCAGCTGGCGGTCGACCGCCAGCACAGGGGCGGTCGACCGCCCCAGCCAACAGCTCCCAGTCTGCACGAGTCTCAGTGGCGGTCGACCGCCAGCCCAGTAGCGATCGACCGAAAATTCCAGGGACCATCTGTCTATAGCGTTTCTCAGTAGCGGTCGACCGCCAGCTTCTGTAGGTCGATCGCCAGCCCCGAGCCTTCAATGTTGACTTTGTTTTCCACTTCTAGAAGAGCCCCTTTCCTTGTATTTGTTTAACCCCAAAGTCACCCAATCTTCCATAGATTGTGGATCTGGTCTGGGGGATGTCTAAGGACCATTCAAAGGTTATAAAACACATGCAAGAGGGTTAGAAACCCTAGTTGATCATTTGTGAATCCAAGGGAGATCAAAGGAGGCTACAAGGGTGAGAGGAGTTCGAGTACTGTAGCCGTGAACAATACTCCAGGAAGAAGTTCTTCATCAAATCCTCAAGTGATTCAAGCTACTTGAAGAGGAGATCAAGCTCAAGCCAAGAGAAGATAAAGTTGCATCCTTCATCCTCTTCATCATCTCAAGGGTGATCTAAACTGCATCCTCAAACCTCTTCATCAACTCAAGAAGATCAAAAGGAAGATCCAAGCTACATCCATAGTCTTCCTCATCAACTAGAAGAGATTCAAGGAAGATCATCTCTCAAGGAAGAAGACACCATCGAAGTATCATATTCAAGCTCCTGTAACTCAGACAAGATCTTTCTACTTTGAGCATATTCTATATCTTGTTTAAGTGATTTCGTATTTGTTCTCTTTTCATTTCTTTCAAACAATTGAAACTGAAGATCGTCCCTACCGGTGGTTAGTAGGAAGGCAATCGAAAGTTGTCCGATCTGCGGTGTTGACGTCCCTACCGGTGGTTAGTAGGAAGGCAATCGGTGGTCTTTCCGATTTGCGGTTTAGTGCGTGGCACTAGTGGAGCCTCACCGGATTTGGTGAGGGGTGGACGTAGGACTGGGGATTCAGTCTGAACCACCTTAAAATCCTTTGTGTTGTGGTTTGTTTATGTGATTGCTTCATTCTAGATGCATGCTTAGGTTCAATCTCTATATTGCGTAATCATCTTACTAAGTAAATCGTTATGTCCTTCGTTAAGTTAGTTATATTCCGCTACAATTTATTTTATCTAGCTATATAGAGGGTTTCATTATGAAAAGAGGGGCAGATCTATTCACCCCTCCCCTCTAGATCCGTTGTCCACTACTCAGCGCTTTTAACACCAAAAACACAAGGTACAATGCCCATGATAATCAATTCATAAGTGTTTATAACAAAGACAACTCCCATGCATTCTTTGAATCAAAATAACCATTCTATCATGCATTTCACCACTCCAATGCATAGAAAAACATGAACAAGCGAAGTGGAATCCACCCCCCTACTTGGAATCGTGAAAGGACGTCGTTCTTTGCGTTAAACCCGCCTCCCACGAAGGAGATAAACTACCACCACACGAGCCCGCCTTCACGGCCACATAAGCACACCACCGTCGCCCCAAACTCGCCAGAGTCTTCTTGTCTAATCCGCCCGCGGCCGGGTGGAGTTGCATGCCGAGAGGATCAACGGGAGAAAGAGGGGGCGGTGCGTGAGGTGGGAGAGGGAACCGTGGGTTCCCCAACGTGGGTGAAAAATGGGTTTAACATATTTTTTTTGTTTTAAAACCCCAAATTGCCAAAAGGGATTAAAAGAACCAAAATTATGCTAATACTCCTCCATTTTATATAACTCATTAGCTAAATGGATTTATCATGCATTACACAAGCAAAAAGCCCACAAAAATTACCCAAATTCGTGGAAAAATTTCCTAGTTATAAATCCGATAAGAATCCGTAATCCACGGGCCTTACACCACTGGCTGAGCTGGCCGCGACCCCTCAGGAGGAGAGAGACCTAGCTCTAGAAGCTCCCTCAATGAGCATGCCCAAGACCCGCTAGTCCGCACTGATTCCAAAGGGGTAGCATGTCTGCCCGTAGCCTGTGTCGGAGCGGCCCTGCTCTGGTACTTCCGTAGTACCCGTCGGTGCAGGTTCTCCAGCTGCTCGAGGGCTCGTCGCTCTCGAATCACAGCCTCCACCTCCCGGGCCTGAGCCTTGGCCTCTCTCTCCTTCACCTCGGCAAGGTGACCCCGCAGCATCACGTCAGTCTCCACCTTGCCTAAGCGGCGCGTCTGGTCCTCGACGTGCGTCTCCATCACTTGTCGGGAGGCTAAGCTAGCCTCCAGCTCCCTGCACTGCTAGGTTAATGGCACAAACACACATGTCAAACGAAGACAAAGGCATTCCTAATTTCACAAACAACAGTGCTCAGGTCATACCGTCTTGGCCAGCTCTGCCTCCCTCGCCTCAGCCCTCTCAAGGGCTACCTCCAAGCGGGCCTCCAGGTCCTCCGTCTCCTCTACTCGGGAAGACATCCCGGCCTCCGCGGCTACACCAGCCCTCACACAGACGTAAGCCAGCTCGCCTCGCTACACAAGAAGGGGGTAATGGTTTTTTAAATCCCACAACAAGTTTCAATCATTCATTCATTTTGACTCACCAGCTCATGGAGTTGATGCTTCAAGTCCACGATTGTCTGATCCAGAGTGACGATCCGATCCTGAAGGATGCAAACGGCCTCTATCTCTAACATCTGCATTAAATCCCACCAAAAGATTAAATGCCACAACACATAATGAAAATACTTTGCAAGAGTTAAGGAGGCTTACCGCCCGTGTGTTGAGGCGAAGCCGTCCGGCGTATCGGCCTCTGTAGTCAGCCAAGTAAACCTCATTGTCCCTCAGCTCCGGATCACGCTGTAGGGAGGGACCCTCCGGCAACGCCTCTGCCTCAACTCGGTAGAGTGACGCCCAGTCCTGGTCACTCATCGAGGTCCGCCGGCATCCTTGATATGTCTCGTGCTCTATCGGGATCGCCACGGGAGGCTGGTGCCACCCCAAGGTCTGCTAAACTAGCCTTAGGAAGAGAGGCTCTCTCAGGTTCACACAGAACAACATTGTGTCCCTATGGAACCAGGCTCGCCCATCTGACACCCAGGACTGGGCGGTGTCATCCTCGCCAGCGTACGGTGTCCACACCACCTGCAAACCACAAGTTAAAAAGTCTTGTTAAAACAAACTCGCATAGCTAATGAATTACAACACAAGAGTTAATTCAAGCAGAACACTCACTCGATGGTGTGGGAACTCATCCAGTGCCGTCTATAGGTCAGAGAGCCAAGTGGCTACCAGGCGACGATCCCGTAACACCTCCCACTGGACCATAAGTGGGACAGCCCGGGTCTTGTCGCGGGGAATGGTGCCATGGCCTAAAGGGAATCTAGTATACCCCTAAATCTGACAACATGAAAGAAAAAGAAATCATAAGTATAACAAACATATAATTAATATGAGCAGATTTGGTTTTAGGGTAGACTCATACTTACTGGAAAGGGGTAAAGCCACCCAGGTTCCCCGAACTTGCGAAGAGGTGCGCCTGCATCACTCTTCCCCACGCAAGCTAGGGCCCTCGCTCAACGTCACGTACCAACAGGAGGTACTTAGGTTGACATTGTTGGAAGACGTCGCAAACAATAGTCGGCCAAAGAAATAAAGGAGGAAGAGCCAGATCTCTTGGTCCTTGGTCCTCTCCCTCAGTCGGATCCTCTGTCGAACTCGCTGTAAATACGCTCCTAAGTCCTCCAGTGGTCCCCGGACCACACCTGCCAATCCCACTAGGGAGCTGATCCTACCGAGCAAGAGGGCGGTCACCGGTCTCTTGGTGTGGGTCAGCCTTGCACCCAGCAGTGGGTCCACCTCTCTGTGGTAATCTCTTAACTCCTGGCCCAGTGTCGGGGCCCCAGCCATGGGATGGCCTATCAGGTAAGCCACGTCCTTGAGGGTGGGGATCATGTGACCCCACGGCATCATAAATGAGCGGCAGCTATCCACCCATCTCTCACGGAGCGCCGTCAATAAGGTAGCGTCCATCAGAAGAGGTGAAATGCGAAAGAAAGGGGTGAAGCCCAGTCGGTCCACCCGCCACCTCTGCTCGTGACAGAGGGAATGATACCACGCCCACACCAAATCCCACGAAACATGGGCACGAATCCTCCGCCGGCCCTGCAAACACCACAAAACAACTTCAACCATTAATAATCATCAAGCCTTTTTAACCCCCAGCCCTAAAGTGAGGGCGGCTAGGTCGCTGGCCGTCTAGCCTCCTGGGTGGCCAGGTACCTGGCCGCCTTGCCCTGTGGATGGCCAGGACCCTGGCCTCCTATGGGTTCCTTCCCCAAATCCATCCCAGCTCCATCCTCACATCAAGGAAAATCAAATAAAACACCAAAAATCATAAGACTCACCCGTGGGAGTGGTGCATCGTCCCCCTCCTCCTCAGCCCTCGCCAACAGTGCAACTTCCTCGATGTCGAAATCCCAGTGGCTTTCCTCCTCAGGGCTAGATCACCCACCTTCCAACACCGCGGCAAGACTCTTGTCCTCTCCATCGGTCGACTGGGATGGTGAGGAGGATGACCGACTGGATGAAACTTCCACTCATTGGTTCACCCTCACTTGAGGACTAGCTCGTGTCCGCTTGCTCCAACGAAGCTCGCCGCGGCTCCATGGCACTCGAGGTCATGTCGGAAGGCCGGCTATAGGATCGAACCAAGGAAGGCCTTGAGGGAGGAGCTCTCTGAAGCTCTGGGCACTCGTGGACGTGAATAGAATGGCCTTTGGGTTGGTCGCCATGTTTGAAAGCCCTCGCCTTTTATGCCCCCCATGAAGGGAGGCGGCCAGGGTGTTGGCCGCCCACCTGAGTGGGAGGCGGCCACAACCCTGGCTGCCTTCACCCTTCTGCTCTCTCCCGTGGGTATTTTGCACCCTATTCAAATAAAATAAAAAAGTATATATATATATATATATATATATATATATATCCACAACAAACACAAAAACCACAAAAACACAATAGTTTTTTTTATTTCGTTTCATTTCATCAAACAACAAAAAAACCAAAAATAATATACATTTTTGTTTCTTTCCTTCTCTAAATAATTTTGAACTGGTGCAATCCATCAAGTTCAACGTCTCATGAAGAATTCATTGACGACTAGCCGAACACCCCACAGATAACCCACGTAAGCCTTCAGTTCGCCTTTGTCTTCCTCTACATCAATTTGTGCCTTTAATACGGCGGCATGGCGTCTCCACGCTCGCCGAATCTTCCGAACCCGTCTTCTATCTTCGTCAGTCCCCAAGAGATGCCTCGTGATCAAAGGTCCCCTCGAGACGGCCCCTGGGATTCGTCTGGGCAATCCCACCTGGCGGTGACAACGATGGGCTTGGTACAACACTAAGTCTAGAGCCCCAACAAGCCAAAGCTCCCGATCCAGTGACTCGTGAACTCGGAACTCCAGGCGTTGATGCATCATCAGCATGAACTGGTCCTCAGACAGGAAGTTCTGGTAGTCACGCCAGTCATCTCTGGTCTTCAATAGCGCTATCTTGCACACCACTTGATCCTCAGAACCAAAGATAGCCCAAGCCGGGTAGAGGGCGCTCTTCTCGAAGATCCGAGAAGCACTCGTCACCGTGTCGTCGAAATCAAAACACAAGTGGACCTCCATCCACACCTGCAGTAGGTAGAGACTCCCCATGGTGCTCCCTCCTAAGCTCATCTGTGTGAGTCCGCAGTACATGTGGGCGAGCACGGCCTGAGTAAGGGAGCACCCATCCCATAAGAGAGTGAGCGGTCCAACCTTCTCTCGCGTCAGCACATCCCCTGACGTTGGGAAGGGCAACGCCCCGCCAAGGCACAATGTCAGCCCATGCATCAGCCGGTCGGTCTCAACTGACCTGTCTTTGATCTGGCCCAGTATCCACCTAGCAAGGCGATCGATCAAGACCCCTTATTGGTCTGTCATCCGTCAAACCTCTCGTTTGTCACGAACTATCGCGGCCAGGACTTCCTCCCAAGGGGGGCGGTCTATCAGGTCCCCCATGTCTAAGTCGCCCCACTGGAAGAGAAAGCCTATCTCTTCCACCAGCACCGAGGCCTCGAACTCCGGGAACATGAAGGTGTGGGTCTTCGGATGCCACAGCTCGAGCAGCACACCTACAGCCTTCCAGTTCCACCTCATGCTGACGAACCTTTTAGCCATGACGACTAGGCGCGTCAGGTGCCACTGATGCATGCAGACTCTCATGTCAGATGTGATTGCCTCTATGAGATCATATAACCAACCATAATGCCGGGCATGCCTACCTCCCGAGAAGACTATATAATAGGCTGGAAAAGAGCGAAGGAGGAGATTAGTTCCTGACTGCCTTACCTTGCATCTTAATACACGTAGGTCCTAAAACTTACCTGGCCGTCCTTCACATGTTGGTTGAGATGTCCCCTCATCTTGTAAAGCACATCGGGCTCTGCGCCTCCCGAAGGATGAGAGGAAGAAGACACCATCTCGAAGCTCTCTCCATGATGGTGCCTGCTCTCTACCTCGAAACCCCGAAACACACAGCCAAGGGGCATCAGTTCCCTGAGCCTTATAAGCCAAGACTCCTACCCTACTCAGGGTCATGGCACTTACAGAACCTGAACAGGTAGGCGGCCATCTCGCTGGCCGCCTTGGGGAAGGTAGGCGGCCACAAAGTTGGTCGCCCACCAGGGCAAAATGGCCACAATGTTGGCCGCTCATCGACCAGAATGACAGTCGTCCTGGCCATCTCTCAAACTTGTTTAAGAGCCAGATTTAGTTCAATCAAGTTCATGTTTACTTTTCAATGTACTATTCGTTATTGTCATCATGTGAACTTGGCTAACGTGTCTTGATGCAACTGTAGTTAACAAGATTGGCCAGCAAAGGATTACGCAACGTCATTGCCAATTATTGCATCTTTAGATAGTGATCCCGGAGGTAAATAGCTTCGGGTGCATAAACTCTGAGTTCCTCTCTAAAAGAAATTGTGAAGAGTTTATGCTCCTTAAGCTATTTGACGGCCACCTGCCACCCGAAGTTCGGAATGAAGGACTTCCCGAACTCTCGACCGCGCCTAATAACATATGTAGAACGATGGATCTCCACAAGATTTCACACTATGCCTGTTGCTAAGCAGGGATGATAGATTTCTCGAACTCTTGACCGAACAATCCCGGAGATAGGCAAATAAATCCTCTAATTCTGCATTAGATAGGTTTTTCTTTAAAACCAGGCATGCATCATATAGGTACTTTTAGTAACATACAAAAAAAGGAGAAAAAAATGCATGCATGCATGCATGACATTCGAGTATTGTGTAAACGAAATCGAGGAGGCAGCACGAATACTTTGACCTCCCCATGGTTTCTCTTCCTTGGGTTAGTTGTCCATGTTTCTCGATTTCCCTAAGCTTGTTTGTGCGAGTCTACATGATTCCACTCCAATTCAACCAGTCGAAAGCATGTTTTGTGTACGATCATCATAAGCATTATGAGATTTGAAGGTCATTTTCCCCTATCTTGTTTACTTACTTACTCCTGTTTTAGGTGTCTTGTATCTCCTTGGGTCGGATTGCGATGCATCCTAGAGTGCGCTCATGTCTCACGTGCGATATGTCAAGGGTCCCTCGGATTGTTGATACAAGCCCTCTTAGATTAGATTCCTCTCTTCCCCTTTTGAATGACCTATCTTATCACGTTATGCTTATCTATTCTTATATGAAGCTCAATTTCTGCTCAAGAATCTCCTTGAGCAGGATGTCCAAATTAGGCTTATTTCTTTATCGAAACACCCATTTATCAGTCCGTCGGACTCCCTTGCCAAATGCGCGTTCCGGAGGGGCATTTGTAGACGCCTAATTTAGGACATCCCGTGGATCCCTAGTTAGACCGTCATATTGGTAACGTTGTTGTTTTACTCGGGTTGATCGACGTTTTGTGCTTTAAAGTCTAGCCCACTATACAACATTGGGCCTTAATCGAACCACTAGATGATGAGAGGCCCATGGGCTGGGCGGTCAGGTCGATGGCCGCCCAGGTTGGCTGGGCGGCCAAGGCATTGGCCGCCCAAGTCCGGTAAATGGCCAGAGGCCTGGCCACCTTCATTTTTTAAATGACCAACAGTTTGGCCGCCTTCCTGCAACTGATGGTCAAAGGATCGCGCCCACGTCCACCCTCTATGCCTCGCACGAGCCTCGGCCTCGTCACCCACATCTGAAGGCACGAAGCTAGAAGCTCCTAAAATGAGGTCCCTGTGATAAAACCTCCAGGGGGTTGACGAGAGTGAGGGGGGTTCGGGATCGGAGTGGAAGGAGTTCGGAGGGAGAGCGTCAAGAGTTCCGAGAGTTGGGAAATTTGAATCGTGTCCCTTGAGCTCCCTGGGTGATCCTCCCCCCTTGCATGCTCCTCCCCTTTACCGGCCATGGCCGGCCTTGGGGGGGGGGGCTCCGCCTCCCCCTCCCTGTTCATTGGCACCTCCTGGCGCTGGTCCACCTACTGGCGGCCAGGCTTCTACCCTCTCCGATCGTGGCTCTCCTTCAGCAGCGCGAGGCTCTCCACCGGCCTTGCCTGCTCCATCTTCCTTTGGCAAGAAGGTTGCAGGCCTGGTTTCTTCTTCCCCAGATGGCTCCCGCAGTGCTGACCAAGTGACGGAGGTCCTCCCTACTCATGCGCCTTCACTGGTGGGCAGTGTCCGCTCATCTTCCTCTGGTGGCCCTTCATCTTTTACCGGTGACCCGTCGTCCTCCTGGCCAGCTGGGGCATTACCTTCCCTCTCTCTTGGTGGTCTGGCGGCGGTAGGCCTCCCAGGCCCCTCTCTGGCCGGCAGTCATGGCCATCCCCCTACCGTCGTTCCTCCTCTGGCTGCTCGTTTTGCCGGCACCCCTGTTCATGGTTCTGCCATGCTGACGCCTCCTGCAAGCGATGCCCTGCCTTCTCCTCCAGCTGATGCTGCAAGTAGGCGTGGGGTCGGTGCTTCCCCGTCTTCCCCCCGTGCTACTAGCGTCGCTTGTGTTGAAGGCGAGGCGGCTCCCCCTATAGCTGGCGTCCACGGTGTCAACACTTGCCGCCCTGCTACGGCAGGCTCCGTTCTTGGCCAGCCGCGCGGCCCCAGCCTAGGCAAGTCCCCTGCTCGTCGTGTTGGTGAAGCTCGCCCCCGTCCAGCCAAGGGCAGCCCCGCCATGGCAGGTGCTGGTGCTGGACCCTCTGAGTCTCTTGCCCAACTTGCTGTCGGTGCCCAAGTTACTATCCCAAAGCCTGGTGCAAGTAGCCCTTGGCCTACTCTTCCATCGACATCCTCTGCAAGGGAATTGGGCACTGGCTCTCCAGCCACTGCTCCACCCTCATTTGCCCAGGTTCTCCTCCAATCCGTTACATGATGGGGACATCAGAGCAAGACCACCCACTTTTTATTTTACATTTGAGTCCTTTTAGTTTGCATTTATATCCTTCGGAAAACATGTATGCAATTGTAAGGCTTTATAAGCCAATTTGTCATTCCCTAAGGATCTTTGGGTTTTAGTGCAAAAGACCATGTAGGCCATGCGGGACCCTCCACTCATTCCTCATTGGTCCAAGTGGCATCTTGGGGTCCATGTGGGCCTGGTCAAAGGTCCTAGGTGGCTTCTAGATGGTTTGACATTCAAAGGGGGACAATGGGTTGAAATTGTCCAAGATGCCATCCCATTAGTCAAGGGCCCCCCCCTCTTATTGATTTTTAATGTGGTTCCAAACCACATGGGAGAATTAATTATGAACTCCCTCTTTTATCCCTCCCAATTCTAGATCTAGGGATAGTTAGTGTCATTTTACATTTCATACAAATACCATGTAATTCCCATTTTAGTAGAATTAATGAGAAGAATTATTGTGAAATTGCAAAGGCCCTTGGGCGCCCCTCTCTCTTCCCCTCCTTGCAGCATGGATTTGCTGTGTTTCTAGGGTGGATTCCCTACTCTACTTGGTGGATTCCAAGTGTTCTATCTTCTTGGAGTGTGAAGCTCCGCCGCTGCTTTCCGTTCATGCCGACATCGCGCCGCCACTACCATCGTCGGAGTTCTGCCCAAATCAGGATAGAGCCTCCATGTCTGAATTTTAGCTCCTAATCTACGGATCTGCTGGAGCCCAAATTTTGAGGGTAGGTTCACCACGCCAATACCCTCTCCCAAAAAAAATGTCCTATTTTCTAGCAATCATTTTCTATTTTCCCCAGTTCATGTTTTCCAGCCTCCCAGATCTGTCTGAGTTCTGTTTTGTGTCACAGCAACGTAGTTCATTTATTGTTCGACCCCCTTCCCCTTCTCTGATTGAGTCCAAATTTAGACTGGGTGTTCTACCCCACCAAACACGTCTCCACAAATTTTTGATCGAATTTAGAAGTTATTTCCCCCACCCCAAAAAAAAAAAATTAAAACTCAGTCAAATTTCAGTTCTATCGTAAGCAGTCCAAATCCGACCCACCAGTGTCATAAAATCTGTTTCTCCAACCAAACCTCCTCTAGAAATTCCATAAAAAAATATCCCCTTCTTCCTCTCTTTCCCCTCTACAACTTTCATGAAGAGGTCAACTTCCAGATCTGAGGTTTAAGCCACGGTCAACGTCTGTTCTCAGAAAAACCCACCTCTGTACTGAGTTTTCTGAGTCTATCAGCCAGCAACTTGGAAATTCGACCAAGGCCATCAAAGGGAGATTCAAAAAATTTTCTCTGGCCAAAAATCGAACTACTTCAAGTCAGCTTTCCAACGGTACCACTTTCGCGTCGATCCGACGTCGGGAGTGATCGCAGCAGCTGATCTCGCTGGGTCGCGTGCCGTAAAAAAATAGAACTTCAGATCCGTTGGCAGTAAGGTCAACAAGTGAAGACCGGAGCCGACTCGCCTTCCGCAAGGCGAACCAGCATGCCGCCATCCCAGGGAGCGCCTCTCCAGGAGCCAACGTCACAGCGGTACCACTCCGGGCCCACTCGGACCCGCCGACCAGCACGTGGGCCCCACGTTCGTGAGTACGCGTGCCGCCAAAGCTACATCAAAACGCTGCCCGTCAACCCAAGATCGGTCCTCCCGGGCCCCATTTGTAGTCCGATACCTCCCTGCGTGGAGTGGGTGATAATTCACTACTGTAATTATTGTAATATTTTTACCGGGAGTTACCGTACGTGGCCGAGATCATCTTCCCCACGCCCGGCGCGTGGATGTATCATGCTCGCTCCTTTTCTCGGCATTTTACTTTACTCGTATATTTTCTTATGCCGCTGCTAGAGAGCATGTGATAGGTTAATTTAGCTCGATATCTATTTTCTCTCCGCTGCGAGAGAGAGAGCGAGACCCATCCCGTGACTCGATCTGAGCACGGAAGAGCCGACTACCCGACTCATTATCGATTTCTCAACCAAGCACGGTCCCACGTATCCCTCGCTAGGGACACCCGCGAGCTAGAGTCTCAGGTCGCGTGTCCGTCCCGCATCATTACACCTCCGGCTCCTCCCATTGCTGCCCACGGTCCAGCATTCACAGATTCGGGGGAGCCTGAGTTTTTTTCTCCATAGATGATATTTACCTGTCTTGCAAGCCTTTGGAGCATCCTATCGTTGCTAAGACGCCATTGGGCAGACCGCCCTTCCAAGAAATTAGGCTGCACTTAGCCCAGCGGTTTCAGTTTAAGGAAGATTTCCTCATGAGCGCCATGGATGGCCGTCACTTGCTGCTACGCTTTCAGAATCAATATGACTACTTGCAAGTTCTTCTTAAGGAGTCCCTGTACGTCAAAGGCAAGCCGTTTTGGTTCTCTAAGTGGACGATGGCTTTCTCTCCTGATGAGGACTCCCCCATTGTCCCCGTGTGGCTGGAGTTGCCAGGCCTTCCTGCCAATTTTTATTGTGATGGCATGATTCACTCTATTGTGGGCAGCATTGGCCTTGTTCTTCAGGTGGACCGAAACACCCTATGCTTATCCCGCACTGATGCTGCCCGTGTTTGCGTTCAGTTGGACATCTCCAAGAAGCTTCCTCATCAAGTATGGATTAGATATGGTTCTGCAGGTGTGTGGCAGCCTGTGGTTTACCCTGCTCCTCCCATGTATTGCTCAGCTTGCAAACGCCTTGGCCACCTGCCCCCTAAGTGCAAGAAAAAGCCCGTTGGACATGATGGCCCTTCTGGCAACCCTGGTGCTTCTTCTGCTACACAAGATGATCCTGCATTGCCACCACGTCCCAAGCGTAAGTGGCGTCCTGCCAAGGCACCTGAGCTTGCTGCTGGTCCTGCTAGTAAATCCATTGCTCAAGATAATGCTGCTCTACCTACTGCTCTAGATGATCCGACCTCTGTTCAGCAGCGTCCCGCTTGTGATGAGACCCTGGCTGATGTTGGCATGCAAGGCTCTGTTGACCCGCCATCTGTTGGTGAGGATGCTGGTGCATCTATCCAACCCGATGCCTCCTCTCCTATCGTATCTGCTGGTGCTCCTCAAGTATGTAAACAAGCTGCAGCCGCTGCTCCCCTTGTCCCTGTATATCCTTCTATGGCTGGCTTTGTTCCCTTGGTCCCACCAGCTGCTTGTGATCGTGCTGTTCTACCCGCTATTCAAGGCTTGGCTGGCATGGGTGTGGCTGATGGTGTCCAGTCCTCTGCTGGTGTCCATGTTCCTCCGAAGTGCTCTGTTGCTATTGAAACGCCACATGTTTGTTCATATGCTCCTTCGAAGGGTTTTACTGTCGATTCTGTTGCGCCTACTGTCCGTGACTCTGTGGCCGATGGATCTCCTGCTGGTGATCAACTGAACTTGGACAAGGGCTTTCCCTCCTCTTGGCCCTTGCCCCATCTTAATGCAGCGGCTCCATCGTGGTCTCCTGCTCCCTCTCCTACTGTTGCTTCCGTGGGCCCCCGCCTCTCATTTGCATAAGCTTTGCGAAGCAAGGTGAAATCCAAAGTTGATGATGTGCCGTATCATGTTGCTCCTCCCATTGCGGCCAGTGCTTCAGTTTCTTCAGAAGTCTCTTGTGCTTCTGCTTCCCGGTCTCACTCATCTGGAAGCCCCGTGAATTTCCCTACTATTTACCAGGTTCTCACTGTTCCTTGTTTTCAGCCATCTGGTTTGGTGGATTTCAGCCAAATTCATGTCAATTGGGTTGGCCAGTAAGGTCAAGATCGCTCCAGACCGCCCCTTAGGCATGATGGTGCTCATACTAGAGGTTCTCTGCGCAAATCTAATTACGTTTCTTCAGCTCAAGATCAAGAATGATTTGCTTTGGCTAGTCTCCTTGTCTTGTTGTCGTGGGGTTGTTCCCTACTTGCGTTTGTTTTATGTGCCGTATTTATTTATATTTGACCCCTCTACCTAGGGTGTCTTCTTGTTGGCTCTGGGTCTCTCTGTTTCGTTTATTTCTTGTTATGCTATTCTTTTCCTTTTGCTTATATTATTAAAATTGCCTGTTAGGTGTTTGGTAGTGGAGCATCCAACTCATTCCCTCTTTGAAGGGGTGAGTGCTCTCCTGCCTTCCCTTTCAGGTATTGCTTCAGTTTAAAAAAAAGTTGGGAATTCGAAGCCAGAGAGCGGAGGAAGATCTTCGGGGGAAACTCCTCTTGAGAAGGAGGGACAGAAGGAAAGCGACCTCAGCTTCCCCTCACTACTCAGCTTCGTCCACTCAGAAGGTGGGCGTCCGTCGATCAGGCCGCCTTCGACTTCTAGGCGACCAAGAGCTTGGCCGCACTCTAGTTTGCTCCCTGCATTTTTTGTCCTCTTGGCCGCCCTCTAGTTTGCTACCTGCATTTTCTATCCTCCCGTTGTTTGTTTCATATTACATACCTCGTATACGTGCATCATCATCACATCTTAGGCAACCCTTAGTCCCTATTCATAGAGGTTTTATATTTAAACAATCGGGAAGGCGGGTGGTCGAAAGTCTCGACCATCCCTCCTTCCCAACCAGCCCCCAGGTAATCATGCCACAATCATTTCTATGTCTCTATGTTATTTAGAACGATTACTGCACTTCATAGTTCTAACCATGATCTTCCTTTTGCATTCGTGGGCTTTTGACATTATTTGCAGGACTTTTAGCACTCCAGACAGCGCAGGGCTCTCCATTCTTGGCCGGTCGAGCATGGAGAAGTCGGGTTCCCACAAACTCCCTACTTGAGGCACCCTTACGCGATCATCAATCCCTGTGAGGCTTAGGTACAAGCCTCTGGCGATCACTTCATCTTTTGTTTCCTAACTCGTATACTGCAAGCGTTTCCAACATTCCACAGGGAAGAAAGCAGACACAAACAAATAGATGGGGAGGGGGGAGGACGCTCATCTCGCCTCCTTTTTCGCTCGCGTCACGTGCCCGCTCCACCTTTCTGGCACCTACAGCGCTGACGGCTCTGGGTCACTATGGAGCGGGGTGATCAAAAGATCTACCGGATCAATAAGAGACTCCTCACCTGATCAGCCAAACCTTAACGCCAGAACCCAGAGAGGCATACAAGCAAAGGGGCGTATGAGGCTCACCCCTGGACACCTACTACAGCGGGATTGCATCACTGCAGATTCACAGGGGTTGGCACGTCGGATACAGGAAAGCCTAAGAAAGGCATAACTCTGCCAGATCATCGACTCAGAGAAGACACCGCAAGAATAGTAACGGAGTATCAAAAAATCACTATGACGCCCCGACGAGGAAAAAATCGGAATGCAGTAGTTATATCATTCATGTCAATCAGAGCATACATTGTCACAAGAGACCATACATCAAGGCCAATAATTAAATGCAAATAACCAAACATTAGTGATAATAAGGATGGGATGTACTTATTACAACGACATCTTGTGGACTTTCACTAACACTTACATCAACCAAAAGAAAGAAAAATTACATAGACCCTGAACTATCAGGATTCGACGACTAACTAGGACATTGACTCAAAACATAATTAGAGGGCTTGCTCCATAATCACTCGTTCCCGTCCCCGTCGGTGTACACGTCCTCATCCGTATTACCAGGAAAGGATTGGAAAGAAAGGGGTGGGCGAACGCTTAGTAGGATTTTATATCTCTATCACCAGGCACAATTAAAGTGATTAATCATTTTTGCATGTATAATAATGCAATAAAAGAGTGATAATAATCAAATGGCAAGTGATAAATAACAGATAAGAGAAAGGAAAGATAGATTTCATGTAAGGAGCAAGCGTAAGTATAACAAGAACTTTCCACGAGGTTTCAAGTAAGTTTTAATGTGAACTGGCCATAACAAGCATGCACGTCATGAATTTTCAAGTGATTGAGTGAAGTAGAATGTCATAGACCAACACGCTAGTCATGCACTTCGGTGCAATGCCACACCTTGTCAGTACAAACTCCCCGGGCACAAGTACTTTTGAGCTCTCCTCCCAAGACCAGACCGGGTCATTTATGATGCGTTAACATTGAAGGGTTGGATCATAGATCCCGATCTAGACATTCACCACATTGAATGGCCAAGAGTTCCAAGGTTTAAGCTTATGAAACTTACTTCTATGATCAAGAGAAATTCCAAGGAAAGTTGGAATAAAATATCATAGGAAATGACTCGAGAGTCCAAAGTGACCATGAGCCAAGGCGAGACTTCTCAGTCCAAGGCCATCCTTTGCACGACTGCTATCACACAAAATCACGGAAAACACGTTCAGTCTTAAGGTTTGTGGTCATTACCTGGACCGCTAGGATGAGACTAACGGTCTAGTTCTACACCATTTCCAGATTGAGTAATATCAAGGCTTTCAAGTGGATGAAAAGGGGTCCTCAATTCAGCCTAAGGCAGAGTGTGTCCAAACCAAGGTTCAGCCCACTAAACCAAGGTCAACAGCAACGATTGGTCAGGTCAGAGTTGACTGGGTTCAAGAATACTCTGACTAACCCAAGCCAGCTTCTAACCAGGCCAAGGAAAACCTAGCGGTCTAACTCTGGGCCGCAAAGGGATGCTTAGCGGTCTCCAGGAGGGCCGCTAGAGGTTCAGAACAATCCGGATAATTGGACTACCCCTAAAATATGAATCAAATAAAATCTGTGGGTTCTGGTCTTGGTGGTACAACCTGCCCGGCGTCCTGGTGGGAATCCTAGGCTCATGGGGGCTTACGGAGGTCTAATAATAGTGGTCCTAGTCCGACGGAAGGAGTATCCGGTGGAGAGTCCCGACTATTATAAGATTGAGGCTATCTAAAACACGGAAAACGTGAACGGTGCAGTCAGTCAATCCTACCGGAGTGGCATGATTGTCAAACAATGACTTTAGAACCATAATATCAGCAATTAGGAGTGGAAAAAGTTTAAGATCAAGAAATTAATAACCAAGTTTATTCTACCAATTTACATAGTTGGCCAACGGTGATAATCAAAGGAGATTTTCATGTAGATAGTGGAAAATTGAATTACAATTTCATGATACCAAGTTAATACTACGTTCGGCATCACTACTGGTCAACATTTCCGGCTAACCAGGGTAAGTCTTTATTCCAAAAACATATAAAAAAAGACATTTAAATCTCTCTACAAGAGGCCAGAAACGGTCTACATGGAGGCCGCCTGACGGGGCAAACGGTCTGACTTATGGCCGTTTAACATTGTACATATTTTTTTTTGAAAAAAAACTCAAGGTGGCCAAGCGGTCTATCGCGCGACCGTTTGAGAACCAAGCGGTCACTGGAAGGGCCACTAGCCTACTCGAGACTCGCCAACAGCGAACCCCGACACACCATGATCAAAACTCCAATTTCTAGCGATACGATAAACATAAATTGGGCAAAAGGGTACCATTGGAAAGAGCATTCAAATACACATAAGATAGCATGCTTTAATTTGAGTTTAGAGTGATTTAAATAAACATAAAATGGACTAACTTGGAAAGTAACCCTTCGGTATACCTTCGAGTAATCGATGAAATTAGAACAACAAAGTGCATGGAATTTGGGCAAATTGGTATCAAATGAAAGAGCTCAGAAAGACGAACAAGATGATATATTTTGTTCTTAGTTCAGCCTGAGAGAAACCTACCTTTAATTGATGTAAAAGGAAGAAGAAAAAGGGCGCTGGAACCCTAATTAGGCCGCTCCTAGAACGCCGAAATACGCCCTCGTCCAGCCACGATCGACCACGCCACCAGCCGCCAGAGCAAATAGGGTTCTCAGGGATCGAAAGCCCTCTATTTAAAGGATATATGGATGCTTCTAGTGATCGAATCAGGGTGAAGATTCCAAAGAGTAAAAACGGCAAAAAAATCGAGGGTAATCTAATCTGCTGCCGCCGCCGCCAAATGAAGGCTCTAAGGTTAGGGTTTTCGGAGAGGAATCGGTCCCCTATAGTTGGGCTAGGATTTGGCTCTGATCAGAGCCTAATTGGGCAAGAATTAAGATCCAATTAAGGAAGTTTAGTTTGTTCTTAAAAGGCAATGATTTTTAGCTTAAAACGTGAAATTGGGCCTTAACCAATTTTACTCTGGGTTCCTTTCTGAAGACAAAGTTGCTGGAAATTGAATTTTACATAAGATACATATTTTTCCATATTTAGTAAAATTAAAAAAATTGAGCTAAGAAAAACAATTAAAGAATATGGTGATATTTAATATTAAAAAAAATTCAGGATGCTATACCCTCCCCCATTTTAAGGAATTTGGTCCTCAAACTCACCAAATCTTATTAAAAAAGAACAAACCAACCTTAGAACAAATCAGGATACAACTTTCTAATTGCTTCTTCGGACTCCCACGTGGCTTCTTCAGTTCCGCGCCAACTCCACTGGACCTTGACCATTGGAATGGATCGGTTCCTGAGTTGCTGTTATTTGTAGTCCAAAATCTTGACAGGCTTCTCTTCGCAGGATAAATCTTCTTTTAATTCTAGATCCGTATGTTGGATGGTGTGCGAAGGGTCGTATACGTACTTTCGCAACATAGATACATGGAACACATTATGAATGCATGATAACTGTAGGGGTAATGCCAGTCTATAGGCAACTTCGCCTACCCTCTCCAAGATTTCGAACGGGCCAACAAACCTCGGGCTTAACTTGCCTCAGATTTCAAATCTTCTAATTCCTCTTGACGATGAAACTTTCAGAAACACATGCTCTCCAACCTAAAACTCCAAATCCCTTCTTCTGTTATCAGCATAGCTCTTCTGCCTGGACTGAGCGATCTTCAAACGATTTCTAATGACTTGAATGTTCTTGGATGATTCTAAAATAAGATTTGGTCCGAGCCATTGCTTCTTGCTGATCTCTTCCCAACAATGAGGGGATCTACAGCTTCTTCCATACAAAGTCTCAAATGGTGCCATCTGAATGCTAGACTGATAACTGTTGTTGTAGGCAAACTCAATCAGAGGTAAACGTTCATGCCAATTACCTCTAAAGTCAATCATACAAGCTCTCAACATGTCTTCAATAATCTGATTTGTTCTCTCAGTCTGCCCGTCAGTCTAAGGGTGAAAAGCAGTACTGAAGTTCAAACGAGTTCCCAACGATGTTTGCAGACCTTTCCAAAAGTGAGAGGTAAACCTGGGGTCTCTGTCAGATATGATAGATACAGGTACTCCATGCAACCTCACTATTTCCTTCATATACAGGGCAGCCAAAACATCCACAGTCCACTTTGATTTAATAGGCAAAAAGTGCACGGACTTAGTCAGACGATCAACAATCACCTAAATTGCATCCAAACTACTATGAGTTCTAGGCAAGCCCATAATAAAATCCATGCCGACACTCTCCCACTTCTATTGTGATATTTCGAGAGGCTTTAACTTTCCAACAGGCCTAAAATGTTCGGCCTTAACTTGCTGACAAACTAGACACTTCCTTACAAATTTGGCCACTTCTCTCTTCATGTTCAGCCACCAGAAAGACCTCTTCAAGTCTCGATACATCTTCATAGCTCCTGGATGAATTGTATACTTAGACTTATGAGCTTCCTCGAGAATCTTTTTCTTCACTTCTGCAGAATCAAGAACACAAGTTCTACCTCGGAACAATAATCTACCATCATCGGCCAACACAAAATTCAGTCGACTAGCCATCTGCTCTCTAATTTCTACTAGCAATGGGTCATTATCCTGTAGTTGCTTAATCTCTGCCAGCAACTCTGAGTGAAGCTGGATATAAGCAATCATAACCCGATCTTCCTCCTTGGTGACACTAAGATCTAGGCTTGCAAACTGCTCTAACAACTTCCATTCTTGAAGCATCAAACTCACTAATCTAGCCATCGGCTTCCTGCTCAAAGCATCCGCCACAACATTCCCCTTCCCGGGATGATATTCAATAGAGTAGTCAAAATCCTTTAAGTACTCGAGCCACCTTCTCTGCCTCATATTCAGCTCCTTCTAAGAAAATAAGTACTTTATGCTCTTATGATCTGAGTACACTGTGAAAGTTTCTCCATATAGGTAATGCCTCCAAATCTTCAGAGCAAACACAACTGCCGCTAGCTCCAAGTCATGAATAGGGTAATTCTTCTCATCCTTTCTTAGCTGCCTGGAAGAATAAGCTATCACTTTCCCTCGTTACATCAACACACAGCCTAAGCCGATTCCTGAAGCATCGGTGTATACTTCGAAACCTCCTTCTAGATTAGGCAAGGCTAAAATCGGGGCAGTGGTCAAGCACTCCTTCAAAGTTTGAAAACTCTTCTTACAATCTTCCGACCACTCGAATCGATTCTCCTTACGAGTTAATCTAGTCAAGGGCACTGCAATTTTGGAGAAATCCTTAATGAACCTCCGATAGTAGCCTGCTAGGCCTAAGAAACTCCTGATCTCAGTTGCATTTACAGGCCTTTCCCAATTACGTACTGCCTCCACTTTAGAAGGGTCTACTAAAATTCCATTTTTAGAAATAATATGTCCCAGAAAAGATACTTCTTGTAGCCAGAACTCACACTTTCTGAACTTGGCGTATAACTGATGACCCCTTAGCATTTGCAATGCCGTCTTCAAGTGTTCTTCAGGCTCCTCCATACTCTTGGAGTATACAAGAATATCATCGATAAATACTACAACCCACTGATCTAAGTAGGGCCGGAACACACTGTTCATCAGCTGCATGAAAATTGTAGGAGCATTTGTTAGTCCAAACGGCATAACAACAAATTCAAAATGCCCATACCTACTACGGAATGCCGTCTTAAAAATATCCTTATCCTTTATCCCCAACTGGTGATATCCCGATCTGAGATCGATCTTCGAGAAATACTGAGCTCCCGCTATCTGATCAAATAGCTCATCGATCCTTGGCAATGGATACTTATTCTTCACGGTGAGCTGGTTCAGCTGGCGATAATCAATGCATAGCCTCAATGAACCATCCTTCTTTCTTACGAAGAGTACGGGAGCACCCCACGGGGAAGTACCCGGATGAATAAACCTTTTTTCTAACAAGTCCAACAACTGCTCCTTCAATTCCCTTAACTCAGCAGGGGACATACGATATGGGGCTTTAGAAACAGGTGAAGCGCCCGAAACTAAGTCAATGGAGAAAACCACCTCCCTCTCAGGAGGAAGACCTGGAAATTCATCAGGGAACACTTCTGGAAAATCCCGAACAACTAAGATATCCTTCAACTCAACTTCCTTTTTATCGATTAAAGATATCAATGCCAAGAATGCCTGACACCCTTTCCTTAACAACTTATCTGCTCGGAGTGCCGAAACAAGTGGCACGAACTTAGATTGCCTAGATCCAGAAAAAAAAGCTCAGGGCATCCAGAGCAATATACCACTCCCGATTTACAATGGACACTAGCCCCATGTTTAGCTAACCAATCAGCTCCTAGAATCACATCATAATCTTTCATCTTCATGCATACCAAATCAGCAGATAAGCTAAAATCATTAATCAAAACTTCACTAGAGGGGTAATAGTATTTAATCTCTGACCTCGAACTAATAGGGGTTGAAATCACAAGATGAGAATCCAATAATACCAGTTTCACAGATAAAGTCTTAGCAAATTTCTGAGATATAAAAGAATGAGTAGCTCCAGTGTCGAAAAGTCTGGCCTAGAAAGAATAGTAAGAGTACCTTCGACAATACCTCCTTCCTCGATAGCCTCGGTCTCAGTCTTTGCATCTTCGAGGGCTTGAAGCTTGCCCTGCCGCCTATGACTCCCCTGCGGCTTGTCAGATGCCGCATGCTCGGTAATGAGGGGACACTTAGGAATACGATGGTCCTTACTACCACATCTCAAACAAGCACCCAGCTTGCGCCAACATTCTTCCATCTTGTGACTCGGGCGGTCACAATACTTGCAGACTACTTTAGATGGAGCAGTCGATCCGGCCTTCTTCTCACCTTCCTTCAGTTTCTTGTCCTTTGAAAAACTCGGACCGCCATTGGGCCTCTTCTTGCCATTGGTGGGTTTGTAATTCCTGAAGCTAGGAGTCTGCTCCCTCTTCTTGTCTCGACCTCTTATTCCTTCTGTCATCTCCAGAGTGTCTTTGAGAACTTGGGCTTTCCTCACAATCTCAGCATAAGTGTGGATCTCCAAAGGTGCTAGTTGGTTGATGTACTGAAGTTTCAATCCGTTCAAAAATCGCTTAGCCTTCATCTTCTCCGTAGATACCAGATGCGATGCATAGCGAGATAATCTGGCAAATTGTGCCTCATACTCAGCAACAGATAAATGTCTCTGCTTGAGAGCAGCGAACTCCGCCGCTTTCTTCTCTTGCACATGATCTGAGAAATACTTACTGTTAAAATGCTCCTTAAACTCGTCCCTCGTTGCCTGCCTATTGCCGAGCGTGGCTTCCACAGCTTCCCACCAAGCTCGTGCATCGCGCTCCAGTTGAAAAGCCGCCAAAAGGACTCGGTCCTGATCACCACATTACATAACTCTGAAGATACGCTCCATCTCCTTCAGCCAATTCTCGGCCTCGTCTGGGTCTGCGGATCCTCCAAAATGAGGGGGATTCAGGCCTTGACAATTCCGATGCAGATTGCCAGCTCCGTGATGTGCGTCGCCTTGAGCTACCTGCTGTAAGGCCTGGGTCAGGCCCTGCACCGTGCGTTGCATGTCTCGCCACTGCGCGCATTCAGCTGCCATTGCGGGAAATTCCTACAGCGTAAAAGGGAAATTAATTAAGAACGTTCTACTGTGGGAATGGATTTATTTATTTTTTTAATTTATTGGATGGTTTGTTGATTTGTTAGTTAGTTTATTAGGAGTGCCAGGCTTGTTCGATGAGTGGAACTCTTTCCTGTCTTTCGTTTCGCGGGTCGATCAACCATTTGACTAACTGGTAGTCAACTGACCGATTGACGACGCGGGCGTGCCAGTCACATGAGTGACGATCTTATTGTGCGCTCATGCTGACCCATATTGGGCGAGTGAGAGGTTCGGTCGGGACCAGCAGTCTGCCATACCATAAAGGCTATGGCGTTAATTACATCCCCCACGAGGAGGGAACACCTTTGATTAATTACCGAGATAGCGGGCTGTCAAAGCCAGAATGAAAAGAGCTACATGGTGGCCAAGACGAAGGCATGCAGGATGCATTTATTTATCATACAAGGGATGCATAGTTCATCGAATTATGGACCCTTGGTACGTGGCGGAGGACGTAGGTCCGAAGACCACCATCGCGCATAGCGGAGACTTCTGGTTGGACATAACCTGACCTTCTGTCAACACCATTTAATATACCCGAGGGTCGATGCAGACATGCACGAGGAACTGTGATATGCGGGGTGTGATAACGATGTTATAACACAAATTCGGCAGCATGTCCCCTCCCTTTGGACTATGCCAAATGGGAATATAGGACATCCATCCATGGAGAGCCGGAATGAAAACCAAAAGAGAATCGGGCGTAGCCCTGGGTCCGAGAAGGATCCAAATATGACGGGACAGTGTGCACCATTGCGTCGTTCGTTAATATTCCCCTCGAAGAACCATTGGAGGACATGCGGTGGTAGAACTCCGAGGGTCAGCGGGGTGACATGGGAAACGTCGTATTCGGTGTGATGTAGGGGTGAAACCCCCCCTCATTAATGTATCTCCCATGGACCTGGGTGAAGAACTATAATTCCCTCGTGAGACAATGGAGGTTGACCCGGCAGTTGGTAGTGACACGGGATATTGAATTTGGGTTATGTTTGGGTTTGATGAGGTGGGGAGGACATCAGATATTCAGATGACAACCATTATTGAGGTGAAACGGCACCGCACTGGGGTCGGCGCGAAGATCAAACGACACGGTATGCTCCCGGCGCGATGGGAGGATTGAGGGGTAGTCGGCACGACAGGTCTCGGCGCGCCATGGTAAGGGTACTCGGCGCCCCCCCACCCGGCGCGGGTTTGGCGCCGGGAGGTAGTGGCACCGGGAGGAGATGGCGCGAAAGGGGCGCGAAAGGGGGTCATCGGCCCAGACTGGTCCCGGCGCGCGAGGGCATCCGGCGCATCCTGGCCTCGGCACGCCCTCCACTCGACACGTGTTTGGCGCCGGGAGACGACGGCGCCGGGAAGTATAGGCGCCGACGGGTGTTTTATGTGTTTTAAAGGGGGGGTATTATGAGGGTTTTTCTAGGCATTCAATGGGGACTTCAGGGCATTAGGTGGGGGTGATGGGAGATGAGGATGGATTCATTCCCAGAGAGGGTCCAAAGAGCTCATTAGCACGGAGATATGTTCTCTGCGATGGCAAGATGCCATGAGATGATATAGCTCAGGCTCCCGCCATATTGAGGGGTTAAATATGCAATTCCGATGAAACGGTATGACAGAGTAAAGCTCTGGGCGAATTTTGACAGCATCTCCCCTTACTCTGGGAGTGTGCCAAGATAATATTATGGGCTATCTACTCACGAGTGCCGGAGTAGAAACCGAAATGAGTGCCGGGCGTAGCCCGTAATCCAAGGGGTTTAGATCATATGAGACCTCTCCCCTCTGTTGTAATGTCCCCAACGCAGTCAATCGGAGATCCTGCAGTGGCAGAACTCCTTGACTTAATGGGTTCATAAATGTGGGGGGAATTGACCCCCTTTGATATAGCTCCCGTGAGGCCAGAGGGAAGGGCAATGCACACCCACGAGGGTAGGATATAATGGACGAGGTCTGTATGGCTCGCCGTGGTAACGAAGGCATCAGGATGGCCAGACGACGTAAGGGTATCAATGCAGAGAAGAGGGGTGGTTTCGGCACGGAAACTAGGTAGGCTCGGCACGATGGGGAGGTCCAACCGGCGTGGGGAGCCCTCGGCGCGAAACTCACGCCGGGAGATACCGGCGCCGGGAGGCTTTCAGAAGGGATTTTAAGGAGGTCTTCGAACAGGGTTTCGGGAGTTGTTAGGAGAGGGGTTTAATCTCGACTGTTTTGGATGATCGGAGGGGGAAGACTTTGGGGGAACACCTTTCCTCTGGGCCTCATTGGGAGCAGAACCACGGACGGAAATCCCTGAACCACATCCCTCTTTACTTCACAGACGAGGAGCCATGAGATAGACTGTCTCAGGCCCTCGAAATGTGACTGGGGGGGTAATAAAGCGTGATGGCGAAGAAGCTTCAACAGATAGGGGTAATTAAACATAAGACGTTCGTGGCTGCAGTAGCCTTACATAGATTAAAACCTCAGATACAGAGGAAGATAGAAAAGAATGATCGGGCATATCGGAGCTCATCCCATTCTTTTATTAACCATTTCAGCCAAACGGCTTACACGTATGCGATTTAAGAGAAAGAAATCCAACTCAAAAAAGAAAGAAATCTAAACTTTATTCTTGCAAACAAGGTTACATTAGCATTCGATGCTATAGGAGCAAAGATGCTCGAAAGCAAAAATATCAGAAGAACATTCAGACAGACAGAGAAGAGAGAGAGAAGGAGCTGCAACTGCACGGCCCTCCCACCTGGATTCTCTCCTCGGACCCCTCTCTCTTTTCTTCAGCTTCTATGAAGGGCGCTCGATCTCCCCCCTCTCTTTCGGTGGCTAAGCACACCCTTCCTTCCTTCTTCTCCTGCTTTTTTTTGTTGCCCTCTGCTCTCTCTTTTTTTCTCCGAAGCCCACCTCTCTTTTCTTCTCTTCTCTCCTCTTCTATTTTTTTCGAAGGGCAGCCCTCTTGTAGAGGCCAGGCCCTCATCCTTTCGGCCTGAGCTTCCCGGCGCACCAGCATCATATTCCCGGCATGGCAGCCCTCGGCGCGTCCCGTTTCACATTTGGGCTTGGCCCATTTTCCTGTCGTTCGGCCCATTCGGTCCAGGATCCACTTGGTGGACTCCTTTCGACAGTGGGATTCTTGGCATATATATATTAAGACTCCGTGGGACTTGTTTACACCTTGCATTCACAAACACGTGCGAGGCATTGTGCATCCCGTCTTCGGAGAATCAGAGATGTCTGAACATCTGTTTCAGCAGGCAGATGGTTGCCTGAATGTTGGTATAGTTTTATCAGTCTGACTATCTGAATGACAGCAGTACTGGACAGCAACCTAGCCAAAGACGGCTTTAGTCGAATAACATGATAGGGGTAGTGGGTTTCTTCTATTCAGACTCTCAGATCTCCCAGGGAGGGTACGTGAGCTGTGCCCTTGACTGATCTTCAGAACTATGAATCTGCTATGGTCTCTTCTGGCATATTTTAGGTGTCAACAAATGCCCCCCACCCGTAGGTGGCGTGAGCGAAGCATGAGTGACACGGGACATGGGGGTGTACATCACATTCACACGCTGCGCTTCGTGGGCTCTTCAGGCCTGCTCCTGTGCATTGGCTATTCTTTTGACTCTGAGTCTTCATTCTGCTCGTATGATTTCCTTGCTTTATAAGCAAATTTGGATGAACACCAGCATTTTTGGCTTGATCCGGTGATAATATCACCCCTGATGGGATAATTGGCCCCATAGACGCTTCCGGCACTACCTTCTCGGCGTGGTGGTGACCTCGACGTGAAATTCCTGGCGCGGTGCTCTTCTTGTTGAAGTTTGTGAATCGCTGGGACTTTCTCGAGAAGATGATGGGCGACCGACTGGCGGCCTTCAAACTGCAGAGAGTTGACTGTCAGGCGGAGCTGACGTCTCTGATCTCTGATCTTCAGGAGAGCAGGGCTCAGGTTGAAGCTTCCGTAACCCAGGCGCACATTCTACGTAGCCGACGGGAAGAACTCCGCGCTGAATTGGCTACCATAGAAGCCGAGATACCGCGGCTGGAGGCTGCGGAAGTCGAAGGCATCGAAAGAACTTCTTTGCTGGAGGGCCGATTCGCGTCTCTGGAGACTGAGCTGACTCGGGTTCAGGAAGAGGAAGCGCAGCTCCATGAACTGGGGGCGGCTCCTCATGTTGGGCTTATTGACTTTGCTGATATCTTCAGGCGGCCTTAGCTGATCCGCCTTTGTAATCTGTCCCCTCAGAAGGGCTCCTTTTGTATTCACTTCCCCTTTTTGTAATGAACATAGAAGTTTTCTTCACTATATTTTTTGGTGTCCACATCCACACTCACATTCTGTTATGTCTTGTGGCAATTCTGGCGACCTGCTTGGAAGTACCTCCATGTCCGTGTCGCAGGAGAGCGTCCACCCTCTCAAGGAAAGGATGGGGGCCTCGCTCCACCGCGGGACGGGGTTCCAGAGGTTGCCAGGTTGGCGCAGACGTAGGTCTTGCTGACAAGAGGCGTCGAAACCGTGACTACTGGCTGCTCATGGTAATTCCATTATTGACCCTGATTGGGGGAGATGTTGACCGACCTTGTCGATGGTGACACGGGTCGAAAGGGTAGACGGTCTTACCGATGGTGACAAGGACCGGAAGGGTAGCGACCGATCTTGCCGATGGTGACAAGGGTCGAAAGGGGTAGACGGTCTTGCCGATGGTGACAAGAATCGGGAGGGTAGCGACCGATCTTGCCGATGGTGACAAGGGTCGAAGGGGTAGACGGTCTTGTCGATGATGACAAAAACTGGGAGGGTAGCGACCGATCTTGCCGATGGTGACAAGGGTCGAAAGGGTAGACGGTCTTACCGATGGTGACAAGGACCGGAAGGGTAGCGACCGATCTTGCCGATGGTGACAAGGGTCGAAAGGGTAGACGGTCTTGCCGATGATGACAAAAACCGGAAGGGGTAGCGACCGATCTTGCCAATGGTGACAAGTGTCGAAAGGGTAGACGGTCTTGCCGATGATGACAAAAATCGGAAGGGGTAGCGACCGATCTTGCCGATGGTGACAAGGGTCGAAAGGGTAGACGGTCTTGCCGATGATGACAAAAACCGGAAGGGGTAGCGACCGATCTTGCCGATGGTGACAAGGGTCGAAAGGGTAGACGGTCTTGCCGATGATGACAAAAACCGGAAGGGGTAGCGACCGATCTTGCCGATGGTGACAAGGGTCGAAAGGGTAGACGGTCTTGCCGATGATGACAAAAATCGGAAGGGGTAGCGATCGATCTTGCCGATGGTGACAAGGGTCGAAAGGGTAGACGATCTTGCCGATGATGACAAAAATCGGGAGGGTAGCGACCGATCTTGCCGATAGTGACAAGGGTCGAAAGGGTAGACGGTCTTGCCGATGGTGACAAGAACCGGGAGGGTAGCGACCGAACTTGCCGAATGTGACAAGGGTCGAAAGGGGTAGGCACTGGACGTGTATAAGTGGGATATCGGATGAAGACCCTCGCCCCGACCTCGTAAATGGCCTTCTGGACAGAGGATGGTTCATCACTATTCATCATTGATGATCATTTTTTTTTATTCATATTACTGACCCAAGCGCCCTTTCGGGTTTTCGCCGAAGCCAGCCCCCTCTTGCTTTTGCCCGCGCGCCCTTTCGAGTTTTCACGCGGCGGGGTACCCAATTTTGCCTGCGACGCCCTTTCGGGTTTTCGCCACAGCTGGGTTATAGCCATTTTTACACTCGTCCTGATTATAGGAGCAAGTCTGGCAGGGTATCTCTATTTTTAACCCCATTTTTCTTTCCTTTCTCTTTTTTTTTTGAATTCGGGATGCAGAAGAACTGGACCGCGAAAATATTGACTGACTTTGTCAATGATGACAAGGATCGAATCTTGCTCCGGTTCATCGACACCGGCTAGATGCCGAAGTAAGGGGTATGGTCTATTAACAAGGATGTAGGATCCGAGTTAGGGGTAAAGATCGAACGATCTCGCCGATGATGGCGAGGGTCGAAAAGGGTTTGTTCGTCGGCATGGGTTATCGCCGCAACAAGGATGAGATTGTAAACATGGACGTAAGATCCAAGTTGAGGGTAGAGATCGACCGATCTCGCCGATGATGACGAGGGTCGAAAAGGGTGTGTTAAAGGATTTCCGGTGGGACTTTGATGATTGTCCCTTTCGGAGTTTCATTAGGTGGAGAATAGGAGAGGCATTTGGAAATTACCACTTTACTGACTCAAGCGCCCTTTCGGGTTTTCGCCGAAGCCAGCCCCCTCTTGCTTTTGCCCACGCGCCCTTTCGGGTTTTCACGTGGCGGGGTATCCGATTTTGCCTGCGACGCGCTTCCGGGTTTTCGCCACAGCTGGGTTACGACTATTTTTTCACTTGTCCCGATATGGGAGCAAGTCTGGCGGGGTATCTCTATTTTCAACCCCATTTTCCTTTCTTTTTTTTGTATTTGTGTAGGGTGGCAGGTCGAAGTGTGACGTTCGACCCTTGGTTGACAGTAGATGGCTGTCGACCGGAGCATCAGACCCTGCGTTGAGCAGAACAGTTCATCCGTTAGCAAGGGCTGAATGCTAACGCAAAGGAGTGATCTCTCGCCGATTCGGGCGTAAGGCCGGTAATGGCAACAGCGTGGTGTATTCTTTCGGAAGCTTGGTCGGGGCGGAGTGCCACTAGACCGAGGAAAGGGTAGTTCGGTTAAGGCGGGATGCCATTAACCAAGGGGAGGTAGCTCGATCAGGGCGGAATGCCACTGGACCAAGGGAAGGTAGCTTGGTCAGGGCGGAATGCCATTAACCAAGGCAGGGTAGCTCGATCAGGGCGGAATGCCACCGGACCAAGGGAAGGTAGCTTGGTTAGGGCGAATGCTATTAACCAAGAAAAGGGTAGCTCGGTTAGGGCGGAATGCCATTAACCGAGGAAAAGTAGTTCGGTTAGGGTGGAGTGCCACTAAACCAAGGAAAGGGTAGCTCGGTTAAGGCAGAATATCATTTACCGAGGGAAAAGTAGTTCGGTTAGGGCGGAGTGCCACTAAACCAAGGAAAAGGTAGCTCGGCTAGGGCGGAGTGCCGCTAAACCAAGGAGAGGAGTAGCCTCGACCGATCACTCGGGACATGTCGGCTGCACTGCATGATACAGCTTAATGTGTTTTCCATTGAGGGGAGAGAACTGAATGACTCCTTTGTGGTCTACAAGGACGTAGGCACCCCCTTCATATACTCGGCAGACGATATACGGCCCGACCCAGTTTTCGACCAGCTTCCCTTTGGGGTTGGAGGCCATCACTTCTTTTCTTTTGACCATTACCAGGTCTCCTTTCTTGAATTCTCGACCCTTGACTAGCTTGTCAAAAGCACGGGCCATGCGAGCTTGGTAGAGCTGGATGTTTTGCTGCGCCCGGAGGCGTTTTCCTTCGAGCTCAATGAGCTCTTCCAATCTTCTTTCTGCATTGGTCTGCTCGCAACGAAGGAACTTCAAGTTCAATTGGCACCACAGCTTCTGACCCGTAGACGAGGAAGAAAGGTGAACAGCCGGTTGGGGTCTTGTAGACAGTACGATATGCCCAAAGTGCTTCGTACATCCTTTCTTCCCAATCTTTTTTATTAGACTTAACAGTCTTTGCCAGCAGCGTGCACAGTGTCTTATTAAAGGCTTCTGCGAGTCCATTGGCTTGAGGGTTGTAGGGGGACGATGTCCTGCAGTCGATTTTATATTTGTCAGCCAGCCGATAAACCTTCTGGTTCCTAAAGTGACTGCCATTATCAGAGATGATTCGGCTAGGGATCCCGAACCGGAATATTACATTTTGCCAGAAGAATCTTGCAACTAGCTCTCCCATCACATCTCTTAGTGCTACTGCTTCCGCCCATCTAGAGAAGTAGTCTGTAGCTGCTAAGATGTATCTGCACCCTAATGAAGATGCTGGCAGCGGCCCTACCACGTCCGTGCCCCACTGAGCAAACGGCCAGCTTGGTAGGGTGGGATGCAGTGGCACTGGAGGTCTCCTTGCCATATTAGCGTGTTCTTGACATTTCTGACAAGCTTTGGCAAACTTGCAGCAATCATCAAATATAGTGGGCCAATAGTAACCCAGCTTTTTTATCTCAATTTTCATTTTCGGGCCAGCCTGGTGTGCTCCAACTGATCCTGCATGGACCTCCTGCATCACCTGTCCTACTTCTGCTGAAGATAAGCAACGGAGTAGGATTTTCCTTCGGGCATCTGCCATAATTCGGAACAAGGTCCCGCTTCTCATCTCGTAAGAATCCCTGATCCTTAGAAGCTTCATTCTCTGTTCCTTTTCTTTTGGAAGTTGCTGGTGTTGAAACCAGCGCAGGAGATGCTCTCGCCAATCGGGCTGCTGAGCCCCTTCGATGACTGCTACTTCCATCTCTTGTTCGTCGGTCAGGACCTCTGTCACGCTGGGGACCTGTCGGCGGTTGATCACTGTTATATTTAGGCTTGTGTCTGGCGGGACCGCCAATGAACTTGCCAGCTTAGCGAGGGCGTCTGCCTGAGCATTCCGGCCTCGATTGATGTGCTTAATGCTGATGAAGTAAAATTTTGACATCAGGCGAGTTGCCAACTGGTGATAGGGGAGGAGCTCTTGCTTTCGTACATCGAACTCTCCTTCTAGCTGTTTTATAACTAGCATGGAATCTCTGAATGCTACCAGCATCTGAATTCCCATGGACAGAGCAATTTGCAACCCGATTATCAGGGCTTCATATTCCGCTTCATTGTTTGTGCATTGCTTGTTTATGGAACAGGCTGTATGCACCACTTCTCCTTCTGGGGATTTCAAGACTATGCCTGCTCCTGCTCTGACCCTGGCTGACCCGGTGGCAGAGGTGTCAATTCTGGAAGCGCCATCAAAGTATAGTTGCCATAAAGAGGGCTGTACTTGCACGGCTTCTAGGGTTTCATCTTCAGGAAGCTCCGACTCCAACGGGCAATCCCCGGGCACTGGGTGCTCAGCGAAGAAGTCTGCAATAGCTTGGCCCTTGACGGCCTTGCACGGCACGTAGGAGATATCAAACTCCATAAGGATTACCGCCCATTTGCCCAGGCGGCCTTTGAGTGCCGGTTGAGACATAATGTACTTCAGGGGATCCTCTTTGGATACCAAGCTGATTTCATGCGACAACATATAATGTCGGAGCTTTTTAACTGCGAAGACCAGCGCCAGACAGATCTTCTCAATATAAGTATATTTCTCTTCAGTTCTGACCAGTCTCCGACTGAGGTAATAGAGGGCTTGTTCTTTCCCTTCTTCATTATTCTGGGCCAACATTGCCCCCAGAGAATTATGTGTAGCTGCTATATACAGTATCAATGGTCATCCTTTCACCGGTGCGCCCAACACTGGAGGAGTTTTCAGGTAGTCTTTTAGCTTGTCGAAGGCTGCCTGGCAATCTTCATCCTAATAAAAGGGGACATCTTTCATCATCAACTTGTGAAAAGGCTGGCATCGCCCTGACAAATTGGAAATGAAACGCCGGATATAAGCCAAACGGCCCTGTAGTGATCTCAGCTCGGAGATGTTCCTTGGCGGAGGTAACCCCTGAATCGCCTTGATCTTTGCGGGGTCTATCTCGATTCCCCGATATCGAACGATGAAGCCCAAGAATTTTCCGCTCGACACTCCGAACGCGCATTTCATAGGGTTCATTTTTAGCTCATGCTGCCTCAGCCTCTGAAAAACAATCCGGAGGTCTTGCAGATGATCTTCTTTTCTTCTGGTTTTGACAACCAGGTCATCTATGTAGCACTCGACCTTGTGGTAGAGCACTTCATCAAAGATTTTGGTCATTGCGCGCTGATAGGTTGCGCCGGCATTCTTTAATCCGAACGGCATTCTCTTGTAATGATAAATGCCCTTAGGAGTTCGGAAAGCAGTATGGACTCGGTCATGCTCCGCAATCCAAATCTGATTGTAGCTGGAAGACCCGTCCATGAATGATAGGGCCTCATGGCCGGTTGTAGCATCAATCATGACCTCGGTTATCGGCACCGGGAAGTCATCTTTGGGGCAGGCTTTATTTAGATCCCGGAAGTCGACACATATCCGGATCTGTCCATTCTTCTTTTTCAAGGGGACGATATTCGCCAGCCATGTGGTGTACTGGTTTTCTTCAACAAATCCCACATCAATGAGCTTGTCGACTTCAGCACAAATTTGGGTGATGAGCTCTGGCCTCATGCGCCGCGGTGGTTGCTTCACCGGCTCGGCTTCAGGGTTGATTGCCTCATGTTGTGAGACAGCGGGGCTTAGACCTGGCATCTCTTTGTAAGTCCAGGCGAAGCAATCCCGGTATTCTAGCAGTAGTTGAATGTACAGCTCCCATTCTTCTGGGGATAGTTGGGCACTGAGGAAGGTAGGCCTAAGGTCCTTCTCATTTCCCAGGTTGACTTCTATCAGTTCATCGACTGTGGCTTGGCCTCCGTCTTCTATCTCTGGAGGTGCCGGTTGGAGGTCAACGAAGTCTAGAACGCCATCTTGAGGGTCGAGCACTTCGACTTCCTCATCAGACACCGCCAGAGCTTCCTGAGGTTTCTTGATCTCTTGTGCCAACGGCTGAGTGGATTGTTCTATTAGCAGATCCATTGCCGTCGCAGCTTCCAAGGATGAGAGAGCACCCTTGGTGTTTGCAGATGAGATTGCAGCCATGACGGGCTGGTAACTGTTCACTGCCAGGCCCGGACAGCATGCTGATTTTGCAGCAGAAGTTGAGGAAGTTTCGCCTTCTGGGACAGTTGTGTCTTCCGCAGAAGTGGCTTTTTCTTCCCTGGTAGCTGGCTCCCCTTGATTGGAGTTGACCAAGGCCTCCCTGATTGGCAGAAAGGGTGTTGAAGTTGTCATTAGTAGGACCCCTGGGGAGGGGGAAACTCCGGCTTCTTGAATGTCTTCGGCTTCGCTGCTGCTAGCCGTATCGAATTCGGCTTGAAGGGCCGCTTCTTCAGGATGAACCTGCTCCCAGCATCGGCAGGGGGCCGAGGTTTCTGCTTCTTGATTCCCGGACCGAGCCAATTCGAGATATTCGGCTTCCACCGGATACTCATCAAAGGTTGCCCCCAGAGGGCCATCCTCAGTAGGATAGAAGGCGGAGATAGTATCCACCTCGTACCACCCACTGTAATAATATTCCTCCAGGGTGAAGCCCAACCCTGGATGTTGAGAGACACGTCTCATTTTCTTATCCATATTTGCAGGATGCCACATCTTCTGGAAAGCTTCCTTGCGCCTTTGAGACTGATCGGGAGGGATGTGTTGGTTCTGAAACATCTTGGCCATTCGATCAGTTGTAAATGCCAGGCCTTGAACAGGAACCCGCGGGTTGGCTAGATCTTCAGAGAGGCTGCAGTCTGTGTCTTCCTGAGTGGGATGCTCCTCAGCTGTATAGAACAAGCTGCTGGGCCCATCTTCCTGTGTCACCTCCCAAGCTTTGAAAGGTTTGACAGTGGGGTCGTTGAGGCCGGAGACTGGCTTGGTGAGGCCGGACGGGACTCCGATGCGGTCGTGCTGTCGATCGACCTGCACTTCCTTAGCTTTGGGGTATAATGCTGGGGGTGTCACCCTGCCGACATTTCCAGAAGCTGTGATGTGGGAGACCACCTTCGGCTTGACATATCCGCGCGGCGGTGGTGGATACCAACCGTCACCCGATCTATTCTTCGACGCCCCTGCGGGGGCCTCAGCTTCAGAAACCTTCCGGGGAGGCCCTGTATATAGGTTGGCGTCCGCCAAGTGACATTCAAACACCTCGAATGGGTGGATATCAGTAAATATCCTCTCCTCCTTCCCCTGGAGGCTGTATTTGATGCATTGGTGGAGCGTGGAGGGCACCACCATATTTTCATGCGGCCATGGGCGACCGAGCAGCGCTTTGTAGGAGGTGCGAGAGTCAATGACATGAAACTGCACCGTTGTAGTGAAATCTGCCAAGGTCAGTGTGAACTCTGCCACTCCCATAGATACTTCACATTTTTGGTTGAAGCCAGCGATACGCATATCCCTGACTTTCTCGAGATGCACATTAAAGTGGTACCTCTCGTATATTCTGTATGGCAGGATGTTGACTGCTGCACCAGGATCAACCAGGATCCGGTTCAGTTCTCTTCCATTCAGGTGCCCTTTCATATATAGCGGCCTATTGTGGCTGGCAGTAGGTAGTAGCATGTCTTCTGGAGAGAAGGTCATACTGGCTTCTGGTACAGCCTCAGCTATGCAGGCTTCAAAATGAGCAAGCATCTGCAGAGCAGTGATGATCGCCTGTCGAGTTTCTTCACTCAAAGAGAGAATTTCCCAGATCGTAAATCGAGCGGGGAGCTTCTTGAGCAACTTCATTATTCGGCTCCCAGCCTGGACATTGGAGAGCTTCATCTCTTCAGCCCATCTGGGCTTGGGGAGGTTTTGATTTGTGGGTCCAGACGGACCTGCTTCATCTTCCTCGAACCCGGCACCCTCTTGACTAGCACCGACTGTCGGGTCTTCTTTATTAGTTGCCGTAGGGCAAGCTCCATCTACATTCGCATCCTCAGTAGATTGCGCTGGCTGCGGGTGAATGGCCCCGGATGTAGGGTTAGCATCTTGGCAGGGCTGCTTCCCTTTTGACATCTTCATAAATTCAAGGAATGAAGGGACTGCCTTGCCCCCACTTTTGTTGTATAGGCCCGACGGAGGAGGGATTTGGACTCCCTTAACCTCCGGCGGAGGTGTCTTGTAGGGTTGCTCCCCTCTGAACATGATGTTGTGATTGGGTGGTGGCTGGCGCCCCCATTTTCGGCCCGACCGAGTGGCATGCGCAGCAGTTGCGGCCTCGGCTTTGCCTCCCCCAGCATGGGGTGTGAAGCAAATTTCTTCTTCTTCCTCACCTCCGGATAGGGTGAAGAGTGCTGACAGGGTATTGCAGGAGACAACCTGTGTTTTATTGACCCCAGCGGCCTTTCTTTTCTTCTTCTTTTGCTTTCTCTTCTTTTTGGTTTCTACGGGTGCCTGCCCCTAGAACAGGCTGCCCTCTTCAGAGGGTGCTGTTTCAGCTTCCTCCACCTGTTTGAGTGAGAGTTGTTCCAGTTCTTGCCATGGGACGTGGTCCCGTACCAGCAGAGGTTTCAATTCGGGCTGCACATATTCATCTAGCCCTTCAATCAGGTGCTGCAGTCGAAGGACTCCAGGATTGGTTTCCTTGATTACTGGCAGCGGAGTTTGTCTCCTCCTGTTAGGTGTATGTATTTTGACAGCTGTAGGCGGAGTGACCCATACGGGTGCTACCACTGGCGGAGCAGGCCGGGGTGTAATGCCACAGATATGTGCCCCCTATTTTGGGCGGGGTGCCCTCTTCTTCTTGTGCTTTACAGGGATCTGCTGCCACCCCTGTTGTTCTTTCACGGGCTCCAGGAAATGGATTTCGTAGGTGCTCCGTGTGCTTGCTTCAGAGATCTCCTCAAGTAATGCCTGGTAGAGGGAGATCATGTTGACTGCTGCCTTCCTGAAAGGGGCTTCATGTGGCTGAGGAGGGTCCACTTTGTACTCTCCCAGCTCTATTTCATTCTTCTTTACCATTCCTTCGCTGACGTCTTTGAAAACATAACAGTCTTCGATCGGATGTCCCAACATCTGGTGGTAGGGGCAGAATCTTGGACTGTCTTTTCTTTTCAGGTCCTCCGGCCTCCTTGGCTCAGGCAAAGTGACCATGCTGTATTCTGTTACCCAGTCGCACAGGACTCGGGTCTTGTCTTTTGGAAAGGAATAGGCTTTCTTCATTTTGTCCCTCAGCGAAGGACCTTCTTTATCATCTAGAGCTTTTGCAGGTTGCGGGGGAGCCGCTTTCTTGCCTTTCTCCTTCTGTTGTTCGAACGCCTTGATATCAAGCGCATTCGCTTCTTTAGGTGTGGGGCGCCGTTCCGTAGCCTTGCCTTTCTGGGCTGTGCTGGCAGCTGACGTCGGGACATGCTTGGCTAGAAAAGCCTCCACCTCGGCCACCACATTATTCAGCCGGTCGAACGACCGTATTTCCATACCAATCATCTTTTCCAGGACCTCCCTCCTGAGATTTTGTTTGCATATTTGCACAGCGTCCTCCAGATGCGGGGGCCGCTTGCACCTCATTCCCAGGTTCCTCCACCTCTTGTTGTAATCAAGGGCTGTCTCATCTGCCCTTTGTTTTGTTGAGTAGAGTTCGGCCACTGTGACCTCCCTCTCTGTGACATGGAATCTTTCTCTGAATTTTCTCTGCATATCTGACCAATCACTGATTGACCCGGCCGAGAGGCTAGAGTACCATTCAAATGCGAGCCCCGTCAGCGAGGACCCGAAGAACTTCAGCAGATATGACTCGTCGGTGGCCAGATCACCCATAACGGTCATATAATATGCAATATGCTCTTTAGGGGACCCCTTCCCATTGAATTTGTCGAATTTGGGCGGCTTGTTGACCCCTAGGGGAAGTTGTTTAGCCGCATGGTGTTGCGGGTAGGGCACCCGATAGGCATCGAATGCGACGTAGTCGCCTTCACTTTTCTCTGTGAGCTTCAGCTCGATCATCCTTTCCACCATCATCCGGTTTACGACCGTGGGGTCGACTGGCTCCGGATAGAAGTGTGCTGGCTGAAGGTATGGGGTGACCAGGGTGGTCGCCTGTGGAGGACGCAGCAGCGGGGGTGTCGGATGCACCTGGGGGACCACCGGAGGTAGCAGTGGCTGAGGCTGTGGCGGCCGCTGTTGTGCTGTCGCCATGCTTGGCTCTGACGGCTGGGACAGTGTATAGAGCGGTGGAGGGTCGTCACGATGAACCGCTCCCCGAGATGATTCACCCTAGACTTCGGGTGGTTTAGAAGCCGATGAATGCTCAGTCTTTTCCATCAGCTGTTTCTTCAGAGAGTCTATCTCCCGTTGATATTTTTGCAGCAGCATCAGAACTGATGGATCTATAGTGGTGGGGATACCCTCTGTCGTTTCCCCGGACGTACCCTCAGGCAGGATGTCGAGGAGGACGTCGTCGTCTTCTTCCGTCGTCACCACATTAGCGGTCAAGACGGGGGCCTTATCATCCCAGCGGGGATAGACCTGGGGTTGTTTCCCTCTCATGATCATCAGAAGCTCTCTTGCTGCTTCTGTTCTGCGGGTAGTTGGCCCGAGCCGTACGGCCAATTGAGCCAGTTCTTGGGGGTCTTCAAGAAGCTCCCCATATCGGCTGGATATACCAGCCATGTTGCAAGTAAAGACCTGCATCCTTCTTCTCTGTCGATGGACCCTCCATCTGGCTTGTTGCGGAAAGGTCAGCCTCTCAAACACAAAAACTCTTCTTTTTTCTTCCCGCTCGGGGAAGGCTTCATCGGCTTCGATCTCGAAACCGTCGTTGTATCCATTATCGTCGACTGACGACACCATCATTCTATCTTCCATATCCTCTTCATCCACCGCCGATGGGCGGTAATCTTCCTCAGTGGCGACTGTCTGCATTAGTCGCTACTAACCCAGCGAGGGGTTGCCCAGCCCTCGAAAGTAGTTCCTGATCAGATAGGTTACCTCCTCTTGACCCCGCTCTTGATAGAGTACGGGGGATAGTTGTCGACCTCCAGCAGGAGGGATATAGGCCAGCCGAGCTCTGTCGGCCGGATGTTGGAATCTTCGTCCCGTGACTGGGACGTTGGCTTGGCGGGCAGCAGCCCGGAAACTTCTGCAGCGCGGAGAATCCGCAACCACCTCTTCTTCTTTTTTCGGGGGCAAGCCCCTTTCTCTTCACACCTCCGCCTCGTCGTTCATAGGACGGCAGCGGATGGGTGTTAGATGGTGGGCAGGTCGGGTCCGCTTGGGAACCCACACCTGTTTGAACTTCTCCGGCCTGAGTGCTGAGCTTCCTTGGCCATAGGGGCCGTTTTCTTCTCTTTCTGCCCTCCTTCCAGCGAGAGCTTGATAGGTATTATGGACAGGAATGTTGGGGATGACTCGGTCTGGGGTCACCCAGGCCGTGCGTCCGTCGAGGAAGACGTGCATGCCTCCAAGTAGCATAGATTTCCCAGACTGAGATAGGGTTCCGGTGATTACAGCAGCATTCTTGCGGGCCTGGCGACGCTGGCGTCCTCCAGGGTGTTCGTTGATGACATTGGGGTGGGTCCCACGTATGACGTGGTGCACCAAAAAGCTAGCGGCCGGTGCCGCACTTTCAGGCAAGTCTTCGCAGCAGGGAACCTTCAGAGGCTCCATTTTCTCTGCGACTTCCTTGGCAGGTTCTGGGGCTTCGACCTCCAGGATATCGATGAAAGCTAACCCCAAAAAGTTGGGCAAGTCCACAGCGGTAGGGAAGCTGCAGAATTCCATGGGTACCGCCAGGTACCCTTGCGCGTGTTTAGCAACGATCGAATGATCGAAGTCGACGCCAGTTATCCCGTTGATCGTCATTGATCTGCCTGCAAAGACAAACAGGGAAATAATCAGTAGCCTTTGAGAGGTCTTCGAAGCCCGAATATCTCGGCAAAGATATGAAAGGTGACACTGGTCCCACCGGGCGTGCCAGACTGTGAGAATGGATTTATTTATTTTTTTAATTTATTGGATGGTTTGTTGATTTGTTAGTTAGTTTATTAGGAGTGCCAGGCTTGTTCGATGCGTGGAACTCTTTCTTGTCTTTCGTTTCGCGGGTCGATCAACCATTTGACTAACTGGTAGTCAACTGACCGATTGACGACGCGGGCGTGTGTGGACGCGGGGATTCTTATTTTTATTTTATTAGATTTGATGGATTTGGATATTTATTGACCCATTGATTTATTGGTTTGGTTAATTGGCGTGCCAGTCACATGTGTGACGATTTCATTGTGCGCTCGACTTGACTTGGTCAGTCGATTGTGAGGTCCGAGTCGGGACCAAAAGTCCGCCATACCATAAAGGCTATGACGTTAATTACGTCCTTCCTAAGAAGGACAACCCTTGATTAAACGCCGAAATAGGAGGCCGCTCGGGGCGGTTAAAAACGAAGTGCATGATATTAAAGCTATTATTATTCTAAGGAGGTGACTGGGTAAACGATAGGTTATTAAATCAGCATAACCCCTCTGTGTAGGTCGTGCCGGGTAGAGATAGGACACCGTCCACGCAGCGACGGGACAGGGTCCGAATGGTCATCGAGGATATGTCCCCCTTCACGTTTCTCATCCGGACAAAGGCCTCGCAGTGTTCATATTCCCCGAAGGATCGGGCCGGACGGGAGGTGCATGACGTGTACTTCCCGGGGCTCATCGAGGTTAAACATCGGTCGACGTTTCGGCAGCATCTCCCCGTAATCTGGATTATACCCAGAGGAGAATAGGCTATCACCCACGGAGTGCCGGGATGAAAGCCGAGAAAAAGAGGGAGCGAACCTCCCACACTGCATATGTATGCCCTGGGGCAATGTTTGAATCTTCCCTTATAGATGCCGGTGACACTCATGCATTGGCAGAGCTCGCTTTAGCTAAAAGGGGGGTGCTCGGGAATCCGATGCGGATCAACGGAACATGAGGGAGTCTTGCTCCCTTCGATTTATCCCCGGGACAGGTCTGGTGACTCATGGGCATCCCTGGGTGGGTTTGATCCAGGCGCCGGGGGTTCAATTGAGTGGCAAAGCAGGCTCTTGGGGTAGCTTAGATATGCATATAGGTTCCCGGCGTGAAACAGCGTGGCAAGAAGGGTTTTCGGCGCGAGGGCCAAATGGCCATTGTTCCTGGCGCCAATGGCAAGGAGGCCAAGGGGTTCTCGGCGCAAGAATGAGGAGGCCAAGGAGGCTTTTTGGCGCAAGGGCCAAACGGCCGTAGGTTCCCGGTGCCAATGGCAAGGAGGCCAGGGGGAGCTCCTGGCGCCAAATGGCATGGAGGCAGGGGCTCTCGGCGCGGGGTCTTCCCGGCGCTAATGGCAGGGAGGCCAGGGGGAGCTCCTGGCGCCAAATGGCATGGAGGCAGGGGCTCTCGGCGCGGGGTCTTCCCGGCGTGATGAAGAGCAGGCCAGGGAGGAGGCTCCCGGCGAGCTAAGGAAATAGGGTCTCGGCACAATGACGCTTGCGCCGAGGGCTGTTCATCCACTTTACTGTTTGTGGAGCCGAGACAGACGAGGGCGCCGAGGTGAATTTAGGGTTTTACGGCACTCTATTTTCAGATTTATGGATGATTGAGGGGGTTTTCCTGGTAATTAGGGCTGAGATTGACGGGCCCTGAGGAGTCAAAGATGGATGCATTTATCGGGTATCAACCAGCTTTGGAGTGGGTTTAGAAGGAAATCCGAGGGCAGAGGGAAATGGAAAAGGGGTACTGATCATAAGGAGCCTCTGTCACCATTGCTTGGATAGACTTCCAGGAGGATGGCTTGATGTTATCATTCGTCGTCCTGGGAACCAAGAGATATCTGTCTCTGGTCCAGAAACGACTCTGATGATGTCGGTAAACAAATCGGGCATCGGAAACTCCGGAATCTCACAGATGTGAATCATCATGTGGCTTGGCTTTGTTCTGAAGGCCAAGGGATAGCTTGTCCCTGGCCCTGGAACAAGCGCATGAAAGCATCTTCGAGAAAGAAAACGCAGACGAATAATCAGACTGGGGAAAGGGATAAGAGGCAAACCTCCACAGAGACAATAGCAGGTGACAATCAAGGCCTGTTCCATTTGTTTATTCATTCGAACATGACTATTACATCCACGCATTAGAGGGACGGAGTACATAGAAGAAAATTGCAGATAAAGACTAAGTCCTGTTCTAGCGGCATGAAAACCGATTACGATGTCGCAGAATACATCAGAAGAAGAAAAAGTATCATCCATCGAAATTACAAGAAGATGAAAATATAGAAATGGGGGGGAGGGCGGAGCATTGACTCCTCTCCCTCCCCGATGCCCACCTTCAATCAGCTTCGAACCTTCTCTCTGCTTTCTCCTTTGGTCTCTTCTCTCTTTCTTTCAGTGGAGGAGGCTCTCTTCTTTCCTTCTGGCGGTGGTGATCGTGAGGATCTTCTGAGCTTCTTTTTTTTTTATCCTTCCCCCTCTCCCCTCTCTCTCTCTTCTGTGTTTTTCGAAAGGGTGGGTTTTTTATAGACCCGATCCTTTTACCCTCTCGGCAGGTGGAAGTCGGCGCGGCACTCTGCTCGCAGTAGCTCCCGGCGCGCCGAGTGGCCTCCTATTGAGGTTTCCGGCGCCGCTCTCGGAAGCCCATCTGGCCGGCCCATTTAGGGCTTTTAGGCTTCACATGTGCCTTGGCTTCTCTTAATTCTTTAATCTTATATTTATCATAACCGGAGAAGGTCTAGTATTAGTGACATAACTTTGTTGAGATCATCTTGAGATTTCATCAGTCAGCAGACTGGGATTTCATCAGTGCTGTCGTTTGGATGACGATAACACCGGACATCAGCTTTGGCCCAAGGAGGCTTTAGCCGGGTAATGGTTTCAGTGGTAATTCTTCCGTGGCTCGGACCTTGCCGGAATCTTCACAGTCTTCATTTGCTGGTTCTGGCTTTATCTTTATCTTTGCTCACATCTCATCTGTCAACAAATCAATATCTGACTTGATGTGACGTGTCATCTGCAGCCCTTCATATGAGACCGTAGTGTAGCTCTTATTAAGGTGTGCTAGGGGGTTTCATCAGTCAGGTGACTGCTATTTTATCAGCACCGCCGTCTGACTGGCAATGGCACCGGACCTCAGCTTGGCCGGGAAAAGGCTTCAGCCGGGTAGACGGTTGACGAGCTTCGTCATTGATCTTTCACAGTTGGTCTAATCTTGATGTGGCACAGCCCAAAGACCACTAAAGAGGATGATATGACCCTAGGACTTAGACCCGCAAGCATACAAGCACTCAATGATTCTCACAATCGACGATTTTTGCTCACACGGTTCACACGCTCACCCGGTGGGTCCGGGGGATAATGATGAGGGTCCGGGATGGGACCCAATTGTTCTAATGGACTTACAATGCTACGGCTGACTCCAAAGAGTCTAGGATACCCAACTTCGTGGGTGGCTGGCCCGCAAGGCGGGGTTTGGGTGACACTCTCTCACGGTCCGCGGTCGACACTAACAAACTAGCATGCAAATTCGAACTCTCTTCTCACCGCCGACGAGCAATCAAAGCAATACTAAGCTAGCAGGAATAAGGCTACAAAGGGTAGTACCAGAAGCTCACCTGATCGGTGTGAAGACACCGATCCCGTTCGGAGACGAGGGCGCGCCGGGAGGCGAGGGTATGCACCCGATCGCCGCGGCGGTGTAGCTTGACCTGAAAATGTAAAGGGTACAGCACTACTCCTCTCGCAGGAGGGGTGATCTTGGGGTGGGGGTTACACTTAGTACATTCAAAACTACCTCCACGCAGGGAGGGGCCTTCAGCCGGCCAAGCGGGGTGGGGAGAAATGCAAAGGAGATCGAGATTCCGAGCTTCGCCGGTTCTGCCCACCTGCAGGTTTTCTGGACAGTGGATCGGTGTTGTGGCAGCTAAAAATTCCACGAAGCTTGGATTGCGACGAAACCAACGCCAAACGTTTGCCAACTGATAGGGGATGAAGCTTGAATTTTTGGGAAAGCTATGATTCTCAGGGCTGACCGCACCGGTGGCTGGAAGGTGGATGCAGCTCTGGTTGCTGGTCGAGCTCTGTCTGCAACAGCAGGTTGCAGAAGGTACCACGATCGCTCCGGAGCTCCGAACCTGGAACCGCTGGACTCTTTGGAATCTTGGAGGAGTCTTCTTTGCAACAAAACAAACGGGGACGTCTTCTGATGTCGGAGATGAACTGGGTGTCCAGATAAGTGGACGGAGGTCGGTGCAGACAGTGAGGAGGCAGACCGGCGTGGTTGTGGTAGAAAAATAGTAACTCTGGTTGTCGGATGCCGAACGGGGTTCCGCCTTCTGTTCCTGGACGCTGACAGAGGGAGGAAGAACTTTGTAGAAGACCTTGAAAACTGGTTCCTTCAAGGTTAGCCGTGGGCGAGTCGTCTCTGCAGCTCTGGCTCCGGATCTGAGAGGTTCGGCGCAGTCGGAGAAGAATGGTGATTGCGGACAGCACCGAACTCGGATGCCGACGAAACCACCTCGCCTTGAAAGCTGGCTTGCAGATGATTCTGGAAATGTAGGCCTTGCTCCTTGAGTCGTTGATGGGTGACCGTGGCCTCCTCTGCAAGTTGCTGTAATTCTGTTTCCTGAAGCAGGGTAAGAATGTGAAGAAGAAGATGAGGTGGGGAAGGGGGTGGCCAAGAGAGAAGAAGGGGCAAGATGATTCTAATGGCTATGGGAGGGAAGGTTCAAATTCGAAATTGGCCTTGGAAGTGGTGGGATTTGTGTGGGGAAGTGGGGGAATTGTGTTGGGAGGTGGAAGAGTTGCTTTGGGACAAGGAGGGGAAGTAAATGAAGGGCTATGGGGAAGGGGAGAGCCTTAATGGAGGTGGGTGAGGTAGTGGAGGTGGTTGGGGGTTGGAGTAAGTGAGGGGGGAAGAGGAGAGAGAGGGAGGGTCGAACTCCCCTTGGGGAGAGAGAGAATGAGAGAGAGATTGAGAGATATAGTGAGTAAGAGAGAGAGTTGAGAGATAATAAGAGGTGGTTTTTTTCAATATTCATCAAGAGTGACTACAAGTGGAGAGATGGGGCCTATTTATAGGCAACCACTCTTTTCATGACCAAAATGTCCTTGACAATGGACAAAAGACCGAGCATATCCTAGACTCAATCCTATGGGCCCATAACTAAGGACATAAGGCCCAGTTTAAGCAAAATAAGGGAAATGGGCTAGAACCACAAGACTCAATAAAGGAAAATACATAAGATAGGACTCAATAAAAGGAAAATACATAAATGACACTGGGAAAATGAAGATAACAAGTGGAGACCATGATCAGACCATATCAAGAGTGTGCAGACGACCAAACTAGAGGGAGTGTCGTGAGATGCCCTCATCAAATCCCCCGGGGTGGGGAGAACTCGACCCTGTCGAGTATGGGTCTGCCTGGCTGTCGTACTGCTCCAACATGCCGGGGTCCAGGCGCATCAAATCCTCTCGACTCACCCATGCATCCTCGATCGGGGGACGGTTCTTCCACCTAACCAGATAGCGCTGATACACCCTGTGCCTTGTAATGATACTCTGCTCATCCAGTATTGCCTCTACCTGCTCTTGTCGGTCTCTCAGGCTAGAAAGTGGAGTCCCTCCGGGGGTGTCTCTCATAAGGGGGGGTAAAGGCTCAAGCTCCTGACTGGGTTCCACCGCGGGGCCTTTGTAGGGTACCAGGTCCGCCACGTTGAAGGTAGGGTGTACCCCATAGCTCTCTGGTAAGTCAAGCTCATAGGCATTGCTGCCAAGTCGTCGTAGAACTCGAAAGGGTCCCGACCCTCGTGCCCTCAACTTGGAGGCAGGCCCGGGAAGGAGCCGCTCCGTCCTCACCATCACCGGATCTCCCACTTGGAATTCATAGTGGCGCCGGTGAGCATCGGCCCGTCTTTTGTAAGCCTCATTGTTTTTCCCTATATGCTTGCGGATATCATCATGCAATTCTTTGATATGATGTGCAAAGGACTCAGCTGAGACTGACACTCTAGCATGTGAGGGGAGGGGAATGAGATCTGAGGGTTTTCTAGGCCTATACCCATGTACTACCTCAAATGGACTCTTGCCTATGGACCTATTGACAGAATCATTGTAGGCAAACTCGGCTTGAGATAAGAGGAGATCCCAATTCCCAGGGTGGTCCCCTACAAGGCATCGGAGTAAGTTCCCAAGGCTTCGGTTGACAACCTCAGTTTGGCCATCGGTTTGAGGATGATAGGCAGTGGAGAATTTGAGGAGGGTCCCCATCAAGTGCCATAGAGTCTTCCAAAAATAACTAGTGAATTTCACATCTCTATCGGACACAATAGTCTTAGGTAACCCATGGAGTCGGACTACCTCATCGAAGAATAACCGGGCGACCTTAGAGGCATCAGAGGTCTTGGAACAGGGGATAAAGTGGGCCATTTTTGAGAACCTGTCAACCACTACAAAGATGGAATCATGTTTGCGCAAGGTCTTTGGTAGGCCAAGAATGAAATCCATACTCAAATCTTCCCATGGTCTATCGGGTATGGGTAGAGGTGTGTAAAGCCCGGTGTTTTGTCTTACTTGCTTGGCGGATGCACATATGCGGCATTGTCCCACAATGTGGGCCGCATCCTTCTTGAGACTGGGCCAGTGGAATTGCCTCTCAACCAACTCTATGGTTTTGTGGACCCCAAAGTGACCAGCTAGGCCGCCACTATGTAACTCCCAAACTAGGAAGTCCCTAAGTGAAGTCCTAGGTATGCAAAGTCTATCCCCTTTGAACAGATATCCATCTTGAAGTATGAACCCCTTATACTCCTTGAGTGGTTGGGTAGAAAGGGTGTTGTAGTGGGTCCCAAAGTCGGGGCAATGTGGGTATTCTCCTTTGATCCTCTCAAATCCGGTTACTTCCACTTGGACAGTGGAGAGTAAGGCTACCCGCCTACTCAGTGCATCGGCGGCGCGATTCTCACTACCCATCTTATACTTGAGGACAAAGGTGTAGGCTTGAATGTATTCTACCCATCGAGCATGGCGGGCATTGAGCTTTTGTTGAGTGTTGAGGTATTTCAAAGCCTCATGGTCCGAGAAGATCACAAATTCTTTGGGTAGGAGATAGTGCCTCCAATGCCGGAGGGATTGAACCACGGCATAAAGCTCTTTGTCATATGTGGAGTATCTCGTCCTAGCCTCACAAAGTTTTTCACTAAAGTAGGCTACCGGGTGACCCTCTTGGCTAAGGATACCTCCAATCCCTACCCCGGAAGCATCACATGTGACCTCAAAGACCTTTGAAAAGTCGGGTAGGCAAAGGACCGGGGCTTGGGTCATTTTCTCTTTAAGCTCTAGGAAGGCTTTGGAGGCTGCCCTAGTCCAAACAAATGTGCCTTTCTTGAGGCAATCCGTGATAGGAGTGGTGATAGTGCTAAACCCCCGGATGAATCTCCTATAGAAGGTGGCTAGCCCATGGAAGCTTCGAGCGTCATGAATGGTTTTGGGCTCGGGCCACTCAAGAATAGCTTGGACCTTTTCGGGGTCCATGGATACTCCTTGGGATGAGACAATAAATCCTAGGAAGGCTAGTTGATTGGTCAAGAAATGACACTTCCCGGGATTGGCAAAGAGACTCTCTTTCCTAAGGATGGTGCACACTTGTTTGAGGTGATCGAGGTGGGCTTCCTTGGATTGGCTATATATGAGGATGTCATCAAAGTAGACAACTAGAAAGATGCCAATGAAGGGCCGGAGGACCTCGGTCATGAGACGCATGAAGGTACTTGGTGCATTAGAAAGGCCGAAAGGCATAACAAGCCATTCATAGAGACCGTCTTTAGTTTTAAAGGCGGTTTTCCACTCGTCCCCGGGCCTAATGCGGACTTGGTGGTAGCCACTTTTGAGATCAATTTTGGAGAAGATGGTGGCTCCCGCTAGCATGTCTAGCATGTCATCAAGCCGAGGGATGGGGAACCTATATTTGACCGTTATCTTGTTGACGGCTCGGCTATCTACACACATGCGCCAAGTCCCATCCTTTTTGGGTGTAAGAAGAGCCGGGACGGCACAAGGGCTTTTGCTAATTCGGAGGAAGCCCTTCTTGATGAGTTCTTCAATCTGCCTCCGAAGCTCGGCATGCTCGGTGGGGTTGAGTCGGTAGTGTGGGAGGTTGGGCAAGGTAGCCCCGGGCACGAGGTCGATGGCATGTTGCACATCTCTCATAGGTGGTAGTTTGTCCGGAAGCTCCTCGGGAAATACATCATGGAAGTCCTTAAGGAGTTGATGAATTTCTAGGGGGTGTGGGTCGGTTGGGGTGGATTCCCCTAGACAAATGACAATGGCACATACTTGATCCCCTTGGTTGACTTCTTCCTCAAACTCTTTCCTAGTGACAAGGTGTAGGCTCCTAGGAGGCTCTTTGATGTTACTAGGACTAGGACTTGATGGGGTGGGGTTTGTTGGTGTTGGGATGGGGGGAAGGGTAGTGGGTCCCTCAAGGGAGGGAGAGGCCTTCTTAGGTAGAGTGCGGGGTGGAGATGGGTTGAGTTGGATCTTCTTCCCCTCATGAATGAAGATGCAAGCGTTGGTTCTTCCTAAGAAGGTGGCATCTACATCGTAGATCCAAGGCCGTCCTAAAAGGATACTCCCAACTTCCATTGGAAGGATATCACACCACACTTGGCCTTGATAGGATTGGAATGTAATTGGGACAAGGCAACGGGCACTAACGGGTATGGAGGTGGTATCAATCCATGCTACCCTATATGGGTGGGGATGTGGGGAGGTGGTAAGGCCCAAAAGTTTGACGGTGTCGGGTGACACCACATTCACACTACTTCCATTATCCAAGATGACCTTCCTAACATGGCTCCCCATCCTTATGTAGGTATAGAATATGGTGTTTCTCCTCCAATCATGCTCTTGGTTTTGGGTGAGGGTGCATCTAACCACTCCTAGGTGGGAGTCGGTGGGTGGAGGAGGTTGTTCTTGGTTGCTTTCCATGTAGTGGTTCTCATACTCCTCCTCCCATTCAAGAGAGGGTTCATATACCTCAATCTCTCCTTCAAATTCAGCTTGGGGTTGGGGGTTGGTCTCCTCTATGAGTAAGTTTGATGCTCCCTTGGTGGGGCATTGATTGGCAAAGTGTCCATACCCATAACACCTAAAGCATTGCTGCCCACTTTGATGGTTTGGGGTCACCTTAGTGTGAGGGAGAGTGGGTGTCGAATTGGGCCTATTGGGAGTTGTGTTTAGGGGCCCACTTGCGGGGCGGAATGGTGGATTGGCATTAGGAGGGGTGACCCGTGTGGGAGGAGTTCCCATGGGTGTAGGAAGGAGACCTCTTTGGGGTGGTGGAGGGTTGGCCCGAGGTGCCATGGCTCTAGGGTCCATTCCCCGAGGGGGAACCATTCGCGTGTACCGAGAGAATTTCTCGGCATCCCGAGCTACTTGGTAGGCTTGCTCTAAAGTTGTTACTTGACGCATGAATAGTTCCTTTTTGATATGGAATTGAAGCCCATTCCTAAAGCGGGAGAGTGTGACGGAGGGGTCCTCTTGGACTCCACATTTGAGGAGGTAGTAGTCAAACTTTTCAATGTATTCCATAACGGTCTTTCCTTCTTGAGTCAAGGCTTGCCATTCATCTAAGAGGTTTTGATGGTAGGAGGGTGGGACATATTTGAGTTTGAGTTGGTCTTTCATGGCCCCCCATGTGGTGATTGGAACTTCCCTCCTAACTATCCTTAAGGCTTCAACATTCATCCAATGAGTCTTGGCAAGTTTGGTTAATTGCATCTTTGCAAGTCGGACTTTCCTATCCTCGGTCATTGGGTACCAATCAAAATATTGATCCATGGCTGCCTCCCAATCTAAGTAGATGCTCGGATGATGAGATCCATCAAAAGTGGGAGCATCGACTTTCACAAGTCTCATTAGTTGGTCATCCGGGTTGTCCCGGGGAGGCCTCTCATTCCTTCTAGGGGGTGGGTCCCTTTCCGGTTCGGGAGGGGGGTCAAGGTTGAGTCCTCCTATGGCTGGCTCCACATGTGGAGGGGGATCTCTCCTATCTCCTTCCCTTGGAATAGGTCTATTTTCCTCAAGTTGTTCAAGCCGGGCCGTAATACCGTCAAGCCTTCCCATAATTTCGGTCATGTAGTCCACAAGAAACCTCATTTGGTCGGGAAGCTCATGCTCATTGTGAGGGGGATTTCCTTGGGGATTGGGATTCATGGTGTTATTGGAAGAAGATGGATTGCCTTGATAATGAGTTCCACTACGGGTGGTCATGCAAGGTTGGGTGGGCTATGCAAGGGTGTGCGAATGCACCTAAGAAAGACTTAGTGTGACCCAAGACTAGACTTGTAAGGACAAGCCTATGACCGCTCTGATACCACTTGATGTGGCACAGCCCAAAGACCACTAAAGAGGATGATATGACCCTAGGACTTAGACCCGCAAGCATACAAGCACTCAATGATTCTCACAATCGACGATTTTTGCTCACACGGTTCACACGCTCACCCGGTGGGTCCGGGGGATAATGATGAGGGTCCGGGATGGGACCCAATTGTTCTAATGGACTTACAATGCTACGGCTGACTCCAAAGAGTCTAGGATACCCAACTTCGTGGGTGGCTGGCCCGCAAGGCGGGGTTTGGGTGACACTCTCTCACGGTCCGCGGTGGACACTAACAAACTAGCATGCAAATTCGAACTCTCTTCTCACCGCCGACGAGCAATCAAAGCAATACTAAGCTAGCAGGAATAAGGCTACAAAGGGTAGTACCAGAAGCTCACCTGATCGGTGTGAAGACACCGATCCCGTTCGGAGACGAGGGCGCGCCGGGAGGCGAGGGTATGCACCCGATCGCCGCGGCGGTGTAGCTTGACCTGAAAATGTAAAGGGTACAGCACTACTCCTCTCGCAGGAGGGGTGATCTTGGGGTGGGGGTTACACTTAGTACATTCAAAACTACCTCCACGCAGGGAGGGGCCTTCAGCCGGCCAAGCGGGGTGGGGAGAAATGCAAAGGAGATCGAGATTCCGAGCTTCGCCGGTTCTGCCCACCTGCAGGTTTTCTGGACAGTGGATCGGTGTTGTGGCAGCTAAAAATTCCACGAAGCTTGGATTGCGACGAAACCAACGCCAAACGTTTGCCAACTGATAGGGGATGAAGCTTGAATTTTTGGGGAAGCTATGATTCTCAGGGCTGACCGCACCGGTGGCTGGAAGGTGGATGCAGCTCTGGTTGCTGGTCGAGCTCTGTCTGCAACAGCAGGTTGCAGAAGGTACCACGATCGCTCCGGAGCTCCGAACCTGGAACCGCTGGACTCTTTGGAATCTTGGAGGAGTCTTCTTTGCAACAAAACAAACGGGGACGTCTTCTGATGTCGGAGATGAACTGGGTGTCCAGATAAGTGGACGGAGGTCGGTGCAGACAGTGAGGAGGCAGGCCGGCGTGGTTGTGGTAGAAAAATAGTAACTCTGGTTGTCGGATGCCGAACGGGGTTCCGCCTTCTGTTCCTGGACGCTGACAGAGGGAGGAAGAACTTTGTAGAAGACCTTGAAAACTGGTTCCTTCAAGGTTAGCCGTGGGCGAGTCGTCTCTGCAGCTCTGGCTCCGGATCTGAGAGGTTCGGCGCAGTCGGAGAAGAATGGTGATTGCGGACAGCACCGAACTCGAATGCCGACGAAACCACCTCGCCTTGAAAGCTGGCTTGCAGATGATTCTGGAAATGTAGGCCTTGCTCCTTGAGTCGTTGATGGGTGACCGTGGCCTCCTCTGAAAGTTGCTGTAATTCTGTTTCCTGAAGCAGGGTAAGAATGTGAAGAAGAAGATGAGGTGGGGAAGGGGGTGGCCAAGAGAGAAGAAGGGGCAAGATGATTCTAATGGCTATGGGAGGGAAGGTTCAAATTCGAAATTGGCCTTGGAAGTGGTGGGATTTGTGTGGGGAAGTGGGGGAATTGTGTTGGGAGGTGGAAGAGTTGCTTTGGGACAAGGAGGGGAAGTAAATGAAGGGCTATGGGGAAGGGGAGAGCCTTAATGGAGGTGGGTGAGGTAGTGGAGGTGGTTGGGGGTTGGAGTAAGTGAGGGGGGAAGAGGAGAGAGAGGGAGGGTCGAACTCCCCTTGGGGAGAGAGAGAATGAGAGAGAGATTGAGAGATATAGTGAGTAAGAGAGAGAGTTGAGAGATATTAAGAGGTGGTTTTTTTCAATATTCATCAAGAGTGACTACAAGTGGAGAGATGGGGCCTATTTATAGGCAACCACTCTTTTCATGACCAAAATGTCCTTGACAATGGACAAAAGACCGAGCATATCCTAGACTCAATCCTATGGGCCCATAACTAAGGACATAAGGCCCAGTTTAAGCAAAATAAGGGAAATGGGCTAGAACCACAAGACTCAATAAAGGAAAATACATAAGATAGGACTCAATAAAAGGAAAATACATAAATGACACTGGGAAAATGAAGATAACAAGTGGAGACCATGATCAGACCATATCAAGAGTGTGCAGACGACCAAACTAGAGGGAGTGTCGTGAGATGCCCTCATCAAATCTCCTTTTCAATTCTGCTTCTGCCCTTGCTCATTTTGAAGGTGTCAACAAATGCCCCCCACCTGCGGGCGGCGTAAGCGCGGAATAAGCGGCACGGGGTCTGTAGGTGCCCTTCATCACTCGAGGGTATCTTCCTCAATTTCTTTCTATCATTGTTATTCAGCTTGTTCATGTTACTGTAACAATATTGTGCATATATCTTTCATTTTCATGTTTTTTCATCTCCATATTTTCCAACTGCCTTTTTGACTTCTCGGCGCTAGAATTGGGCTACTTCTCGGCGTGACCCTCTCGGCGCGACTGTTGTCGGCGCGGGCGTCTTCGGCAAGGGGCCTTCTCGGCGCGACTGTTGTCGGCGCGGGCGTCTTCGGCAAGGGGCCTTCTCGACGCGGGGTCTTCAGTGGGCTTCTCGGCGCGGTCTTCTCGGCGCGCCTCCCTTCTTCTGGCCGACGGAGGGTTCTCGGCGCGCTTTCCTTCGCACCGAGAAGCCCCTCCTTCTGTTTCTTTTTAACCCCCCGAGAGGGGTTTTCACCCTCATTTCTTACCATCCTTTCTCTTTCTTCATCTCGGCGGTGGTGGCGATCCTCCCCGCTCCGAGAGCCTTGTTTCATCTCCCCCCCTTTTCGACCGGTTTAGTCTCGGGTAGGTTTGTTATACGGGACTAAGTCCCCTTTTATGTTCGGGATCACTCTCTCTTGGTGGGTGACTCCCTATCTTTCTTTGGGCAGACCCCGGACAAGGGGAGATGCTGCTGAAATTTATTGAAAATTGTTTGCCTCATTGTTACATGCCCATTCATCCTTCTGATGCTTATCCTCTCATACTTCCCTGACCACAGGTGCTGACATGGCTTCCGGTGCTTCTACTGCGGCTTCCATGACTACGGGGGCGAGTTCATCGGCTCAGCCGGACATATCTCGGGCTTCAGTCAACTAGCTGAATGTGAATAGTCTGAGCTTCGGCTATAACCAGATCGCCACTGTTGATGAGTCCTCTGATTCCGAGACTGACACAGTGCCATCTTCCGGAGTCTATTCTTCCACAGAAGGGATTGATTTCAGAAGGGCTACTGACTACCGTCCGGATCTTCCAAAGGATCGTCATTTGCTGCCATTTATCCAGACCTTCACCATAGACAGAATGAGGGATTTCCTGCTTGCTCGGTCTGTGGAAGCGGCAATACTGGCTGACAGAGACAGCATGAAGGGTTCTATTTATCGAGCCCGAGCTATATATCTCCCAGGCGAGCAGAGGGACTGGAATGCTGTGCTGGGCATTTCCGAATTAGAGCCGGAGAGGAAGATGCTGACCCGGGCTCCAGAGTTTACCCCGGCAAGGTGGGACCATGCAGCCAGTCGTGTCCATCGGGAGAAGCCCAACTTTGGACTTTTTCTAGCTCCTGTGAAGTGGGGTTATAGGGATGAGCCATTCATTCTGAACTGTCTGGCCGTTCAATTCAAATATCAGCTGGCTGCCGGCTGGTTTGGGGACGCTAAAGTGACGAACGCCCATCTCTTCAGGGTAGGAGCAGTGGAGTTTACAGAATTTGTCTTAAAGGAATACGCCCCTTTACTGATTAGAGCTGGGGTATATCATAGTGTATTTGCCTCCAGGTTCCGCTATCCCATCTCTCGGGGATTATGTTGCGGCATGCTTGAAATGTTCTGCCCACAGTTCAATACGTTCTATACAGCAGAAGGCGAGACTTCTCTCGATCTTTGGAGTCTTGCGCAGCTTTCAGGCCTACCTATAGATGGGGAGCCGTATGAAGAGGTCTGTCTAGACGACTCCGTAAAGGACGCCTCTGATGGAGAGGGCAGATATTCCTTTGGCTATGCATATCGGTACTTGATGAAGGCTTATCGGACCATTTGTCTGTCCTATAGCAGGGGATCTTCCAAAGGATATCAACCCCGGGAAAAGAGCAGCAGGTTGAAAGTCCGTGTAGGGCAGTGGATACAGTACTTCTTCGGGGGTCCTTTGAAGTATACAGACTTCCCTTCCGTGGGACCGATTCTCAGTAAGCAGATCAGGGCCCCTCGTTATAAATCAGCATTGCCGGCTTCACTGCGCCGAGCAAGTGTAGATGGCCCGAACCCAGCAGGGGTTGACCCCATTACTCATTGTGCAGCTTATCTGACCTTCTGGCTGTGCACTTTCGCTCTCCCTCAAGGGGACGCGACGATTATCAGACCGGAGGCTATATATCCGGCCTGTCAGATGGCCTGGGGGATGAGACTGTCTCCGTGCCCGGCGGCTTTGTGTTTAGTTTACAAATCGCTGGGAGATTTGCATAGACATCGGGTTCCCCGTTCTTTACGGACTGTAGGTCCATTTCATTTCTTCAATGCTTGGGTTTGCAGCATTTTCCCCGAGCTGGCCCCGAGAACTTTGCAGTCAGACACACTGCTCCCTCGGATGATTGAGTTTGCTAGCGCCGAACCCGGCCTTTTCTCAGAGCAGTTGTTCAAGATCAGGGGCCGGTTGACAAAAGTGCCTGTAGATGCTCCTGGTAGCATTCATTTTTGGAGCTTGACAGCAGGCTCGGCTCCCTTAGTAGACCCTCAGAGGGAATACAGAATGGAAGAGGTAGAAGTTTATGTCCATCCGGTTTTAGGGGCCAATGCCACCCGGCCCATATTAGAACCAGAACTAGTAAGGTGGGCTATGGCTATCCGACCCAGTGTATTGGTCTTCAGGAAGGGAGGCTTGCTCATCTTGGAGCCCTATTACCCATTCCGTTTTAGCAGAAACTTCAGCTACGATCAGCATATTCCTTCATCAGCCGCTCAGTTCCCTTTGGATAGCCGTGCCAAGCATGGGTCCTCCATTGCCAGTGACGGTCGGATATGGTGGGATTTCTTTCATCGCCGAGAGGGCGTAACTTTCAGGATCCCGACCGTTTCTAATCGTATTCCCCGGGTCACATCAGAATACATCAAGTGGTGGAATACCCGCACTAATTTTTATAAGGATGGCAGAGGCGCCTTCTGGGACGTGGCCGAGCGCTCTTTCTTAAAGCGACAATCAGGGCCTGTATTTGAGATTGATGAGGTTCACCTGAAAAGGCTTTATTCACAGCATCCCAGGGAGGCGGACACATACATCGCCAGGCGTCGGTCCTTAAAAGAGGAAGGCTCTAAAATACCCACTCCTGTATTTTCTGAGATCAATGAAGATGCTTTTACAAAGGATCTGAGGCAGCTGGGCCACATAGGGAGTATTCATGTGGAGGTGCAGTATCCATTTCCCCCGGAGGAGCCTCTCCCGACAGCAGCCCCTTGGAGGGGCCCGGTAGATAGATTTCACCCTTACCGGACATTTGTGCGGAGGGAAGACCGCACCAGCACATATTATCAGCACACTTCTTGGCTTTTTGTGCTGCTGAATGTTCACGGGCTGTCAGTAGAGAACCCGATAGCCGGTATTCTGAATAAGCCGCTTTTTATCTCTTTTTATTATGTCGACGGCTGGTGCATGGATTACCTCGGTCTGTTTCATTGCCTTGACTTCCACGGCCACCAAGATTTAGCTGCCTTGACGGAGAAATGCCAGACCATAGGTGACGTGTACTGGCTCGTGAAGGAGGCTGCTTCCCGCTCGAAGGAGGTGGCTTATCTGTATTGGCCGCTTTCTACCTACTATGACGGCCCAGCAGGTATGACCCTTCCTGTGCGCTCGTGGCGTCTTTCTTTTATTGTCATGTTATGCATCTGTCGACTATAACTGCCTTTCTTGTGTCTTGCACAGATAGACCGGACATAAAACGGCAGGGACTTTACAGGAAGATTATTGCTCAGGCTGAAAAGCCTGCTTACTTTGAAATTCCTGCAGTAGCACCCACGACCACTCCCCTGCCTCCGGGCAAGAAGAGGAAGCCTTCTGCGGTGAAAACTGCAGTTGTCAAGGCCAAGAGGGCCAAAGTTGTTCGGGTCCAGCAGTCAGCTCCAGTTGCGACGAACGTCGGGACCCCTCTTCCAGACATCCCCTCTTTTGACGAGTTCAGGTCTCAGAGGGAGGCTACTCTGGAACCCGCCGAGAGTAGCGGTAAATATCTTGCAGATGCAATCTTCACTGTTTTCTTGACTGCTCTTTTAAGGCGCCTTTCGAGACTGAGCTTCTCTTTATCTGATACAGCCCCGGAGCAGGTTGCAGTGCCTGCAGAGAGAGACACGAGGCTGCCTTCTCCTACCCCGGCTGGCGAGGAGGAGGGTAAATGTGCTCTCTCATCTTTTCTCTTTATACTTTTGCTGTTATTCTTTTTTTTTATTATATCCCTCAGAGTTCCCCTTTTGTTGAGGTGGCAGTCAGGGAGCCGACTGGGGCTACAATAGCAGTGGGAGAGCCGTCTCAGCCGCAGGAAAGTGAAAGGACTCAAACAAAATAGAGCCCTATTCCGGCCAGACGCATAATCACCCGGTCTGCATCGCGACATGCTCTAGAGGCGACCTCGCAGCACATAGCTAGAGTGAAGATATCCTCGGGCAGCTCCGAGACCGTGCCTGCTAATGAGGAGGAAGTGACCTTCAGTGGCAGCGAGGAGGAAATCCAGAAATCAGAAGCCCTGCCTATATTTGAAAAAGGCCTCCCGCCCTTTCAGCCTCCTAAACTGTTGATGCTAACTTCTGAGGAGGAATTGCAAGAGGAGTTTGCCGGGCTTGACACTGAGGTCGACATAACCCCTCCATTTGTTGCTTCAACTACGGAGCTTTCTCCTCTTTTGTCTCATCTTGAGGATATAGACCCCACTTTAAAGGTGAGCTTCTTCTCTTCCTTTTTTGTTCGATGTTCTATTCATTTTCTTCCATCCATTGATGGGGATTATTCTGCTTTGTTCTCAGGACTCTGTCACTACTAGCTCAGATGCGGCCGCAGTCTCCATGGATGTCTCATCTGTAGATTTGATCATCATTCCTGCTTTACCTTCAACTTGCATGGAAATTTTTGAGGTTATTCGCCCCGTGCCAGTGAGAATACAATCTTCAACTGACTTAACATCACTGGAGCTGGGATCATCAGGCGAGATTTCCATCCCTGTCAGGGCCTCAGAGCTTAGAGCCGAAGCAGACCCAGCCAGAAGCTCCGCTTTTATACCAGCTGCTGTCATGTCAATTGCGCCCGAGTTAGCAGTCCCTGCCACAGTGGCTATAGAGACCAGATTTTTGCCTTTACAGACTAGGGACCCTTCGCCCCCATTATCAGGAAGAGTAGCTGAAGATGAAGCCCTTATTCAGGAGACTCATGAAGAGATAGCTCCATCATTCATTGGTCCTCCCTCCGCGGATGTTCAAGCCATAGCACCCGAGACAGCGGTGGAGGAGGAATCTTTAGTTCAGCCAGAGGGCACGGAGAGGGACCGGCCAGTTCTTCCAGCAAATTTGCTGTCTTCATCCTCTCAGCCGGATGTCGCACTGTGGGCGGACATTGATAGTGAAGTGACCTTTGAAGTGATCCCCTCTGCTTCTTTTGGCTTCGCATCGTCTGAGAGCTTTGTCTGGCAGAACCTGGATATGTTGCGCCAGCTGGTAGAATCTCAGCCTGGCTTGACACATTTGCAGCTGAAGGAAATTGCTGATCGCTTCACTGCCGGCCTGCAGGCCATGGGCTGCCCTCTGGACACATGGGCTCAGCGGGTCTTGCTTTTGCTGAAATTCGTGCATCGGAGAGATTTCCTAGCACGGACTATGACCGACAAGATGACGGCATTGAAGTTGCAGAGGTCAGAATGCAAATCTGAGCTGGAGAAGCTGACGCTTGCGCTTGACGAACGCCAAACTGAGCTACAGAGCGTTGTCCAGCGGGAGGAAGCCATTCAGGGCCGGATAGCCATTCTGGAAGCGGAACTCGCTGGACTTCGAGCCGAGCTACAATAATTATCATCTATTCGGCCATGGTCCACCGAAGAGGTGGCCATGTTGGAGGGACGGATGATGTCTCTCCGGGACATGTTCGTGAAGCTTCAGGAAGAGGAGGCGTGCCTTCATGAACTAAGAGCCGCTCCCGATGTGGGTCTTTTGGCCTTTAAAGATATCTTCCGGCGGCCTTGAATTATTTCTTCTCTGTTTTCTTCTTTTTTGTAATACAATTCCCCCTCAGGGGCCCTTCTTGTATTCCCTCTTTTATTCAATGGAAAGGAATCTTTCTACCAGTCTCATATGTGGTTTATTCTTAACTTATCGCATCGTCAATATTTCACGGTGATTTGGTAGCGGTTTCAACGGTCCCTTTGGGAATAGCCCGTACCTAGCAGGAGAGCGTCCACCCCTTCAGAGAAAGGATGGGGAATTCACTCCACCGCGTGACGGCCTCCGAGGGGGATGCTTTGAACCGAGTTCTGTTGGTGGCAGCAAACGTCCTTCATAGCCATACGTGCCGCAAGGGAGACGGTTTGCAGGAATGTGAACGAAGAGGCTCAGAGCACAATCCGAAACGGGCGAATGGCCCGTCCCAGGTAGGTTTCAAAGCTAGTCGGGGCGATGTGCCAATCGACCAGTACATGATTTCATCATCGACATTGGGTTTATATCGATGCAAAGAAAGTGTTATGAGTTTCATCAGAATAGACGAAAGGTCTAAACTGGCAGGGTTTTAATTGGACATGGTTTCATCGTTGATCGGGTGAGGTGCCAGTCGATCAGTGGTTGGTTTCATCGTCGATATGGGCTTATATCGACGCAAAGAGTTTCATAAGTTTCATCCATATAGACGTAAAGTCTAAACCGGACAGAGGATTTCATCATTGATCGGGCAAGGTGCCGGTCGATCAACGGTGGGACATATGTAGAGGTGTAGGTCTCGTTAGGACAGACGTAAGGTCTATCCCAGCAGGTTTTATGGCGGGTGGGACTTTGCCAAGAAATACGTGGGTTTCATCAGGATAGGCGTAGGGTCTGTCCTGGTAGGGTTTTATCGTTGACCGGGCAAGGAGCCGATCGGTCAAGGGATGGTTTAGGAGTTTGACCAGGACAGACGTAAGGTCTGAACTGGCCAGGCTTTATCGGAATGATGGCCAGTTTTATTGTTGGTGGGACATGTGAAAGGAGGGTGTGTAGATTTCATCAGGGTAGACGTAAGATCTACCTCGGCAAGGCTTTATCATCGGTGGGGCATAGTGCCAGATAACCGACAGAAGGCCTCGTCAGTGAAGGGTAGGTGAAGGCAACGTGCCGGTTGGCATGGAACTTCTGAATTACCACATTATCGACCCAAGCGCCCTTTCGGGTTTTCGCCGGAGCCGGCCCCCTCTTGCTTTTGCCCACGCATCCTTTCGGATTTTCACGTGGCGGGGTACCCGATTTTGCCTGCAGTGCCCTTTCGGGTTTTCACCACAGCTGGGTTTTAGCCCTTTTTACCCTTGTCTAGAATGCCTGAACAAGTCTGGCGGGATATCTCTATTTTCAACCCCCTTTTTTGTATTATTTTTTTTTATCGTTTTCTTTCTCTTTTCCTTTTTCATTGTCTTTTCTGGGACCAGAACTTTCATCCTATGGACCATGACGCCATATGTTTATTGCGGACACCCGATCATTGATGTGGGTGTCAACATCAATGCAAAGGGAAGTAGGGTTTCATGATCTATCCAGACGAAAGGTCCGAATTGATTTAGAGAATATAAATAGCAGCTCGGGCACGAAGCCATTTGCTGAGAATATGAGTTTCATCGTTAACGTGGGGTTTAACATTAACGCAAAGGAATATAGTTTCATGATCTATCTAGACGGAGGGTCTGAATTGATTCAAAGAGCAGTGTTGTGCTATGTCAGAGCGGACGGAAGGTCTACCCTGGATGGATTTTAACGTCGATCAGGCAGCACGCCAGCCGACTGATAGCAGGTTTCATCATTGGTATTGGGTCCATCCCAATGCAAGGATTTCATATGTTTCATCAGGATAGACGTAGGGTCTAAACTGGATAGGTTTCATCGCTGATCGGGCAGTGTGCCAGTCGATCGGCAGCGAGTTTCATCATCGGTATTGGGTTTATACCAATGCAAGGATTTCATAGGTTTCATCGGGATAGACGTAGGGTCTAGCCCGGACAGGCTTCATCGCTGATCGGGCAGTGTGCCAGTCGATCGGCAGTGAGTTTCATCATCGATATTGGGTTTATACCAATGCAAGGATTTCATAAGTTTCATCGGGATAGACGTAGGGTCTAGTCCGGACAGGGGATTTCATCATTGATCGGGCAATGTGCCAGTCGATCGGCAGCGAGTTTCATCACGGCGGGACGTAAAGAGATATGCAGATCTAGTCGGAACAGACGTAAGGTCTAAACCGGATAGGGTTTCATCGCTGATCGGGCAAAGTGCCGGTCGATCAGCATCAGGTTTCATCATTAGTATTGGGTTTATACCAATGCAAGGATTTCATAGGTTTCATCGGGATAGACGTAAGGTCTAAATCGGACAGAGTTTCATTGTTGATCGGGCAGTGTGCCAACTGGTCAACAGCAGGTTTCATCGCGGTGAGACGTAGGATAGGTTTCATTGGGATAGACGTAAGGTCTAAACCAGACAGGGTTTCATTGTTGTGGGTCTTAGACAGAAACAAGTGAGAGTGTTTTATCAGGACAGACGGAAGGTCTATCCCGAGGTGGGCCTATTATCGAGGGAATTTTTTTTCGAGCAATGCATGAAGGCTTCAGCAGAATAGACGTAAGGTCCATTCCGGATGGGTTTAATCGTTGATCGGACCAGGCACCGGTCGATCGACGAGGAGTTTTATGGTGGGAGGTGAGGCTTTCTTTGGAATTACCACATTACCGACTCAAGCGCCCTTTCGGGTTTTCGCCGGAGCCGGCCCCCTCTTGCTTTTGCCCACGCGCCCTTTCGGATTTTCACGTGGCGGGGTACCCGATTTCGCCTGCAGTGCCCTTTCGAGTTTTCACCACAGCTGGGTTTTGGGCCATTTTTGCACTTGTCCCTAATATAGGAGCAAGTCTGGCGGGGCATCTCTATTTTTAACCCCATTTTTTACTTTTACTTTTTTGTTGTTCTTTCTTCTTCCTTCCTTTTTAGAGGGTGACAGGTGGGAATGCCACCAGCTTAAGATGAGGGTAGCTGGGTTAGGGCGGAGTGCCACTAGACCAAGAAAGGGGTAGCTCGGCTAGGGCAGAGTGCCGCTAGACCAAGGAAATGGGTAGCTCGGTTAGGGCGGAGTGCCACTAGACCATGAAATAGGTAGCTCGGCTAGGGCAGAATGCTACTAGACCAAGAAAGGGGTGTAGCTCGGTTAGGGCGGAGTGCCGCTATACTAAGGAAGGTAGTAGCTTGGCTAGGGCGGGGTGCCGCTAGACCAAGAAATAGGCGTAGCTCGGTTAGGGCAGAGTGCCACTAGACCGGGAAGGGGTGTAGCTTGGTTAGGGCGGAGTGCCGCTATACCAAGGAAGGGGTAGCTGTGTCTGATCACTCGGGGAATGCCGGTTGTGCCGCATGATACAGCTTTAGATGTCTTCCATTGAGTGGGGAGAATTGGATCTCCCCTCGATGGTTAACAACCACGTAGGCCCCTCCTTCGTAGACCCTCTGTATCACATAAGGACCTTCCCAATTAGCATTCAGCTTTCCTTTTGGGTTGGACGCCATGACTTCTTTTTTCTTGACCATGACAAGGTCACCCTTCTTGAATTCTCGTCCTCTTACGAGTTTGTTGAATGCAGTGGCCATGCGGGCCTGATACATTTGGATAATCTTCTGAGCTCGGAGGCGCTTTCCTTCCAATTCAGCCAGCTCTTCTAGTCTTCTTTCTGCATTGGTCTGTTCGCCACGGGCCAGGCCATATTGGACTGCCACTCTGAGTGACGGGACTTCCAGCTCTAGCGGAACCACTGCCTCTGAGCCGTACACCAGCGAGTATGGTGAGCACCCCGTAGGTGTCTTGAAGATAGTGCGGTATGCCCACAGAGCTTCATACATTTTCTCTTCCCAGTCCTTCTTATTAGAACTGACGACCTTGGCCAGCAAGGTGTAGAGAGTCTTGTTAAAAGCTTCTGCCAATCCGTTTGCCTGTGGATTGTAAGGAGTGGAGGTCCTCCATTCGATCTTATATTTCTCAGCAAGCCGATAGACCTTCTGATTTCTGAAATGACTTCCATTGTCGGATATTATTCGGTTGGGGATCCCGAACTAGAAGATAATGTTCTGTTTGATGAATCTGGCGACCAATTCACCAGTCACTTCTCTTAATGCTACAGCTTCCGCCCATCGAGAGAAGTAATCTGTTATGGCCAGTATGTACTTATGTCCGGCCGAGGAAGTCGGCAGTGGCCCGACTACATCAGTTCCCCAGTGTGCAAACGGCCAACTGGGAACTGTAGGGTGCAGAGTCGTAGGAGGCCTTCTAGGCACAGTAGCATGCTCCTGGCATTTCTGGCACGATTTTGCAAATTTACAGCAGTCTTCAAACATGGTGGGCCAATAGTAGCCCAGCTTCTTGATTTCTATCTTCATCTTGGGACCAGCCTGGTGGGCACCTGCTGTCCCAGCATGTGTTTCTTTCATCGCTTGCCAGGCTTCCTCAGTGGACAGACAGCGGAGTAGAATCTTCTTGCGTGCATCTGCCATTATTCGGAACAGAATTCCATTCCTGAGTTCATAAGAATCTTTGATTCTTAGGAGTTTCATCTTTTCTTCTCTTATCTGCGGCAGTTGTTGGTGTAGAAACCACTGCAACAGGTGTTGTCTCCAATCAGACGCTTGCTCTGTGCTGATGGTGGCAACCTCGTCTTCTTCGGAGCACTCTTCTAGCATACTGGGGACTTGCCGCCGGTTCATAACGACAATGTTTAGTGTCTTATTTGGCGAAACTGCTAGTGAGCTGGCCAGCTTTGCCAGTGCATCAGCCTGGGCGTTGTGTCCACGGCCCACATGCTTGAGCTCAATATGGTAGAATTTCGCCATGAGGCGCATAGCTTTTTGGTGGTAGGGACTCAGTTCTGGCTTCCACACTTCGAACTCCCCTTGGATCTGTTTTATTATCAGCATCGAATCCCCGAATACTTGAAGCATTTGGATACCCATGTTGAGGCTGACATATAGCCCGATTATCAGAGCTTCATACTCGGCCTCATTATTGGTGTAGGGCTTGTTTATAGAACAGGAAGTATGCACGACCTCTCCTTCTGGTGATTTCAGCACAATACCGGCTCCAGCCCGTATTCTGGTCTTTCCATCGGAGTTTGTCTCTGTTCTAGATGCTCCATCAAAGAATAGTTGCCACATAACTGACTGGGTCTGGCAGGCTTCGAGTGTCTCATCATCGGGTAACTCAGTCCCTAGCATATCATTTTCCGGCACAGGATGCTCTGCGAAGAAATCAGCCACGGCCTGTCCTTTTATCGCCCTCTGGGGTGTATAGGTAATATCGAATTCCATCAGGATCACTGCCCATTTGCCCAACCGGCCTTTCAGTACTGGCTGAGTCAATATGTATTTGAGCGGATCCGCTGCAGATATCAGTCTGACTTCATGTGACAACATATAGTGTCTGAGCTTTTTGATAGCAAAGACTAGTGCCAAGCAGGTCTTTTCTATGTAGCTGTAGCTTTCCTCAGTTCTAATCAGCCTCCTGCTCAGATAGTATAAGGCTTGTTCTTTACCTTCTTCATTTATCTGTGCCATCATTGCCCCCAGGGAACAGTATGTGGCTGCGATATACAGTATCAAGGGCCTGCCCTTGATTGGTGCCCCAGCACCGGAGGGGTCTTGAAATATTCTTTCAGCTTCTCAAAGGCTTCCTGACAGCCATCGTCCCAGAGGAACGGCACATCTTTCATCATGAGCTTGTGAAAGGGGTGGCATCTTCCCGACAGATTTGATATAAATCATCGGATATAGGCCAGACGCCCTTGCAGAGATCTCAGCTCGGACAGATTCCTTGGTGGAGGGAGCTCCTGGATAGCCTTAATCTTGGATGGGTCAATTTCAATGCCCCTATGACGGATAATAAACCCGAGGAATTTTCCACTGGACATGCCGAAGGCCCATTTCATGGGATTCATCTTGAGTTCATATTTGCGCAGCCTCTGGAATACTACCCTCAGGTCTTGCAAATGGTCTTCTCTTCTTTTAGTTTTTACCACCAGATTGTCAATGTAGCACTCTACTTTCTTGAAGAGCAAATCATCAAAGATCTTTGTCATGGCTCTTTGGTAGGTAGCGCCGACATTCTTGAGGCCGAACGGCATCCTTTTGTAGTGGAATATCCCCTTCGGGGTGCGGAATGCAGTGTGCACTCTGTCTTCTTCAGCAATCCAGATCTGGTTGTATCCGGATGACCCATCCATAAATGATAGGGCCTCATGGCCAGTAGTTGCATCGATCATCACCTCAGTGATTGGCACCGGGAAATCATCTTTCGGGCAAGCCTTATTAAGGTCCCGAAAATCGACACATATTCTGATCTGCCCATTCTTGTTCTTTACGGGCACTATATTGGCCAACCATGTAGTATACTGGTTTTCTTCGACAAAGCCTACATCAATCAGCTTGTCAACCTCTTTGTTAATCTGATTTATCAGTTCAGGACGCATTCTCCTGGAAGGCTGCTTTACAGGGTTAGCCTCTGGGTTTATTGCCAATCGGTGCTGTGCCACATTAGAACTCAGTCCCGGCATTTCATCATATGTCCATGCAAAGCAGTCCTGAAATTCTTTCAAGAACTGTATGTACTGTTCCCTGGCAGCTGGCTCCGGCAGTGCACTGAGGAATGTCGGCCTTGGCACACCTGCGGTTCCCAGATTTATTTCCACAAGCTCATCGACGGTGGCCTGACCTCCGTCTTCGACCTCGGGCGGGGCTTCTTGCAAGTCAATGAAGCCTCCCGGGATATAATCTTCTTCAGTTTCATGATTTTCTGTTTCATCATATTGGTCATCAGTGGGTGCTGGCTCATCATATACGGCCAAAATTGTTGTATTCTGTTCAGTGTGCCCCGAGGACGCAGCTGGATCAGCAGGAAACTCAAAGACGGAGTCTTCCGCCCTTAGAGGCTCTTCTGATGCAGACTCCCTTGAGAGATCATTATTCTGTAGAGCCCGGACTTCTTCCAGGATGCGCTCAAACTCCAAGCATTCCCTCAGCTCTTTGGTTGTTTGGTCTTCATCCGGGGTTCCCGTGTCAAACTTTGCTTCAGCATGGAACAGATCTTCTTTGGAAGGTAGGTCTTCCCAGCACCAATCTTTCTTTGCTTCATCAGACGTCCCCGTCTCTGGCTGATTGTCTGGAGCTTCATTGTCTGTTATGGACTGATAAATGATTTCTTCATCTTCCGAAGGGTACGGGTCATAGCCCACCCCAGGGGAATCTTCATGCTGGTAGAAGGTAGAGATGACATCCACCTCGGCCTCATAGTATTCTTGTAAAGTATAGCCCAATCCTAGGTGCTGAGTGATCTTCCTCAGTTCTTTATTATCCCGAGGCGGATCCCATAGCTCCTGGAACGCCTTCTTTTGGGCAGCTGGTTGTAGTGATGGCATCTGCATCTTAGAGAACATCTGCGAAACCCGTCGGGTAGTGTAGTCTAAGCCTGTAATTGGCACCATCTGGTTTGCAGCCTCTTCAGGGACCATGCAGTCTTGATCATCTTCCTCGACTGACTCCCCAGTGTAAAATGTGGTAGGAGGCTCGCAGAAGCGAGGGACTTCCATAGTCTTCAGTGGTATCACCGTCTGGTACTCAAGGCTGACGATGGGTTTAAATAAACCCTACGGCACCTCCACTTGTGTGTACTTTTCTTTCATTTCTTCATTGATATCATCCGGGTGAATGCTAGGAGGGGTGATCCGAGCAAAGTCACCGGCATAAGAGATGTGAGATACCTCATGCTTTTTAATATAGCCCTTTGGTGGCGGTGGAGACCAATTTCTTGCCTTCGTCGCCGGCTTTTTCTGGCTAACCACAGCCTCTTTCTCTTCACCCTTTCGCGACACCTCCGTGTAGTAGAATGCATCGAGCATATGGCACTCGAATACTTCGAAGGGATGCAGATCCGCAAACACCCTCTCTTCTTTTCCTTCATGGCAGTATTTAATGCATTGATGTAGCGTGGACGGCACTATCTGATATTCATGCAGCCACGGTCTCCCCAGCAGGGCCTTATATGTGGTGTTGGAGTCGATTACATAGAATCGTACCACGGTAGTGAGATCCCCCAATGTGAGGTTAAAATCGGCCACCCCAAGGGGCGTCTCACATTTCTGGTTGAATCCCACAATTTTCATGTCTCTGACCTTGGTAAGCTGCAGATCAAAGTAATATTTTTGGTAGATGCGGTATGGGAGAATGTTCACGGCGGCCCCGGGATCTATCAGTATCCTGCTCAGTGGCTGACAGTTCAGGGAGCCCCTCATATACAACGGTCTGTTATGGCCGGAATTCGGAATCAGCATGTCATCCTCTGTGAATGTAACTGACGGCCCAGAATTCACTTCTGTCAGGAGTGCTTCATATTGTGCCGGCGACTGCAAGGCATCAACAATTGCTTGGCGAGCGTCTTCACTCAGAGAGAGAATCTCCCAGATGGAGAATCTGGTAGGGAGCTTCTTTAGCATTTTCATGATCCGGCTGCCCACCCTGACATTAGACAGTCTCATTTCTTCCACCCATCGGGGTTTTGGAGGTTCATGTGGTACCTGCGGCCTCTGCTGACCAGTGCTGGCCTCAACCTCTGGACTGATTTCTTGGGGGGCTTCTTCTGCAGCAAGGGCCCCTGGTGCTATTAGAGGGTTATCCCCTTCTTTCTCATTCTGCTTGTAGGCTACAGATGCCGACTGTTGAGGTCTCTTGTCTTTATCTGGCCCAGCCTGTATCGACTGCCCATTTTCTAGACTGGACAGAAATTCCAGAAATGTCAGAGTTTGACCTCCTTTCTTCTTTTCTTGGTACAGGCTGGCAGGGGGAGGAACCTGGACACCTCGTATCTCTGGTTCAGGAATCTGGTAGGGTTGTTCCCCTCTGAACATAATGTTATGATTGGCTGGTGGTGGGCGCCCCCATCTTCTTCCGGAGCGTGTTGCATGTGCCGAAGTTGAGGCCTCCGCATGGTTGGCTTCTAGTGGGGCATTTGATGTTTCATCCTCATCATTCTCCCCGGGCAAGGAAAAGAGCACTGACAGAGTGTTACACTGTACTGTCGCGACTTTCTTTCCCTTTTTGGACTTGGGCCGTCTCTTCTTCTTCTGGAAATTTGGCTTTGCCAGCTCCTGCCCCCAGAAGGGCTCAGTCTCATCTTTTCTTTGTTCTGCCTCTGGCTGCTCTTCAATTTTCAACTCTTCGAGCTGCTCCCAGAGTATACAGTCTTTTACCAGCAGGTGTTTGGGCTTTTTCTGCTCATATTCATCGAGCCCATTAATATACTGCTGTAAACGCCTGGCTGCAGGACTTACTTCTTTATGTGCGGGTAGGGGGACTTGTCTTCTCCGATTATGAGTGGGGATCCGGATGACTGGCCCTGTCTCAGCTGTGTGCCATACTGGCTTTACTGGAGGCGGTTCAGGTCTTGGTGTGACACCGCGGACAACTGCTCCATTGGTATTGGCTGCGGGAATCTTCTTTCTGTTCTTCATGGGTTTCATCTGCCATCCTTCCTGATCCTTCAGTGGGGTGAGGAAGCAAGCTTCATAAGTATGCTTAGTACATTCTTCAACGGTCTCCTTAGGCAGCTGCTGGTAGATTGAAATCATATTGGCGGCCATTTTTAATGCCGGAGGCTCATGCGGACGAGGTGGCTCTACCTGGTAATCTCCCAGCTGCAGCTCACCCTTTTTGACCATGCCTTCCATGATATCTTTGAAGATGTAGCAGTCTTCAATTGCGTGCCCCAGCGCACGGTGATATGGACAGAACAGTGTATCACCTTTCTTTGCCGCGTCATCGGGTCTCTTTGGTTCAGGCAATGTTACCTTGTTGAACTTGTATGCCCAGTTGAATAGTGCGGCTGTCTTATCTTTCGGGAAAGAATATGGCTTTCTCATTTTGTTTCTCAGAGAGACCTTATCTTTCCTTTCTGCCGTATCTGCTGGCGGGGGAGCTTCATCTGCCCCCTTCTTCCCCTTCTGCTGCTCGAAGGTTCTGAAATCGACGGTGTTAGCCTCAGAATGTGATGGTCGTCGATCATTAGATTTACCTTTCAACCCGTTGGGAACATTGGCGGTTGGACGTTTGGACAAGAACGTCTCAACCTCCGCCACTATATTGTTTAATCGGTCAAATGTTCTGACATCTGCACCGATCATCTTTTCTAGCACCTCTCTCCTGAGGCTCTGTTTGCATATCTGCACTGCATCTTCTTGATGAGGGGGTCTTCTGCATCTCATGGCTAAGTTCCTCCATCTTTTGATGTAGTCCAGTGCAGTTTCATCTTGCTTCTGCCTGGTTGCATATAGCTCTGCTATTGTGATTTCTCTTTCAGTGACATGAAATCTATCACGGAATTTCCTCTGCATATCAGGCCAATCAACTACCGATCCAGCTGGTAGGCTTGAATACCATTCAAAGGCTAACCCAGTAAGGGATGAGCCAAAGAACTTAAGCAGATAAGCTTCGTCGACTGCCAGGTCGCCCATGATTGTGGTGTAGTAAGCTATGTGCTCTCTGGGGGAGCCCTGGCCATTAAATTTTTTGAACTTAGGCGGCTTACTGACGCCTGGAGGTAGTCTCTTAGTAGCATATTGGGGAGGATACGGCACCTTGTACACATCATAGGTACTAACATCATCGCCAGTCTTCTCAGACAGCTTCATCTCCACAATTCTTTCAATCATCAGCTTGTGGGCTACGGCTGGATCTATGTCTTCTGGGAAGAAGTGAGCTTGTTGCTGACTATGAGGAGTTGTCATCACAGTGGCGCGCAAGGTGGGCGCGGTCGGCTGTGTCTGAGATGCAGAGGGCTGAGCTACTGTTTGCTGTGGAACAGGTTGGCTCGGTGCTTTGCCCTTATCAGCCAGGAGAGGATTAGCTGGGATAGCCGGCTCTGTTGAGCAGGAAGTATGCCCCACAGGCTCGGCTTGCTTGGAGATCGGTGTAGCTTCATGTCTCTCATTGAGCTATTTTCTGAGAGCATTGATCTCCTGCTGGTATCTTCTGAACATCATCTGGATCATGGGATCCAGGGTGGACGGGATCTGTACATCTTCTGAAGTCCCTTCAGCATCATCAATGAAGGGACTATCTTCCTCCTCCGTTGTCACCACATTAACTGTCATAGTGGTGATCTTGCGGGCTTCATCATCAGTTTTCATCTTATCTTTCGCCGCTTGGCCTCTTCTTGTGACAGGCCCGGGTCTGGTTGCCAGCCTGAGCAGCTCGTCAGGTTGAGTTGGTAGCATGTCTTGCCCCCTGACAAGTCCAGCCATGTTACAGGTGAAGATCTGTATCTTTCCCTTCTGCCTGTAGACTTTTCTTTTTGCCTGGTCGGGATATTTGAGTCGGTCGAAGACCGATATTCTTTCTTCAGGTTCTTCCCCACATAGGTCTTCTTTCCCTTATTCGGCCCTGCGGCCTTCCCTATAATCATTGGAATCGGAGGAGGAGACTTCGAGCATCACTTCTTGAAAGGTTTCTTCCGCTTCTTCATCCACGGTGCCCAGGGCACGAGATAATCTTTGCTGACCGAGGGCAGAATTCCCCAGGTAGTGGAAGTAGTCTTGAGCCACTTGCTTCATCTCTTCTTGATTGTGCCTTTGTGGCTCTGATTGGAGCATCAGTCTTTCCTGGCCTCTTTGCTGATGAGCCAGTCTTGCCACCTGAGCATTCAGATGCGCGGCTTTGGAATATTTAAATATATCAGCCTATCTGGCACAGGCTCTTGCTCTTCTTGGAATGGCAGCAGCGACTGGTTCGCTTGTTCTCATTCTTTCTTCTCTCTCAAATCTTCTGTCGCCATCCTGGCAGCAGTTGGCAGCAGCATCATAGTTCTTCCTTTGCCATCTTCTGCCCCCAGCCCTGGGATGGGGGACCGAGAGGTCTTGCTTCTGCTCATATTTTCTGCCCCTCATCCTGGGGCGAACAGTGGTCAGATTTCTTTCTTCATTTTCTTTCTCATCCTTCTTACCCCAAGCCCTGGGGTAAACAGCAACATCATCTCTTATGTCTTTTCCTTCTCTTCTTCTGCTTCCTGCCCTGAAGCGGGCAACAGCATCCTCGGTAGCTTTCCCCTCATCTCGAGTTGGGGCCCAGCTCTGAATCTTCTTTGGTCGGCAGACCTGTTTATATCTTGCTGGCTTGGGCGCCAGCGGCTTCCTCTCATCAGTTTCCCAGTTGGCCCTCCTGGTGGCCAGAACTTGGAACTTGTTGTCGATCTGGACGGTCGGGACAATCCTGTCCGGCCGCACTTCTCTCGGGCGACCGTTGAGGTTCACCCTAACGTCACCCATCATCATCGTCCTCCCAGAATTTGAATGACGACGGTCGGCAGCAGCATACCGACTCCTCCGGTTAGTTCTTTTCTTCATCTGGGCAGTAGCGGGGACCGTGTCCCTCCTTTGAACATGATGGACATAGCAGGTGACGGCTGTCGAGGTCGTCCTCTCTGGTAAGCCACCCTTGTTATCAGCAGTCTTCATCGGGGCACTTGCAGCAGTGCCTCGCTCGTTGTTGTCGACCTGCAGAAGGTCGGTGAAGACGAGGCCCAGGCAGTTGGGCAGCCCAACAGCAGGCGGCATCGATCCGAACGTAAGAGGTACCGCCAGGTAGCCCTCTCGCACATGTGCATCGACCACTTGTTGATCAAAGTGTACAGAGATGATTCCAGCCGTCATTGTAGTTCCCTGAAAATAGAGAAAGCGCGAAATCAGAAATTTGAGGGGGGGGCCACTGGGCCTCCTATTTCGGCGTAGAGATGAAGGGAGACAAGGTCCCACCGGGCGTGCCAGACTTGTTGACGCGGGGATTCTTATTTTTATTTTATTAGATTTGATGGATTTGGATATTTATTGACCCATTGATTTATTGGTTTGGTTAATTGGCGTGCCAGTCACATGTGTGACGATTTCATTGTGCGCTCGACTTGACTTGGTCAGTCGATTGTGAGGTCCGAGTCGGGACCAAAAGTCCGCCATACCATAAAGGCTATGACGTTAATTACGTCCTTCCTAAGAAGGACAACCCTTGATTAAACGCCGAAATAGGAGGCCGCTCGGGGCGGTTAAAAACGAAGTGCATGATATTAAAGCTATTATTATTCTAAGGAGGTGACTGGGTAAACGATAGGTTATTAAATCAGCATAACCCCTCTGTGTAGGTCGTGCCGGGTAGAGATAGGACACCGTCCACGCAGCGACGGGACAGGGTCCGAACGGTCATCGAGGATATGTCCCCCTTCACGTTTCTCATCCGGCCAAAGGCCTCGCAGTGTTCATATTCCCCGAAGGATCGGGCCGGACGGGAGGTGCATGACGTGTACTTCCCGGGGCTCATCGAGGTTAAACATCGGTCGACGTTTCGGCAGCATCTCCCCGTAATCTGGATTATACCCAGAGGAGAATAGGCTATCACCCACGGAGTGCCGGGATGAAAGCCGAGAAAAAGAGGGAGCGAACCTCCCACACTGCATATGTATGCCCTGGGGCAATGTTTGAATCTTCCCTTATAGAAGCCGGTGACACTCATGCATTGGCAGAGCTCACTTTAGCTAAAAGGGGGGTGCTCGGGAATCCGATGCGGATCAACGGAACATGAGGGAGTCTTGCTCCCTTCGATTTATCCCCGGGACAGGTCTGGTGACTCATGGGCATCCCTGGGTGGGTTTGATCCAGGCGCCGGGGGTTCAATTGAGTGGCAAAGCAGGCTCTCGGGGTAGCTTAGATATGCATATAGGTTCCCGGCGCGAAACAGCGTGGCAAGAAGGGTTTTCGGCGCGAGGGCCAAACGGCCATGGTTCCTGGCGCCAATGGCAAGGAGGCCAAGGGGTTCTCGGCGCAAGAATGAGGAGGCCAAGGAGGCTTTTCGGCGCAAGGGCCAAACGGCCGTAGGTTCCCGGTGCCAATGGCAAGGAGGCCAGGGGGAGCTCCTGGCGCCAAATGGCATGGAGGCAGGGGCTCTCGGCGCGGGGTCTTCCCGGCGCTAATGGCAGGGAGGCCAGGGGGAGCTCCTGGCGCCAAATGGCATGGAGGCAGGGGCTCTCGGCGCGGGGTCTTCCCGGCGCGATGAAGAGCAGGCCAGGGAGGAGGCTCCCGGCGCGCTAAGGAAATAGGGTCTCGGCACAATGAGGCTTGCGCCGAGGGCTGTTCATCCACTTTACTGTTTGTGGAGCCGAGACAGACGAGGGCGCCGAGGTGAATTTAGGGTTTTACGGCACTCTATTTTCAGATTTATGGATGATTGAGGGGGTTTTCCTGGTGATTAGGGCTGAGATTGACGGGCCCTGAGGAGTCAAAGATGGATGCATTTATCGGGTATCAACCAGCTTTGGAGTGGGTTTAGAAGGAAATCCGAGGGCAGAGGGAAATGGAAAAGGGGTACTGATCATAAGGAGCCTCTGTCACCATTGCTTGGATAGACTTCCAGGAGGATGGCTTGATGTTATCATTCGTCGTCCTGGGAACCAAGAGATATCTGTCTCTGGTCCAGAAACGACTCTGATGATGTCGGTAAACAAATCGGGCATCGGAAACTCCGGAATCTCACAGATGTGAATCATCATGTGGCTTGGCTTTGTTCTGAAGGCCAAGGGATAGCTTGTCCCTGGCCCTGGAACAAGCGCATGAAAGCATCTTCGAGAAAGAAAACACAGATGAATAATCAGACTGGGGAAAGGGATAAGAGGCAAACCTCCATAGAGACAATAGCAGGCGACAATCAAGGCCTGTTCCATTTGTTTATTCATCCGAACATGACTATTACATCCACGCATTAGAGGGACGGAGTACATAGAAGAAAATTGCAGATAAAGACTATGTCCTGTTCTAGCGGCATGAAAACCGATTACGATGTCGTAGAATACATCAGAAGAAGAAAAAGTATCATCCATCGAAATTACAAGAAGATGAAAATACAGAAATGGGGGGGGGGGGAGGGCGGAGCATTGACTCCTCTCCCTCCCCGATGCCCACCTTCAATCAGCTTCGAACCTTCTCTCTGCTTTCTCCTTTGGTCTCTTCTCTCTTTCTTTCAGTGGAGGAGGCTCTCTTCTTTCCTTCTGGCGGTGGTGATCGTGAGGATCTTCTGAGCTTCTTTTTTTTTATCCTTCCCCCTCTCCCCTCTCTCTCTCTTCTGTGTTTTTCGAAGGGTGGGTTTTTTATAGACCCGATCCTTTTACCCTCTCGGCAGGTGGAAGTCGGCGCGGCACTCTGCTCGCAGTAGCTCCCGGCGCGCCGAGTGGCCTCCTATTGAGGTTTCCGGCGCCGCTCTCGGAAGCCCATCTGGCCGGCCCATTTAGGGCTTTTAGGCTTCACATGTGCCTTGGCTTCTCTTAATTCTTTAATCTTATATTTATCATAACCGGAGAAGGTCCAGTATTAGTGACGTAACTTTGTTGAGATCATCTTGAGATTTCATCAGTCAGCAGACTGGGATTTCATCAATGCTGTCGTTTGGATGACGATAACACCGGACATCAGCTTTGGCCCAAGGAGGCTTTAGCCGGGTAATGGTTTCAGTGGTAATTCTTCCGTGGCTCGGACCTTGCCGGAATCTTCACAGTCTTCATTTGCTGGTTCTGGCTTTATCTTTATCTTTGCTCACATCTCATCTGTCAACAAATCAATATCTGACTTGATGTGACGTGTCATCTGCAGCCCTTCATACGAGACCGTAGTGTAGCTCTTATTAAGGTGTGCTAGGGGGTTTCATCAGTCAGGTGACTGCTATTTTATCAGCACCGCCGTCTGACTGGCAATGGCACCGGACCTCAGCTTGGCCAGGAAAAGGCTTCAGCCGGGTAGACGGTTGACGAGCTTCGTCATTGATCTTTCACTGTTGGTCTAATCTCCTTTTCAATTCTGCTTCTGCCCTTGCTCATTTTGAAGGTGTCAACAAATGCCCCCCACCTGCGGGCGGCGTAAGCGCAGAATAAGCGGCACGGGGTCTGTAGGTGCCCTTCATCACTCGAGGGTATCTTCCTCAATTTCTTTCTATCATTGTTATTCATCTTGTTCATGTTACTGTAACAATATTGTGCATATATCTTTCATTTTCATGTTTTTTCATCTCCATATTTTCCAACTGCCTTTTTGACTTCTCGGCGCTAGAATTGGGCTACTTCTCGGCGTGACCCTCTCGGCGCGACTGTTGTCGGCGCGGGCGTCTTCGGCAAGGGGCCTTCTCGGCGCGACTGTTGTCGGCGCGGGCGTCTTCGGCAAGGGGCCTTCTCGACGCGGGGTCTTCAGTGGGCTTCTCGGCGCGGTCTTCTCGGCGCGCCTCCCTTCTTCTGGCCGACGGAGGGTTCTCGGCGCGCTTTCCTTCGCGCCGAGAAGCCCCTCCTTCTGTTTCTTTTTAACCCCCCAAGAGGGGTTTTCACCCTCATTTCTTACCATCCTTTCTCTTTCTTCATCTCGGCGGTGGTGGCGATCCTCCCCGCTCCGAGAGCCTTGTTTCATCTCCCCCCCTTTTCGACCGGTTTAGTCTCGGGTAGGTTTGTTATACGGGACTAAGTCCCCTTTTATGTTCGGGATCACTCTCTCTTGGTGGGTGACTCCCTATCTTTCTTTGGGCAGACCCCGGACAAGGGGAGATGCTGCTGAAATTTATTGAAAATTGTTTGCCTCATTGTTACATGCCCATTCATCCTTCTGATGCTTATCCTCTCATACTTCCCTGACCACAGGTGCTGACATGGCTTCCGGTGCTTCTACTGCGGCTTCCATGACTACGGGGGCGAGTTCATCGGCTCAGCCGGACATATCTCGGGCTTCAGTCAACTAGCTGAATGTGAATAGTCTGAGCTTCGGCTATAACCAGATCGCCACTGTTGATGAGTCCTCTGATTCCGAGACTGACACAGTGCCATCTTCCGGAGTCTATTCTTCCACAAAAGGGATTGATTTCAGAAGGGCTACTGACTACCGTCCGGATCTTCCAAAGGATCATCATTTGCTGCCATTTATCCAGACCTTCACCATAGACGGAATGAGGGATTTCCTGCTTGCTCGGTCTGTGGAAGCGGCAATACTGGCTGACAGAGACAGCATGAAGGGTTCTATTTATCGAGCCCGAGCTATATATCTCCCAGGCGAGCAGAGGGACTGGAATGCTGTGCTGGGCATTTCCGAATTAGAGCCGGAGAGGAAGATGCTGACCCGGGCTCCAGAGTTTACCCCGGCAAGGTGGGACCATGCAGCCAGTCGTGTCCATCGGGAGAAGCCCAACTTTGGACTTTTTCTAGCTCCTGTGAAGTGGGGTTATAGGGATGAGCCATTCATTTTGAACTGTCTGGCCGTTCAATTCAAATATCAGCTGGCTGCCGGCTGGTTTGGGGACGCTAAAGTGACGAACGTCCATCTCTTCAGGGTAGGAGCAGTGGAGTTTACAGAATTTGTCTTAAAGGAATACGCCCCTTTACTGATTAGAGCTGGGGTATATCATAGTGTATTTGCCTCCAGGTTCCGCTATCCCATCTCTCGGGGATTATGTTGCGGCATGCTTGAAGTGTTCTGCCCACAGTTCAATACGTTCTATACAGCAGAAGGCGAGACTTCTCTCGATCTTTGGAGTCTTGCGCAGCTTTCAGGCCTACCTATAGATGGGGAGCCGTATGAAGAGGTCTGTCTAGACGACTCCGTAAAGGACGCCTCTGATGGAGAGGGCAGATATTCCTTTGGCTATGCATATCGGTACTTGATGAAGGCTTATCGGACCATTTGTCTGTCCTATAGCAGGGGATCTTCCAAAGGATATCAACCCCGGGAAAAGAGCAGCAGGTTGAAAGTCCGTGTAGGGCAGTGGATACAGTACTTCTTCGGGGGTCCTTTGAAGTATACAGACTTCCCTTCCGTGGGACCGATTCTCAGTAAGCAGATCAGGGCCCCTCGTTATAAATCAGCATTGCCGGCTTCACTGCGCCGAGCAAGTGTAGATGGCCCGAACCCAGCAGGGGTTGACCCCATTACTCATTGTGCAGCTTATCTGACCTTCTGGCTGTGCACTTTCGCTCTCCCTCAAGGGGACGCGACGATTATCAGACCGGAGGCTATATATCCGGCATGTCAGATGGCCTGGGGGATGAGACTGTCTCTGTGCCCGGCGGCTTTGTGTTTAGTTTACAAATCGCTGGGAGATTTGCATAGACATCGGGTTCCCCGTTCTTTACGGACTGTAGGTCCATTTCATTTCTTCAATGCTTGGGTTTGCAGCATTTTCCCCGAGCTGGCCCCGAGAACTTTCCAGTCAGACACACTGCTCCCTCGGATGATTGAGTTTGCTAGCGCCGAACCCGGCCTTTTCTCAGAGCAGTTGTTCAAGATCAGGGGCCGGTTGACAAAAGTGCCTGTAGATGCTCCTGGTAGCATTCATTTTTGGAGCTTGACAGCAGGCTCGGCTCCCTTAGTAGACCCTCAGAGGGAATACAGAATGGAAGAGGTAGAAGTTTATGTCCATCCGGTTTTGGGGGCCAATGCCACCCGGCCCATATTAGAACCAGAACTGGTAAGGTGGGCTATGGCTATCCGACCCAGTGTATTGGTCTTCAGGAAGGGAGGCTTGCTCATCTTGGAGCCCTATTACCCATTCCGTTTTAGCAGAAACTTCAGCTACGATCAGCATATTCCTTCATCAGCCGCTCAGTTCCCTTTGGATAGCCGTGCCAAGCATGGGTCCTCCATTGCCAGTGACGGTCAGATATGGTGGGATTTCTTTCATCGCCGAGAGGGCGTAACTTTCTGGATCCCAACCCTCTCGGCAGGTGGAAGTCGGCGCGGCACTCTGCTCGCAGCAGCTCCCGGCGCGCCGAGTGGCCTCCTGTTGAGGTTTCCGGCGCCGCTCTCGGAAGCCCATCTGGCCGGCCCATTTAGGGCTTTTAGGCTTCACATGTGCCTTGGCTTCTCTTAATTCTTTAATCCAGTATTAGTGACGTAACTTTGTTGAGATCATCTTGAGATTTCATCAGTCAGCAGACTGGGATTTCATCAGTGCTGTCGTTTGGATGACGATAACACCGGACATCAGCTTTGGCCCAAGGAGGCTTTAGCCGGGTAATGGTTTCAGTGGTAATTCTTCCGTGGCTCGGACCTTGCCGGAATCTTCACAGTCTTCATTTGCTGGTTCTGGCTTTATCTTTATCTTTGCTCACATCTCATCTGTCAACAAATCAATATCTGACTTGATGTGACGTGTCATCTACAGCCCTTCATACAAGGCCGTAGTGTAGCTCTTGTTAAGGTGTGCTAGGGGGTTTCATCAGTCAGGTGACTGCTATTTTATCAGCGCCGCCGTCTGACTGGCAATGGCACCGGACCTCAGCTTGGCCGGGAAAAGGCTTCAGCCGGGTAGACGGTTGACGAGCGTCGTCATTGATCTTTCACTATTGGTCTAATCTCCTTTTCAATTTTGCTTCTGCCCTTGCTCATTTTCAAGGTGTCAACAGCGTGCCAGTCACATGAGTGATGATCTTATTGTGCGCTCATGCTGACCCATACTGGGCGAGTGTGAGGTTCGGTCGGGACCAGCAGTCCGCCATACCATAAAGGCTATGGCGTTAATTACATCCCCCACGAGGAGGGAACACCTTTGATTAATTTCCGAGATAGCAGGCTGTCAAAGCCAGAATGAAAAGAGCTACATGGTGGCCAAGACGAAGGCATGCAGGATGCATTTATTTATCATACAGGGGATGCATAGTTCATCGAATTATGGACCCTTGGTACGTGGCGGAGGACGTAGGTCCGAAGACCACCATCGCGCATAGCGGAGACTTCTGGTTGGGCATAACCCGACCTTCTGTCAACACCATTTAATATACCCGAGGGTCGATGCAGACATGCACGAGGAACCGTGATATGCGGGGTGTGATAACGATGTTATAACACAAATTCGGCAGCATGTCCCCTCCCTTTGGACTATGCCAAATGGGAATATAGGACATCCATCCACGGAGAGCTGGAATGGAAACCAAAAGAGAATCGGGCGTAGCCCTGGGTCCGAGAAGGATCCAAATATGACGGGACAGTGTGCACCATTGCGCCGTTTGTTAATATTCCCCTCGAAGAACCATTGGAAGACATGCGGTGGCAGAACTCCGAGGGTCAGCGGGGTGACATGAGAAACGTCGTATTCGGTGTGATGTAGGGGTGAAACCCCCCCCCTCATTAATGTATCTTCCATGGACCTGGGTGAAGAACTATAATTCCCTCGTGAGACAATGGAGGTTGACCCGGCAGTTGGTAGTGACACGGGATATTGAATTTGGGTTATGTTTGGGTTTGATGAGGTGGGGAGGACATCAGATATTCAGATGACAACCATTATTGAGGTGAAACGGCACAGCACTGGGGTCGGCGCGAAGATCAAACGGCACGGTATGCTCCCGGTGCGATGGGAGGATTGAGGGGTAGTCGGCACGACAGGTCTCAGCGCGCCATGGTAAGGGTACTCGGCGCCCCCCCCCACCCGGCGCGGGTTTGGCGTCGGGAGGCAGTGGCGCCGGGAGGAGATGGCGCGGAAGGGGGGCTCAAGGGGGTCATCGGCCTAGACTGGTCCCGGCGCGCGAGGGCATCCGGCGCATCTGGCCTCCGCACGCCCTCCACCCGGCGCGTGTTTGGCGCCGGGAGACGACGACGCCGGGAAGTATAGGCGCCGGGGGGTGTTTTATGTGTTTTAAAGGGGGGGTATTATGAGGGTTTTTCTGGGCATTCAATGGGGACTTCAGGGCATTAGGTGGGGGTGATGGGAGATGAGGATGGATTCATTCCCCGAGAGGGTCCAAAGAGCTCATTAGCACGGAGATATGTTCTCTGCGATGGCAAGATGCCATGAGATGATATAGCTCAGGCTCCCGCCATATTGAGGGGTTAAATATGCAATTCCGATGAAACGGTATGACAGAGTAAAGCTCTGGGCGAATTTTGACAGCATCTCCCCTTACTCTGGGAGTGTGCCAAGATAATATTATGGGCTATCTACTCACGAGTGCTGGAGTAGAAACCGAAATGAGTGCCGGGCGTATCCCGTAATCCAAGGGGTTTAGATCATATGAGACCTCTCCCCTCTGTTGTAATGTCCCCAACGCAGTCAATCGGAGATCCTGCAGTGGCAGAACTCCTTGACTTAATGGGTTCTAAAATGTGGGGGGAATTGACCCCCTTTGATATAGCTCCCGTGAGGCCAGAGGGAAGGGCAATGCACACCCACGAGGGTAGGATATAATGGACGAGGTCTGTATGGCTCGCCGTGGTAACGAAGGCATCAGGATGGCCAGACGACGTAAGGGTATCAATGCAGAGAAGAGGGGTGGTTTCGGCACGGAAACTATGTAGGCTCGGCACGATGTGGAGGTCCAACCGGCGTGGGGAGCCCTCGGGGCGAAGCTCACGCCAGGAGATACCGGTGCCGGGAGGCTTTCAGAAGGGATTTTAAGGAGGTCTTCGAACAGGGTTTCGGGAGTTGTTAGGAGAGGGGTTTAATCTTGACTGTTTTGGATGATCCGAGGGGGAAGACTTTGGGGGAACACCTTTCCTCTGGGCGTCATTGGGAGCAGAACCACGGACGGAAATCCCTGAACCACATCCCCCTTTACTTCACAGATGAGGAGCCATGAGATAGATTGTCTCAGGCCCTCGAAATGTGACTGGGGGGGGTAATAAAGTATGATGGTGAAGAAGCTTCAGCAGATAGGGGTAATTAAACATAAGACGTTCGTGGCTGCGGTAGCCTTACATAGATTAAAACCTCGGATACAGAGGAAGATAGAAAAGAATGATCGGGCATATCGGAGCTCATCCCATTCTTTTATTAACCATTTCAGCCAAACGGCTTATACGTATACGATTTAAGAGAAAGAAATCCAACTCAAAAGAGAAAGAAATCTAAACTTTATTCCTGCAAACAAGGTTACATTAGCATTCGATGCTATAGGAGCAAAGATGCTCGAAAGCAAAAATATCATAAGAACATTCAGACAGACAGAGAAGAGAGAGAGAAGGAGCTGTAACTGCACGGCCCTCCCACCTGGATTCTCTCCTCCGACCCCTCTCTCTTTTCTTCAGCTTCTATGAAGGGCGCTCGATCTCCCCCCTCTCTTTCGGTGGCTAAGCACACCCTTCCTTCCTTCTTATCCAGCTCTTTTTTTGTTGCCCTCTGCTCTCTCTTTTTTTCTCCGAAGCCCACCTCTCTTTTCTTCTCTTCTCTCCTCTTCTGTTTTTTTCGAAGGGCAGCCCTCTTATAGAGGCCAGGCCCTCATCCTTTCGGCCCGAGCTTCCCGGCGCGCCAGCATCATATTCCGGGCGTGGCAGTCCTCGGCGCGTCCCGTTTCACATTTGGGCTTGGCCCATTTTCCTGTCGTTCGGCCCATTCGGTCCAGGATCCACTTGGTGGACTCCTTTCGACAGTGGGATTCTTGGCATATATATATTAAGACTCCGTGGGGGCTTGTTTACACCTTGCATTCACAAACACGTGCGAGGCATTGTGCATCCCGTCTTCGGAGAATCAGAGATGTCTGAACATCTGTTTCAGCAGGCAGATGGTTGCCTGAATGTTGGTATAGTTTTATCAGCCTGACTATCTGAATGATAGCAGTACTGGACAGCGACCTAGCCAAAGACGGCTTTAGTCGAATAACATGATAGGGGTAGTGGGTTTCTTCTATTCAGACTCTCAGATCTCCCAGGGAGGGTACGTGAGCTGTGCCCTTGACTGATCTTCAGAACTGTGAATCTGCTATGGTCTCTTTTGGCATATTTTAGGTGTCAACATCTACCAAATTCATTTTCTTAGAGTTGGTAATTTAACTTAACCCGAGTCTCTACCCCACCTCACTGGGTCGGATTTGACTTTATTAATGTCACGGGTTCTATCACACTATTAGAAACCTAGGGTCTAAAGAAAACCTAGGCTCTGATACCACAAAAATTGTCACGCCTCGAGGCTAAAAAAATCGGAACGCAGCAGCTATATCATTCATGTCAATCAGAGCATACATTGCCACAAGAAACCATACATCAAGGCCAATAATTAAATGCAAATAACCAAACTTTATTGATAATAATGTTGGAATGTACTTATTACAACGACATCTTGTGGACTGTCACTAACACTTACATCAACCAAAAAAAAAAAATTACATAGACCCTGAACTATCAGGATTCGACGACTAACTAGGACATTGACTCAAAACATAATTAGAAGGCTCGCTCCATAATCACTCATTCCCATCCCCGTCGGTGTGCACGTCCTCATCCGTATTACCTGGAAAGGATTGGAAAGAAAGGGGTGAGCGAAAGCTCAGTAGGATTTTATATCTCTATCACCAGGCACAGTTTAAGTGATTAATCATTTTTGCATTTATAATAATAAAATAAAAGAGCGATAATAATCAAATGTCAAGCGATAAATAACAGATAAGAGAAAGGAAAGATAGATTTCATGTAAGGAGCAAGCGTAAGTATAATAATAACTTTCCACGATGTTTCAAGTAAGTTTTAATGTGAACTGGCCATAACAAGCACGCGCGTCATGAATTTTCAAGTGATTGAGTGAAGTAGAATATCATAGACCAACACGCTAGTCATGCACTTCGGTGCAATGTCACACCTTGTCATTACAAACTCCCCGGGGCACAAGTACTTTCGAGCGCTCCTCCCAAGACCAGACCGGGCCCTTTATGATGCGTTGGCATTGAAGGGTTGGATCATAGATCCCAATCTAGACATTCACCACATTGAATGGCCAAGAGTTCCAAGGTTTAAGCTTATGAAACTTACTTCTATGATCAAGAGAAATTCCAAGGAAAGTTGGAATAAGATATCATAGGAAATGACTCGAGAGTCCAAAGTTACCATGAGGCAAGGCAAGACTTCTCAGTCCAAGGCCATCCTTGGCACAACTGCTATCACACAAAATCACGGAAAACACGTTCAGTCTTAAGGTTTGCGGTCATTACCTGGACTGCTAGGATGAGACTAATGGTCTAGTTCTACACCGTTTCCAGATTGAGTAATATCAAGGCTTTCCAGTGGACGAAAAGGAGTCCTCAATTCAGCCTGAGGCAGAGTGGGTCCAAACCAGGGTTCAGCCCACGAAGCCAAGGTCAACAACAACCATTGGTCAGGTCAGAGTTGACTGGGTTCTAGAATAATCTGACTAACCCAAGCCAGCTTCTTACTAGGCCAAGAAAAACCTAGCGGTCTAACCCTGGGTCGCAAAGGGATGCTTAGCGGTCTCCAGGAGGGCCGCTAGAGGTTCAGAAAAATCCGGATAATTGGACTGCCCCTAAAATGTGAATCAAATCAAATCCGTGGGTTCTGGTCTTGGTGGTACAACCTGCCCGGTGTCCTGGTGAGAATCCCAGGCTCACGGGGGCTTACGGAGGTCTCATAATCCGTGGGTTCTGGTCTTGGTGGTACAACCTGCCCGGCGTCCTGGTGAGAATCCCAAGCTCACGGGGGCTTACAGAGGTCTCATAATAGTGGTCCTAGTCTGACGGAAGGAGTATCCAACGGAAAGTCCCGACTATTACAAGATTGAGGCTATCTAAAACACGGAAAACGTGAATGGTGCGGTCAGTCAATCCCATCGGAGTGGCATGACTATCAAACAATGACATCATAACCATAATATCAGCAATTAGGAGTGGCAAAAGTTTAAGATCAAGAAATTAATAACCAAGTTTATTCTACCAATTTACATAGTTGGCCAACGGTGATAATCAAAGGATATTTTCATGTAGATAGTGGAAAATTGAATTACAATTTCATGATACCAAGTTAATACTATGTTCTGCATCACTACTGGTCAAAATTTCATGCTAACAAGGGTAAGTCTTTATTCCAAAAACGTATTTAAAAAGGCTTTTAAATCTCTCTGCAAGAGGCCAAAAACGGTCTACAGGAAGGCCGCCTGACGGGGCAAACGGTCTGACTTATGGCCGTTTGACATTGTACATTTTTTTTTTGAAAACTCAAGGTGGCCAAGCGGTTTATCGCGCGACCGTTTGAGAACCAAGCGGTCGCTGGAAGGGCCGCTTGCCTACCCGAGACTCGCCAACGGCGAACCCCGACACACCATGATCAAAACTCCGATTTCTAGCGATATGATAAACATAAATTGGGAAAAAGGGTTCCATTGGAAAGAACATTCAAAGACACATAAGATAGCATGCTTTAATTTGAGTTTAAAGTGATTTAAATAAACATAAAATGGACTAACTTGGAAAGTAACCCTTCGGTATACCTCCGAGTAATCGATGAAATTAGAACAACATAGTGCATGGAATTTGGGCAAATTGGTATCAAATAAAAGAGCTCAGAAAGACAAACAAGATGATATATTTTGTTCTTAGTTCACCCTGAGAGAAACCTACCTTTAATTGATGTAAAAGGAAGAAGAAAAAGGGCACCAGAACCCTAATTAGGCCGCTCCTAGAATGCCAAAATATGCCCTCGTCCGGCCACGATCGACCACGCGACCAGCCGCCGGAGCAAATAGGGTTCTCAGGGATCGAAAGCCCTCTATTTAAAAGATCTATGGATGCTTCTAGTGATCGAATCAGGGTGAAGAGTCTAAAGAGGAAAAATGGCGAGAAAATTGGGGGTAATCTAATCTGCCACCACCGCCGCCAAATGAAGGGTCTAAGGTTAGGGTTTTCGGAGAGGAATCGGTCCCCTATAGTTGGGCTAGGATTTGGCTCCGATCAGAGCCTAATTGGGCAAGAATTAAGGTCCAATTAAGGAAGTTTAGTTTGTTCTTAGAAAGCATGATTGTGCTTCCTAGCATTGACATTTGTATAAGCAGAATTATTTTTCAACTTTGAATCTTGGTTCAATTTCTTCTTAACATCATATTTATGGTTTTTCTTTTTAATATACTGAGCCGTGTGATTGTTTGATGAACTAGCTACATCCGAACTCGAGACAAAGGAAGTATACAATTTGTTTTCAAACTTCTTTTTGTTTACTGGATTATAGCCTAGCCCTTCTCTTTGGAAGTTAACCTTAGTCCCCAATATCTTGTTCAGATTTTCTTTCCCATTCACAAACTTAAACACGGATGCATTCAAGTCAACAATTTCATCTTCAAGAGATGCAATGTGTAGCTCATAATTAGCTATCTTCTGTTCACTGCAAACAACACATTCATTCAATACTTTATTTGCAGTTTTATAACTTTCAAGCTCTTGTTCTAGCATATGCACTCATTCACATTCATCAACATTGATATTTACAGATTTTCCTTTTTCAAAAGCAAGCAACTTTTCAAACAATGTTGTATTCAAATGTTTCAGCTTTCCATTTTCTTCTGTCATACAAGAAATGATTTCTTCATATTTTTTGATATCAATCAAAAGAGATTCATTTTCAGTTTTGAGTTCTGAGCATTTATCACATGAAGAATTTTTAAGATTTTTTAATCTACCTTCAAGCAAAGAAGTCTGAATCAATAGAGCACTGTTTTCCTTTTTAAGTTCTTCTTTTTCATTTTTCAAACATGAAAGGGTTTCTTTAAGCATATCGACATCAGATGTGAAAGATTCATTCAAACTCTCAAGTTCAGAACATTTAGCACAAGGAACATTTTCATGCAAGGGGTTTTCAATCTTCTTTTTAAGTTTTCTATTTTCATATTTAACCTCTTTATATTTATCAACCAATTCATCATACAAGTCCATAAGCTCTTCGAAAGAGATTTCCTCGCCTTCCAAATCTAGCTCGGAGCTTTCCTGACTTGATTTATCGTGCTTGCCGGCCATTAAGCACTCGTTTTCGTTCTTTCCTTTGTAGTTCTCGATCAAGCACTTCAATATTTCCATGGCCGTCCTGCATGAGGAATTAAGTGGAAATTTGTGAAGATCAATTGAACTTCTAAAAATATGTAAAAGCTTAGCATTGTCTTCGTATCTCTTCACATGTTCCACAGTCCACTTAGACTCATCACTAGGCATTCCACATGAATCATACTTAACTAAATCCAAAAGTTTGGGATCAATGATTTTAACATATTGACTTATGTGCCTAAGCCATTCATTGAAATTTGAACCATTAAGACACAGAGGTGTAGAAGACAAAATACTATTAGACATGATGCTCATCAAACACGCCTACAAAGATCACTCTGACGATCATTAGATCTAGAAATAGCAGAGCCTCGCTCTAATACCAATTGTTGGTCCCCGGGTAGGCGAGCAAACAAGAAGGGGGGTTGAAGTGTCCCCCACACTGGATGGCAAATTAAAACACTACGCAACGGAATTAACAATATTAATGAGATTGAAGATATTAGCTAAACAAGATAACAAAATTCTCTCAATCTCTCCAATCTCACACGATCACACAAACGAAAATAATAATCAAACCACACAATCGCACAAACCAAACCACATTGCACAAGAATTTTTAAGGTGGTTCAGGACCACGATGGGCTCCCAACGTCTACCCCTCACCAAACCCAGTGAGGCTTCACTCGGGGATAAATCCTCAAACGGAGACGACGCTCTAACAACACACAGGGACACGCCCCAACACACACACACACAAGGAGACGGAGTCTCCAACATGATCCGACCATGGATCAAACAGATACACACTGCTGCAACACCGCATCCCAATATGCCCACAACTGTACACAGATGGTTCAAAACATGACCATACACTAACGGTCCACACACACCACTTCTAGTTCAAAGAAATCAAGAAGAATATGCAAACATGCTCAAACCAAAGTATAGCCTATGAGAAACATCACAAACAACATATAGAAGATGTAGAAAATAATCCCCCTTTGTAGACTCTTCAAGACTCCAAGTGGATGTAGATGGATGACTGCGATTTTGACATCACCGGAATCCTCTCTTCATTCCGCTGCACTTCACTTCTTCCTCTAGCTTCAAAAACCCATGGATGGAGATCAAATCTTCCCTTGAAATGCTCCTCCTTCCTTTCTCCCTTTTCTTCCCCTACGAGATAGAAAACAATGAGCCCAATGGGTTTTTCTTATCAAATTCAAAGGTCGCATATGAGTATATATAAAAGGCACCAAAAGACCCATATACCCATGCAAAATCCTAACAAAACCACTCTAAGATGTTCATTAATAATCTAAAGGCATTAGGGTAAAATTTCAGCCCATTTGGAAGTGATTTGGATGGGCTACGGTGACCTATGAAAATGGGGGGGGGGGTCGACCCATCTGGCCAGATAGAATATGTCTGGCCAGTTCCGGTTGCAGGGGTCGACCCATCTGCAGAGGGGGTCGACCCATCTTGTAGGCAGAACACTGTTTGGCCATTTTTAGCCTAGGGGTCGACCCATTGAGTGGGGGGGGGGGGTTGACCCATTCACCTTGAAACCTTGTAAAATGATTTTTAGTGATGATCTAATGATCTAAACATGCAACCCAATGAATTCAAACATTTATATATGAATTTATATGATGAAAAATAAGTTAAATCAAATGGTTTGCATGACAATCAAGGATTATGAAAGGAACCATAAAGATAATTCATGAAAGCATGAACTAAGCCTGGTTTTCAACGTTTCAAGATTCACGAACTATTATCCATGTACTTAACCAAGATGTAAAGGCCAAGCAAAATGCCACTTCAAGAAATCCTTGGAAAATGTACATGTAAGTGCATTCAAGACATTAAAAACCAATGAAAGATCAGCATGAGAACTTATTCATATTGTAAGTTTTGTATGAATAAATTGAGCATATTGCAAGCGCAAGAACCTCATGTGGAAGATGCATGAAAATATTCAAGACATTAAAAACTCATGACTAGCATGCATGAAAATTCTTTTAAGGCTTTAAAAACCAATGTGTGAAGTGCATGAAACATTGAAGAGTTGATGCAATGCATGGTTGCGTCAACTCTATTGAAGAAATGCTAGATTGTTATGGGCATCAAAAAATAGAAATATCAACCTTATCAAGCATGATTCCTCTTTTCAAAATGAACCTATCTATCAATTTCCATAATATAAAGCAATTCCACTCTTCATAGCACAAGAGTGGCGAGCTTCAAGCAAATGAGAATTTTGAGAGATGTAATGCCTTACCAATCCTTTGTGATGAATATAAATAGGATTTACCACCTGTTTTGAGTCCTTCACATCAACATGAGTTGTTCTTCCATTCATTTGAGTTCCACGGTGTCCACAAAGTATTTTTATCCTGCAAAGCAAGATGATACAACTAAAACATATGTTGAGCTTCTACACACGTTACATTAACAAATGTTGCCATTCTTAAATTGAGAAGCATAAAAGCACTTTACTAAGCCAATTTAAATCATGATAGCATATTCATTCCAAGGTTTGCATGAAGAAGCCAAATACCATCTGGTTTGATTGAATCACTTAAGCACATAGCAAACCCATAAATCTCATATGAAAATCAACTTCATAAACCATGTATTTTACCAATATGTATGAACCTCAAAAAATATTTGCCAACTCAACCATATTTGAACATTAAGAGCATTAAGAATACATCATGAAGCCATATATCACCAAGGTTTGTATGAAAACCTTAAGCTCATTACCATATCAAGAATTACAATCTCATATATCATGATGTAGCAAATCTTCTTGATTCTGAGACATATGAAACATGGCAATGATCACGAATGCACACTATCATCAAAATCATATGCAAACCATTGTTTAAAAAGGTGGCACCTCAAGGCACTAAGGCTTTAGCCTCAAGGTGAGGCATTAGAAAAACGTCTTGAGGCATGCGCCTCATGTCTTTTACTTGAGGCTTACGTCTTTTTTTGATTGAGGTGGTACGCCTCACCGCCTTCACCGTCTCAAGGTATTTAATTGAGATGTGTGCATCACTTGAGAAGATGATGTAATGTGGTGTTGTATGGTACTCCCAAGATTTATGTTCTTTTGTTGTCCTTAAAACATAATTCAATACTTTTTTTCTTGGTAGGTACTTTTTTTTAACATGGAGGGGATAATCGAGCTCGAACTCGGGCCCTCCCCCATATAGGGAAGGGTGACGAACTAACTGCACTAAACAGTTGGCTCATAATTTAGTACTTTTGAAATAACATGAATTTATCATTGAGTTGATATAGTATTAACACCTGAAAATCACTATTATTTTTAGCATTTTTTATTATTTTAAGATTATTTTCTTCTCTATTAAGGCTTACGTCTCATTGTGCCTTAAGGCTTACGCCTTATGAGGCTTACAGAAAGCGCCTCACAACTGCCTCAAGACCTTTTAAACTATGATGCAAACATACATAAGGTTTAGTTATCATCAAAAATATAAACATAAACATGTGCAAGACACACAACAATCTTCTTCTTTTTGATGATGACAAACTTTATGACTTTATGATTGACATAACAATATGATTTATGATGACACAAGATCCTTCTCTTCATTTGACACAAACATAAATCTTTCTCCCCCTTTAACATTATCAAAAAGTGGGAGGAAGGCAATGAAGTTCAAATTTCAGCAAAGCATATTCATGAATCCATAAAAGCTCATAACAAGATATTTCATGGAATATCTTTGACACATTAAAATATTTTCTTTGATTTTTAAATTTTTAGATTTTTAGTTTTCTTTTGGAATGCATGAAGCAAGATCCATACACATGATGACATATGAGATGCACATAATGCAACCAAGCAAATATGTATATATACATGCATCATATCTCCCCCTTACTTATTTAAGAAGGGAATAGGTATAAGAAAAGTGCATGAAAGTCATGACAATCAGAATGTTTATATATAGCACCTAGGAGATTGTGCAAACACATAGGAGAATCTTGTAATAGTCAATGCAGTCAATCAAATTTCTGAATACATATTAAATCAAATTTTCATATGTGTAAGTGAATAACATGAAATTAGATTGTTGCAATATGGATATTCAGATTTTCAGATCAACACAATGAGAGATTATACAGATTGTATTTCAATTTATGAGAACAACATATTGGAGGCTACGCTCTACCTCAATAATTTTTCACACCAAAATTTTTCATTGATTTCATAAAGACAATCAGAATTTTTCTAAGAATGATCAGGTTCAAATAATTCCTTTTTACTCGAGGAGACACATGGAGCTCATGCCTAGGGCTGTCAATGGGCTTGGCCGGCCCGACAGGCCCGCGGGCTAGGCCCGATTTCGGGCCTAGTCGCAAGGTCTTTTTCGGCCCGCGGGTTTTTAGTCGGCCTAAAAGCCCGACCCGACTAGACTCGCGGGCCGGGCTCGGGCTTTGAGTTCGGCCCGCGGGCCGGCCCAGCCCAATCCCTTTTTTTATTCTCACTTCAAATTTTAAAAACTATTTAGTCAGACTTATGTTATTTTACTTAATTAGAAATTTTAAAATTCTATTTTCACATAAATTATGTAATTAATATCAAAATTTTAATTTATTTAGTGAGATTATAAGTTTTATAGTATTAAATCTATTATTTTTTATTATTTTTATTATTTTATTTAAGTAGTCGGGCCGTCGGGCCGGGCCGGCTCGGGCCTTACTCTTGATAAATCGGGCCCGGGCCGGGCCGACCTAAGCCAAGCCTGGGCCCGGCCCATTGACAGCCCTACTCATGCCGGAATCCCCGCTTACTCAGAATACTGAACCATTTCACTTCATTTTGAACAGAGGTACTTTAGTCAACACTTTTCAAAAAAGAACCACATCACGTCTCAGGTGACGTGTATCCAGTTTACTCAGTGAGACTAAGTATTGCTCTGCCTTTCATTTCACATTCTTTCAACAAAGATAGGTAGGCAGCTTTTTCCTCAATTGGCTCTTCAACACACATGCAGTAAGTTTAACATCTCTAGAGTGTTGAAAAGAAATTCTATATCCTTATCTCTGACACTCATTTTCACATTTTGTGCATGATGTGTGCGAATTTGATTTAGCATGTATATCGAAAACATTATGAGCACATAACAATGCAGCTCCCCCTAAATAGATGCACTTATCAAATATTTACTCCCCTTGAGTGTGTGACATGAAACACACCAATGATGACTCAAATGTAACATTATTTAGCAAGACAGCATAAGGTCATAGAAATTCCAAGGATGGGAGTTGTTTACCATATAGATAAACATGCAAGCACACAATTTGGAAGATATGCAATGTGCAATGTAGAATGTAGAATGTATTATGAATGCAAAATTTTAGATTTTGTATGAATGTTTTAAATGTATTTCAGAATTTAACATGGATGCAAAATGTGAATTTTTCAGTTTTTCAATTGAATGATCTAGATGCACCTAATGCATGAATTCTAAAGCATGCAGCCTATAACAATATGAGAATGCAATGAAAGATGCAAAAATAAGATGCAAGAGTTTGATTTTCATAATATCATGACAGATTGCACAAGAAAGCATTTACATTCAATTGATGAACAACAAGCATTTTCCATGACATGGCCTTTATGAACACCAGTGTAAAAATGATCAAAATTAAGTAATGCAACCCAATTATTTTCAAAAATTATTCAAAAATAGATTTTCAATAGCATTTCAGAAGTTTCAAAAATCATTCACAAGCCATTCAAAATTTTTACGTTCCGATATGAGGAGGTGAAGGTTTGAAGACCCTACTCACACATAGTGAGAGTTTCCGACTGGACATAATCTAATCTTCCACAAATACCATTTGATATACCAGATATGCAGTTAAGTTCAAATGTGCTATCAAACATACAGTTCAGATTGAAAGATATTCAATGGTTAATGATCTCATAAACACTCTTCAAGATTTTCAATTCTATTCAACAAATTAGACAAATTCATCACATCAAGCTAAAGGAATAACAAGTCAAGTTTTTCAGAAGTGATATCTGTCATATGAACAATGTCACCAAGTGACATAAGCCAATGTAGAGATTTCAGAGATTTTCTATCAAGTTGTTAGGCACAATGGTTGATCTAAAAATAACATAACAATATCAAGATCAATTTAGATATAGCAATTGACATGAGATGTATTTCCACAAAGATGAGTTAGATTCACAATTCAAAAACATTCATTCAAAAATAAACTTCCCTTTTTTATGTGCATAAATTTCACATTTGACATTTTATGAAAATCATGCAACGTATGACCTAAATAAACAATTGACTCATGGTACCAGGCGGAGGTACATTTTCACGCATGGTGATAGATTTCACACATGAATGACCTGCCCTTCCTCAAGTCACCATTTATTATACCATGTAGTCATGCAAATGATGATCAGAAGGATGCAATGCAAACTCATAAGAAAAATAGATTTTTCTTAATTTTTATGAATGGAAATTCAAATAAACTAAATTTCAAATGTTCAAAGAAAATTCAGAATTTTATTTTCAAAACCTATGCCTTGAGCATCCATTATTTTCCAAGCCTTCCACATGGCCTCAAGGCAATCCTACAACAAAAATTCTCATTCAACAGTTTTGGGTACCCAAACCTTCTTGGGTCCCGGATGGTTAGTTGCACCTCTAGTAGGTGCCTTCCACATTCTCTGGGCATACATATCATCAAAATACATCAATTCACAATCATCCATATTATGCCCAAACTCACCACAATAATGACAACAAACAAAAGACTTTTCATTCTTATTAACATGATAAGCATGAAATTTTCTCTTCTTCATAGCATGAGTGTCATCATTCTTCTTTTGAAAGCAAGAGTTCATTGTGTGATCATATTTCCCACAATAATAGCAATGCAATGGGGGAACTCTATTATATGGTCGTTTTGCATGAACATAGGAATTTTCAAATCCATTTCTCCTTTTTGAAAATTTTCTTGAATTTTTGAAATCATTTTTTCTACCACATGCTTTCAAATTATCATTCTTCAAAGCAAGACAATCATGCATCATATGACCAATTTTACCACAATAAAAACATGAGATTTTCCTTATGGATGGATGTGTGTGTGCAGCATGATTGTGCTTCCCAGCATTGGCATTGGTATAAGCAGAATTGTTTTTCAACTTCGAATCTTGGTTCAATTTCTGCTTAACATCATATTTCTGGTTTTTCTTTTTAATATGCTGAACCGTGTGATTGTTTGATGAACTAGCTACATCCGAACTTGAGATAAAGGAAGTATACAATTTATTTTCAAACTTCTTTTTGTTTACTGGATTATAGCCTAGCCATTCTCTTTGGAAGTTAACCTTAGTCCCCAATATCTTGTTCAGATTTTCTTTCCCATTCACAAACTTAGACAATGATGCATTCAAGTCAACAATTTCATTTTCAAGAGATGCAATGTGTATCTCATAACTAGTTATCTCCTATTCACTGCAAACAACACATCCATTCAATACTTTATTTGTAATTTTATAACTTTCAAGTTCTTGTTCTAGCACATGCACTCATTCACATTCATCAACATTGATAGTTACGGATTTTCCTTTTTCAAAAGCAAGCAACTTTTCAGACAATGTTGTATTCAAATGTTTTAGCTTTTTATTTTCTTCTCTCATACAAGAAATGATTTCTTCATGTTCTTTGATATCAATCAAAAGATATTCATTTTTAGTTTTGAGTTCTGAGCATTTATCACATGAAGAATTTTTAAGATTTTTTAATCTACCTTCAAGCAAAGAAGTCCGAATCAATAGAGCACTGTTTTCCTTTTTAAGTTCTTCTTTTTCATTTTTCAAACATGAAAGGGTTTCTTTAAGCATATCGACATCAGATATGAAAGATTCATTCAAACTCTCAAGTTCAGAACATTTAGCACAAGGAACGTTTTCATGCAAAGGGTTTTCAATCTTCTTTTTAAGTTTTCTATTTTCAGATTTAACCTCTTTATATTTATCAACCAATTCATCATACAAGTCCATAAGCTCTTCGAAAGAGATTTCCTCACCTTCCGAATCTAGCTCGGAGCTTTCCTGACTTGATTTATCGTGCTTGCCGGCCATCAAGCACTCGTTTTCGTTCTTTCCTTTGTAGTTCTCGATCAAGCACTTCAATATTTCCATGGCCGTCCGACATGAGGAAATAAGTGGAAATTTGTGAAGACCAATTGAACTTCTAAAAATATATAAAAGCTTAGCATTGTCTTCGTATCTCTTCACATGTTCCACAGTCCACTTAGACTCATCACTAGGCATTCCACATGAATCATGCTTAACTAAATCCAAAAGTTTGAGATCAATGGTTTTAACATATTGACTCATGTGCCTAAGCCATTCATTGAAATTTGAACCATTAAGACACGGAGGAGGAGAAGACAAAATACTATTAGACATGATGCTCATCAAACACGCCTACAAAGATCACTCTAAAGATCGTTAGATCTTGAAATAGCAGAGCCTTGCTTTGATACCAATTGTTGGTCCCCGGGTAGGCGAGCAGACAAGAAGGGGTGCTGAAGTGTCCCCCACACTAGATGACAAATTAAAACACTACGCAACGGAATTAACAATATTAATGAGATTGAAGATATTAGCTAAACAAGATAACGAAATTCTCTCAATCTCTCCGATCTCACACAATCACACAAACGGAAATAATAATCAAACCACACAATCGCACAAACCAAATCACATTGCACAAGAATTTTTAAGGTGGTTCGGGACCACGACGGGCTCCCTACGTCCACCCCTCACCATATCCAGTGAGGCTTCACTCGGGGATAAATCACCAAACGGAGACGACGCTCCAACAACACATGGGGACACGCCCCAACACATACACACAAGGAGACGGAGTCTCCAACACGATCCGACCATGGATCAAACACACACACACTGTTGTAATACCGCATCCCAATATGCCCACAACTATACGCAGATGGTTCAAAACACGACCATACACTGACGGTCCACACACACCACTTCCAGTTCAAAGAAATCAAGAAGAATATGCAAGCATACTCAAACCAAAGTATAGCCTATGAGAAACATCACAAACAACATATAGAAGATGTAGAAAATAATCCCCCTTTGTAGACTCTTCAAGACTCCAAGTGGATGTAGACGGATGACTGCGATTTTGACATCACCGGAATCCTCTCTTCATTCCGCTGCACTTTCTCTTCTTCCTCTAGCTTCAAAAACCCATGGATGGAGATCAAATCTTCCCTTGAAGTGTTCCTCCTTCCTTTCTCCCTTTTCTCCCCCTACAAGATAGAAAACAATGAGCACAATAGGTTTTTCTTATCAAATTCAGAGGTCACATATGAGTATATATAAAAGGCACCAAAAGACCCATATACCCATGCAAAACCCTAACAAAACAACTCTAAGATGTTCATTAATAACCTAAAGGCATTAGGGTAAAATTTCAGCCCATTTGGAAGTGATTTGGATGGGCTACGGTGACCCACGGAATACTCGCGCGGACCTGCGAAAATGGGGGGGTCGGCCCATCTGGATGGGCCATCTGGCTAGATAAAATCTGTCAGGACAGTTCTGGTTGCAGGGGTCGACCCATCTGCAGAGGGGGTTGACCCATCTTGTAGGCAGAACATTGTTTGGCCATTTTTAGCCCAGGGGTCGACCCATTGAGTGGGGGAGGGGGTCGACCCATTCACCTTGAAACCTTGTAAAATTATTTTTAGTGATGATCTAATGATCTAAACATGCAACCCAATGAATTCAAACATTCATACATGAATTTATATGATGAAAAATAAGTTAAATCAAATGGTTTGCATGACAATCAAGGATTATGAAAGGAACCATAAAGATAATTCATGAAAGCATGAACTAAGCCCGGTTTTCATCATTTCAAGATTCATGAACTATTATCCATGGACTTAACCAAGATGTAAAGGCCAAGCAAAATGCCACTTCAAGAAATCCTTGGAAAATATACATGTAATTGCATTCAAGACATTAAAAACCAATGAAAGATAAGCATGGGAACTCATTCATATTGCAAGTTTTGTATGAATAAATTGAGCATATTGCAAGCCCAAGAACCTCATGTGGAAGATGCTTGAAAACATTCAAGACATTAAAAACTCATGACTAGCATGCATGAAAACCCCTTTAAGGCTTTAAAAACCAATGTGTGAAGTGCATGAAACATTGAAGAGTTAATGCAATGCATGGTTGCGTCGACTCTATTGAAGAAAAGTCAGATTGTTATGGGCATCAAAAAATAGAAATATCAACCTTCTCAAACATGATTCCTCTTTTCAAAATGAACCCATCTATCAATCTCCATAATATAAAGCAATTCCACTCTTCATAGCACAAGAGTGGCAAGCGTCCAGCAAATGAGAATTTTGAGAGATGTAATGCCTTACCAATCCTTTGTGATGAATATAAATAGGATTTACCACCTGTTTGAGTCCTTCACATCAACATGACTTGTTCCTCCATTCATTTGAGTTCCAGGGTGTCCATAAAGGATTTTTGTCCTACAAAGCAAGATAATATAACTAAAATATATGTTGAGCTTCCACACACATTACACTAACAAATGTTGTCATTCTTGAATTGAGGAGCATAAAAACACTTTACTAAGCCAATTTAAATCATGATAGCATATTCATTCCAAGGTTTGCATGAAGAAGTCAAATACCATCTCGTTTGATTGAATCACTTAAGCACATAGCAAACCCATAAATCTCATATGAAAAGCAACTTCATAAACCATGCATTTTACCAACATGTATGAACCTCAAAAAATATTTGCCAACTCAAACATATTTGAACATTAAGAGCATTAAGAATACATCATGAAGCCATATATCACCATGATTTTTATGAAAACCTTAAGCTCATTACCATATCAAGAATTACAATCTCATATAGCATGATGTAGCAAATCTTCTTGATTCTGAGACATATGAAACATGGCAATGATCATGAATGCACACTATCATCAAAATCATATGCAAACATACATGACGTTTAGTTATCATCAAAAACATAAACATAAACATGTGCAAGGCACACAACAATAATAGAAGCAGTAGTCACATGGATCGGAAGGCACAACCATTATAACTCAAGAGTCATTCATTAAATTTTATTCTCATCTAACAATTGCAAAAGGAAGAGCAAATACAAGAGAATAGAAGAAAATAGAAAATACAAAGGGGAGAAACTGAGCATTGGCTCCTTCTCCCCCTCTCTGACCTCTCTCTTTTCTCTCCATTCTTCTAGTGCTCTCTCTCGTTGTCTTCTTCTTCTCCCTCACTCTGTAGGTGTAGGTGCAGGGGAGTTCTTCAGACGTCTCTCTCTTTTCTCTTCAAGTCTCTTGGGGGTTCCTCCTCTCTTTTATTTTATTTTACTGCAGCCCCCTTTATTTAGGGGTGCAGGGAGGCGGATGCAAGGGACCTCGCTACGTTGCCGGATGGGGCTTCAATCATTGTTGGCTGGAGCTCCAGGCCCCGTCAGACGAAGCATTCCATCACTGGTGGATAAGCTTCCTCCCGCTACTAGATGGGCTGAGGGAGGGCTGCTGTTTGTGCATTAAATGGGTTGTCGGATGAAATAGCGGCCTGTTGCCAGATGGGGCGGCTGAGGGTGCCTCTAGATGGGGCGTGGTGTGTTGCTGGTTCAGTGGCTCTAACGCTGCCAGATGAGGTGTTGGGCTGCTGCCGAATGAGTGGCAAAGGGCTACCGGTTAAGCTTTCTTAGTGCTGCCGTTTGAGGCTCGAAGGGGCTACCGCTTGAGGCCCAACAGGGGGCTGCCGGTTTAGCACGTGGTGTGCTGTCGCATGGGATGTAGGTGGCCTACCGATTGAGGGGGATGGAGGCTGCTATTGAAACTTTTGATGAGTTGTCATTTGAGGGGATGGGCACTACCGGTTAATGGGGATGGTGGCTGCTGTTTAAGGCCCTAAGGGGCTGCCGTTTAAGGCCATAAAGGGCTACCGGTTGAGGGCTGCCGGCTAAGGCCCCATGGGGTTGCTGGTACACCCGTTCACTCTCTTTTTTCTTCTTTTTTTCTCTTATTCTTTCTTTTCTTTTGTTCTTCTTTTGTTCTTTTTCTTTTCTTATTCTTCTGATGCCCGGGCCTCCGCAACCCGGTCCACGACCATATGTCTTCAGGAGCGCCTCAGCCTCCCTTGATTTTGAGTTTAATTCAGCCGTCGGGATGCGAGTTCATGGTGCTTCGACACCACTTGGCTATTATAGTAGTGTAGCCGGTCTCTTCTTAAGCTCGAGTATCTCAAGCCCGTTCTTGTGCTTTTCACCCCTGAGTCCTCACGGTGGATTCTACATCAGTGTATGGTTTAGGAATGCCTCGGCTTCCTATAATTTTAATTCATCCGTTGGGACGCAAGTTGGTGTCATACGAGGGATATCCTTGAGGTTTGGCCACCTGGGCCCTATTCTTGTGTTTTTTCGCTGTCGGGTCACTAAAGTTGAGCCTGCAACAGAGCACATTTAGGAACACTTTGGCTCCCCACAATTTATATCATATTGTGGTCTATTGTAGTATTCAAATTTTACATGTCAATAGGTGCTGGTTCAGGGGGGCTGGGAGAAGAGAGAGAAGGCTGGTGGGCCCCACAAGGGAGGTTTAGGCTGGTTGGGACAAGAGAGAGAGAGGGGTGTGCCCTGTGGGCCCGAGTTTAGGCGGGAAGGTGGTGTCAACCCCATAAAGGGGGGTTTTCGAGGGGAAGCTTCAAAAGAGAGAAGGACGTGCCCTTGTTTGGGTTTAGGGGGGCTGATTTGGTGGGTCCCGAATGGGTTTAGGTGGGGAGGATGTACAATCCTCCTAAAGGGGTTTACGTAGGGAGGTTTAGGGGGCTAGTTTGGTGGGTCCCACATGGGTTTAGGTGGAGAGGATGCACAATCCCCCCTAAAGAGATTTACGTGGGGAGGTTTAGGGGGACTAGTTTAGTGGGTCCCGCATGGGTTTAGGTGGGGAGGATGCACAATCCCCCCTAAAGGGGTTTATGTGGGGACATTTAAAAGGGGCTAGGAATATGAGAGAGAATGGGGGCGCGAGCCCCACAGGGAGGTTTATGGGGGGAAGGTTGCTCTCCTCTCTCTCTCTCTCTCTCTTTCTTCTCTTTTTTTATTTTTATTATTTGGGATGTGGGCCCAGGTTTAGGCGTGTAAGGTAACTGGGTTTAGATGGGAAAGCTCCCTCATTTCTCTCGTGAGCCCCACAAGGGGTTTAAGTGGGCTAGGAGAAGAGATAGGAGGATGACCTCTTGAATCTGAACCAAGGAAAGGCAAGCCTACTGTCTGTCTGGGCTTCGTCTTGAATGCGGTCAACCTAGAGGCCGCGTTCTGAATGTGGAAGCCAGGGTGGCTGCGGTTAGGATGATCACGCCCTACTGGATGACCGCAACCTGGCTAGCGCCTGTTAATGAATCTGAACTCTAAATGTGACTTGATGCTGGAGTCATGGGTGTCAATCCGCTGGTAGAGGGCATGTTGGGAGTTGTTCCCTGCCTCTTTATCACACACCGCGTGACACAGTGGGTGGCTGAGTCTCAGGTTGGCCCTACAACTGAGACGTCGGCATGACGATGTCGCTTGCTTGGTAGTCGGGGGTAATCCCCGCTTCTTGGTGAAGAGCCGTGGAACACGGCATGTTATTCTGAGCCCTGGGCTGACCTGGTTGTCAAAGTGTTTGCGGTGTAATGCCACATGCAAGGTATCCGGAGTGGTCTCTGAATCTTTACAGAGTGCCATTTGGCGCAGCATGTTGTCCCAAACCTCAAGTTTGATCCGACTATCAAGAAACTGGATGGCATGGTGTCGTTTGCTCGAGAATGATCCCCATTTGTTGTGTTTTGCCATTTGACACAACGACATGTCCTGGTTCTGGGGGGTAATTCCTTTTGCCTAAATCCCGATTAATTTGAGGAAATAAGAGGGTGCAACAGTCATCAAATACACCTACTTGCTCATCCTCATACTCATACCCATAACAAGCCATGTTGACCACCTTGCCTGAACGTAACATCATGATGAAAATAAATCAAATCAACCAGCTTTCCAAAAAAAATTGCAAAGATTTAGCAAACAAGTTAGGTTATTAGGGTTTCCCTTATATGAATTTAAATGAGTTGTAACAAATTCTCCAAGTTCACTCAATAAGGGAGGAATTCTAGTTTTAGTGTGATTAGAACTCCAGGGCTAACTAGGATTCCACTCTCTCATAATGATTGAGCTGGTAAAACTCTGGTGTCTTTGATGATATAATAGGCTCGGCGTCCGTGTGAGAATTCATAGCTCGCGGAGACTTACGAAGGTTCCCAAATAAGCACTCCTAGTCAGTAATGAGAAATTCAAAGTGAGAGGAACACGTAATGGGAGAAGGTATTAAACTAAGGGTGAGACTAATGAATGACTCTAAGTGCACCAGAGTGCATGTGAATTCTAATATAAACTAGAACTCAAATAAAACAAAATAACCATAATATCAAACAAAAGAACACAAACAACTGTAACAGATAGGGAGGTGACAAAATATAAGATCATGCTGAAATGAAAAGATATAATAGGAAACTCTCGAGTCTGTGACTCACTTGAACGCGGTGCACTAATGGAATGCATTCTAAAAATGATCACTGGGTCAGCCAAGTTTAACCAAGGACTTAAAACAATAAAACATTAAATAAAAAATCATAGAGAACCGAACCAAAAACACCCTAGAAAATGTAAAATAGTAGGAAGGCAAGAAAAAATGTGATGGGCAGAAAAAATCCCACCGTGATTGCCAAAAGATGTAGATGGGGAAAAGAAACCACTAAGATGAAGCGATGAATAGATAAAATAAAGAAACATGATTGCCACCAAGGTAATTGTACTAAAATAATTGAACAGAACCAAACTTATTACCTTGTAAAAGAAGGGAAGCAGTCGATGATGCCTGACTGGAATGTGGTCTTCAGGTCTACTACAATCATAACATGGTCCCTAGGTGTGACGCGCTGTATCTGGGAGTGCGAGAGTGAGGGTTTTGATCTTCACTTCTTCTTAGCCGGCCAAGGAATAAGGGCCTCAGGTCTGAACTTCTTGCCTGGACCTACAAAAGAGATGAAACAACAGAAAGAGACCAAATTAGTCATGTTTTAAGTATAGTATCTATTTGAAGAGGCGAGATCTCGCGCTGAGTCCTGAGCGGGCTATGGATCACCAGAAGATGAATCTGCAAGAGAGGGAAACGTATCAGAGGGCCCAGGGGATCTCCCTGGGGGAAAACCCTCCGATGGCTAAGTCAGTAGAGCTATGGTGGAAGCGATAATGGGGGGAGGAGAGAGGTGATGCGCGAGAATCCTCTCCACCAGAGGGTGAAGCGAATCGTGCTCAGGAGCTTAGGGTGTGTGAATACCTTGTTTCTCTTTTTTTCTTCCGGATGGTATCCCTTACTTAAATAGTGCGCCGCCTTCAGGAGTCCTGTAGGCTGAGGGGTTCCCGGCGGGAGTTACGTCTTTAACGGGGGCTTTCATGGCCTGATCGTGGGAACGTTATCCCCTTGGAGTTCGGCGGCTCCCCTGACTCTCCCGCTGGCGGGGGACTCTGAACGGCTGCACATGCGGATAATCAACCGGCCTTACCGAGCCTCGGGGATGCTAGCTCTTGTCCGAGCGATAGGCATGGCCCGGTGAAGGTGGGGTCGGATAGGTCGGCTAGAGCCTATCTCTCTCGGACGGGGAGAGGGCTTTAGGCCGGACCTTCCTTGGGACCTGACCGTTGTCTCGGGCCCTCCGAGCTTAGAAGGCCACCGGGGAGAGTTAGTTCCTCGAGTCTTATTTATTGGACTTTTCTCCCTAAGTGGGCCCTGTGGGCTATCACTGGGGCGGGCTCGCCTGGTTGGACCTTGTGGGTCTTGTTTGGCTGCCTTTGTGGTGGGCTGCGGAAATCCCCCTCTCCACTTGTCCCCCTCCTACTCCCGAGCCAAGGAGGCTCGGATGAGTAGTTTTTCGAGGCTTTGGACCGGCGTGGCTCAGGTGGGTGGAATTCCATTGGCGTTATGGAGCCGCTTATAGCGGTCGCCGAGGCCCGTAATGATGATCCTGACGGATTCGAAACGAAGGGGCCCCCCTTTTTCTCGGAGCACGGAACGGCGCATCGCCACCCTCAGGGGTTTTTAGGGGGCGCTGTTCATCGTTCTAGGCTTCCAGGGTTTTAGGCTTTCTTTGCTTCTTGATGCGCCGTGAGAGCACAGCGGAGACGCGGAGCCTTGCGGCGGCGTTCGTGGAGTTGGCGAGGATAACCGCAGAGGCGGTCCGGCAACTTCCTTCTCCCCCGGAGTCTTCGAGCTCGTACGAGGGATCTTCCCCCGACTCGATGGCGGATCAGAGTCCGGAGCTTGTGCCGGAGAGGCGGGAACCCGTCCCCAACTGTAGTGAGTTGGGGGAAGCGGAGGTGCGGAGGCTGGAGCATCATTTTCGCCTGCCTCTCAGATACAGCTTTGCTACCGCCGCTCCGCACGAGACGAGTCTGGATGATCACGGGGAGCACATTTGCACCTTTCTTCTGGCTTGGAAGAGCGGATTTCGTCTCCCTTTCGATCCTTTCGTGCTGCAGCTTCTTAATTTTTTTCGGTTGGCGCCTATTCAGTTGGTGGCCAACTCATATCTTCTGCTCTCGGCCTTCCGGATTCTTTGTCGTCAGCACGACATTTTTCCTTCCTTGGACCTCTTCCATTTCTTCTTTGAGTTGAAAGCGCACCCGTCGGCGGGGAAAGGCTTCTACTTCATCCAGGCGCGGAGGAATAGGAGCTGCATCTCACTTGCGGCGAAGGACTCCTCGCACAAGGGGTGGAAGACCCACTTCTTCTGGGTGAAGGCGGTGGCGACGGACGAGATCTGGTGATGTCGGACCTCGCCCAACTTTCATCCGAATCTGCCCCCTCGCCAGGAGGAATTCCCTCCCCACGTGGAGCAGCAGGCTGCCCGTCTACTGGAGGACCGTCGATCGACCGAGGAGCTGGTGACGCCGGAGAACATCGAACGGTGTCTTCTCTCGCGGTTGACGTCGACAGGTACAGCTCTTGAGGCTCTTTTTCTGGGGTGGTAGCTCCTTTCCTCCTCCTGACTGGGGCTTCTCCTTGTTGCAGACGTGAGGCGGGAGCCTCTGGAGGAGGCGGCCGAGGTCATCGATCTGGGAGATGACTCAGCAGCCGATGAACCTGATGCCTCGGCGGGTCACGCCCAGGCCCGAGACAAGGGCAAGGGGGTGGCCCCCGAGGGGTCTTCTCGATCGACCGGCCTGAAGCGCAAGGATCCCCTGGCGGGGAAACTGCGGGAGGTCGTGAAGGCCAGGAAAAGGGCCAAGAAGGCCGGCCTTTCTACCGCCGTCGGGGGCGATTCTGGCTAGGCGACACTCCCCCCTCGGGGGCAGGATGGGGCCGACCCCTCCGGGCTGGCTCTCCCATCCGCCGGGCGAGAGGGGGCCGAGGAGACCAGGGGCCCCTCAGAGGAAGGTGATGGGTCGGCACTCCCCTCTACGGGGGCAGAGGGGGCCAATGCCGGTGTGGCCGGCACTGGGACCGAGGGATCGGTCGACGCGGATGGGGGTTCACCCGCTGGGGCGTTGCAGCCCCACGTGCCGGAAGTTTCTGGTGCGGCCGATCCCGCGGCGCCGGTCGAGGGTGGGGGTTCGCCCGGGGAGGCGTCGCAACCCCAACCGACCGTGGCGCGCGGGGCGGTCAGCTTCGCCTCCCGAACAGGGTCTTCTGGCGCGGTGCCCAGGGTGGAGCGGTTCCCATTGCCGGAGCCTCTGGACATGCTCGGTATCTCGGGCGACTTGTACCGGTTCTGTCGGTCGATCGCCGAGAGGACGAGGGGGGGAGAAAGGCGCAACACTCCCGCCGGGGTCCTTGATGTCCTGATGGAGGGCGGCCTGGTCATAGCTCGGACAGCAGCCGTGATGGCGGAGGCGCACGCCCGGACGGAGGCAGAACGGTCGAGGCTTGCCTGGACCCTTGGTGGATGCGAGGGAAAACTAGCCCGGCTCGAGGGGGAGCATGAGGGGCTCCGGCGGGAGTTCCTCGCATTCAGGGAGTTGGCGCGGTCGAGCCGACGGGAAGCCGAGGCGCTGGCCGAGCAGCTAGCAAGGGCCCAAGAATCGCTCGAGAGGAAGAGCAAACGTCTAGAAGATGAGCGTCAGCGTCACATCGAGCTGGATGGCCTCTGGGAGCTTGAGCGCAGCGAGCTGCAGGATCGGGCGGAGGACGCGGAGCGCCTTCGTGCTGAGGCCGAGGCGGACCGAGCCCGGGCAGAGGGCCGGACGATCGAAGCCGAGCGGAGGATGACCGAGCTAGAGGAGCGTCTGGCGAGGGCGGAAGAGCGTGCGGCCGAGGCGGAGTGGGCTCGGGTTGAGCTTGTCGGAAGGGTAGGGCAGGTCGAGGCGGAGGCGATCGAGCGTTACAAAGGCTCGGAAGCTTACTCGGCCGACTTGATTAAAGCTGCCCTCCCCTACTACGAGGTAGCGCTCCGCCGGGGTGCTCGAAAGGGATTCAGGCAGGGCTATCGCCGGGCGATGAGCTATGCCAATTGTAGATTCGGATTAAAATCCACACTTAGGAATAAAAATAAAAATAATAAATGAATAAGAAGTAATAAAAATAGCACGAGGTGCTTAAAAGGGAGTTGTGATCGCCAGAGGGATTACCTCAATGAGAAGAAAAGGGGATCGCGTGTACCTGGTGGAATTTGAGATGCGGGATGGATGTGGATTTCCTCCTCCAACTTCAATCGGCCGGCCGATGAAGCGGGTCTTCTTAGTTGATTACCTTGCAAAACGGACAATAAACACAAACAAGAAGAGAGGGATCAGCCCAAAATGCAGTAGTATCTATCCAAATAGACATGTAATAATGAAGGAAAGAAAGGCACATGCGCACCTTATTTTTTGGTTGTTTTTTTAAACCCCTTAACAGGACTTAAGGGAGGGGGAGTATGATGATAAAAATGCGATAAAGTGTGAATAGATATGAAGGATGAACGTATATGATGAATGGAGTGATATGAATAAAAAAAAAACAAAGAGATGAAAAGGCTGAGAAACCCTGCTGTCCCTGGCGACAGTAAAGGGAAATTGAGTGAAGATGACGGAAATAGATGGATGAAGCACCGGATGAAGCCCAACGAAAAACGCGGAGAGGATGCAGCAAAGGACCAAGAAGGCTCTGTTCGTGGATGCTTAAACCTTTTGAAACCTGCTTAACGTGCTTCACCTGCTTCACAAGCTTAAAACTGCTTAACCCTTTCACAATGCTTCAACCTCTTTTACGATCGATCAAGGCTGCAATTTATAGCTTCGATTGGATGTGATCAAGCAAGGTAAGATCAGAACGGGTAATGAGGCATTCAAGGAAGGATTAAGATCGAGCAAGAGACCAAATTATGATAGGGAACTGTGAGGGAAAGATTGAAAAAGGAAGGACTCTGGAGCGAAACACGCCTTAATAGAGGGCGTCTTTTGATGAATTGACGACTGTAACAGAGGCGTTTCTTGAAACACGACCTAGAAAAGGACGTTTCTTCCTGGATTTAATTTTAGAAATAAAACTTGCTCTGTTTAAACACTGATATAACACGCCTATGATAACGGCGTTTCTTAAAAACACGCCTTGAGGAAGGGCGTTACTCAGAACATGCCTTTTATTTTAAAAATTGATAATTCCGGAAATTAGCGTATAATACCAGGAATTGACGCCCTGTACAACGGTCGTCCTTTCTTTGAAAACGCCTTATTACAGGTCATGACTTTATAAATTAACGCCCTTAATAAAGTCGTGAATAACAAAAATGCAAGAAAAATGCATAAAAATTCAAAAAAAAAAAAAAGAAAAACTTTATATTATAAGAATATTGAAGTCCACTTGGGGCGTTTACATAATAGCATGAGATTTGATCAACAAAACGTCAATTTTGGCGTGTCTACAGCTGCCCCGCCTTGGCGTCTGCTTTGCAAGGGAGTGAAACGAAAATGAGATGAAGTAGAATGAACTGATAAGGAGACGCCAAGGTGTGATGTGACACGCCTCAGACACTAAGTATTTGAAATCGTTCCAAAATTCTGAGTGAAACAACTCTGAGAGGTTCCAAGGAAATGTCGATTTGTTGGAAAGAAGGAGATTAAGCTAAGTAAATAAAAGGGTGTGCGCGCGGGCACGACAGGGAAAGACCATTGGAGAGCGATTACCAGCCAACGTGGATGTGCTGCAACCAAGGTAAATTTTGCAGAAAAGTAAAGAGAATTGGGATAGAAATCCAACAAAAGGGTCACTTCCAAGGAATCCGCCTGAATGGCCTCAACCAGAACGAAGTACTTGATTTGGAGTGGAATATCTCATGTTATCTCAATTGAGAACGAGCGAACTTCATTATTGCCATAATATGAAGATTTTCAGCATGAAACTCAAAGTCCTACATGATGCATGCTGGGCTAAAAGAAAAAGATTAAAACAAACTAAAACTAGAAAATAATCAAGGATAATATTGTTAAGCTATTTAGGTCTGGTCAAGAATCCATATCTCTGAGCCAACACTAAGCCGAAGCCCGTTTGTCCGCGCATCAACTCAGAAAGTGGAACCATCGTCCCGAACCTTTAATAACTCAACGGCCTATCCGTGTGATAAAAACTCTCCTGAAATCGTCATCGTTTTTGATGAAGGGGAACTCAAATTTCAGGTTTATCAGAATCACAAGGTCCTTGATATGCTATAATAGCGTAGATATCATATAGTAATCAGTGGTTACAAGAAAAGGATACAGGGTGACAAGATGTTACTCCCACCAGCGATCCAAACGCCTTGAATCCTGCAAATTCTTACACTTTGAAACTTGTTATTCTTCATTTAGAACATGATCGTAAGTGCTTAATTATAAACAATTTCCATCAAATAATAGCACTTAAGTTCATCAAAAGCATGGATAGGGCAAAAAACGCAGGCCAAAAGAACACGCCTAAGAATAGGGCGCTACCAGAATAAAAGACGCCTGACCACAAGTCGTGTAATATGGTAAACACGCCTACTCA